>CM040244.1:118541277-119165592 GCA_022545495.1 Chrysanthemum lavandulifolium
GCTCTTTCACCTCCCAAAGAGCAAAGTTGGCTTGATGAGCGCAGATGAGGAAGCGGGTCTTCTGGGACGATACATTCGTAATGGATCCATCATATACGTTATTTTAGATGGTTCTAATTGTGGGCGATAGTCTTCATCATCCTTAGCAGCTTGAGCAGGCTCCTCAATGGCTTGGATAGCCCCTGAAGTAAGATCCTAACGTGCTAGCTCTGTCCGCCACGGGTTAGCGACATAAAGTGCGAATAAAGGTTCATCGGGACATTTCTTTTTTTTTTTTTCAAAAAGAATTTTATTGGTAAAGGGATTGCTTTTCCGGTTGTTGAATATTATGTGCGTAATACTTGGGCGAAATATGGTATTGCTAAGGTTATGAGGAACTCAAGTGGTTTCTTTTTGTTTAAGTTGACACTAAAAATGTACGGAAGATGTTTTAGAAATATGGCCCATGGATGATCCGAAATGTTCCGATAATTTTGAAACAATGGTCGTTAGATATTAGTTTACGAAAGGAGAATCTTACTAAGGTGCCAATGTGGGTTAAACTCCACGATGTTCCTATGGCAGCTTTTAATGCCGATGGTTTGAGCTATATTGCCACTAAGTAAGGTGAACCAAAAAAGCTTGACTCATTTACTAGTGCTATGTGTGTTGACTCATGGGGTAGGAATAGTTTTGTTCGTGGATGCTGCTTGTGAATTTAAAGATGAATTGGTGGTGGCTATTCCTTTTCTTAATGGTTCAGGATACTCGAGAGAAACAATTAGCGTGTAATATGAGTGGAAACCTCCGCAGTGTCATTCGTGCCGAATCTTTGGTCATTCTATTGATCAATGCCCTAGGAATATTGTCTCTGTGACTACTACGGTTGAGAATGATGGGTTTCAAGAGGTTGTGAGCAAGCGTTCAAATGGTTCGAAAACTAGTCGGGGGCAAGCACGCCTAATGTTACGGGTCTAATGTTTAGCATCGCCTCGTGGAATATAAGGGGATTGAATCGCTCCCCTAAACAAAAAGAGGTTCGGCAGGTGGTCAACGAGAATAATTTAAGTGTTTGTGTTATCCTTGAATCTCATGTTGATGTTCCGGTTGTTTATGAAATCGGGAAAGTGTGTCGCAGGTGGAAATGGACTTTTAACGGTAGCCTTTGCGATAAGGGTTCTCGTATTATCATTGGTTTGAATGACGATATTGTTGATGTTATGGTTATTGCTCAAACTAACCAAGTTATGCATGTACAAGTTAATATCAATACGGACAACAAAGCTCTTTTTTGTTCGTTTGTTTACGCAGATAATTATTACACTGATCGTCGTGCTCTCTGAACCTGAAGGGTAAGCCATGGGTTCTTCTAGGGGACTTTAATGTGTTCCTTAACCTAGAACCATTCATGTGGTAGATATGAGCAAGATATAGCTACGCGTGAGTTTAAAGAATGTGTTGCTTATATTGAGGTTATGGATGTTAATAGTACGGGTCTTGACTTTACTTGGAATCATAAACTGAAAGGGTCTACAGGTATTCTTAAGAAGATTGATCGTATTATGGGTAACTTGAAGTTTAATGATGATTTTTCGGGGTCATTTGCCATATTTCAGCCTAGGGCTGAGCAAAATCACCCGAAAACCGACCTGAACCGACAAAACGACCGAAATCGGGCAGAGCTGAACCAAACCGACCTTATTCGGTTTGGTTTTTGGTTTTGTATAATTATTTCGGTTTTACTCGGTTCGGTTCGGTTCGGTTCGGGTTAAAACACACTTATTCGGTTCGAAATGACCCGAACCGACCTTATTCGGTTCGGTTTCCGTTACGATAGCTTTTACTCAGTTCACGTATTACCCTTTTCGGCTCTCGGGTCGGGTTTGACCCATTGCTCAGCCCTATTTCAGCCGCATCGTATCTTTGATCACTCTCCTTGTGTGCTTTCTATTCCTACGGTTAGTAAGCCTAAATCAAAGCCTTTTTAGTTCTTTAATTTCTTAGTGCTTAAAGAGGGCTTCAAGAATGTGGTTGAGTCGGGGTGTAATCAGCATGTTGAGGTTTTTCCATGTATCGTGTGGTTAAACGCCTCAAATTGCTTAAATCTCCTATTCGTAAGCTTTTAAAGGTAATCTTCATGAGCACGTGAATAGACTTCGAAGTGAGTTGGACGAGGTTCAGAAACCACTTGACAAGAACCCCTCATGCCCTTTGTTACGTGAAGAGCAAGCACACTACTTAATGGCGTTTAAGAACGCCTTAATTGATGAGGAGAGGTTTTTGAAGCAGAAGTTGAGTGGCTCCGAGGGGGGATTCTAATTCGGCATATTTTCATAAAGTTCTTAAGAGTAAGTGTTCATGCAGTTGTATTCAGATGGTTTGTGATTCTTCTAATGCTCTTCATGAAGGTATTGACGTTGCGGGTGTGTTTGTTAATCATTATGAGAACTTTCTTGGTATGAAAGGCAGTACCATTCACCTTACTAACCAAGATTTGTTTACTCGTGTCCTTGGAGCCCATACGACTGATTCTATGGTTCGTGATGTGACTAATAATGAGATTAAGGCAGCTATGTTCTCGATTGGGGATGATAAAGCCCCAGGCCCGGATGGTTACACTGTTGCGTTTTTTAAAAAGGCGTGGGATGTGGTTGGTGGTGATGTGACTAGTGCGGTGCGTGACTTTTTCTCTAATGGTAAGCTTCGTAAAGAGATTAATCATACTATCATCGCACTTATTCTTAAAGTTACTACTCCATCCCGTGTGAATGACTATAGCATATCTCTCTATGTAATGTTCTTTATAAATGTATTAGTAAGCTGATTACTAATCGTATCAAAGAGGGTGTTGGTGAGGTTGTTAGTATTAACCAATTGGCGTTTGTCCCAAGGCGTAAAATTTCGGATAATATTCTTTTGACTCAAGAGCTTATGCGCAATTATCATCGGAGCTCTGGTCCTCCTAGATGTGCGTTTAAAATTGATATTCAAAAGGCTTATGATACTGTATTATCGCGTGTTGTTTGGATTATCGCTTGTGTAACAAGTACTTCATATTCGGTCTATATTAATGGTGATATTTATGGTTGGTTCAAAGGTAAGTGAGAGTTAAGGCAAAGTGATCCTATGTCCTTGTACTTGTTTACGCTAGTTATGGAGGTTCTTACCCTCTTATTGCAGCAAAGAGTTACTAGTACGGATGAGTTCCAATACCATCGTTGATAAGCAAAAGATTGTTTATTTATGCTTTGCTGATGATCTTTTCCTATTTGCTCGTGGGGATTTTTCTTCTGCTAAGGTTATTATGGAGGCTTTGGAGGAGTTTAAGAATGTCTCGGGTTTAGTGTCAAGTCTTCCGAAGAGCACAGGTTATTTTTGTGATGTTCCTTATGCGGTTAAATCAGAGATTTTGAGTTCCTTGCCTTTTGCTGAAGGTACTCTTCTAGTTAAGTACCTTGATGTCCCGTTAATTTCTTCTCGATTATTATATAAAGATTGTAAGGTTCTTGTTGAAAGGCTTCAAAATCGGATTGATGATTGGAAGAACAAGTTCTTATCTTTTGCAGGTCGTCTTCAACTTGTTGCATTAGATCTTTCATGCACATCTACTCGGCCCGGTTTTTATTCTTCCCGCTCGAGTTATTCATGATCTTGAGCGGTTAATGAGGGGTTTCCTTTGTGTCAAGGTGATATGAAGAAAGGTGAGGCAAAGGTGGCCCGGGAAAATGTGTGTAAACTGAAATTTGAAGGGGGTTTGGGGCTTCGTCGTCTTAATGATTTTAATGTATCCCTTATGGCCTCTCACATTTGGAGCATCTTAACTCATAGGGAATCTTTATGGGTTAAATGGTCTACGCTTATAAGCTTGATAGTCAGAGTTTTAGGGATGTTCCTTGTACGGTAGACATGAGCTAGGGATGGTGGAAGCTTATGCAAATTCGAGATTCTATATTGATTTAGTTTGATAATTGGTGTGACTTAAGCCCTCTCAAAAGGTTGTTAACTACGCGAGATATATCACGTTCGGGGTTCTCTTTACATGATTCGGTTTATGATCTGATTGATAATGGCATTTGGAGGTGGCCTTCGGATTGGTTTGTTTGATACCTGGAGTTATCTCAAGTGAATGTCCGTACTCTTCGTGATGACACTTCGTATGCTATTTTTTGGCGTGACCTTAATGGGCATCTTAGACCTTTTTCGGTCCCTCTTTGTGTGGGATTCTATTAGGCTTCGGGGTGATGAGGTTGATTGGTTTCATATTGTGTGGTTTCCTCACTGCATTCCGAGACATGCGTTTAACATGTGGCTAGTTCTCAGAAGTTGAAGACACATGATATGTTGAGGCAATGGGATGTTATTTCTAACTTAAACCTGCTTCGATGTCCCTTGCGTGGCACTCACATATACATTTGTTCTTTGAGTGTAGTCTATGGTTCGTATTCTCTCTGGATTGGATGTTATTTCTCCTCGATTGGCTGATGTGGTTGGCATTTCTTATTCCTATTTCCATGAGGCGATTAGTTGCGAGTGTTGTTTCACGGGTTCTACTTGCTGCTACTACCTATTACATTTGGAAAGAACGTAATTCAAGATTATTCAAGAAGAAGTTTGTATGCTTCTTAGCTTTATGATGTTATTGTTTCAAATGTTCGGCTCAAGCTTGTGACTATGCGGTTCCGGAAGGTCTCTCCTCTTGCTCGGTTATTCCTCGATAAATGGAAGATTCCAAGTATGATTCAAGATGGGAGTGCGACTTGGGATTTGTACTCTTTTTTCCTTCACCAAGGTTTTTCCCACTGGGTTTTACTTCGGAAGGTTTTTTAAGGAGGCGGTCTCATTTGGCTCATTATGCTCCCTTGCCGCTGCTGGGTTGGCTTAGAGGTATGTGTTTTGATGTTTGATACACTCATGGATGGTTTCCTTTGATGTTTTGGTTGTTTCTAGCTGGTGGTTTGTATTGGTTATTTGGTTTGTAGCTAGTGATGTTATCATTCTGTGGCATGTCACAAACGATTTAGTGGTCGTTCAAGCGTTTGCTTGAGGTTAATGTGGTATTTCAGCCACATTCCATTGTACTTAACTTTTTTGTGATTAATATATACTTTATCGGGGTAACCTTTTACCCAAAAAAAACAAGTCAATAAATGACTACTATACAAGCCACACCTAGCCATGAGCCTTGGAAGCACGGGTGTTATTCTGGTCGGGTTAAAGGAAAAATGGTCACCAAATTTCTTTAAAAAAAATAAGTGAAAAAACTCCCTTATTTGGATTGACCCAAACCCAAATAAGATGCAACTCCTACACCCGAAACCCGACTCTAATGCATGTTATGTCTATTCTTTTTACTTAAAAATAAATAATAGTATGATTACCAGTGTCATAAGATTTAAAGCACCCCTCATTCCTTTGCATAAAATGATTTAAACAAATTTAGTCGACTCTCAACCCGTTTAACCCATTTGACTGATTTCCTTTATAGCTAAGTTATTTTTCCTATATTAAGCATTATCATATCCAAGGGTTGTTATCAGTTTTACTTAGATATGCCATTATTGATGGGAGTGTGAAAATTGATAGTTAGGAAACAAAATATAAAGCAAACCTCTAGTAGAGCAGGAAATCTAAATGAGTCCGAACTCAAATCTTGATTAGCTATTGCAGTTACACGGACACTTTTGTTGGATGAAACGAATTTTTTTAAGGCAAACGCATGACATGTCTCTTCAGCATCCAATATTGACGAGCGACACTCAAGTGATGATGGCTTACTCACATGAGGATTACTTTTCAATTGTGAAGAAATCATAGCATCAAATGAATCAGAATTTAATGTTGGTGGGTGTCCCATCACATCTCTTTCACTGGATTTTGGACCAGATTTATTGATCTTGGCCTGCATAGATACTTCTGATAAAAGTCCACCAATGCTCAATGCAGTTAAACTATCATCCCACCGAATTGGTGTTTCCTGATGGCCCATCATTCTTCCATTTGTTACCATGTCACCATTGTTATGGAGTTTACCTTGCAACGATGCTTCAGACAGCAATCCTCCAATGCTTATATCACTGGATATCAGCTCGTTGTTTGAAATCCTTACCAGTTCTGATGGTTCAGATAGAAGTCGCCCCCTGCTCAAATTGGTAATGCCATCCTCCTGTGAAGGGGTAAGAACAAATTTGAAGATTAAAATCCTATCAAACCATATCCAGACCACAAGCATTACAGCAAAGAAATTACAGTTAGCATGTAACTAAATCTCAGATTGCAAAAGCCGTGAAATTCTACTGTCTCAACTTTATAAACTGGTACCACCAATTGGTACATAGAGCAGCAGTTGATTAAGGCACTGTTCGTTCCTTCAAGTTATTTTGATCTTAAATCTGAAAACAATTCTTAATTATAAGTAGTATCTCATGTCTGGATGCAGAGCAATACATACATAGACATGATTATGGTTGCAGAATGTTATTTTTGACATATGGACGTTGCACATATCTGTGTTGCTAATGGTGCTAACTTGCATTTTAATAATAAAGTAGACAAAGTCATCTGATGAGCTTCCTTTTTCTTTCAGTAACAGATTAATCCATGTAAATTTGTTATTTGTATCTTTTTAGTCGCCATTTATAGGTATATAAATAACTCGGAAGAAACATTATTATAACCTGAAGAAAAAAAATCTAACATTTATTTGGATGGGCGCTTCATATATAAACTCAATTGTCTATTATGTTTGGTTTTTTATGTTAAACATGTATATCTAGAATAAACATGTTCACAGATTGACCTATAGTCCTTTATATTAAATAAGAATCCAAATAGTTTTACCCATATTGCTTCTGAAGGTTTATGAGCAATATATTGAAAACTTAAGTTACATTCAGACCATAAACTGTATTCATAGAGATAATAATTTACCACATGTGTAGTCACAGTTGCTTTAGTTGTTGCAACTAAGCAGCTTCTTTCTTCTGTAGTCTCAATCTGTTTTTGCGTGCTTTCAGATTTTATGCAATTATGAAGACCAGCTGCTAAAGAAACCCGTTCAGGCTCGTGATCAGAGAACCAGCCATAACTAGAAAGAAAGAAAGGAAGAGTTTAGCAATATTTCCTCAGTAGTAAAGGTGGCAAGATGAACGGGTCGTGCGGATTGAGTAAAAGGTCAAAACAAGTTCACGAAGAAATGGGCACGTTTCGTACAGGTCAAAACATGTTGCATCAGGCAGGGTAAGGATTGAATCACAAACAATACTTTGTCCATCTTTTATATAATCAGTCTGTATATTTTGCTTAGAATAAACAATATTGTTACAATATTGATCTAAATCTTTGATTAAGATACTTTATAAGGTTGTTTGCTTTAGAATGACTTTGAAAGACTTTTAACCCGTTTAACCCACTCCCCTTTTAGCAAAAGAAACAATCATTTAACGTGTTTGAGATACATTACATCTCTACATCAACCCTTATGTAAATGTGCTACATCTACTGGGTAGCAATGAAAAGAAAATGAAGGTAAAACCTTAATCGAAATATAGCAGGACTTCCAACAGCTGTATACACATCTCCAGCACTAATAACAGTGTCTTTTGATGTCCATCTTCTGCTCATAGTTGGGTATTCGTAAGGTAAAAGCATTGGCTCCCCTGTAGCTATGCTTGACGCACCCCATTTTGTATGGATGTGTTTAATCACAGAGGATATCTTCTTCCTAGCTTTGAGTGTGAGTTCTAGGAATGGATTAAGACCATCCTATAAGATAGTTGATATAAAATTGACATAAGCATAATCGGTCATAATTATTCAGGCCAATCAGAAAAACATTGCTTATTGCATAAACTCACCTTGATTAATCCTATTCGAGTAACTTCATCAAATGGAAAAAGCTGTAGCTTAATCTTTGTCAATGGATCCAGTTCTCCACTCTTCAGTTGCAATGCTGTTACATCTTTTCTAGTTCCTATAGATAATTTACTTTGCGAAAGCTGCCGACTGTGTACATCTGCAGCATCAACAGTGAACTTTGTTAAATTATTAAATGGTTCCGTTGAATATGATAATTACATATAGTTCAAATTATTGTCATAACATCAGCAAAAATATACCCTTCGTGACAGGTTAAACTAGAATGTCAAAAAGTAAACTGGTCCAAAGAAACAATTAAGCATGCTCATATTATCAATAAAGACTAATTGAAGTGAAACAAGCAAATTTCATATAATACTAGAATGATAGGGTAGCCACAACAAAGTTGTGCCTAAGATTCCCAACCTGATGCTTTCGGTGCGGGCCCTTTTTGTTTAGTTGTGCCTTTTTTCACTTTGCTTGTTCCTACAGCAAGCCTGGCAGGTGCCTGAGCTATATTTCCTTTTCTCTGGACGTCTCGCTTCATAGCAGCTCTTATTTGCTGTAGATAGAATCAGAAATCAGGAAAATGATAACTATATTATCCCAGTACCTAAACTATATTATGGACATAGAAATCTTCTGATACAATAATTAATTGATTAAATTCCAATACTGCTATAACTTTGACTTTTTGATAAAAGATTGGCTGAGCAGAGAAATTCAGTTGGCTCTTGTGTCACGGGCTTCCATTAATTAAATGAGCATGTTGGACATTCACGGTTCTATAGATACATGTTACAGATACTCATGTGAAATAACAAAAGATTTCGTATATTATTGCACTTTCAAACAAAGTCAATAGCCAACAATATCCTTCTTTTGGAATACGCTTCACCTTGAAAGACTTGTTAGCTCAAAAAATTATCTGTTATGGTGCAAATCATAAATGCGCGAATTGCTTCCAAAATCTTTCATAAAGTTAAGCATTATCTGATTGCAGATTCAATATTATTCAGTATAAAACTCCTATATATCAGCCTTTTCAACTATCCTTGATTAGCAGGGCAAATCAACAGAATAACATAAACAAAAAAGAAAACGTTAAGCCAAATCCGCAAACAATCTGACTTGTAATTAAACAAGATTAAAAGAATGAGCATACCCTAATTTGGAAACAATACTAAATTATATTTAAAAGGATATATAATTCGTCATCAGATTAATTGAGCGAAATCAATGAATGATTTATAAATTACGATTACAAACAAGGATGAATTTTACCTGCTTGCTTATAAATCGGATGAATTTGTAAGAGGGCGAAATAGTTTGAAACAAGTGGCGGGAGGTCTTTACCAATTTTCGTTTTTCAGTTTTCAAAGCACAAACAAAAACTCAATATATATATAGTTATATTAAGATTAGACACAAGCAGTATGAATGGACACCAAATACGCATTTTGTCGTATCTTTATCTTTTAGCGGATGTAGTAATAGTTGGTATATGACGGTTTATCGGTTTGATAGTTTTAAAAACAAATGTGTCTAAATTTCCATAAAATATATTAATACAAATATAGATTTTCATAATTATATTCATTTGAAGTTAGTAAAAATTGAATGTATATGATACATTTTAGAACTTTAAATTTGAATTATTGTAGGTTTGTAACATTTATTTTAATACTAAAGTTAATGTGTCATTAATGTACATTATAATGTAATTAGTGTAGTTTAGTATTTAATTGTATGAATTACTTAATATAGTAACATGTGTAAGCTTAAAAAAATTAAGACTTCTATTTATAAATGTCCTAAATGCATTATAGATAGTTATAGACTATGGAGCCTTGGACCTTATCTCCTCAACCTACAAACAACTTTTAACTAAGGTTGTGATCAAATTTTTAAAAAGAAAATTTTATTTTTATTTTTATTTTGGTAAAAGGGTTAATTCACCCCGGTAAAATTCATTACTTCAAAAAACATTGAGGTACAAAGGATGAGGGTGATATCCCTCATCTCAGTCCCTTAGGACTCTTACAGACTCTCACATAAGAATGATACGCCACTCTTATAACTTACATAATACAACTTACCACCTACAATGACTATACAAGTGAATAAAAATAGGAATTAACACATGATTCATTAAGGTAGCACCAAGAACATAGCCATCGTAGAACTTCAATCAACTTCCATGTGATCCAGAAAAGCACCATGAACATAGTCTGACATCCACATAGAACCTGAACTTGCATAACAAACCAAAGAAACCTTGAACCATTCTCCCAACCAATCCGAGTGAAATTCATGGAGCTAACCGAGGCTCAAAGTTTCACAAACCATGAGATAGACCATGCCGCAACAAATAGAATAATGAATCTAGCAACATGCAGCCGATCCAATCAACACAAAACGTAGGGTGTACGAGACAACCCCACTTGACTTCCATCACAATCGATCAACAGCAGCAAATAAGATGTTTACAAAAACCCTACCATGCAAACACCAGCCATAAGAATTGAATGCAATAATCAAAATCGTTACACTAGGGTCTTGATCATGTAAACAACAGCAGTATCACGCATAAGCATTAAACTAGGGCTTTGAAACCCTAACATACAGAAAATTAGGATTTAGAATGAACCCTAACTCTCAATGACCACCATCACCATCCCTCTCTCAACCCACTTCCAAGATTGATCATCACAAACCAGAATATAACCAAGATCAACGGAACGACGAACATGACACCGCCACGATCAGCAGATCGACATACATGAATGAATGGATTGGTGAATCCAACTTGCATAACACAAAAGATATACATGAGCGCACAGCAACACCAATTACCATAACGAGTATTCAAAACCAAGTTATAAAAACCCTAAAATAGGGTATCGTTCTTGAAATAAGTATTGAATACCCATATCGACACTTTATATAGTTATAACCGACTTAGGAATAAGGGTAGCGAACCAAATCAAGAAACCCATATGCGGTTAGAAAATCAGATCTATTAAATACGAAACCCTAATAAAGGGAATCGTTCTTGCAAGCAAACCCTAGTGATCGATCTGTTAAGTCGGTAAGGGATAGATCTTGATCGCCCAGAACAAGTGAATAACGATTGAACAAGTAATCCTTAGGAGCAAATCGTTAAACGATTCCAAATAAGAAAACCTAACCAAAAAACGATAATGATTATTATATTAGGGTTTCGGCCAGGAAACAAGGAGAGATCCGTTTAGAATTGATAGAACAAGATGAATCCAACCACCCTTATAAGAATAACTAACCCTAGATCGTATTGCATACCCTTAGAAAAGGATAGAGAGGACGATTAGGTGTAGTTTTTGGCCGGAAAATAATGAAGGACTAAAAAAAATAGCGTAAGGCGTGCCCTAACGGTATTACCAAGTCTCACGTTTTAACGGTTAAGACGAAGTTTTTATATTTTTAAAGCCTGCATAAGACGGTACAAAATATGAAAATCTATACTACTTATAAAGCATGGATGACCTTCTCTCCTAATTAATATTTTAAGACCACCATTAATACAATTTTAAGCAAATACGACTTATCAAACATAAATTACAAGCATGTTAAGCACAAATAATTCTCATCTTAAAACACTATTTCTTATATATACTACTTATAAAGCATTTAACACCCTCTATCTTAATTTTTTTAAGAAGACATTAATGTGTTTTTTAAGCATTACAATTTCTAATGCATAATGTACACAATACATAGCTTTTAGTAATTTATCTTCCACAACATTTTAATGCTTCATTTATTATTTTCTATTTGAATTAGTATAGTTTTAAAGCAAAAATGCACATCTAAATGAATATGATTTTAAAATTCATGCAAAACTACAAAGTTCCAAAACTATTATTATATCGTAAGAGTGTTTCGAGAACCAATCTAAATAAATTTTGAATTATTTTAAATAAAATTAACCACAAAAGTAAAAAACGGTTTTTTGTAAAAATCGAGACAATTTTTTGAAGACAAATGATTCAAATGTGCAAAGTGCTAAATGCTAATTCAATGATTAATATATTAATTATTATACTGTTCATTGATGACTCTAAATGATTGTTTAAACATGTAAGTTTTCTTTACATTATAAGCATTATTTTATTTATATCTTCTATCTATGTGGGGCTAGTGTTATAAACAATATTAATGAAACAAACATTTTCATAAATATATACTTTACAAGATGTAAACATTATAAGCACTCTTTTATTTATATCTTTTATCTATATGTGACAAGTGTAATAAACAATATTAATGATACAAACATGTTCTTAAATATATTTTACTTACTTATTACGAGGTGTTGATTATTACATATATATTTCATAAAAAAAATGTTTCTACTTACTTGTGACTAGGGACCACAATCAACTAATTTGACCATAACCCCATAACATTATTGACTACCGCGACGCAAAATCACGCCACTTTCAAT
Source organism: Chrysanthemum lavandulifolium (assembly GCA_022545495.1). Classification (NCBI taxonomy): domain Eukaryota; kingdom Viridiplantae; phylum Streptophyta; class Magnoliopsida; order Asterales; family Asteraceae; genus Chrysanthemum; species Chrysanthemum lavandulifolium. The sequence goes on from CM040244.1 coordinate 118,553,597, forward strand.
TGTTTTTATATGAATTAGTTTGATATTATCCATCATTTTTTTTAAGTTACTCAAACTCATTATGTTTTTGCTATTTTTGTAAGAGAAAACATAAAATTGAAAACATTTTTTGCCGAAAACTTTATTACTTGATACCTGCCGCCGCAACGCGCGGGTAGCCTGCTATAATATTCTAAAGAGTTGACATATGCTACATGAAACTCTTGGCATCCGCAAATTTATCGTCACATAAAATATTTCAGATTATAAAGCATGGTTCATTGAAAAATTTTATTTCATGGTACCCGCCGCCGCATCGCGCGAGTACCCTGCTAGTATTTATATATTTATTTTATATTTCATATATATCGAATTTACAAAAAACGTTGTACATAATGAATAAGGTTAAGAAACTATCCTTACATGTAATATTCTTTATTAAAAAAAATAATAAAATAAAATAATCGAAGTTGAATAAAAATAAACTCGCCACGCCTCACGCCTTAGCGTGCCTTATTGCGCATTTTTCCGCATCATCTCACGTCATGCCTAGAGTCGACGCATTGGTCTATTTCGTAACATTGAAGTCACACCTCACGTCTTAGCAGCGCCTTGGCACCGCTTAGAACCATATATTTACATAATTCAAAAGTGATAATTTTATATGGGTTGTGTGGTTGCCACACCACTATATATTTGCTAGGGTCTATGGCTAACACATTAGGTAATATTTTATCTTTTACATTTTCGAGAATTATTAATAAACAAATGGTAAAATTTTAAATTATAATATATTTCTCCCCTTCTTTCTCATTAAAATAGCCATCTCCCATTGATAAACTACAACAAAATCACATAAAAGCTCTTAATGTATGTTTGAAAGATAAAAGCTCTTAATGTATGTTATAACTACAAAAATGTAAACAAAATCACTCAAGATCCGACCACCAAGCTCGTACTGTATGAAAGACCACCACCGCCAACACCTCCGTCCAAAGAATCCCACCTGAACCACCATCGCTGCCTACGACCAAACAACCACCACTGTCGGCCAAACGCATCCAGCCTGAACCACCACTGCCTCCACTCATCCCACCTAGACAACCACCACCGCCTGATTATTTCGGTTGCGTTATCTCCGGTTGGTCTGTCAATTTGGAGGTGCGAACTAAGTTTGAAAGGTAATAAATTAATATGATGCAAGAAGCCAAGAAAGTTTAAAGAGATTGTAGATGGGGTGAAATGTGAAAAATTATAAATTATGTTAAGAATGTTTGTAGGGTGTGAAAATGAGATGAATAAAGGTTAAATAAAAATTAAAAAGGTGAGACAAAATAGGATAAAGATGATAACCACTTTACCAGTTAGTGTTTAGTTATTTTGGGTGTTTAGCAATCGGTGGCCCACAAAAGGTAAACTAAAATAATTAATATAATAAAGATGGTGTGCAGTTCCTATATTTATGGTGTTTAAACACTCGTAGCCTTTTATATTTGGATTTGCTAAACAGTGTCCACTGGGCGATGCTGAAAATAACAATTACTATGAATATAAAAAGATAATTGAACTTTGTTAAAGTAAAAATGACATTCATTGAAGTTATTTTTTATATTCATTTATTGTGCATTAAATACATGAAAAATGATTGTGAGACCTAAGTTATGTGCCTAAAGATGAGCCTAAATATGTGTGGCATGATCCTGATGATTTGTGAAAAAGGAAATAACACACTATTTAATATAGCTTATGCATTGCCGAGTGGGCCTTATTTACCAAAACCCTTTTATATTTACTTAAAACATTAAGTTTTAAACATACGAGCGACATGGAGGACGGTCTCTGAGTTGATTTCCGCGTGTAGCTTGTCCTTGATGACTTTTTCAGATTTACGTATACAATGCAGTTATATAAAATCACTAACTTGCACCATTTTTAAATGATCAAAACTATCTTTATCTAACATAAACACAAACAAACAACAAAATCACTAACTTGACTTGCGTACATGGAGATGGAGAAACATCACTTTATTCAATTAATAATATTATTCAATGAATTGTGAAAATTGTCCTTATAGTTTGATCAAAATGTAAAATTTGGTCTTTATGGTTTGCAAATTGTAGACGACCTCCTTATAAGGAAACTTTGAGTTTTTCTCCATCCCTATACAAAGTAAAATGACTAAAATAATTCACCAACACAAACAAAAACTCAATATATATACGGGATAATGGTCTAAAAGGTATCCGACTTGCCATCTTTTTTTTTTGTAGGCATCCAACTTTTTTTTTCCTAAAGGATTCAAATACTTTCTTAATCTTGTTATTGTAGTCATAAATCTGATGTGGCATAATCTAATCAAGAGTTAATTACATAAATTTACATAAATCGTCCCTGTGGCTCTAAACAATTACAACTTTCATCCTTGAGTCAATTACATAAAAGGTCCTTGTGGCTCTAATAATTTACATATGTCGTCCTTGTGGCTATAAACTTAAACTCATCAAGAGTTATTTACATAAATCTTCCTTGTGGCTCTAAAAAATTTGCACTATTCATCCTTGTGACTCTAAAATTAAAATTACCCATTGGGAGGGTATTTGTGACACACGAGAATTTTCCATTATTTATTTTATAATAAATATGAATTTATTATCTGCTTAAATTTTAAACTTATGAGAAGTTTTAACTATTATTTTGGGAAAGTTATCCCGCACAAACTCTGATAATCTTAATAATAAATATGAGTTTATTATTGTCCGAGTGTTATTTTTAAGCATACGTGAGCTTAATTGGATGTTTTGGGAAGTTATCTCGCACACTACAGAACGCAGTAACACACTTGTTTGGTTATTTTGTATAGAATTAAGTAAATTTATTACTTTTTGGCACTCACTGATGTTTTATGAACAAAAACAATAAGTTATCTCGTGTTTTCAGAATACCCGGCACCACACGCAGGCCGACAATGAATTAGTATCGATGTGAAATTTATTTTTGATAAATAAAGTAATAATAGTACTATATTATTACGCTCGTCAAAAGGTTTCCGAAAATATTATTTTTATAGTTTCCGTATACCGGGAAGGTACATTTATGCGGAGTTTCGGCAAAACACGAGGTACAGTTTATACTGTGTTGATTAAACAAAAAGAAATTAAACCCTAATTTACCTCACTCACCGCCCACTCTACTCTTTTCTTTCTCCATTTTCATCTCTCCCAAACAATGCACCAAAAAGGAGTTGTCTCTCCTTGCTCTTCCAAACCGACACATGAACCATCATTTTCATCTCCTATATTTCCAGCTTTCCCCTCCTCAAAAGTACTCCACGAGACCCTTAAAGACCATGCCGATTGCGATGTTTGCCAAGAGTAGATGGTCATCATCTCAAGGTCAAGAAAGGATGTTCAAAGACTTCCCCTTGCTCGCGTATAAATAGAGCCGAGTTACGTTCATTTTCGACATTGTTCTCAAATCTTGTTTTTATAAGCCGAAATATACAATATTTGAAAGGGGAAAGTGAGTGTGTGGCTGTAGTGTACCCAAGCTTGGGTGTAGAACCCACCAAAACTACACCGTTGTATTAAAACTATAAAAACCCCCAACTCACTTCTTTTCCATTTCAGTTCTTCTCCACAACTGAAGCAAACCAATCAACCTCTGATCTCCATATGTGAATCACCACTTCTACCGCAACGCTACTATGTTATCACGAATAGCTATTCAACGAAAGGTGCCTTTAGATGTTTGCGTCGTCATTACTTTTATTTTCTTTCCACTTCAACCGAAAACCTGCATCTTCTCATTTAATATCAGAATCTTAATTTGCATTTGAGTTAGAACAACAATTTCGTTTTATTTCAGTAGTTATGTTGTAAGATTAAGTTAATGAGTACAAGAATTTTGATGATAGAAGATTATGATATTAACCGCACACCAAGTGTTTGATTAAATGTTTCAATACTATTGCTATTTGATGACAAGAGATTATAAATCAGAGTATCACACACCAAGTGTTTGATTAAATGAAGCACTCATCAAGTGCTTACTTTCCAAAAAGGCTTTACCTTTTTATTCTACTTCAAAGTAGCTTTTCATACGATTATGGCCTAACATCTATCTGCGTGTATTGTTATTCACCAGGACCTCTCAATCTGAGTATAGCAACTGAAATGCAAATGCAAACCCGTTTGATTGAAGATATTGATAAAAATGGATATTTAGTCGACCACCAGAATGGAGAGTATGATTGCGAGAGACCAAACTATGATGAAGTCAACGATGATGATATTTGGGAGAAACCTAACGAAGACCGAGTGAATATTGGATGTGATGAAATTGAAATTACCGACGACAACATTTTGGGAAATATTTTTAACACACCCGATGATGCATATACGTTTTATAATCAGTATGCCTTCCTACACGGGTTTGGTATACGTATACATTGGGATTATAAAAACAAGACGAAAAATGAGGTTTATAGAAAGTTATATGTTTGCAACAAAGAGGGTTTTAAGAGACATAGGGGTAATAGTTCTAATGAGGTATCTAAGAAACATCGAAGAGATGTAAGGACCGGTTGTAAAGCGGGACTCTGAATTTCTAAAACAAAAGACGGGAAATGGTGTGCGGATATCTTTAACGATACACACAATCATGATTTGACCCCTACACCAATGAAAGTAATGAAACATTGTTCTAACAATAAGTTTCATCGCTCCATGGCTTGCAAATCTCTTATGGTGGAACTTGGTAAGTCCGGTTTGAGACCTTGTCAAGTTAGGAAAGCTGTAAATGCAATGAAGTCTCCAAATGAACCTAATGTAACGTCAAAGCAATGTTTTGCTATATTAGCTGAAGAACGAAAACAATACAAAGGTAAGGAGTTTTATTCTCTTATCAAACATTTCCAAGAAAAAGCAGCAGTAGCTAACCAATATTTTAAGATAGACTTGTTTGATGATGGGTCTTCTAGAAAAATATTTTGGGCTAATGGAAGATCAAGAGATGCCTATCTAAAATTTGGAGACCTTGTTGTGTTTGATGTTACATATTTGACGAATAAATTCAAGTTTTCATTTGCTCCATTTGTTTGAGTGAATCATCAGGGTCAATCAATAATTTTTGGTGGTGCTTTGCTAGAAAATGAAAAAGAAGAGACCTTCAAATGGTTATTTAAGCAATTTTTAAAGTGCATGTTTAACAAGTGCCCAAGTGCAATTATAACAGATCAAGATAAAGCAATTTGTAATGCAAGCATGTAATTCCAAACACTGACATCGCCATCGTGCATGGCACATTAAAAGTACGTGTTGGAACATCTTCACCGCTTAGAGTTCGTTATAGTGATTTCCGGAATCTTTTAAGCAATGGATAAGTGATACCGTCAAGAATTTGAAAGCCAATGGGAAGTTTTACGTGATAAGTATAATCTTGAGACTAGTAGTTGGATGATGGAGATGTATAACCAAAGGAAATTTTGGGTTACTGTTTTTTTTAAAGATATTTTTCTTGCTGGCATGACAACAAGTGGAAGAAGTGAGAGTATTCATTCTTTTTTTGATGGATTTGTGAATTCGAAGACCATGTTGAATGAATTTATTATTCAATTCAATAAAGTTGTCAACACTTGAAGAGCCGCCGAAGAAGATGAAGACTTTCAGACTATTAACTCGACGCCAATTCTTTCCTCTGTTCATCCAATAGAAGCAAAAGCAGGTAAATTGTTACTATCCATTATGTTTATCATCAACCACTATTCTGTGAACAAACTACCACATGCATGAGCTTTTATGTATTATTTTTTTGCAGGTGCATGTTATACTAAAAAGATTTTTGAGGTGTTTCAGAAGGAATGGATAGAAGCAACCAGAAATTTAACTCACGAGACTAAAAGCAAGAGCGAGGAAAAATCTAGTTATTGGGTTGGGCAGGTGAATGTTGATAAAAAAACATTGGAGAGTCGTCAACTTTTGCTACTTGGATAAATTGGATCTCACATGTTCTTGTGCTATGTTCGAAACATATGGGATATTGTGCAAACATATCCTATATGTAATGAAAAAAACATGTTGACGCCCTACCCGATCACTATATTTTACCTCGGTGGACACTTGATTGTAGGTACAAAGTTGGTAATGCTAGTATCGGAATCAAGGAAACAAATTGTGAAAATGAGGTTAGTGCTTTAGCTTTATGGTATGCTCAAGCTAATTCGACAAAGGCAATTGAACAAGCAAGAGATGCACCTTCGGAAATAAAAAGACTAAACAATTTTTGGTGGAGTTTTAGAAGATCAAATGATAAGGAAAAGCCAACAGAGATTGAGAATGCATGTAAAGATGCTCGTGTTGGAATTTCTCAAGTAGACATGATGCCTCAAATTACAGCTTCAAGATCCCGTTGTGCTTACTAACACTAAAGGACGCCCAAGAAATGCAACAAGAGTCAAGCCTCCTATAGAGGTCAAGCAAAGAAGACCGTAACTTGTTTTACCGTAGGAATCGGTCATAACATCACTAGTATGTAAGAAAAAGAAGGTCGATTGCATGCAAGAAAAAGACTGATGCTTATGTTGTTATCCAATGTTTAGTTTTCTTTTTTGGTGAAAAAATATTGTTATTTTGCTTATCAACTAAAAGTTATGTTAAGTTATCATCTTATGATATGATTTTGCTAGTTAAAATTGCTCGAAAATGTCTGGTTTACATGGAAAATTGTTGATGTCACAGTGGGTTAACGGGTCGAAACTAGATTTTTATTTTATTTTTTTCAAGTTGCTGTCACACCTGAATATTTAAGAGTTGATATCAGTTTCATCAAATTACGTGTAGTTGCTGTCACACCTAAATATTTAAGAGTTGATATCAGTTTCATCAAATTATGTGTTTTTATTTTAATATACCAACACATTACACATATATACATGAGGTTAAATTAAAGTTGTTTTTCTTTTGGCATTGCAGGGCTTTGTTATAACTGAAGGAGGCACAAGAAAAGACTTTTGCACTTAACCATATGGTCAAGCTTCTCAAGTGCAAATAGTTAGAAGCTTGAAAGAATGTTTCAAGTTCAGAAGTGCATCACACCAAGTTGTTTTGATGTAAATTTAGTTGGGCATAGATGTGTATAATGCTCTTGTGTAATCATATTATTCTTTTAATAGAAATTGACACCTTATATCGACTTGACTTTGCAAACGGAACCAAAATGTATCGACTTAAAATCAAGCAGCTCAAAAGTACAATGTACAAAAACGAAATTGGTAAAACGTTTCATGGATTAAAATAGAAACTATATCTGCTGTTCTAAAAGTAACCACCAACCAAGGACACTCATCATAAGCTTGTAAGAAACTATGTTATTGAACAATATTTCTCATAAAACGGGTCAAATTACATGAAACATTACAAACACCTGTACCACTTGCAGACCTTATAACCAATTGCATACATGTACCACTTGCAGACCTTGTAACCTTATAACCTATACCACAATCACTTGCAGACCTTATAACCTCAACCCAAATGGAAGTAATCCAACTCTTTGTCCGAACACTCGTATCTAAAAATGCAATCATCAGATAATCACCTTGCAAACGCGATACCAAAATCAATATTACACTTCTTTCTCCAAACTAGCAATAGCAGTAGCAAGATCTTCATCCAACTCGATATCCCAACCATCATCCCACCTTCTAAAAATCTCGGTATCCTCCAAATATTTTACTCTATGAACATCTCCACCCAGGCTTAAATAAGTAATCTCCAACACCCAACTCAAACCTTTCACCTTTACTCAAATTCCAAACAATCTTCTTCCATTTAATCACCACAATATCATGACCAAAAGTATGGTGATGAGCCGGTTCAACGCTCCCACCCGCAAACCTAACTATCGCAGAAGTCGGGTTTTCCCTAACAATCTTCATAACCCCACCCCGACATTATCCCCACTGGCGTAAACTCACGCCCCTTGGCCAGTTCACATATCACACAAGAACTATTATTATTACTATTACCATTATCACCATTATCATCAGAAAAAAGACTGTTTGTTTCTTATTTTCCACATTTAAGCTATACTCTATATTTCAACAAGGCATTTCATCGAACACTTGGTGTGCAATTTAAAAGCTATTGTCATTGAACACAATGGCAATTTTGAGAAGATGGAATTTTCAGATGAAATGGAGCTATATTTATGTTCATCGATTCATACTTGAACTTCAAATAAAAAAACGGTGATTAGAAACGCAGATTAAAGCCCATGATATATTTATGTTCATCGATTATTTTAAAGAACTAAAAATGTTGGGTATATTCTAAAATCACGATTTTGGAATGAGATTTTCGAAAGCAATGTTTTGATTGCAATTGTAAGTCAGATCGAAACATGGAAAAATCATAGAAGGTGAAAGGAGAACTTGGATTTGTTTCAGTTTTGGAAAGGAAGAAGAATGTGGTTTTGGAGATAAAGCAGGTCTTTTATATTTGTAGTGAAACGACGTAGTTTTAATGAGTTCTATGCATAACGTTACATACATTACAGCCACACACTCACTTTCCCCTATTTGAAAAAGGTATTTTCAAATAAAATGACGCCACACAAACAACAACAACACAAACATGAAAAAGTAAATAAAGTTTGGATAAACTTTAATAAACTTGGGATTGAAACTGAAATTTATCGTACTAATTTAGGTCGCGTGTTGGAGCCACTCATTTGTTAATACAAATAAACCGTAAAAGCATTTATTCATATTTAGCGATCTCTTTGTGTTTTGTTGATAGCAAATATAAAGTTATCATAAGTAAATTTATAAGAATACATGTTATTTTTTTTAAGTATTTACATTTGGTCACTCACATAAAATGTTGTAATACTTCATTTGTTGTAATAGTTTATGTAATAGGATGGGTAATATCTAAGACTCATGACCCATACCCATGGAGCTAATCCATAACCCATAACCCATTGTATGACATCATGCATGAAATCATGTTAGGTATTATCCATAACCCATGACCCATGACCTATTGTCTAGATACATTGTATCTTGTTGGGAAGCCAAGGCTCATACCCATAACCCATAACCCGGTTTGCAACCCAAAATCCGGACCGGTACAACCCATTTTGCCGATCCTTAGATTGCACCGACGGATCCCCAAGTGAGGATCCACGGAACCGGCTACAATAGCTTTTTGCCTATAAATAGTGAGTCATTTCTTCATTGTTACTCACCCCTCTTCTTACAAACTCTCTCATATATTATCTCACTCTTCTAACCTCTGATCTCTTGATCAATCTAGTAGTTCTTCTTTCTCTTGTTGTGATTCTCATATAGGTCCTTCTCAAAGGCGAGATCACGATACTACAAGTCATCCAAGCAAGGGGTCCTTGATTGATTTGTTCCTCCACAAGATTTCTGTAGCAAGATCTTGTATTTCATATTTCACATAGTTGTTGTGTAATAGTTGTGTTGGTTTGGTCCGCCGTGTTAAGGACTCGGTATTTAGCTTTGTACCGGAAAAAGTGTAAGCGACGTTGTGAGGCTTCTCCGCCGTGTTGAAGGAGCTTGTTGACATAGTGCTTGAACTCTCGAGTGGGGAACTCGGGAGTGGAGTAGGGCAAGGAAGGTGTCCTTGTAGCCGAACCACTATAAATCACTTGTGTCACTACTCTCTATCCTTTACTTTACTTGCTTTCATTATTTACTTTACTTATTGCTTTATACTTTCTATCCATCCATACGAATTCACATAAGATCGAATCTAAAGTTTTGAAACTTAAATTAAAATCGGCAAAACTATTCAACCCCCCTTCTAGTTTTCCACAATTGGCATCAAGAGCAAGGTTTACAAAAGTTTTAAAGTAAATTGTATTTTAAAAACTTTTCGATCACAATGAGTTTTGAAAATTATAGAGAAGGGCAATCTATGCAACGACCTCCACTACTTGAAACAAATGGTTTTATTTATTGGAAAAATAGATTTGAAACTTATGTGAAATCAAAAGATATTGATCTTTGGTACATCATTGTTGAAGGTGACTTTCAAGCCACTACAAAAGATGATAAAACCGGCAACGAAATAAACATCCCTCATGATCGCCTCTCCGACGATCAAAAGAAAAAGCTTTCCAAAAATAGTGAGGAAAAAATGGTTTTATATAATGCCTTACCTAAAAAGGAATTTGAAAGAATTTCTATGCTTAAAACCTAAAGAAATTTGGAATTCTTTAGTTGTAACTCACCAAGGAAATCAACAAGTTAAAAACAACAAAATAGATTTATTTGTTCAACAATATGAACAATTTTCAATATCGGATGAGGATAGTATAGATAATTCTTTTGCTAACTTTAATACTATTATTACTTCATTACAAGCACTTGATGAGTCTTTTTCTAGTCGTAATCATGTCAGGAGATTTCTAAGGGCGCTTCCATCAAAGTGGAGACCAAAGGTGACGGCCATCGAAGAATCCAAAGACTTGTCAATCCTCACTCTCGATGAACTCATAGGCAATCTAAAGGTCTATGAGCTCGTCCTCGCTAAAGACTCCGAAGCCTCAAAAGAAAAGAAAGAGAAGCACAAATCTCTTGCCTTAAAAGCCAAGAAGGTCTCAAGCGATGAAGAAACCTCATCTTCGGAAAGTGATGACGAAGAGTATGCAATGGCGGTACGGGATTTCAAGAAGTTCTTTCGGAGAAAAGGAAGATATGTCAAGCAACCATATGACGACAAGAAGGGGTTCCGAAAGGCAAAGACGACAAGAAAGTAAAGGACGAACGCACATGTTTTAAATGTGGGGATCCTAATCACTTCATTAGTGAGTGTCCCAAACGTGACGAACAAAAGGCGTTCGTAAGTGGTTCGTGGGGAATGAGTGAGGAGGAGAACGAAGAAATTTGTCTCATGGCAAAAGACTCAAACGAGGTATGTCCCGAATCTCTTTATTATAGTAGCTCATCATTAGATGATGAATCATTACATCGTGAATATGATAAACTTTGCAAAATTAGTCTAAAAGTAATTAACAAAAATAAGATTTTGAAAAACAAAAATGAACGTTTAGAAAAGGAAGTTCTTGAGCTAAAAGATAAATTAAAACGCTTAGAAAAGGGAAAGGAAGTAGATAGTGAATGTGAGCTTTGTGTTCAACTTCAAACGTTAGTTGATCATCTTGATTCCAAGATTGCTAGAATAAGTACTAATACTCTTGATAAAATACTTGATAGTGTTAAAACGGGAAATAATCAAAAGGGTTTAGGTGTTCAGGAACTCACTGCATCAACTAGCGAGATTAAAGAAACACAATTCGTTAAAGCAATTGAAAAACAAGCTACTGTAGTCACGGATCCCACGGATCCCTTGAAAAAGGAACCGTCTAGTGTAAATCCAGGGATCCGTGGGTCTGTACCAGCAAACAGTAGAAATAATGCAACCACATCATCTAGAACCGACTTTGTTATTGTTAACAAGAAGAAACCAACCCATGTTACTGTTAGAAATGTCAAACAACCACCTCCACTAAAACAAAATCAAAGTTTTATGAAAAACAAAGGTCCATCGTTTTCTAAACCAAACACATTTATAAGAAGACCAAATAATGTTTATCCGAGAAGTAACCACCATCAAATGGGATGGAATCCTAATGCACAAAACGGTTTTCCATTTCAAAACTTTACACCTTGGAATGCTTTCTCACCTTTTTCATATATGCCTAACATGAATGAAATGTATAACACTAATGGACCCATGAACAAATGGGGACCAAACTTTTGAGTTAATTGTTTTCTTAGGTGTGCCTAAAGGTCGACTTAGATCCGGATGAATGGATCAAGGATAGCGGGTGCACGAGGCATATGACCGGTAACAAAGATTTGTTTTCCACATACGAATCCTTCAATGGAGGAAATGTGGTGTTTGGAAATAGCAAGAGCAAAATCATCGGTAAAGGTACAATCTCTCACAAATCCTTAACCATTAACGATGTTTGTCACGTAGAAAACCTAAACTTCAATCTACTAAGTATAGGACAAATTTGTGATAAAAAGTGCAACGTACTTTTTAGTGAAACCGGTAGTAAAATATTGAAAAATGGTATTACTATAGGTAGAGGCATTAGAAAACATGGAGTCTATGTCATTAAAATCGAAAATGAACCAAAAGACAAACTTTGTCTTACTTCTATGGATGATACTTCGACCTTATGGCATCGAAGATTGGGTCACGCCAATATGCGACTTCTTCAATCGCTATCATCCAAAGAACTAGTAAGAGACCTACCCAAATTAAAATACGAACATCATTTTTGTGATGCTTGTAACATAGGAAAGCAAGTCCATGCTAGTCATAAAGCTAAAAATATGGTTTCTACAACTAAGTGTCTAGAATTACTACATATGGATTTATTTGGTCCATCCGCTATTCAAAGTTACGGAGGTAACTTCTATACTTTGGTTATAGTGGATGATTACTCTAGGTACACATGGACTAAATTTCTAAAGAATAAAACTGAAACGTTCAATTACTTTGAAATATTAAGTAAGAAAATCCAAAGACAACTAGGAAGTCCTATTGTGTCAATTAGAACGGATCATGGTAGGGAATTTGATAATGAAGTGCAATTTGGAGCTTTTTGTGATGCTAATGGTATTACTCACAATTTCTCGGCTCCTCGCACTCCACAATCAAATGGGGTAGTTGAAAGAAAAAATAGAACCCTACAAGAAATGAGTCGCACCATGATTAATGAGCAATCAATTCCTCAAAAATTTTGGTGCAATGCCGTCGACACATCAACTTATATACTAAACCGAGTCCTAATTAGACCATTTTTAGGAAAAACTCCATACGAGTTACTACGAGGCAAAAGCCTACGTTAGAACACTTTAGAGTCTTTGGTAGTAAATGTTTCTTACTTAACACTAAAGATTATCTAACTAAATTTGATCCTAAATCAACCGAAGGTATCTTCTTAGGATACTCTCCTAATAGTAAAGCATACGTAATACTAAATAAAGAAACCATGAAGGTTGAAGAATCCTTAAACGTAAAATTTGATGAAAGTCCACCTAAAGCTACCCTACCTCTTGTCGATGACGAGTTAATCGAAAGTGAAGCCATAGAAATCAAGGAAAATATAAATAAAGAAGATGAACCACTAAATAATGAAATCATCAATATTAAAGAGTCTAAAGATCATCCCGTAGGAAAGGTTATAGGAAAGTTAAATGAAAGAACCTAGATATCTCAAGTTCAAAACCAAAGTAGTTTATTTTGTTTCGTCTCAACAATAGAACCTAAAAACACTCAAGAAGCCATAAAAGATGAAAGTTGGGTAATGGCTATGCAAGAAGAGTTAAATCAATTTTTTTCTAACAATGTTTGGACACTTGTCCCTCAACCTAAAAACCAAACCATAATCGGAACTAAATGGGTATATAAAAACAAGTTAGATGCAAACGGTGTAGTGTCTAGAAATAAAGCTAGACTTGTTGCCCAAGGGTATAACCAACAAGAAGGCATAGACTTTGATGAGACCTATGCTCCCGTAGCTAGATTAGAGTCTATAAGAATACTTCTTGCTTATGCTTGTGCTCATGATCTTAAGCTTTTTCAAATGGATGTTAAAAGTGCTTTTCTAAATGGTTTTATTAATGAAGAAGTCTATGTAGCTCAACCTCCGGGCTTTATCGATTTTGAAAAACCTAACCACGTGTACAAACTAAAGAAAGCTCTCTACGGTCTTAAACAAGCCCCAAAGGCTTGGTATGATAGACTCAAATCATTTTTAATCAAAAATGACTATACCATGGGGTTAGTTGATAATACACTTTTCACAAAGAAAAAGGAATCACATATAATTATTGTTCAAATATACGTGGACGATATTATATTCGGATCGACTTGTCAAGACATGTGTGATGATTTCTCAAAAATCATGCATGATGAGTTTGAAATGAGTATGATGGGAGAATTAAGTTTCTTTCTTGGTCTACAAATCAAACAACTAGAAGATGGTATCTTCTTTAATCAATCCAAATACATAAAAGAAATGCTAAAGAAATTTGGATTAGAAGAGTCAAAACCTATAAGAACACCAATGTCATCCGATACTAAACTTACCAAAGATGAAGACGGTGAATCCGTTGATAACACCAAATACCGTGGCATGATTGGTAGTCTTCTCTACCTTACGGCTAGTCGGCCGGATATCATGTTTAGTGTATGTCTATGTGCTAGGTTTCAAGAAGACCCTAAAACTTCACACCTAGAAGCCGTCAAAAGAATATTTAGATATATTAAGGGTACTACTCAATTGGGATTATGGTATCCTAAGGGACGGGGTAGAAACTATTGTATATGCGGATTCTGACCATGCAGGTGATTATGTTGACCGAAAGAGTACAAGTGGTGTATGTACTTTTATGGGGTGTTGTTTAACATCTTGGTTCTCGAAGAAGCAAACGGCATTGGCCATATCAACAACCGAAGCCGAATATGTCTCCGCCGGCAAAGCATGCCAACAAGCACTATGGATGAAACAAGCGTTAGTTGACTACGACATTCATCTAAGTGACATAGCCATTTTATGCGACAACAAAGGTGCTATTGACTTAAGCAAAAATCCGGTGTTGCACTCTCGTACCAAGCATATAGAGATCCGTCATCACTTCTTAAGAGACAATGTTCAAAAGGGGAACATTTCTATTGAGAAAGTATCATCCGAAGACAACATAGCCGACGTCCTCACCAAACCGTTGAAGCGGGAACAATTCAACTTGCTTCGTCTTGGTCTTGGTCTCATGGAACAATCGTCGTGAAATGTTTCTCATTCTACAAGGTACGTAAACGTTAGCCTTACCTTCTTTTCTGAGTCTAGGATCTCTATTTCACACACAACTCACAAACAATATGGGGATTTTCAAAACTCAAGATAAAATTTTCTTCTTTCTATGCAAGAAACTTTTCGAAATTCTTTCTAAAAGTTACTTCTCCTTGTATCATTTTTCTAAAATCACTCTCACGTCTAGGACAAACCTTTTCTTTCATTCTTAATACAAAGTAAAAAACTTTTTCATTGCATCTCATGTCTTTTGAATGCTAAAGGGAATACATAACTAATATGTGTTTTCGGATACATTCATTTAAGCAAAATTGAATTAAGGAGCACTCGGGTTATCTCACATATATATATATATATATATATATATATATATATATATATATATATATATATATATATATATATATATATATATATATATATATATATATATATATATATATATGCTTTTCACTTCTTTGTTTATTTTTCTTCCTTTTAGGAGTCGAGATAACCGCAACTCCAAATGGTTTGCATATAGGCACACACTAGGCACCATTGTTTCCAAAAGGAAAAATTTGAGCTACCTGAGAACACCAGTTCCACGGATCCCAGCTTTTACGTTGGACGGATCCCTAAAGGGTCGGATCCGTGGGAACCGTGCCACAGAAGCAAAATTTTTCTTCTATTTTTCTCACTTTGGCTAAAAACTTTCATATTTTCAACATTTTAGCTTTTTCACTAATGAATATGTTACTTAATGCTTGTGTTCTCATGATCACATGCCTTAAATTCATATCTAATCATTAGATTTTAGTCCACATTTTGGTTTTAGCATTCATTGCAATGCATTATTTCCTCTATAAATAAGGTTCCAAAATGCTTGCATATCCATCACTCTCAACCTCACAAACAATCATCATCATGTCATCCAAAAGATCCTCAAACATTGATGAACCATCTAGTGAAAACAATCCTTTTCAAGAAATCCAAAACTTCATCCTACCACCTTCCGTAGTGCCACCACCAACCAAATCTAGAAGAACCGCACGGATTAGCATCCGGCCTTGTTGTTTAGCTAAACCTTTGTCAAAAAGCCCATCACCAACTACTAACTCTCCACCAAATGACTACATTGTAGCACCTCCATCATCCCCACAAGCTCATCACAACAATCACCTACCGAGTCTCTACCTACCACTCAATTCACCCTATCGGAACTCCTTAAGACTCCAAAAACAATCCCACTACCCGTGTCTAGTCCATCACCCACTTCACTTCAACCATCCAAATCTACCCAACTAGCTTCCAACCTAAATCCAAAAGAACTAGTCTTTTTAACACCCCCAACATCTCCAAACACACTCTACAAAGAGCTTGAAACATCACCACCTCTACCTCTCATTATCTTACAAGAACATCTAGGTTCTTATCCACCACCACTCACCAACTTTATGGACTTTGATCCATACTTTCCAACATTTCCACCACATCTTCTGCCCTCCACATATCAAACTTACCCAGAAACCATTCATCAACACCTCCCTCACCATCTCTCATGTATACATTGTCAATCCACTAGGGATCTCGGAATGGAAATAAGGGACGAGATGCGATTCATACTCAACCACATTCTTGATCGCATCAACATTATCACTCACCAAAACTTCCATAATTAACCATATGCAAGCATGGAAGGAATGATATTACTTTTCTCTATTTTTTTTCTTTTGAGTCATTTTAAAGAACAAACATTGTTCTTAGTTTTACATTTTGTATGTGGCTTATATACCACTACACTTTGATATTTTATTACAAGGCTTTGTTACATTGGCTCTCCATCTTGTTTCTCGTCCTATACAAGATTATATTACATGTTACTACTAACACTTTTTTGTAGGTATTATATTTTCTCACTTGACGCCCAATTCTAGGGGGAGCTAGTGCTTTGTGGTTCATACTTATTTTTATTCCACAATTTATTTCTTCGTTAGGTTCGCTTTTTGTTTCAAAAAAAAGGGGGAGAAGAAATAAAACTTTATGCTTTCAAAACATACATCCAATCTTAAGTTTTACTCATCATAACATTATGTTTTGTCATCAACAAAAAGGGGGAGATTGTTAATACAAATAAACTGTAAAAACGTTTGTTCATATTTAGCGATCTCTTTGTGTTTTGTTGATAACAAGTATAAAGTTATCATAAGTAAAATTATAAGAATACATGTTATTTTTGTAGAGTATATACATTTGGTCATTCACATAAAATGTTGTAATAATTCATTTGTTGCAATAGTTTATGTAACAGGATGGGTAATATCCAAGACCCAAGACCCATACCCATGGAGCTAATCCATAACCCATGACCCATTGCATGACATCATTATCCATGACCCATGACCCATTTTCTAGATACATTGTATCTTGTTGGGTACCATGGCTCATACCCATAACCCATAACCCGTTTGCAACCCAAAATCCGGACCGGTACAACCCAGTTTGGGGATCCTTGATTACACGGACGGATCCCCAGTGAGGGATCCGCCGAACCGGCTACAATAACCTTTTTTGCCTATAAATAGTGAGCCATTTCTTCATTGTCACTCACCCCTCTTCTTACAAACTCTCTCATATATTATCTCACTTTTCTAACTTCTGATCTCTTGATCAATCTAGTAGTTCTTCTTTCTCTTGTTGTGATTCTCATATAGGTCCTTCTCAAAGGCGAGATCACGATACTACAAGTCATCCAAGCAAGGGGTCCTTGATTGATTTGTTCCTCCACAAGATTTCTGTATCAAGATCTTGTATTTCATATTTCACATAGTTGTTGTGTTGGTTTGGTCCGCCGTGTTAAGGACTCGGTATTTAGCTTTGTACCAGAAAAAGTGTAAGCGACGCTATGAGGCTTCTCCGCCGTGTTGAAGGAGCTTGTTGACATGGTGCTTGAACTCTCGAGTGGGGAACCCGGAGAGTTGAGTAGGGCAAGGATGGTGTCCTTGTAGCCGAACCACTATAAATTAGAACCACTATAAATCACTTGTTGCTCATCTACTTCTAAGATCGAATCTATCCTTTACTTTACTTGCTTTCATTATTTACTTTACTTATTGTTAAGCTTTATACTTAGTCTATCCATCCAACTACAAATGATTATTCATCTATGTTTAAGATCCTATGAATCTAAATTTTTGAAACTTAAATTAAAATCCGTTGAAATATTTTTACAAAACAACACCTTATTTCAACCCATGGGCCACTTTTCTACACTTTTTTTTGTAAAACTCATTTATTTTATGTGTTTTACGTTTTCGCCCATTTTTTACGTCTTCGTATGTTTTTTTACGTTTTTATCCGTTTTTTATGTTTTATTCCGTTTTTTATGTGTTCGTCCGTTTTTTTACGTTTGCATCCGTTTTTTTACGTTTTCGTCAGTTTTCTTACGTTTTCGTAAGTTTTTTTTTACGTTTTAGTTAGGTTTTTTCCGTTTTAGTCCGTTTTCTTACGTTTTTGTTCGTTTTCTTACGTTTTTGTCTGTTTCTTACGTTATATTTCGTTTATTACGTGTTCGTCCATTTTTTAACGTTTTCGTCCGATTTTTTCTGTTTTCGTCAGTTTTTTTACGTTTTTGTCAGTTTTTTAATGTTTTAATCAGTTTTAGTTTTTGTTTTTTGTCCTTTCTAAGTTTTACCCCTTTTTTTACGTTTTCGTCTGTGTTTACGTTTTCGTCTATTTTTTTACACTTTCGTCCATTTTTTTACATTTTCTTATGTTTTTTACGTCTTCGTCCTTTTGTTACGTTTTCGTCCAGTTTTTTACGTCTTCGTCCTATTTTTACGCCTTCATCTATTTTTTTATGTCTTCATCTTTTTTTTACGTCTTTGTCGGTTTTATACATTTTAGTCCGTTTTCTTACGTTTTCGTCTGCTTTTTTACGTTTTCATCGAACGTTTTAAACATTTTAGTCCGTTTTTATACGTTTTCTTTTGTTTTTTTACGTCATCATCCGTTTTTTTACGTCTTCATTCGTTTTCGTCCATTTTTTTACAAAAAAAAGACGAAAACGTAAAACACCAGACAAAAATGAAAAATAACGAACAAAAAGCGTAAAAGACCTGTCTGAAACGTAAAAAAGCAGAAAAAACGTAAGAAAACGTAAAAAAACGGACGAAACCGTGAAAAACGGATAAGGACATAAAAAACAGACAAAAACGTAAAAAATGGACTAAAACGTAAGAAAAACCGTAAGAAACCGTAAAAAATGAACGAAAATATAAAAAATGGATGAAGACGTAAAAAACGGACAAGAACGTAAAAAAACAGACGAAAACGTAAAAAAACGGGTGAAAAGATAAAAAAAGACAAAATGTAAAATAATGAACAAAAACGGAAAACCTGACCAAAACGTAAAAAAACTGACGAAAACGTAAAAAAAATGGACGAAACCTTAAAAAACGGATGAAAAAAAGGGACAAAACTAAAAAACTAACTATGTAACACTCCCAAAATTTGGTACAGCGGAAGACTAATCAAGCTTTCGGGGTGCTATGAGATTGGTACGCAACGCGAGCATAGGAAAACAAGATAGCATAATCCGTTATATAAAACCAATTCAACATTAACATTAGGTTTACATTTATTCAAAACTATTAAAAGTAAGGCCCCAAAAGAAAGCATAAGATTGGTCCCATAACCATGCCATTTTACCCTAAAAAAGTTCTCGCTCTTTTGGCAAAAAAAGACGGCAAACAACTAATTCATAGTCGATAATATTCTTTTTTATTGTTGAATATTTTTTTGTTAATTGTGTTTGTCGGTCTTAGTGCTTAAACGATTCACCTCCACACGAATTCTAATTAGTTCTTTTCTCTAATGGGTCGGTGAAGTTTTTTTATTCATAATACCTATCAGTTGGTAATATATACGTGCATGGTTGTATTAAATTCAGTCGGTCCCATTGATTGATTGATATATTTATTCGATTTGAAACTACCTTGTTGGGGTTTATATACGTGCATGGTTTTTCGTTAATTGCTAAGTATTTACTGTGATTGTAAGTGGGTTTTGGGAGATGATATAGGGTTTTTTGTCGGGAAAGAAGGCGATTAAGGGGTCTGATCTAGGTAAACATGCTATGAATTTAGCGCCTCAGCCTATGGTGAATGTGGATTTGGACGAACTGCATCACCGTATGGTGCGGTTAAAGGGCCTTGATGGTTCAAGTGATGATGTTCCCATGACTACAAACGTTGTTAGGGTTGCTCCTAACCCTAGTAACAATTGCAATTTATATAAGCAGGTTGTGGAATCATTGAACATTGATAGGGATCCGTGTAGAAGGGAGGATCTTAATGGTGAGGGTTACGTTTATGAATCTGCTGCTGAACCAATTATGAACTCCCTCTCTACGTCTTATTTGCACGTTAATGATGATGTTAAATCGGGTACACGAGTCGGGGTATACGAATGATAAGTTTTTGTTGGTTGCAAATGTTGTTATTCCAGTTGAAGTAGTTGATGATATGTGAGGGAAATTTGCTAATACTCTTTATAGCTATTTCATTGGTCAACGACTTGCTTTTCCGATTGTCAAAGATTATGTCAAACATACTTGGGCTAAATTCGGCTTGGAGCATGCTATGCTACGGAATGATTTCTTCCTTTTCCAATTTTCTTCATTGGAAGGTATGACTAAGGTTCTTGATGGGGGTCCTTGGTTTATTAAATCAGTACCTATTTTCTTGCATGAGTGGGTGCCGAATTCAAGGTTGGAAAAGGAGAAAGTGTTTAAGGTACTGGTTTGGGTTCATATCCATAATGTTCTTTCCGTTGTGTATTCTAAAGCTAGTATAAGTTTAATTGCAAAACAGTTGGGGCAGATTATACGTTTTGATGTGGGTACTAATGCTATGTGTAGCAATCCTTGGGGTAGTTATTCATACGCACGGGTTCTTATTGAGTTATCTGCTGATAGAGATGTTTTGGAATCAATTGATGTTTCTATTCATTTACCTAAAGGTAAGGGTCATTATATGGAAGTTCTTGAAGTCGAGTATGAGTGGTGGCCGCCTTGGTGCTCTAAGTGTGTTATTTTCAATCATGATGATGATTTGTGTCCTCTTAGACAACAGCGGGTTACTAGTGCTTCGACTAATAAAGATGTTGGTGTTGATCGTCATGTTCACTCTCATAAGGCTGGTAAAGAGGTTGGTAAAGATTTTAAAGGGTCTCGGGTGTTTAAACCAAAGACCAATGTGATGTAGGCCAGTTTTAAAACCGGTTTCCAAGAAAAAGAACTCTTCTAATAAACATAATGTAGGGGCTGAATTTAATAAGCCGATTAATGACGGCTCTCCTTCTCTTGGTTTACTTATTGGTGCAGTAAGGAATAATGATGGTGTGGATACGGTACAGGATCAACATGCACAACCTTCTAATGTTTTCGATTCTTCAAGTGGGGGAAAGGATAATGTTGGTGAGGGTTGTAATCGTCACGTACCTACGAGAAGTATGATTGCAGATAAAACCCTAGTCGGTTCTCTCTCCCCCATGGAGAAATCCAGCCGCCATCTCATCTTCACTTTCCGGCATTAAAACCTTCCAAATCTCGTCCTCTCTACCCTTTAATTGTTTATTGGGTATGCAATATGATGATATGGGGTGTTTCTTATACAAAAGGGATGGCGGCTGTTACTCTTTTTATGCAAAAATTAACGTTTTTCCATGGTGTGCCGAAACCCTAACTGATCTTTCATTCTCTAAGGTCGCTATTCTTTAGTCGGTTTGCATTAAATCGTCTATATATTCTTGGATGATCAGAGGGTTTTGTTTGTTATATGCTATCATTGTTATACTAGACGATTTTTATAAATCGTTTACCTATATCTTGGGTTTTGCTGTTTTGAATTGATCGTCGTCTATATTACATGGGGTTATCTTTTTAACGGTCTTCTTGCTGGTGATCGTGGCATGTTCATGTTTGTAATTCCAGTCGATTTGTTTTACATAGATCGATTACATTTAACATGGTGCGTTCTGATTTTTGGTGCGCTTATTGCAAACGAAACCCTAACTTTTTAGGGTTTCGTATCTTTTTTGGATGTACTTGGGTGGTCGTACTGCATGTTAACCTTGGCAAGGGGTTGTGGTTTTTGTCATGATGGTGCAAGATGCTGATCTTCGTGCAAATATTGATGTTCTAAGGATTTTAAGTGGGTTTTAGAGAGATGTAAGTCAAGTTTGATGGTATTCTTGTTCAAAAACCTATCCTTCTTTCACTTACCTGTGCAAAATTCATTATGTGATTCTTCGTGTTGATGAGTGGTATTTTCCAAAAATGCTCTAGGGGGTGTCAGTTGATTGGAGATACAACTCTTGACGTGTTTTGCTACGGTTGCTGCTGGAAGTTGGTGTCACTCATGGTCAAGCAATGATGACATTGAAGGCAGGGTGCTCACTATGGAAGTGGTTCTTTTGAACCCGGTTCTTTTACTATGCTCGGTATCACATTGGGGTTGTTGGTTTAGCATTTCAACGCACACTTTTGGAGTGAGTTTTATGCTTCTTTGCTCTATCCGTAGTTTTAGAGTCTTCCATCAATCGTTGTCGAAATTTGTGAACGACTCTTTTCTTGATTACATGATCATGGTGTTGATGTCGTTGGTTTTATATGTATTTGTTGGGTTTTCTTATTGGTGTTCTGTTTTGCATCTCAACATACACCTTTGGAGCGAGTTCTGAGCTTCTTTGCTCTATCCGTGGTTTTAGAGTCCCCACCAACTGCTGTGTGAAACTTGTGGATGATGACTTGATTGAGGACCATGATATTGTATATTTGGACGACGGAAGTTTGGACTACTATGGTGATTTGAAGATTCAAGTATTTTACTTGAAGTGCATGTTGTTTTATTCTTTTATCATTGTAGTCGATGTTTAGTTATAAGTGTGGTATGTCACACTTATATTGTCGATTATAGGAATGATGTGCATTCCTATCGAAGAGTCTGTAAGTGTCCCAAGGGACTGAGATGAGGGATTCACCCTCATCCTTTGTACTTCAATGGTTTTTGGCGTAATATACTTTACCGGGGTGAATTAACCCTTTTACCCAAAAAAAAGTATGATTGCAGATTTGTGGGAGCGTTTCAACACCCATGTTGCTTCTACAAGTAAGGCGTCGAATATTTACCCTAACATTAGTGATGTGGCTTCAACTTTTATTTAGGGTCACGATTCTTTTGTTGATGGGGTTATTGAAAGTGATGATGAAGTCTTTGAGAACTATGATGATATCGAGATGTATGCCTCCAAATCTAAGAATTATAGTGGCTCTGCTAGAGACTTCACTGTGCAAGGACGCAAGAAGAATTAGATTTATGTTTTCTTTTGTGTTTCTTAGTGTTAAGTAGCTTTGGTTAGCTTGTTTTATTTTTAAGTTGCACATGTGTTTGTACATGTCTATTGCCCTTTCGGGCAGAGATGGGGGACTCACTCCCATCCTTTGTACTTTAACGTTTTTGGTGTAATGCATTTTACCAGGGTGAAAAATCCCTTTTACCCAAAAAACCATGCCATTTTGCCAAGCCTCCAAGAACAAGCAATCCAAAACATTATCTTAATTACCTGAGAAAACATGCTAAAAGAGTCAGCTAACGCTGGTGAGTTCATAGGTTTAATCAGAAAATTTAGTAGTGGACCTGATAGAGTTATTTACTATATGGGACTAGTGTAGATATATGCCATACATTCCAATAATAATCATTCCAATATCCAAGAGAGAGATCTCAGTAGGGCCCTAGGCGACTCTAGCCAAGCACCAATGATATAGCAAGGTATATTACGTTGCTATCATGGTCTAGGTCGGGAGTAGATATCTATTCTTAGCTAGGCACCAACGATATAGCAAAGGATTGCTATCCTAGTCTAATTTAACATCTACCGCATATCTAACCTTAGCTAGTCAACACATAATAGCAAATCAAAAAGTAGTGGCAGGTCCAAGAAAATAGTTTGCATGTTTTCTCACCCCAAGTTTAAATAAAGCATAGTTATGAGTAAAAGGGGGGACTATGAAACTCATATCGATCAAGCAAAGCACAATTAACCAATAGAAGTAAGCAGGAAAGCAGTTAACACGTCTCGGCAACTACGGACTCGGCACAGCCTAGTAATATAGATTCGTCTTAAAATATATTTCCAAATTAATATTTTCTATCTCGAATATATTCCTTTTCTATTTCCAAAAGTGTCTCTTTCTCAAATTAGTTATGAGCGTTTGGTATCATCGTGTGCGGTAGCGACTCAACGAGACTCAAGTGAATACACTCTACTAAAAGACCAAATCATATACATGACAAACAACTCGACCTCTATGTGATAAGTTTTTTAGTTTAATAAGTTTTCCGGATAATTTGTTAGAACTTAACGAATTCGTCAACTCGATAAATATAACCATTTATCCATCTCAATTATAATTCCAAGAACCAATTCACC
This sequence comes from Chrysanthemum lavandulifolium, assembly GCA_022545495.1. Lineage (NCBI taxonomy): Eukaryota > Viridiplantae > Streptophyta > Magnoliopsida > Asterales > Asteraceae > Chrysanthemum > Chrysanthemum lavandulifolium. The sequence goes on from CM040244.1 coordinate 118,577,906, forward strand.
AGCCTAACGAGTCATAAGGATACGTTGTCCATTAATAAGTTCTTCCGGCATACATAACGGGCTCTTATCGGATTCGTCAACCCAATAAGTCTGTTATCTACGTGGGTTAAATGTATTAATGTCAATTTATCCGTAACCGAATATAAATTCCATAACGATTATTAAATCCTCATAAATGGCATATTTATATAAGCGTGCCCTCGAAACATTTAATAACTCTTTATTATAAAACTTTTTGTTTTTAGTTATGAGTTCGTTTAAATAATGAATAACAAGTTATTTCTCGTTATTAAATATTTACTATATGAAACTTTATTAATTATTTTATTTTTTTTGTTTTTATATATATATAGAGTAGGGATCCAGTGAGAAGTAAATTAAAATAAGAAGTGGTGAGAACTGACTAAAACCACGCATTTAAGATGCAACGACTTGCATTAGATGCATTTCTATTCATATAGATGCAACATCTTGAGTTTCGAAAGATAATTTGATGTATAAATGATGCAAATTGATTTTCATGATTTCGGCACGTGCAGAGGAACAAAAAACAAGAGAAATCTTGAATGCATCTAATATACGTATATGCATCTGATTAAAAGCTATAAAACACACTATGGTGCATTATAATGCATCTAAGATTTTATAAGGATGCATCTAATTTAGGTCGGTGCATCTCAGATTTGCGGTTATAGTTCTTCTTATTCCTTCTTATTTTAAGTAATCTTCTTATTTGATCCTAACTATATATATATATATATATATATATATATACACACACACACACACACACACACACACACACACATATATATATATATATATATATATATATATATATATATATATATATATATATATATATATATATATATAGATAGATAGATAGATAGATATATGTATGTATCTATTAAGTTTCCAAATAATCCATTTCGGGTTATTATCCGTTTCGAGTTCACAAGTCCGAGTCATCACTCTCGGGCTTTAATAACAAGTCTCAATGTCCAAATATCATAATAGTCCATGTTACGGCATTGTCGGGGTCAAACCGAGACTTTAAAATTGTCAAGGTGACACCGACGTGGCACAAATCAACACAAGTATATATATCATGAATCAAGTCAAATGTATCGCTTACCTGCCCTAGTCCTACGGCTCGACAACACATTAATCTCAACAATATCCCAATACAACACCAATATCAACCACTTCAATACCGAGACCCTAGTGGTCTTGGCCTAACTCTTGGCTCAACACAAAAACCCAAACGGACCCTCTTGGGGTCTCGGCCTAACCCCTCGGCTGTCGCCGGAGGCAGAAACGTGAGATGCAACTAAATTAATACACATCGCAAAAGAGATATAATACAACAACACAATTAAGATTTAAGAAAATAGTACATGATTACAATATCGTTCCAGCCATACTCGGCAATTGAAACAATAAGTTTCGTTTCCAAAAGATAACGTCTTATACTTAATGACCAAAGATGACACGTGAAGACTCCTTTATGCAAAATACTTCATAAAATATGCTTACAGATGATCACCTAAAATGCATGAGAAAACGGGTCAACTATGAAAATATTTGGTGAGTACACAAGTTTTTATATAGTACGAAAAACCATTTAGAGAAAAGTCCGCATGGCAAATGTCCTGTCAACTCATCCTGTTACAAGTCCCGCCCATACAAGACTTGTAACATACAAGATCTCATACATTTTAATAATAATAATAATAGTACGCTTGGTAGTTAATACACATATGGTCATAAAAATTTACAATAATAACGCCTCGTATATAATAAAGTATGCGACAAAACCCCAAAAATAAATAATATTTGTTCCGTAGACAGGGGAACGAGAGGTTTGCCGACCTCTAATAGCGCTATCCATACTACCTATTGCTTCTGATAAGGTTTTAAAAGGTACCATTTTGAGGGGTCATTTAAGTCCTTATTTGATCACTTTTGTATCCGTTATTGCTTAATATCGTTCCTTTTCATTTTTAGGTCTCGTGAAGGCAAAATCTTTGGAATGGCACTTATTTGGACGAAAAGGCGCGAATATATGAAGAAAATGGCCAAAGTCGAAATCGAGACACTCACGCTTCTTTGAATGTAGAAGCGGCGGCGTCGGGTGCTATTCTTGACGCCGTCCTGCATTATTGTGACGGGACGAACCCAAACTCGTATTTTCAAGAGACGGCGTCTAGTGGTGAAAGAGTAGGCCGTCGCTACTCGAACGACCTAGATGCAATCCAGACGACGCCGGAAGGCGAAGAGACGGCGTCACGGACATAAGGTGACGCCGTCGCAAAGTTAACGTGGCCAAGACGAAACCCCAATGGCGGCGACACGGCGGCGTCACTAAACATAAGGTGACGCCGTCGCAATTGTAATCTTATATATAGAATCCGAATTTTTCGGTCTTTATGTGGAGAGTCTTTGGGTAAAACCTAAAACCGAACCTAAGGTGTCTTGTACAAGATTTTAGGGTTTTAACCCTATCTTACACCAAGATAAGTCTTTACTTCATTAATTCAATTATGTCTTTGATTATTTGTGTGTATGCTTGCATGTTCTCCATGTCCGCTAATTTATTTGTGTGTTTGCTTAGGAAGTATGAAACTTAATTATTGAATATTGATTGGTTGTTTCTTATCTTAGTTGATTTATGATCTAGTAATGCGATAGGTCATCCGTTGTGCACTTAATGCTTGATTCATATTTGTGAACCTTAGAGTATAATTACCTGAGTGATTGTAGGCTAAACCATCCGAAGAGCGCCTTAGAGTAGGAGTCTATAATCTCTAGTGGGTTTGTAGACAAGACCCTTTGGTAAGTTCAAAGAGTTAGGGAGAAATGCATACCCTACAACTTTAGAAACACAACGCAACTAGGACTAAGACGTGACACTCAACCATCAATAGGAGATAATTAAGGATTAATACAAACTAAGTAAACACATCTTTAAACTATCATACGAGCACACATTAATTAGACATAGACTCCCACAACCTTAGTTTAGATAATTAGATAATAGTAGAGTAATCGGTGAAATACCAACCCCCAAATCCAATACCCGAGATTCGTACCTTTCCATTTTCATAAAATATAAAAAGATAAAAATAATCTTCCTCAACCTTAACCTTAGCGTAGTAACTCCTACTAGCATTCCTATTCCCAGAGAACGATATCAATACCGTGGCTTACCCTAATTACTACACTACAACGATTAGGTTCATTTGCCTAGGTGTTATAAAACTTGCTCAAGAAAAGGAAGTTCCTTTGACCCCGAGCGGCGTGTGGCGTTATCAAGTTTTTGGCGCCACGGGAATAGAATAGCTAGTTAGTAGTCCACCTCGTTTAGGTTTCTTTGCTTGATTCCTATCAAGTAAACTTTTTCTCATTTTAGATTTCTCTTAGTCTATCCCCTTCTTCGTGACCTTTGTTAGTAATTCCATCACTTTTCATCATGGAAGGTGATAACCCACTACCCTTCATCAACCCACCACCAATGACCCGCCAAGAGCCCGTACTCTTGGTGAATACTCGAGACCAAGCCACCTAGGCTATAGGAACACCAATGAGCTTCCGACCAAGCCCAAACTACGGCCTGCGATCCGACACCATCCGGTTGGTGCAAAGCGGATGTGCATTCCATGGACTTCGTTCAAGATCCAAATCAACATCCGAGGATTTCCTCAAAATCGTCGATTCCATCGACCTTGATGCTACTACTCGGGAGACCACGCGCTGCGTCTCTTCCAATTCTCTCTCGGACCAAGCTAGTAATTGGCTTGAGCGACTTCCCATGGCTCCATCTCAAGTTGGGATGATCTTACCTCTCGCTTCCTTGCTCAAATTTTCCCACCGGGAGAACCACTAAGCTTAGGAATGACATCTTGATGTTCCAACAACGTCAAGGTGAATCTCTATGAAGCATGGACCCGATTCAAGGACTTACTTCATAAAGTCCTCATCACGGCATTGATCTTTGGCTCAAGTCCAAATCTTTTATGATCATGTCAACTTTCCCACTAAGCGATCCATTGACCAAGCGGCGGTGGAAAACTTAGTGATTTCACCGCAGAAGAATCATGGGAAATAATAGAGGACCTCACCCTCTATGACAACGAAAGTTGGGATGACCCCATGAGTCGCCCAAACCGTCAAGGCAATCTCCTTGCCTCCTCCCGACCGTAGGATGATCGAACTTGAAGATCAAGTTAAATTCCTCATGAGCTCCTACAAAATCCTAAGTCCTCACGACAAGTGAATCAAATCACTCTACCTTGTGAGTTATGCGGTGGTCCCCATGACACTCGTGATTGCACAAGGCTCTCCGAACAAGCTTTGCGGACTCGCCTCCATACGTGCATCGACGGGCGGGAGAGAAGTGGTACACTTTCAAACCCGAACAAAACAACTTAGGAAACTCATACAACCCCTCATGGAGAAATCACCCTAATCTTAAGTGGAACCAAAACTCAAGACACCCCAAAGCTCATCTAGTTCGCCTAATAGGTTCAATTCTTCTAATACCGGAACCCTACTAATCTTGAGGCAATTGCATCTAGATTTTTGTCATCTCAAGAAACTCGATTGAATAAGCTTGAAGCCGATTTTAAGCAAAACAAAGCGAGATGACAACCAAGCTTGATGCCCTCTTAAAAGCCTTCAATGAGCGGAAGTTGGAGCACTCCCAAGTGATACCATAAAGAACCCAAAGTGAATTCGATTGCATCGACTTCATGTTCTCGTTCACCATGGGAGAATGCACATCCATGCCCCTCTCATCCAACGATTCACTCGGTAAATGCTATCAAAAAGGGTTCCAAGTCATCCAAGAGATACCAAGGCCCGGCACCTTTGGTAAAGCCTACTCTTGAGAAAACCGTCAACCAAGAATCCAAACCTAGTTTAGAGGAGGAGTACAAGGAACTCCATCAAGAAAAACCGATTCTTGAAGTCTTAGCTCATGCACCTTATTATAATGCTTTAAAAGAAAAATATGAGTTAGAACTTAGGCTTGGAAAACATGGGTCCGCCTTTGTGCGAAACAACTTACCTAAGAAGTTAGACGATCCCGGGCTATTCACCCTTCCGTGTAGACTTGGGACTTCAAGCCACTCGATGCTCTAGCCGATTTAGGATCATGCATCAATCTCGTTTCGTTGTCCCTTCATAGAAGCCTCAACCTAGGTAAAATTGAACCAACGAAACTATCTTAGGTCTAGCGGACGGTAGTATAGCACGTCCGTAGGAATAATAAAGGACATGGTAGTACATGTAGGAGAGTTGACTCTTTTGGCCGACTTTCATGTACTAGACATGAATAAGGACCCGACATGCCCATTACTAGTTGGAAGAGGATTTTAGCTACCACTAGTGCCATCATCGATTGTAAGATGTCCAAAATAGTGGTAGGAGAGGGAGTGCTAGATCCGTTTCTGATGTTAAAAGCATACATACTATAAGGATGAGGAAATCCCAAAGAGATAGGGTTGGATAGAGAGCCTTCTCGATATGGACCTTGGATTGATAAGAACATCATAGGCCCCAAAGGCCTTTTTACCTAGATAAGGCCTTTGCTAGTGCAAGAACTTTCCAAGAACAAGAAATGGCTAGGGACATAGAAGTGAACCCGCTTCGAGGACGCCTTAGTATTTAGGAAGATGACCGAGTTCTTAGGGAGCTTGCCCATTAACCTTGTCATGAATAAGTGGATAGTTGAGAAATCCGAACACATGTGGAATTGGAATAGACCGCCTAGTGATGGTAATGGAAGGTGGCACATTAGGATACAAATCTATGATCCCGATGGTGAGATGTTTGAAAAGGCATATTTAACCGAACGTACTACTAGGAACTTGAATGATAAGTTTGATCCTTACGACATTGTTGAGGATAGACTTACGATATCGATGCGTAGGAGCACGACTCTGAGTCTAGCTACAAGACTCTTTAATAAAGAAAAGCGCTTCGTGGGAGGCAACCCATGCTTAATTGTTTGCTTGTTAGTGTCATATATCTTTTATTAATTGTTTATCCTCATGTTTAAATTTGTAAAATGCTTTATTTTGTTTTTAACCTCGTCTTAATTGCATATAAAGGTATTTTACATAAGGGATAAGTGTAGGAGGATTACACACGTTTTCAAAAGAAACGTAAACATGAGAATAACAATTAACTAAAAGATATATATGTTTGTTTGTTCGAGTCAAATGCTTGTATCGAGTCATAATGGATGTTTTGCGAAATTTTCCAGATTCTAAAGATGTAAATTTTCCGTAATTTTTCCGAAAATCGCACCGCTTTTGTCGGGATAACTGACGGCGTCAGATTGCAACTTGACGTCGAGAAGGAGTAAAACATCGATTACTTTTTCTCGTTTCGAGCTACTTATAAATTTTGGAATTTTCCAGTCTTAATTTTCTTAGAAATTCAGTAAACATCCATTCCACAAGCATTATATCCTAGTTTAAATCGAGTCCTATATATATTATTACCACGATTTTACGCGAAGGTTTCGTTTGTTTTCTTCAAGTGTGCAGTTTAGTTTGTCAAGAAGAAGTTACATAAGATTGGAAGGAGCTTTTCACTAATAATTCTTCTTGAAAAGAATTTAACCACCACTTTACACGGATCCTACCGAGCTAATCGGGAGTATTAGTTTCTTTCGCTTTAATTACCTTCTTTTATCATATCTTTGATACTTTCGGGAACATTGGGGACAATGTTCGGTTTAAAATGTAGGGAGGAAAATAAAGCGAACTTTGAAACTATGCTTATCCTTGACTATTTGCTTTGTCTAATTGCATTTGTGTAATAAACCATGAGAAAATGTCGGTTAGGGTAATTTTGGCACCAAATTTAAAATTTTCATGACATATAGGAGTGGGCCATTAGTCTTAACAAAAGCGTCTCATGGATAGGAAGTTGCATGACTAGCACAAAACCCTTACCACCCAAATTCCACCCAAAATGTGAGGATCGCCTTAGATTAGTAGGAATAAAAGCATTCATCTTTAATGCTTAGAGTGTGAACCAGTAGTATATTAGATTCTAGAACTTGTTTTGTGATGCATTCCGAGATCGCAAGTGAGGCTACACTTGTGTAGTTAGGAATAACTAAATGATAAGAGGCATTAGGATAACCCTTGTTTAATACCGTAATATAATTACTTCTTCCACATCGGTTGAGTAATTCCCCACACCCTTTGCGTTGTACTCATTTTTAGTACACGATACCCTAGTTAACCCCTCGAGCCTATCCTTTTCAGCGGTTCTCGTGATATTTCGGTTTTCCGAATATCAATGAAGAGCATTGTTTACACCCCACCCCAAATATACACCCAAATCGCCTTAGCCTACCCCTTATGCACTCACTTTTAGTGCAAATATTTGTTATCACCCTAAACCCTTAGTTCAATTATCCGGTTGCTTGCATGAGTTGCTAAGTCGAGTCATATCCTTTGTATACTGCTTTTGGGATGATTGGGATTCATGGGAAAAGTTAAAGTTTATGAAATAACGGGAAGGGAACGTTAAATTCAAATTCCCTTTGTTTGCGTAATAATGTACCCCAAGTGTTTTGATCTTTTCAATTCGGGTCAAATTAGTGTTAGAGTAATAAAACTCAAGTGTAGGGATGTGCCTATAAATCCCTAGTATTTTGATGTTATCGTGAGGATGGTAGAGTAAAAGTGTATGAAAAAAAAAAAAAAAAAAAAAAAAAGAAAAGAAAAAATAGAGTGTGATTAAAATATATATATATATATATATATATATATATATATATATATATATATATATATATATATATATATATATATATATATATATATATATATACTGCTACCATCCTACATCTATCCTTTAAATTTATGTTTATTTATTTGAGTTATCTAGAGTTTAGAGTGTCGAGTCTTGGCTTAGCAACGCCATTCTTCATATGCGATTAACATAAAGATTTTTGACTTACCACCACTAAATAGCCTATCCCACCAAACCCTTATTTCCTACCGTAAGCCTAACGTTACAACCCTTTAAAGACCTCTTTGATAGTCTTTCCTAGGTGCTTACGCCAAAGCGATGGAGGTTTGATCTATTCTCAAGCCTATGGTAATCTATGTACTAGGACCGGTTAATGAGTGTTTATCTTCCATTTCCTATATTGTTATATTTCATTTATACACCGAGAGATGTGAGTATCCAAACACCCCATGTGAGGTGCTAGTATGTAATTCCGTGCTTGTTATGACTTTTATGGGCTTATATGTGTTGTGGACGCTTTGAATTAATCTTGAATGACCCCAACTTATAAATTAATTGGCTAAAAGCACATTTGCTTGAGGACAAGCAAATAAAAAGTGTAGGGATATTTGATAAGGTTTTAAAAGGTACCATTTTGAGGGGTCATTTAAGTCCTTATTTGATCACTTTTGTATCCGTTATTGCTTAATATCGTTCCTTTTCATTTTTAGGTCTCGTGAAGGCAAAATGTTTGGAATGGCACTTATTTGGACGAAAAGGCGAATATATGAAGAAAATGGCCAAAGTCGAAATCGAGACACTCACGGTTCTTTGAATGTAGAAGCGACGGCGTCGGTGCTATTCATGACGCCGTCCAGTGTGTGTGTGACGGACGTAACCCAAAACTCGTATTTTCAAGAGACGGCGTCTAGTGGTGAAAGAGTAGGCCGTCGCTACTCGGGACGGCCTAGATGCAATCCAGACGACGCCGGTCGAAGAGGACGGCGTCACGGACATAAGGTGACGCCGCAAAGTTAACGTGGCCAAGACGAAACCCTAATGAGCGGCGACACGACGGGCGTCACTAAACATAAGGTGGCGCCGCATAATTGTAATCTTATATATAGAATCCGAATTTTTCATCTTTATGTGGAGAGTCTTTGGAGTAAAACCTAAAACCGAACCTAAGGTGTCTTGTACAGATTTTAGGGTTTTAACCCTATCTTACACCAAGATAAGTCTTTACTTCATTAATTCAATTATGTCTTTGATTATTTGTGTGTATGCTTGCATGTTCTCCATGTCCGCTAATTTATTTGTGTGTTTGCTTAGGAAGTATGAAACTTAATTATTGAATATTGATTGGTTGTTTCTTATCTTAGTTGATTTATGATCTAGTAATGCGATAGGTCATCCGTTGTGCACTTAATGCTTGATTCATCTTTGTGAACCTTAGAGTATAATTACAGAGTGATTGTAGGCTAAACCATCCAAGAGCGCCTTAGAGTAGGTATAATCTCTAGTGGGTTTGTAGACAAGACCCTTTGGTAAGTTCAAAGAGTTGGGAGAAACGCATACCCTACAACTTTAGAAACACAACGCAACTAGGACTAAGACGTGACACTCAACCATCAATAGGAGATAATTAAGGAGTAATACAAACTAAGTAAACACATCTTTAAACTATCATACGAGCACACATTAATTAGACATAGACTCCCACAACCTTAGTTTAGATAATTAGATAATAGTAGAGTAATCGGTGAAATACCAACCCCCAATCCAATACCCGAGATTCAGTACCTTTCCATTTTCATAAAATATAAAAGATAAAAATAATCTTCCTCAACCTTAACCTTAGCGTAGTAACTCCTACTAGCATTCCTATTCCCCAGAGAGCGATATCAATACCCGTGCTTACCCTAATTACTACACTACAACGATTAGGTTCACTGCCTAGGGTGTTATAAAACTTGCTCGAAGAAAAGGAAGTTCCTTTGACCCCGAACGACGCGTGTAGCGTTATCAGCTTCGCACAAGGGAGCCGTACGAATGGTACGTACAATTAGAATGTGAACGGCAAACCAATCGGGGACTAACAATGCGAATGTACGATCAGTACTTCATAACAACTATTATATACTATAAAATCAATATTGCTACGAACATGGGAGACTTTAACACTTAGTGCGTATGGCACATTATAGTTCAAAATATACTAAAGGGTCCTGAATAGGTGATGAGTGTGTAAATACTCATCATTTTTGTACCGTTTAAACTGCAAAAACATCTGAAAACACTCAGAAATGCATCAAAATGATAAAAATATCACAAATAAGTGTTTTATGTGTTTCAAATGCAAAAATACCAAAATTAGGTGAAAAACATATCAAGTTTGCATAATTGGCAGTTTTAGTCCCCCAAGTTTCAAAAGTTGTCAAATCTAGTCCCTGGAATCCAAAAATATGGAGTTTTATCATTCAAGGTCCCTGAAATATTCTAAATTGTCAAAAATGGTCCTTGAATGAATCTTTGGGAAAATGGCAGAAAAGGTCCCTCAACTTTACAAAAGTGTCAAAATTGGTCCTTGGATATTTAAAAATGGAAAATAATCAAATGTGGTCCTTGTACTATTAAAGATTGGCAAGTTTGGTCCTTGTGTTAACTTTGGAAAAGTGGCAGGTTCAGCCCCTCAAGTTTGGAGAAATTACAACTTTGGTCCTTGTGTATTAAACAAACCAAATGGACCCTCTTTTGTATTATTAACCCAACCAAAACCCAAAAGAACCCCTCATCATAAACACCTGACCCCTATTTTGAACCCCTCTTATTATTAATACGGTCAAAATAATAGTCAAACCCGCTAAAACCGGATACACTGCTCATCTCCTCTCCCAAACACGCAAACCAGTGGTTTCCTCCACTTGCTGGTTTCCACCTTTCCACCTCACCTCCCGGTGTATACCCACTCCCTCCACTCCACATCCTCCCAAACTTCATTAATTGAGAAAACCTGCTCGAATGACTTTTGGCGCCAAAATTGACAAATGGCGGTTTGATGATTTGGAAGGATCAATGGTGAGAATAGGTGGGAAAGATTCGAGGTCGACAAGGGACTCAAAAGATCATTATAAAGAAGAGGAGAAGCGTGATGAAGAACTATCTAGTGTAATTTTAATTTGCTTATGTCGTTTTAAATATTTTAAGTTTTCGATTGCAATTTAAAGCTTTCCAATACCTTGTTAAGTTATCTCGATGTAATAAAAACTTGTTTCGGTTTCTATTTCAAGATTAAGTTTCATTCTCGGTTTATGCAATTTTCATGTCAAAATTCTCAAAATATTCGAATGATGTTATTAGTTGTTGTTAAGGACTGAATAAGCTCATATAAGCTCCTAGATAGCTTTATATAGCTATTAGAAACCTTAAAACTCTGTTTAGTATCAAAATACCAAAAATACCAAAAAAATTAGTTAAAAATAAAAAATCAAAGGAAATGGAGATCACAGCTGGAGCAGGGTGAATATTGGATTGCCCTTGGGTTTAGAGCTTCTTGGGAAGCTATAGGAAGTGGTTTCAGTCCTTGGTTCTCAGTTTTGTGCTTGGACTCAACTTGTAAGCCATTTCTTAAAAAATTGCAATTCTTAGTCTAAGTGTTTGAATCTTGTCAATTTTGGTTTAATCCTGTCTAATTATAGTTAGTATAAGTTAATCCATAACTTCTTTGGTTTGAAAAGCTGTTTTAGTACTTAAGGCTTCAAAACAGTCTCATAAAGTGTTGTTTGGATTTGCTTGTTTAACTGTGATAGAGTTTTTTCAAGTCATTGCTATTGTTTGTTTCATGTCACATTAGTGCCTAAGAACTCAAAGAAGCAATAAAATCCAGTCCTTACTTTGTAAAAAGTCAAAATCTCTTTTAATCTCAATCTAGTAATTAACTGTTAGGATTTAGGAAACAAAATTTATCATAGTTGTTTAAAACTTGGTCACATAGCTTAATTTCATCTTTTCTTAGCTTAATACATCATAATCAGTTAGTAGAATCAATCCAAAGTTCATATAGGTCAACTTATTTGGTTTTCTTAAAAAGTCAAACTTTTCAGTTTAGTCGTTCTTGAATAAAATAGATAATTTTATATAGGACATAATTTTGAGTTTCAAGATTTGAGCTTTTGGGATATTAATATTCAACTGCTCACCTTTATCATAATTTTTTTATATTTTCTAGTTAGCTTATTTAACAGCTTATTTCTTAGCTTCTTTTAAGCCCTTTCTGAAAATAGTGCCACACAATGCAGCTTGAGTGACCCTTTTTCACAAGCTCATCAAGAGCTTATTAGTGAACCTCAGCTTATGAACCTTGGCTTTTTGGAAAGCCAAACTAGCCATTTCACAGGTCCAGTGCTATTTTCCATTTTGCAGCTTATTTGGTAGAAATGCAACAAGCTTTAGTTTGTCCCATTTCTTGTATACTTGACTCGGACATCTTGAGTCATTGATAAAATGTTTGTAAGCTTTTTCAAAAGCTTGCCATAAGCTCATCGGTGGACCCTAGGGTTGTTCTTGGTTCCTTTAAGCTCACAACCAAGTGGCTATCTGTTTCACCAAGTTTGAGAGCTTAAGCTCATGAACCCCACTTGTTTTGTCCTTTAAACTTTGTCCCATAACTGTCTTAGAACACAAATAAGCCAAGTGCTTATTTGCTTATTTTAAGCTTATCAGTATGATTCTATGTGCCTTTTAACTTAATATAAGTAGCTTTAGCTTGTTTGTAGCTTATTTCACCTTTGGTTCCAGTTTGTAAGCTTGTTTGAGCTTAAATACATCAAAATAAGCTCATAAGTTCACTGTTAAGCCAATAAGCCTTCAAACAGCTTATTTTTAAGTTGTAAAATTTTGTTTTCATTAAAGTTGCATATTATCAGTAGTATAATAGTTTTGAAAAAGAAAAATCACAAAACATCATTTTAAAATAGTGATAGCATTTATTTAATATAAATTAGCTTTTAATTTTCTTTTTCACTTATTATTAAGCAAATTCTTTTTATAATTTTCTTAGTTTTCGTCATCATAGGATAATTTTATAAAAAATTTTAGAATTTTCTTAGCTTGTTTAGTATTTATTAGAATTTAAAATAGTTAAAAGTATTAAATAATTAATAATAAATAAATACAAAACATAAAAAATATCTTTTCAGTTTTAAAATTAGTTTTATAATATTTTAGATTTTTCTAAGTTAAAATTTTATTTTTCTAGGTTAATTTTGTATTTTCTTGTATTTAAGTGTATTTTAAATAGTAATTAAATAATAATAAATAGATAAAAGTGTAATAAATATATTTTCAGTTTTAAAATTAGTTTTATAATATTTTAGATTTTCTAAGTCATAATTTCATTTTCTAGCTTTATTTCATATTTTCTTATATTTTAGGGTATTATTAAATAGTTAAAATAGGTTTTAATTAATAATAATTACATAAATAGTAATAAAAATAATTTTCTTTTCCAATAATTTTATTTTATTATTAGGATTGCAAAATATCATTTTCATATTTGTAGGTCTTTTATTTCTTAAAACTCACGTTTTATTTTGTACGCTTCGTAAAATTTAATAAACGTCGTGTTCAAGTTTGTTTAATCGATTGTTGTACTTTATAGTTACGTATTCAAATATCATTCCAATCAATCGGTAGTGTAATTACCAATCAAAATCCTTACGGATCATTATCCTTAGTGATCATTCGACATCCGAACGTTTTTAAGCACCATTAATCCTCCGTGGGACTTAACGACCCGGGAATCCACTATATTCCAAGGGAAATTGCATTGGTTTTAGACTGTTTGAATTTTATTACGGTTGACCATTCACAAGTGGTTGACTTGTGTAATAAATTTGACGGTTTGAAGCGGATCAAATTTTGGCGCCGCTGCCGGGGAGGCTTTAGCGTGTTTTAAACATTCTCAGACCCGTACTTGCACATATACCACCTTTTGTAAACAGTTTTTTTTTAGATATCAAAAAAGTTCATTAACACTTTTCCTAAAGTGTTAACAACACCAAAAAAATATAAAACAACAAAACAATCGTAACGTTTTCTATCTTGTATTTTCTTTAAGGTGATTCTTAAAGCGATACGATTTGGTTAAACGAGACGATACCAAAAATATTGTCCAAAAGTTTTTAAACCCTTAGTACAAATCCATACCTACGTCTTTTTAGTGGTACTTAATAAATACATAAAAATCAACCACCGCAAACCAAGGCGGTACACCTACCAACTGGGGTGTGAACATTAATAAGTTCCCAATCTTAAAGATCAAAACTTACCTTTGTGTCCTTGTGATTTGGTGTACCTTTTCAAAGAAGCCATCTCATTTGTGATTATTGGTTTAAGTTCACTTGTCGTTTTGCCTCGCATTTGTTTTAAAAGCGATTTTTATACTTAGTGCATGCGCGCTCGTTCTTCCAACTCTACAAGTCCACTTTCGAGCTTGTAAGTATTCCTCGTGAGCGTGAGGACGTTCGCTCCTTCACCGTGGTGAGGAACGTCTAGCACAACCACCCCCGTCGTAATGGCGGAAGATAAACCGATGAATGAGCTTCTCCAAGCACCCATCGAGGGTTACGGAGATGCCATTATTGTCCCACCATCGTGGTGATACCTTGAGCTCAAACCGGGTTGCTTAATCTTGTGACCCAAAGCCAATTTTATGGTTTTGGCGGGATGATCCTCATGCACATATTCGATGGTTCAACAAGATTGCATCCACCATCAAATACAAGAATGTCCCACATGAAGCAATTAAGCTTCTTTTTCCCATTCTCTTTAGAGGACAAGCCGGAATTGGCTTGAGAAACAACCCCTCGTTCCATTGAGACATGGGAGGATTTAGTCACTAAGTTTGTTAACGAATTCTATCCTCCATCCCGAACTACAAGTCTTAAGAATGATATAATGAAATTCTCTCAAAGATTTGATGAATCATTCGGTGAGGCATGGGATCGTTACAAAGAGTTGATCCGAAAGTGTCCACATCATGGTTTTACCGAGTTAATGCAAATGGATACTTTCTACAATGGTCTGAACCAAACTAACCAAGACTCTTTAAATGCCTCCATGGAGGTAATTTCTTGAGCAAGACCACAAAAGAAGCCTTGCAAATCATTGAAAACAAGTCCCGTGTCCGCCTTTTCCGAACAAAGACATATCGGTCTTAGTCTAATACAAGACCTTCTACTTCATCTCACGTGAGTACATCTAGCACCGATGCTAAGATTGACAAACTCACGGATATTTTTCGAGCTTTGGTTCTTGCTAACCAAAAGAAAGTCACTTTCACACGACACCATCACATGGTGAAGTGAAGAAAGTCGAGTGCATGTTACTTGTGGTGGCCCTCATGCATACTACAATCAGTCGCCACCGATGGTAGTCCATTTGAAGCCAATGCTATAGCCGGTACTTCACATCGGGAGGTAATCAATACCGTCCTCAAAATGAACCAAACCCGTGCTAATACTTATCGGGGACCACCCGGTTTTAACCGAATCTAACATACAAAACCGAATCGAACCAACCTAGAATGAACCAAGGTTATCAAAACCAAGGTAATTTCTATCCGGACCAAATCAAGGTTTCCAACATCAAGGAAACCTTAATCAAAACAATTTCAATCGAGGGAATCAAAATCGGAAATGTGAATCCTAACCAAGGAATTTTCAACAACAAGGTCAAAATCAAAACATACGACCTCAAAATTTCCCTCCACATCCTCCAATACCATCATCGATGAGTTATTGAAGCAATTCATGAAATCCCAAGATGAAATGAGCAGGTTGTTGGTCGGTCGGATCGGCGATCTAAAGAAGTCTTTAAATGATCAACCCTCGGGCTCGGAAAACTTCCGAGCAACACGATCGCTAACCCGAGGGGCGATGCAAAGCGATCACAACCGTAGTGGTGTTTCATACAATGGACCCGCTATTCCTACTACCTCTTCTTCTCTCCCGAAGGTAGTGGAAAGTGAACTGAGGCGACAAAGGACAAGGAACTTCCTACTAATAACGGAGGTACCAACGATGTCCAACCTCAAGTTGTCCGAAACCCAAATCCAATCCGAGTTGTTTTGAACCTCCTGTAGCTCTGTTGAAAACCCCAAATCCAAATCTTCTATTCCTTACCCATCACGTTTGAATGAGCAAAAGCTCCACGAAAAAGCCGGTCATCAAATGGACAATTTTTTCAAATTTTCCAAGAACTACATTTTGACATAAGCTTTGCGGACGCTATCATCTTGATGCCCAAGTTTGCATCAACTCTCAAACACATGTTAAGCAACAAGGAAAAGCTGTTTGAAATGGCAAAACTCCTCTCGAGCGAGAACCGCTCAAGATTATCTTGAAGAAGCTTCCCGAAAGCTTGGGGATCTGGAAAATTTCTTCTACCTTGTGTTTTTCCGTGAATGGTTGAATGCTTTGCCTTAGCCGATCTTGGTGCAAGCATCAATCGATGCCTTATTCAATATGGAAGAAACTTTCTCTTAGGACCTTATTCCTACATGCATGACTCTCGAGCTTGCGGATCGTACAATATCCGTCCTCTTGGCATTGCCGAGGCGTATTGTGAAAGTAGGAAAGTTCCATTTTCCGGTGACTTTGTGATTGTTGACTTGATGCCGATCATCGGGTTCCTCTCATTGTTGGACGAGGATTCACGAGAACGGGCGTGCTTTCATTGATGTATTTGAGCAAGAAATCACATTACGTGTTGGTAATGAAGTCTGTCACCTTTAACCTTGATCAAACTTGAGGTACTCCGCAAACTATGATTACGAGTCGGTTAACGAATAGATATCATTGATGTTGCTTCAAGAGTACTCTCGAAAGTTCTTGGTTATGATCATAATTCTTGAGTGATAATCTCACTCATTCATCTCAACCCATCATTGCCAATTCTACTCCTTCTCTCACTCCATTTGAGGAAAGTGACTTCATCTTGGAAGAGATTGAAGCATACTTGTCTAGTGATTACATTCCATGGGAAATTGATCACGCTCCCATCGACATCGAGGAGATATTCTTCTCATTGAGAAGTTGCTTAATGATGATCCATCATCACTCCCTCCCGTCAAGCTTCATAACAAGGAAGTCAAGTCGGTTGAGAAAATCGAAGAATTTCACGAGGTAGAACTTAGGACTTACCACCTCATCTCGAGTATGCATTTCTTGAGGGTGATGATAAATTACCATCATTATTGCTCGAGATTTGAGTAAAGATGAAAAAGTCGCTCTCATAAAGGTCTTGAAGTCACACACGCAAGCAATTGCTTGGAAACTCTCCGACATTAAGGGTATCAACCACGAGTTTTGTACTCACAAAATCTTGATGGAGGATGACTTCAAACCAACATTTCAACATCGAGAAGAGTAAATCCAAAATCCATGATGTTATCAAACAAGAGGTTCTCAAACTTCTTGATGCGGGATTAATTTACCCAATCTCGGATAGTCCTTGGGTTAGCCCAATTCATTGTGTTCCTAAAAGGGTGGCATAATTGTTGTCACAAATGAAGAAAACGAGTTAATTCCAACTCGATTGGTTACGGGATGGCGTGTTTGCATTGACTATCGTAAGTTGAATGACGCCACCGAAAAGACCATTTTCCTCTACCCTTCATGGACCAAATGCTTGAGAGATTAGCGAGGAACGAATACTATTGTTTCCTTGATGGTTTCTCGGGTTATTTTCAGATCCCCATTGATCCACGGGATCAAGAAAAACCACATTCACACCGCCCATACGGAACTTTTGCCTGCGTATGCCTTTTGGCCTATGTAATGCTCAGCACGTTCCAACGATGTATGATGGCCATATTCCACGACATGATCGGAAACAATGGAGGTGTTTATGGATGACTTCTCGGTGGTGGGGACTCATTTCAAACATGTCTCCCATTTAGATAAAATGCTCAAGCGGTGTGAAGACACCAATCTTTGTCTAAATTGGGAGAAGAGCCACTTTATGGTCAAAGAAGGCATAGTCCTTGGCCATAAGATTTCGAAAAACGGGATTGAGGTTGATAGAGCAAAAGTCGATGTTATTGCTAAATTACCTCATCCTACTACCGTCAAAGGTATTAGGAGTTTTTTAGGTCATGCCGGTTTTTATCGCAGATTCATACAAGATTTTTCTAAAATCGCCAGGCCTATGACTCATCTTCTTGAAAAAGATGCTCCTTTTATCTTCTCACCCGAGTGCATCGAAGCTTTTGAAACATTAAAGAAAAATCTTACGGAAGCACCCATTCTCGTTGCTCCCGACTGGGATTTACCCTTTGAGCTCATGTGCGATGCAAGTGATTTTGCTATCGGTGCAGTCCTAGGGCAACGCAAACAAGCATTTTCACCTATCCACTCACGCGAGTAAGACTATGATGAAGCTCAAACCCATTACACCACCACGTAAAAAGAGCTACTAGCCGTGGTGTATGCGTTTGAGAAGTTTAAACCATACTTAATCTTGACCAAATGTGTGGTGTATCTGGATCACTCGGCTCTCAAATATCTCTTTGCAAAACAAGATGCAAAGCCGAGATTACTCCGTTGGGTTCTCCTTCTCGCAAGAATTTGATATCATTATACGTGATAAAAAGGAGCCGAGAACACGTCACGATCATCTGTCGATTAGAAAACCTCACCAAGATGTTTTCGAGAAAAGGAAATAAATGAAACATTTCCTCTTGAGACACTCAATGCGGTTTCTTTTCGTGGAAACTCTACTAACCCATGGTTTCTTGACTTCGCAAATTACCATGCGGGTAACTTCATAGTGAAAGGAATGTCGACCCAACGGAAGAACAAATTCTTCAAGGATGTAAAACATTACTCGGGACGACCCTACTTATTCAAAATCATGCGGATCAAGTCATCCGACGGTGTGTTTATGGACGAGGAAGCTATGGACATTCTCAAAGCTTGCCATCTTTGGACCCACCGGGGCCATCATAGTCAAACTACACCGCCAAAAGGTGTTTGATTCCGGTTTTATTGGCCCACTATCTATAAGGATGCCCACGAATTTGTCAAAGCATGTGGCGCTTGTCAACGCCACGGAAATATCTCTCAAAGAAATGAAATGCCATAAAACGCCATTCAAGTGTGTGAGATATTTGACATCCGGGGCATTGACTTTATGGGGCCATTTCCATCATCTCGAGGAAACAAATACATACTCGTGGTCATTGACTATTTGTCAAAATGGGTTGAAGCAAAAGCTTTACCTACCAACGATGCCCGAGTTGTTGTGAAATTCTTAAAATCTCTTTTGCTAGGTTTGGAACTCCACGAGCTATAATCGGTGATCGTGGTACGCATTTCTGCAATGACCAATTTGATCGAGTCATGCAAAAGTATGGTGTAACTCACCGTCTCTCTCTGCGTACCACCCCAAACAAGTGGGCAAGTGGAAGTTTCTAACCGGGTATTAAAAGAATTCTTGAAAGGAAAGTAGGCGAAAACCGTGCATCCCGGTCGGATAAACCGGATGGCGCTCTGGGCCTTCCGTGCGACATAAAACACCCATCGGGTGTACTCCATACAAGCTAGTGTACGGAAGGCATGTCATCTGCCAATTGAGCTTGAGCACAAAGCATCTGGGCCTTGAAACATGCCAACTTGATATTCAGACGGTGGTGATCACGAAAAGTTCAAATGAATGAATTAAATGAACTCCGTGATCAAGCATACGAGAACTCTTTGATCTATAAACAAAAGACAAAGAAGATTCATGACTCCAAAATCAAGAACCGCGTTTTCAACGTCGGTGATCGAGTCCTTCTTTTCAATTCAAGATTGAAGATTTTCTCGGAAAACTAAAATCCCGGTGATGCGGACCATTCACCATCACTAAAGTATTTCCATATGGAACTATTGAGTTATCTCATCACGATGGTCCAAATTTTAAAGTGAATGGCCATCGATTAAAGCACTATTTTGGAGAGGACATTCCACCCATGGTTGTCCGGATCTACAAACTTTCCCCATGAACCAATGAATGCGGGATCGAGTCAAGCTAGCGACTCGGTAATCAAAAACAAGAGCACACCATATGGGTTTTCACCCATATTTCGACTTCTTTCTACTTTCTCCCACCCTAGTGTGGGGAGTTGCCCATTGTATATAAGTTTTCTATTAAAAAAATGTGTATATATCAAAATAAAATAATGGCCGTAGTATTTCCCTTTACGTTCTTTGTTTCGGCATGACCGCGGTACTTTGAATATTGAGGGCAATATTCATTTCTAGTGTGGGGGATTCTCACGAACTTTATCATGTAATTATACCACCCAATTCCCCATTTTGGCCAAAATTTTTTGGAGTAAGTGTTCGCACTTACTCAAAGAAATGGTAATCGATCCGCCATGTCTAACTCACATAAGGATTGGCTAATCCAGAGCAAACGGCTCTTGGTAAAGATATCTCAAATCCGTTTATGGCTTGCAATTTGCCCAAAATTGTATGGTGTTCATTCACCATATCTTTAATTAGTGAAAAGTTGGCTAGCCCAAGTTTATGGCTTGTGGTAAAGGCGGTTGGAAAACCATAATTGGTAATCGACTCACCAAAGATAATATTGATAATTTATCTAAGAGTTGGCTGGTCCGAAGCAAGCGGCTCGTAAAGACAAATCAAAACCGTTGAAAGTCGGTGATTTGCTCAAAATCATTTGGTTATCATTGTACCAAAGTTCTTACTTGAACTAAAACAATTGGCTACTCCGAAGTAATGGCTTTTGGTAAAGAGATGAAATCCATTAAAGTTTCAAAAGATTGCTAGGGACTAGCAATATCTTAGTGTGGGGATTGATGAGTGTGTAAATACTCATCATTTTGTCTGAATTTAAATCGCAAAACATCCGAAACACTCAAAATGCATCAAAATGATAAAAATATCACAAATAAGTGTTTTATGTGTTTAAAATGCAAAATACCAAAATCGGTGAAAAACATATCAAGTTTGCATAATTGGCGCTTTAGTCCCCAAGTTTCAAAAGTTGTCAAATCTAGTCCCTAGAATCCAAAAATATGGAGTTTTATCATTCAAGGTCCCTGAAATATTCTAAATTGTCAAAAATGGTCCTTGAATGAATCTTTGGACAAATGGCAGAAAAGGTCCCTCAACTTTACAAAAGTGTCAAAATTGGTCCTTGGATATTTAAAAATGGAAAATAATCAAATGTGGTCCTTGTACTATTAAAGATTAGCAAGTTTGGTCCTTGTGTTAACTTTGGAAAAGTGGCAGGTTCAGCCCCTCAAGTTTGGAGAAATTACAACTTTGGTCCTTGTGTATTAAACAAACCAAATGGACCCTCTTTTGTATTATTAACCCAGCCAAAACCCAAAAGAACCCCCTGTCATAAACCTGTGACCCCCCTATTTTGAACCCCCTCTCTTATTATTAATACGGTCAAAAATAGTCAAACCCGCCAAAAACCAGATACACTGTTCATCTCCTCTCCCAACACTGCAAACCGAAACCGAGTGGTTTCCTCCACTTGCCTGGTTTCCACCTTTCCACCTCACCTCCCCAGCTGTATACCCACTCCCCTCCACCTCCACATCCTCCCAAACTTCATTAATTGAGAAAACCTGCTCAAATGACTTTTGGCGCCAAAATTGACAAATGGTAGTTTTGATGATTTGGAAGGATCCAATGGCTGAGAATAGGTGGGAAAGATTCAGAGGTCGACAAGGGACTCAAAAAGATCATTATAAAGAAGAGGAGAAGCAGTATGAAGAACTATCTAGTGTAATTTTAATTTGCTTATGTCGTTTTAAATATTTTAAGTTTTCCAGTGCAATTTAAAGCTTTCCAATACCTTGTTAAGTTATCTCAGTGTAATAAAAACTTGTTTTCAGTTTCTATTTCAGTATTAAGTTTCATTCTCAGTTTATGCAATTTTCATGTCAAAATTCTCAAAATATTCGAATGATGTTATTAGTTGTTGTTAAGGACTGAATAAGCTCATATAAGCTCCTAGATAGCTTTATATAGCTATTAGAAACCTTAAAACTCTGTTTAGTATCAAAAAGAAAAAATACCAAAAATACCAAAAAAATTAGTTAAAAATAAAAAATCAAAGGAAATGGAGATCACAAATGGGCAGGGGTGAATATTGGATTGCCCTTGGGTTTAGAGCTTCTTGGGAAGCTATAGGAAGTGGTTTCAGTCCTTGGTTCTCAGTTTTGTGCTTGGACTCAACTTGTAAGCCATTTCTTAAAAATTTGCAATTCTTAGTCTAAGTGTTTGAATCTTGTTAATTTTGGTTTAATCCTGTCTAATTATAGTTAGTATAAGTTAATCCATAACTTCTTTGGTTTGAAAAGCTGTTTTAGTACTTAAGGCTTCAAAATAGTCTCATAAAGTGTTGTTTGGATTTGCTTGTTTAACTGTGATAGAGTTTTTTCAAGTCATTGCTATTGTTTGTTTCATGTCACATTAGTGCCTAAGAACTCAAAGAAGCAATAAAATCTAGTCCTTACTTTGTAAAAAGTCAAAATCTCTTTTAATCTCAATCTAGTAATTAACTGTTAGGATTTAGGAAACAAAATTCATCATAGTTGTTTAAAACTTGGTCACATAGCTTAATTTCATCTTTTCTTAGCTTAATACATCATAATCAGTTAGTAGAATCAATCCAAAGTTCATATAGGTCAACTTATTTGGTTTTCTTAAAAAGTCAAACTTTTCAGTTTAGTCGTTTTTGAATAAAATAGATAATTTTATATAGGACATAATTTTGAGTTTCAAGATTTGAGCTTTTGGGATATTAATATTCAACTGCTCACCTTTATCATAATTTTTTTATATTTTCTAGTTAGCTTATTTAACAGCTTATTTCTTAGCTTCTTTTAAGCCCTTTCTGAAAATAGTGCCCTGTGCACAGTTGATTGACCCTTTTTCACAAGCTCATCAAGAGCTTATTAGTGAACCTCAGCTTATGAACCTTGGCTTTTTGGAAAGCCAAACTAGCCATTTCACAGGTCCAGTGCTTATTTTCCATTTTGCAGCTTATTTGGTAGGGCTGCAACAAGCTTTTAGTTTGTCCCATTTCTTGTATACACTGACTCAGTACATAATGAGTCATTGATCAGTGTTTGTAAGCTTTTTCAAAAGCTTGCCATAAGCTCATCAGTGGACCCTAGGGGTTGTTCTTGGTTCCTTTAAGCTCACAACCCAGCTGGCTATCTGTTTCAGCCAAGTTTGAGAGCTTAAGCTCTGGGACCCCACTTGTTTTGTCCTTTAAACTTTGTCCCATAACTGTCTTAGAACACAAATAAGCCAAGTGCTTATTTGCTTATTTTAAGCTTATCAGTATGATTCTCTGTGCCTTTTAACTTAATATAAGTAGCTTTAGCTTGTTTGTAGCTTATTTCACCTTTGGTTCCAGTTTGTAAGCTAGTTTGAGCTTAAATACATCAAAATAAGCTCATAAGTTCACTGTTAAGCCAATAAGCCTTCAAACAGCTTATTTTTAAGTTGTAAAATTTTTGTTTTCATTAAAGTTGCATATTATCAGTAGTATAATAGTTTTGAAAAAAGAAAAATCACAAAAACATCATTTTTAAAATAGTGATAGCATTTATTTAATATAAATTAGCTTTTTAATTTTCTTTTTCAGCTTATTATTAAGCAAATTCTGTTTTTATAATTTTCTTAGTTTTCTGTCATCATAGGATAATTTTATAAAAAATTTTAGAATTTTCTTAGCTTGTTTAGTATTTATTAGAATTTAAAATAGTTAAAAGTATTAAATAATTAATAATAAATAAATAAAAACATAAAAAATATCTTTTCAGTTTTAAAATTAGTTTTATAATATTTTAGATTTTTCTAAGTTAAAATTTTATTTTTCTAGGTTAATTTTGTATTTTCTTGTATTTAAGTGTATTTTAAATAGTAATTAAATAATAATAAATAGATAAAAAGTGTAATAAATATATTTTCAGTTTTAAAATTAGTTTTATAATATTTTAGATTTTTCTAAGTCATAATTTCATTTTTCTAGCTTTATTTCATATTTTCTTATATTTTAGGGTATTATTAAATAGTTAAAAATAGTTTTAATTAATAATAATTACATAAATAGTAATTAAAATAATTTTCTTTTTCCAATAATTTTATTTTATTATTAGGATTGCAAAAATATCATTTTCATATTTGTAGGTCTTTTATTTCTTAAAACTCACGTTTTATTTTGTACGTTTACGTAAAATTTAATAAACGTACGTGTTCAAGTTTGTTTAATCTGATTGTTGTACTTTATAGTTCTGTATTCAAATACCATTCCAATCAATCAGTAGTGTAATTACCAATCAAAATCCTTACAGATCATTATCCTTAGTGATCATTCGACATCTGAACGTTTTTAAGCACCATTAATCCTCCGTGGGACTTAACGACCCGGGAATCCACTATATTCCAAGGGAAATTGCATTGGTTTTAGACTGTTTGAATTTTATTACGGTTGACCATTCACAAGTGGTTGACTTGTGTAATAAATTTGACGGTTTGAAGCGGATCAATAGGTCATAAATTCATAATAAGTCAAAGGGTTGAAAATATATCAAATGGTTCAAATCAAGTCAAAAGAGAGTTCAAAATTTGTCAAAGGGTTCAATAACTTCCTATTATAGTGCAAACAATATAGTTTAAGTTTAGGTTCATGCATTTCACCCCAAATAAGTAAAGCGGTAAAAAGGGGACTGTGAATACTCACAAGCATAAAAAGTTCAATAAGTTCATAAAGCATTAGTTAATTTAGTTCAAGTATAATTCATGCATTCTATCAACGATATACATATGTATTTCGAACCCTGAATAGTTTTATATGCAATATGAAGTATTTGAATATAAATTGATTCTAGAGTTTACCTCTTAGCCGAAGGAAAACAGTTTGAGACCAAAGATGAATACAAGTAGTAGCACCGAATCAAACTCGAACACGTACGAACATGAACACCCAGAACTCACACGTATACGAATAGATGAAACCTTAATGAAATCTAGGAATATTTTCCTTGTACACCCTTGGTGTTGCTGATTTACATGAGAGAAAAGAAGGGAACTTTTTTTATGTTTGAAATATGTATGAAATGAGGTAATAAATGACTAGTTTTATAAGCACACTTAGGGTAAGTAAAAAAAACTTTAGGGGCTTCATGCTTTTGCTATTTCAAAATTTGATGGTGTGTCTTGAAATGGGTGTGGTGCCATGTAAGGAGAGAACCAAGGAGGGTATCAAAACTTTTCTTGATATTCCACACTCACAAGATTGCATATGCTTTTGTTTTAGACCTTGAAATCATGTAGGGAAACTAAACAAAAAGAAAGTTGATGCCTTCCTCTTTGGAACTAATGGCGGTAAAATGAAGAAAACAAAAGAAAGAATTTGAAATTTTGGTACTATGTATGTGTATGTATGAATAATTATGTATTTAGAAAGGTGGTAATGCATAAAAAGGTGGTAGTGCATAATGTATGCATGCAATGTCGTTTTTCAAAAAAGATGAGATAACCTCTCATTTTTGAGTTATAATAGTCCGTGATCGTCAGAAAATTAATATCTCGCATTTTCTGACACAAATAAATAGTTTTGCTATTAAAGTAATAGTATGAAAAATTGCGGGTTGTTATAGTCTGCCATCCTTAAAAGGAATCTCTTCCTCGAGATTCAGTCTGCTCGTTCTACAGTTCGTTCTCGTGGTTCAAACTTTCTCATTCTCGAGCTTAGCTCTCAAAAGACCTTTAGTTAGTGGATTCTAACTTAATTTCATAACTTATCAAATGAGAATGGTCATGAAAGTTGAGTAGGATGAGTAACAACTTGATTCTACCTTGATTTTCGCAACTTATCAAACGAGAACTGTCACTAGATCAAGCTAGGAAACAAATTGTCAGAAAGAAATAGTTTAACATCTTTGAAGGAGGTCTTTTGAAAGTTTGACTCAAGTTTGAAATTGTTTAAACCAATCAAATCAATGAATAGTGGTGGTTCAGTTTAGCGAGAAGGCTAGAAATTCAACTAAGGCTTATGGCGTTAGGTCTTACATAAATCAATTGTCATGAATTTGATAAGTGACACGCGTACAACGCGTGTTCGGGGTCAAAGGAAACTTCCTTTTCTTCGAGCAAGTTTTTCAACCACCTAGGCAGTGAACTTAATCGTTGTAGTGTAGTATTAGGGTAAGCCTCGGGATTGATATCATTCTCTAGGGGAATAGGAATGCTAGTGAGAAATTACTACGCTAAGGTTGGGGTGAGGAAGATTATTTTTTATCTTTTTTTATATTTTTTAGAAAATTAAAAGGTACGATCTCGGGGTTTTGATTTGGGGGGTGGTACTTCTACCAATTACTCTACTATTCTAATTATCTATTTAACTAAGCTAAGGGGTAGTCTATGTCTATTGATGTGTGCTCGTATGATGATTAAAAATGTGTCTACCTAGATACTATTACTCCCTAGTTATCTTTTATTGATGGTTGAATTGTCATGTCCTTATTCTTAACGCGTTGTGTCTTCTAAGGTCGTAGGGTATGCTTTTCTCCCTAACTCTTTGAGAATACCTTAAGGTTATTGCCTACAAAATCTCTAGGATTCATAAAATAACACTAAGGTTATCTTTGGATTTTTAGTCTACAATTACTCTAGGCGATTATAAACTAAGGTTCACAAAGATTACTCAAGCATTAAAAACAAAACGATGGCCTATTACAATCCTAAGCCAATTTCGATTAAGATAAGAGACAACCAATCAATAATTAATAACTAGGTTTCATGGATCTAGGCAAACACACAGGTAAATTAGTCGGACATGGTAAACATGCAAGCATACACACATACAATCGAAGACATAATGAAATCAATGAATTAAATAACTTATCTTGATGTAAAATAGGGTATGAGAACCCTAAGATACTGCCCAAACCGGACAAAAGTCGTTTTAGGTTTTTACTCCACAAATCTACCCTTTTTAAAAGTCTGAAAATTCGAATTCTATATATAGAGTTACAACTGCAACGGCGTCACCTTTTAATTGTGACGCCGTCAGATCGCCGCCATTAGGGTTTCGTCTTGGCCAAGTTAACTTTGGGACGGCGTCACGTTGTGGTTGTGACGCGTCGACTTCAACTTCGACGCCGTCTCGAATCGGATCTAGGCCGTCTGAGGGAAAAGGTCTTCGTGACGCCCTACTCTTCTAAGCCTGACGCCGTCAGGTGCAAAATAGCAAATTCACTCCTGAGCCGTCATAATTAAGGGATGGCGTCGCCCTTTGTATGTGACACCATCGGGTGCACTTCCAACAGCTTGAGTGTCTTGATCTTGACTTTAGCCATTTTCTTCACATATCCACTCCCTTTCGTCCAAATAAGCATCATTCCAGCATTTTGCCTTCAAGAGACCTAAAAGTGAAAAGGAACGAAATTAAGCAGTAACGTATATAAAAGTGGGCGATTAAGGGCTTAAATGACCCCTTAAAAGTGTACATTTTAAATCCTTATCAAATATCCCTACACTTGGTATTTGCTTGTCCTCAAGCAAATGTGCTTTTGGCCAATCAATTTATAAGTTAGGGGGCATGAAGCCTTGGTTTAGAACAATTCACAACAAGTATAAGCCATGCAAAAGTCATAACAAGCACGAAAATTATATACTAGCACCTCACAAGTGGTGTTTGGATATTCTCATCTCTCGGGTGCATATGAAATATATCAAATTGGAAATGGAAGATAAACACTCATTAACCGGTCCTAGTACATAGATTACCATAGGCTTGAGACTAGATCAAACCTTCATCGCTTTGGCGTAAGCACCTAGGAAAAACTATCTAAGAGGTCTTTTAAAGGGTTGTAACGTTAGGCTTACGGTACGAAAACAAAGGGTTTGGTTGGATAGGCAATTTAGTGGTGGCAAGTCAAAAATCTTTATGTTACAAGCATGAGATGAATGGCGTTGCTAAGCCAAGACTCGACACTCTAAACTCTAGATAACTTTGAAACAAACAAACATAAATA
Source organism: Chrysanthemum lavandulifolium (assembly GCA_022545495.1). Classification (NCBI taxonomy): domain Eukaryota; kingdom Viridiplantae; phylum Streptophyta; class Magnoliopsida; order Asterales; family Asteraceae; genus Chrysanthemum; species Chrysanthemum lavandulifolium. The sequence continues at coordinate 118,605,741 of CM040244.1, forward strand.
TAAAGATAGATGTAGGATGGTAGCCCGTATGTTTTTTTTTCATGTTTTGATTTTCTTTTTTTTTCAACACTCTTTTTTTTCGATTTTTTTTCATACACTTTTACTCTACCATCCTCTACGATAACATCAAAGTATAAGGGATTTATAGGCACATCCCTACACTTGAGTTTTTATTTTTTCTAACACTAATTTGACCAGAATTGAAAAGATCAAAACACTTGGAGTACATTATTATGTAAATAAAGGGAATTTGAATTTAAGATTCTTTCCCGTCACTCCATAAAATTCAACTTTAACCATGAGTCCCAATCGTCCCAAAACTGTATACAAAGGATATGACTCGACTTAGCAACTTATGCAAGTAACTAGATAATTGAACTAAGGGTTTTATATGATAACAATAATATACTAAAAGTGAGTGCATACAAGGTAGGCTAAGGCGATTTGGGTGTACATTTGGGGGTGGATTGTAAACAATGCTCTTCATTGATATTCCGGAAAACCGAAACATCACGAGAACCGCGCATAGGATAGGCTCTGAGGGGTTAACTAGGGGTATCGTGTACTAAAGATGAGTACATCGCAAGGGTGTGAGGGAATTACTCAACCGATGTGGAAGAAGTAATTATAATACGGGTATCAAACAAGGGTTATCCTAATGCCTCTTATCATTTAGTTATTCCTAACTACACAAGTGTAGTCTCACTAGCGATCTCAGGATGCATCACAAAACAAGTTCTAGAATCTATTATACTACCGGTACACTCTCGAAGCATTAAAGATGAATGCTTTAATTCCTACAAATCTAGGGGCGAACCTCACATTTTTGGGGTGGAATTTGAGTGATAAATTTGTGCTAGTCATATAACTTCCTATCCATGAGATGCTTTATTAAGACTAATGGCCCACTCCTACATGTCATGAAAAATTTTAAATTTGGTGCCAAAATTACCCTAACCGATATTTCTCATGGTTTATTACACAAATGAAATAGGACAAGACAAATAATCAAGGATAAGCATAGTTTCAAAGTTCCTGTTTTATTCTCCCTCCCTACACTTAAACTGAACATTGTCCCCAATGTTCCCCGAAAGTATCAAAGTTATGATAATGGAAGATAATTAAAAGAGAAAGAAACTAGTACTCCCCTAATTAGCTCGGTAGGATCCGTGTGAAGTAGTGGTTAAATTCTTCTCCAAGAAGAATGTATGCGTGAAAAGCTCCATCCAATCTTATGTATCTTCTTCTTGATAAATAAAACCTGCACACTTTAAGAAAATAGACAAAACCTTCGCGTAAAATCGGCAGTAAAACTACATATGACTCTACTAAACTAGGATATAATGCTTGTGGAATGGATATTTGCAGATTTTTTGGAAAATTAAGACCTGAGAAATTCCAAAATTTACAAGTAGGACAGAAAACGAGAGAAAGTAAGACAAGTGGTTTCTACTCCTCCTGACGCTGTCAGGTAGCGAGTCTGACGCCGTCAGTTTATCCTGACAGAACCTGGTCTGCTGCGATTTTCTGGAAAAATTCTGGAAAAATTACATCTTTAAAATCTGGATAAATTCCTGCAAAACATCCATTATGACTCGATACAAGCATTTGACTCTAACAAACACACATATATATCTTTTTCAAGAATTGTAATTCTCATGTTCACGTTCTTTTGAAAACGTGTGTAATCTTCCCTACACTTATCCTTTTTGTAAGATACCTTTATATGTAATTAAGACGAGGTTAAAGACAAAATATAGCATTTTCACAAATCCAAACATGAAAAGATATATGACACACAAACAAGCAAACAATTAAGCATGGGTTGCCTCCCACGAAGCGCTTTTCTTTATTTATGAATCTTGTAGCTAGACTCGAAGTCGTGCCCCTACTTGACTTCATCACCGTCACCTTCCTCCTCATGACGGTCTCTATTGGGGTTTTCCATGTTATAGTAATGCCCTATTATGCATCTTTCTAGGAATTCATCTTCTCCCCAATCGGTTCTATACTCCGGTCCTAGTTTCAAGCAATCCTTATAGAACCCAAAAATCTTATTCATCACATAATCTACTCCTTTATCCTTATCCTCCTCATTCCTATAGTAGACCGATAGCTTAAGTTCTTTTTCATCATTGGATAATGATGAAAATTTCTCAATCTTAAACGGCATTTGGTAAGCTACGTCATCGTTCTCATCTTTGAATCTCACTATTCCTAACGACAGATCATAAGTCATCCCGATGTTTTTTATGAAAGGCTTTCCTAGAATAACGTGGGACAAGCTAGGATCTATGGCCGTACTAATATCATCCACAATTATGAAATCCGTAGGATACGTGAAACTACCTACATAGACGGGCAATCCCCTAACTCTACCAAGGAAATTACATCTAACTCTAGGATTATCGGGATCTTGCCTAGTTGGGATAGGCTTGTTCATAACCCAATTATAGTACGTGCTATTCATGATGTTTATTGGGGACTTGCGGTCAATGTAGGCCTTTTCCACAAATAGATGTCCTATGCAACATGGTATGTTGAGATTCCAAGGGTTCCCAAACTGGATCCTAGGGCTTTTCCTAACATACATGTGACGGAGGTCGCGCACTAAGTGTAGGTGGCGAGAGAGTTCCTCTTCCGTAGGAAACTTATTGAAATAGTCATCGCCTACTTCATCTACTTCATCGGTCGATTCATTCTTAGAAGTCTCACTAACCTCAAGTATTGTCTCATGGTTCGCTTCGTCATTAGTCCTATTAGGTTTTACTAAGGTGATGGTATTGACGAATTGAACATGCTTGGCTAACTTACTTGGGTCCTTAATTTTCACACCGGAAGCTTTGGGAGAATGAGTCGAGATGGCATTAACCTTTTCGGTGGTCTTCCTATCACTATTGGTCATAGCTTTCAAAAGGTTATCTATCTTCCTATCCATCTCGGCTTGTTGTTGGTTAAAGCGGTCCGAAAGCTTGGCTATTTGAGCTTCTTGGGATGTAACTAGGTGTTGCAACATCCCTTCTATGTTTTGTTGGCTAGGGCCTTGAGAGGGGGGCCATGAGAAATCATTAGAGGTGAATTCTTTGGTTTTTCCCCAATAGAAGTCGGGTTTGCCCTTCCATGCTTCTCGGGCATCATTGAAAGTCCTAGGTCGAGGTGTTGTAGGGAATCTTCCTCCCATTCCATTGGTACGCGAGGATGCGTTGTCAACGGAAGCTTATTCCGGGAGTCTTGTGCAAGTACGAGTGTCATGAGGACCACTTCATAGCTCACACAAGGAAGAGACTTTGTTCACTTGGCGTGAAGACTTAGGATTTTCGTAGGAGCTCATTAGGAATACGACTTGATCTTTAAGTTCGAGCATCCTACGATCGGAAGTTTGTGAGTTAATGGGAGGTAAGGAGATTGCCTTTACGGTTTTGGGCAACTCACGGGGGTCATTCCAACTTTCGTTGTCATAGAGAGCAAGGTCCTCTATTATACCCCATGATTCTTCCGCGGTGAGATCACTAAGTTTACCACTGGCCGCTTGGTTGATGGATCGCTTAGTTGAGAAGTTGACATGATCGTAAAAGATTTAGACTTGAAGCCAAAGATCAATACTGTGATGAGGGACTTTATGGAGCAAGTCCTTGAATCGAGTCCATGCTTCGTAGAGAGATTCACCTTGACGTTGTTGGAACATCAAGATTTCATTCCTAAGCTTAGTAGTTCTCCCTATTGGAACATCAAGATTTCATTCCTAAGCTTAGGAGGTAGCGTAGGGCAGGTTCTAAACCCTAACCGACTATCTAATCGACTTTATTTATTTATTGGTTAGGGTTTCAATCGTTCTTATTTATTACTTGGTGGGGGTCATCATGTATGGTGGTTGCTGTACTATTATGCGAAACCCTATCTTTAGGGTTTCTTATTTTTCAATCGATTGGTGCTTGTGCGTTTGATTTCTTATACTAAGCCTTTTGGGGCTTGGTTACTTTCTTGATGGTGGCGACTTGCATGTTAACTGGTTGTTATGGAGTTGTTTACCGACTATATGTTCTACACCAGATGCAAGGTTTGTGTAAGTGGGTTTTTAGAGAGATTGTAAGTCAAGTTTTTGGGTAATCTTGTTCACAAACCCTAATTTATTCTACTTTCACAAGATATGCTGCAGATTACTTCATTGTGTGGTCTTGTGAACGGTGTTGCTGGAAGTTAGGGTTTAATTAACCCTATGATCGTCACATACTGGTCCTAATGCTCGGTGCTATTGGATTGTGATGTGGTTGTTTTATTCAGGTTCCTAATGATCTAGGATTGTTCGTATTTGATTGAATCATTACCGCCATGGATGATCATCTGATGTGGTGTCCGTTGGTTGGTGTTTTGATTCAATTTATGTTTGGTACATGCTGGTTTTGGCTCGTATTCCACTTATTTTGATGCAACAACGTGTTTGGTGTATTGGTTCGTCGTTTGGAGCCTGATCTTGTTTGGCTTCATCGTATATGTTCATGATTCCATGGTCGTTTTCAGATGAGTATCATGATGATTTACTTGAGGATGGTTTCTGGATGGCATGGATATTGATTTGAAGTTGATTGTGCATGTTTGTGGGTTGATTGTTGGAAGTTCCTAACGGTTGTTAGGATTCTTGGGTTGTTACCATAATATTGGCGTGAATTCATACATCCCTTATGGTAATTGGCCTGGTATAGCTGAATATTGGGGTTACATTGAAGGTGGTGATGCATGTAGTAGCTGATGGGAAGGAACATGGCCATTGGTTCTTGTGTTTTCCTATTTTCACATCTAGTTCAGCCTATATGATTGCCTTTGGTGTTTTTTGCAGCGAACTACACTTGGTATGGACTTTTGGTCATCATTTGTGTTAGTTTGCTTTATCTACATGTAGAATTAAGTGTGGTATTGCAAGAAGTGTTTTATACATGGATTGGAGTACTACTTGAAGGCATGGAAACCTGGGTTGGAGGTTTCTTTATGGTGCAAGTTCTGATCGCTATGATGACTAAGAAGAATCAAGTGTTTACTTGAGTTACGTTATATTTTATTTTTATTTTAGTCATTGTAGGATGTAAGTTTAATATGTGAGTTATAAGAATGGCATGTCATTCTTATATAGTGGTTATCTAAGTGTCTTAAGGGACTGAGATGAGAGAATCACTCTCATCCGTTGTACTTCAATGTTTTTTGGTTAATATATTTTACCATGGTGCAAGATTACTCCCCTTTACCCAAAAAAAAAAGATGGAGCCGGCGGGAAGTCGCTCAAGCCAATTACTAGCTTGGTCTCGTAGAGAGAATTAGAAGAGACGCAAGCGCGTGGTCTCCCGAGTATTAGCATCAAGGTCGATGGAATCGACGATTTTAAGAAAATCCTTAAGATGCTGATTAGGATCTTCGAAACGAAGTCCATGGAATGCACATCCGTTTTGCACCAACCGGATGGTGTCGGATCGCAGGGCCATAGTTTAAGCTTGATCGGGGAGCTCAATAGTGTTCCTATAGCCTAGGTGGCTTGGTCTAGAGTATTCACCAAGAGTACGGCCTCTTGGCGGGTCATTTGGTGCTAGGTTGATGAGTGGTGGTTGATTATCACCTTCCATGATGAAAAGTGATGGGGTTACTAGCAAAGGTCACGAAGAAGGGGGATAGACTACGAGGAAGCTAAGAATGAGAAAAAAAAATCTTACTTGATAGGAATCAAGTAAGAGAACCTAAACGAGATAGACTCCTAACTAGCTATTCTATTCCCCGGCAGCGGCGCAAAAAACTTGATATGTGTCAACGCGCGTTCGGGGTCAAAGGAAACTTCCTTTTCTTCGAGCATGTTTTTCAACCGCCTAGGCAATGAACCTAATCGTTGTAGTGTAGTATTAGGGTAAGCCTCGGGATTGATATCGTTCTCTAGGGGAATAGGAAAGCTAGTGAGAAATTACTACGCTAAGGTTGGGGTTGAGGAAGATTATTTTTTATCTTTTTTTATATTTTTTAGAAAATTGAAAGGTACGATCTCGGGGTTTGGATTTGGGGGTGGTACTTCTACCAATTACTCTACTATTCTAATTATCTAATTAACTAAGCTAATGGGTAATCTATGTCTATTGATGTGTGCTCGTATGATGATTAAAAATGTGTCTACCTAGATACTATTACTCCCTATTTATCTTTTATTGATGGTTGAATTATCACGCCCTTATTCTTAATGCGTTGTGTCTTCTAAGGTCGTAGGGTATGCTTTTCTCCCTAACTCTTTGAGAATACCTTAAGGTTATTGCCTACAAAATATCTAGGATTGATAAACTAACTCTAAGGTTATCTTTGGATTTTTAGCCTACAATTACTCTAGGCGATTATAAACTAAGGTTCACAAAGATTACTCAAGAATTAAAAATAGAACGATGGCCTATTGCAATCCTAAGCCAATTTCAATTAAGATAAGAAACAACCAATCAATAATTAATAACTAGGTTTCATAGATCTAGGCAAACACACAAGTAAATTAGCCGGACATGGTAAACATGCAAGCATACACACATACAATTAAAGACATAATTGAATTAATGAATTAAATCACTTATCTTGTTGTAAAATAGGGTATGGAACCCTAAGATACTACCCAAGACAGCCTAAGTTCGGTTTAGGTTTTACTCCACAAAACTACCTCCCTAAAATACTGAAAATCCGAATTCTATATATAGAGTTACAACATGCGACGGCGTCACTCTTTAATTGTGACGCCGTCGGGTCGCCGCCATTAGGTTTTTGTCTTGGCTGCGTCAACTCTGTGATGGCGTCACCTTATGCTTGTGACGCTGTCGGCTTCATATTCTGACGCCGTCTGGATCTAAATCAAGGCCGTCTGAGTTGTGACGCCCTACTCTTTTAAACCTGATGCCGTCAAGTGCAAAATAACCATTTTTAAAAGGGTATGAGAACCCTAAGATACTGCCCAAACCGGACAAAAGTCGTTTTAGGTTTTTACTCCACAAATCTACCCTTTTTAAAAGTTTGATAATTCGAATTCTATATATAGAGTTACAACTGCGACAGCGTCACCTTTTAATTGTGACGCCGTCAGATCGTCGCCATTAGGGTTTCGTTTTGGCCAAGTCAACTTTGGGACGGCGTCACGTTGTGGTTGTGACGCTGTCAGCTTCAACTTCTGACGCCGTCTGAGGGAAAAGGTCTTCGTGACGCCCTACTTTTCAAAGCCTGACGCCGTTAGGTGCAAAATAGCAAATTCACTCCTGAGCCGTCACAATTATAGGGACGGCGTCGCCCTTTGTCTGTGACGCCGTCGGGTGCACTTCCAGCAGCTTGAGTTTCTTGATCTTGACTTTAGCCATTTTCTTCACATATCCACTCCTTTTCGTCCAAATAAGCATCATTCCAGCATTTTGCCTTCAAGAGACATAAAAAGTGAAAAGGAACGAAATTAAGCAGTAACGGATATAAAAGTGGGCAATTAAGGGCTTAAATGACCCCTTAAAAGTGTACGTTTAAAATCCTTATCCATAAGGAATAAATTATGCACTAAAATCAAATGGTACTGTAATGAAATAGTTGTTTAAAAATGAGTGTATTGATATTTGTTGTATGATTAATGAGATCGGTTAAGAAAGTCAAAGGTATCATCAAAGTAAGTGAGTCATTTTGTGAAAAATCAATAAAGTTGACGGGGAGAAGTAGGTTAGATAATAGTCTTAGGTAAAAGTTTTCAAAATTTCTTGAGCAATAAAATAAATTAGTTCTTATATATGTAGAAATTTTTTACTGGGTTAGGACGTTTAGTAGACATCAAGTGTCTAGCAAGTAAAGAAGGATTGGTCATTTAATCTTTGGTATTCTTTAAAAATTTTAAATACTTTGCAAGAAACGCAGTATCCAAAAATTTAACTATTTTCGACGAAGTGGTCAATAGTCTGAAAAGAAATACATGGTCCAGAGATATGTACGGGAGACGACGGTATGCTAGAGTTATGCTCGGAGCACAAGGGATATCACAAACAATGTCATGAACATTGCAATCAATATTGTCGCTAAGGCCGGATATCGGGTCTTCTTGACTTATAGTATGTAAATTCCAATGGTCGCAAGGGATTGAAAGGCGACGCCTGGTAAGTCACGCTCAGGGGTTCAGAGGTTCCGATCTTCGAGGTTTGTCACAAATGAGGGCCTTGGTATGTAGGTGAATATAAAACGGCAGTCGGTGGAGGTTTTGCAGGAATGGACTGTAACTGGCGTGGGTGTTTAACTTTTAAATTTAAAAAAAATTATGACCACAAAAATAAAGACTAATAATTAAAAAGACTGATTTGAGCAGTCCATCCATTCATTTATAATATTAACACAGACCTACATCATCCATCATCATCAACCTACAGCTTCACATCAACAAAGTCAAAAGAAACATAACCTAAGGACCAAACAAAACGTCCATACACCAACACAAGCTAAACATCTGCACTGTCTTCATGAAACTGCATGAGGTAACCTGGGGCTCCTTCTCCCTTATACCATCATGAGCTTCAGCTAGGATAGTGGTCAAATCCTCAAGCCTCTTACGCTCCCTTGCTAGCGTTTCACCCAAGCTGTCAACAATATCGCTAGCCACGTCATTTGAAGGACCAAAAGTCTCACCCTCCCTCACAGTTTGTTCAGTCTTCTGAATCTTAGCCCTTAGCTTGCTGCACTCCTCTCCAATCCTGATCAGAAATCCTCTGTGATCTCTTGAGAGAAATAGAACTTGAAACATACATTGAGATCATCTGACCCAGAAACCTCTTTTAGTTCGTTGATATTTGGTGTAGCAGCCATTGATGCAATTTTTTGGTGAGGGATGATGATTAATTGAGTGAAAAATGTATGGTTGAGATAGAAGTATAAAGTTAGAGTTGTGTAATATAAATCGAATTAATAGATACACTATTAGAGGAAAACGTACCCAATAAGACAAACGAAAGGCATCATTACGTATAATTAGCTCCATTTAATTCAAGGTCTCTTCTTATTCCCGGAGCAGAGTAATCACATCAGTATTTAACACAAAAGTTTGGGAGATAACATAAAACCTTTGAAATTTAGCATTGTGACAAATAAGGCCCTTCAATAAGACAATGGTTGGCATTTTGCAGCCAATATTAACATGCACGTATGTTTATAACCTTAAATTTATAGTTTATTTAAGTTAAAGCTTTATTTAAGCTTATTTTTTAGACATGATAATAAAACAACATCTAATTATATTCATTCATCTTCATAGCATTTCCTTCTTCGACACGAGCACATACCTTTGCTTCAAAAAACAAGTTTTCTAACTTATGAAGTAATTCCCGATGTCTTTCCAGAGTTTTTCGTAGCGCTTCAAGCGCATCCAAAGCAACCCCATCATTACCTAGGCCTTCCATGTTCGCAATCATACCTCGGTTTCTTGCCATTACCCTCCTCAAATGATCGCAATAAGCAATTTTGACAATACATCATCTTCGCCAGCCTGCTAAATAAAACACATACGCATGGAATCATTCAATTTAGAAGAACCCGAAAGAGTAATCAACTTCTATAGCATTTGAAATTGTGCCATTATATCAGAATACAAATTTTTTCACATCTAAGCATGATAATCGTGTCAAATAAATAGGCAAATATTCGCTTATGTAACTTATGCAAATTTAAAAAGTGCAATTGAAAAGACTATTTTAAATAGTCATTATTCACTACATAATTTCAAAGTCCAATTAAATACCCAAAACTAAAATCAAAATTATGCTAAGGTAAATTAAATAGGGAAAAAAATTGTCACAAGCATACGCCTTCCACATATAGATTAGCCCGTGTGCAATGCACGGTCAGAATGACTCGTTATTATAATGATTAATAATGCATTGTGGTACAAAAGTTAGAGCATTTAACGCAATTTTAACACTAAAAATCTAAGCTATACATTTCATCAAACACCTTGTATGCAACAAATATGACTAAAATGTCATCTTTAATGTGCGATATCTCACTGATATCATATCGTATTTGAGTGATTCAAAATTCTGAGTAAAGAGTGAACCAAAGTCTACAACTTTCGTGTTTCAAGTATTTCAAGATTCAACAATTTTGAAGGTAAAAAATAGGGTCAAAAATGACAAAAATATCAAGAAAATCAAGACCCATTTGATATGTTAAAAAAAAGTTTGAAATATTTAACAAGATTTATACCAAATTAAAGAGGATTAAATTTTAAGAATTATAAACGAGGTCAAAACCGCAAAAGAATTAGATATCTTAGTGTTCGTACCCTAGTTTGCTTTAGAAGAAGTCTCCTTATGATTCTCTCTGTGGCAAAAAAATGAATCCCTAACATTCGATACACTTTCGTACGATTCCATACTAAACCCTTAATTCTTATTGGTTTGTTTTGATCGTGGGTCGGTGTACTCATATATTCATTTTTTACCTTGCTTTGGTAAGTTTACATTGGAATTTTTTGGATTTTGCTATTGGTCTTCTCACTACACCAAAATCATGGTTTGGGGACGGGCACATTTTTTGGGTCGATTTTGTCATCCCAAATTGCACGTAGAACCCACACGGTTTTCAACAAATACAAAAGTCAGATAAGAACTTTTGACCCATGCATTTTGGGACGACAATGTCGTCCCATTTTGTAATTATTTAATTTTTTGGTATTTAAATAACTTTTCACGAAAATTAAATACATCCCGCCAGTTTTTTTACCCCCGCCAAACACTTTGGGACGACATTGTCGTCCCAAAATGTAAATATATTTTTAACACCGCTTTTAGTTAAATTATTTATTTTAAATAATTTTATTTAATATAAATTAAAATTAAATAGTTTATATTTATGATTAAATACTTTAATCTAAAATTAAATACATTTATAGAATTAAAAAATATTTATCGCCAATTGTTTCCGCCATTATTTTTACCGCCAATAGTTTCCCGCCATTATTTTTAAATAGTTTATTTAATTTTAAAAATTATTTTATTTAATTTAAATAATTTTATTTAATATAGAATGAAAATTAAATAGTTTATATTTATGATCAAATACTTTATTTTAAAATTAAATACATTTTTCCCGCCATTATTTTTCCCGCAATAATTTTTCCCCAAAGTTTTCCTTATATATCCCACAAAACATAAATAACCACAAAACACACGTAACGATAAAATGGTGATTACACGGAAAAAGAGTGGTCACCGGTTTTATCGTCCATATATCTCTTTACTCGAGTTCTTGATACGTATGGGTCGAAATTTATGATGAATATGGTTCTTATAAGAACATAGATCCGTTTATGAGACCGCGATTCGGAATGGTTAAGGAAAGAGCGATTCTACTGAGTGTATTTGGAAGAAGCTACTTACGCATTATGGAATGGAGGAGCAAACCTCTGAAGTCAAGCAATGTGGGAGCAATTCGTCAAGCAAAGGAAGGAAAAATATGAAGTCGAAAAAGCCCGCTCGATTACACATTTGATGATGCGGAAATAGGGTAACAAATCTTGACGCATTGTTTGAACAGTTCGTCAAGCAAAGGAAGGAAAAGATGGTGCGAGTTCTAGCAGAGCGAAAGTAGCAGGAAAATAATTGAATGGCCGAGTTGTTTTGTTTGATCTGTTTCATTTTGTTGTCAAGTTGTTTCGTTTGAGTTGTTTCGTATGTCGTGTGTAGCATATGGTTTATGTCGTGTTGTGTATAATATCGTTTGCTTGCCGAGTTGTTTCGTTTGATCTGCTTTCGTTATGTTGTCAAGTTGTTTCTTTATTCATGTGTAATTTAGTATTGGAAAAGGGTGTTTGGAAACCATAATCTTGTTAACTTAGAACATGGTCAAATTGAAAGGTACATAGTAATAAGTGACATGTTAACTTAGAACATGACCGACTTTACAAATCCAAAGATGTGCTTTGATTTATAAAAATACTTGACGGATACATATTACAAGAACAACGACAACAACATCAATAACAACAACTACCGTAACAACAACTACAACAACAACAACATCAACAACAACAACAACTACCAGAACAACAACTACATCAACAACAACAACTAAAAGAACAACAACAACAACTACGTACAACAACAACTACAACTAAAAGAACAACAACAACAACTACATACGAAGATTATCCATGTCACCTAACGACTCATGAAGTAATGCATCCGATCGACATGCGTGGTCGTCGTGAATCGTTGCCATTTCAAGTTTGGCCTCAAGCACCCTTATTCTTGTCTCTAGCACATGTTTTTGTGTTTCAAGCAAGCTTATCCTAAGATCTTTTCATGGCAAATGAGCACTCTGTTGGTGCGAGATTGTTCTTAAGTACTCACAAAATGCATCCTTCCACATAAAATATCCGCACCCATTATCTTTTCTCGGTCATTACATAATAAGAAAATTTTAAGAGATTACAACCCAATTATTTGTATATTTACATAAATAAGAAATGTATGATTGTTCACCTTTGACAGAGGACATGAATAATATTGTTGTCGAGATGAATATTCTCTATGCGATGTTCTTAATTTTATATTTCTGCCCACAAGAACACATAAAAGGATTAAATGGCTCCATATCGTTTTGAAATTTGTGCGAAGATAAGAGATTGAGAGGTTGAGTGGTTTTGAGGATAAGATCCGTGGCTTTTGGTGGGATAAGATCTCAAGTTTTCTTTATGTGATATATAGATCGATCCGGTAGATTTTGGTGGGAAATTTTGGCGCCATTATTTTGGAGGAAATTTTGGCGCCATTATTTTGGAGGAAGTTTTGGTTGGATGTTACATATCATGTATCATGATACCATCTCGATTCATCCGTTTAACATGTCATGTATAACGACATTATCTTGACTCGCTCGCTTAACATTTCATCCGTTTTAATTTATCTAAAAATTTATCATTAATTTTAAGAATCCAAACAACCTCAAAAGTAGCAAAATTTTAAGAAATTTTATAACTAATTTAAACTTTATATAACTAATTAATTAATTTTAAATTATTTAAAAGTTTATAACAAATTTAATTTATTTAGTATTAATTAAATAATTTAAACACACTATATTATACATAAAATGAAGGAAAATAAAAAAAAAAAAAAAGGACGACATTGTCGCCCCTTTTTACCAAAAATTTTCACGAAAAGTTAAATATGCCGCCAAATAATTGGGGAAAAAAAAAAAAGGACGACATTGTCGTCCCTATTTGGTCGTCCCAAAAAAAACTACAATAATTGATGATCTCATTTTCTCTGTCTTCAACGATTGCACAAAAAACCCACCAAAGAAACTGCAAAAATCCCTCGTAAAAAGAAAAAATCGGAAAAATCACAAAAACGCAATTTTCTTCAAAACACTACTATCACTCTTACCCATCAATTACACACGCACTAATCGTGCACAATTTGTATAATTTTGTTATTTTGTCACATTTAAAGGTATTTTTTTTTGATAAAATTTGGTTTGTTAATTTAATTTCTTTAATTATGGTTTGTTTACAATGGTTTTATGTTGTGTTTGTGTTGGTTAGATGGTCCACCGCAATGACTCACCACCACCGTGAACCACCGCCGTGAACCACCACCAACAACCGCAGAAGAATGCAAGAGACTCCACCACCACCACCTTTTGTGTTGGGGTTAGTGACTTTTTTAATTTTGTTAATGTGTTTTGGTACGACAATGTCGTGCCTTAAGTTTTATTAGTTAATTTGGTACGACAATGTGTTTTGGGACGACAATAGTTTGTTTAACTTTGGTTTTATGTGTAGTGTTTGGGACAATAGGGACCGTGAGACAGTAGGGACAAATGAGACCACCTCTTTTCTCTTTCTCTTTCTTCACTTCGTGTATTTCACCATGAAATAGGTATATATATATATACTTTTATTACTTTGTCGATAATGTATATACTTTTATTACTTTGTCGAAAAAAATGTTATGTGATATGTTATTAATTGTTACTTATAAACTTAAAGTGACCGTGTTAAAATGAAAATGATATGTGATATATATGTTATTAATTGTCGATAATGAAAATGATACTTGTGTTCTTGTTTTAGGATTTTAGTGATTAATTTTGGAAATTCCCGTCCGGGTTAATCATCCTATAGAACCCGTCCGAAATTAATTTATTAGAAATTAATTTCGGAAAGTCCTTGTTTGGGATCGCTTTTGAATGTTTTGTCTCATTTAGATATGGATGCGTATAATCGCTTTACTATTTGAGAGAATTGACAAGATTTCCCTTTCACTCCTACGAATATGTCTTTAATGCACATATTTGGGGAGTTGAGGGAAATCTTGCCAATTTTTTCAAATAGTAAATCGCTTATACGCATTCATATATGAGACGACACATTCAAAGAGTGGGTTAGGATTGCCTTCCATAGTTGCACTAGGTAAACGTAATGACTCATAATTACGTCTTTTCATGTTTGAATATGTATGTATATATACAAATTAATTTTTGAATATGTTTTTACAACGCAATCATGACAATTGATAAGAGTTGGACCACTGTATCCAACCGTAATTCCCCAGAATTTTTAAATGGTCTTTTTGCATTCATCGCGCATTGTAAGCCATTGGTAAACCCCATCACAAAAATGATTCATTGCCCATGTGTTAGTTGTGGTAACGCTCCAACTAAATTGGGTACGCTCAAAACTCTTGAGTTACACATATCTAAATACGGGTTTGACACACTTTATAACCCTTGGAAATATCACGGTGAACCACTTCCTCCACCCGTAGTACATAACATACCACAACCACCTTCACCTGAACACATGAACATGGATGCATTCTTCCAAGATATTTCTGCTGATAATGTCCCAACTCCACCATCTCAAACAACGGTTTCTCAACGGATCAAACAACGTGTCCTCAACCGGCTCAAACCAAAGGATCATAACATTACTAACAAGTACGAAGAGTTACTTGCTAGGTCCACCCAAAATTTGTACCTGTGTTGTGATATGACTACATTGGGCTTTACGTCGAGCTTTAGCACATCAAGGTCTTACATAAAATAACGATGTTGGGTTTAACAAGATTCTAGCTCTTTGCAAAAGGCATGTCCCCTAGTAAAGGATTCAATTTCCCACCGTCATACTATGAAATCAAGAAGACATACAAAGATATCGGGTTAGGATACGAATCGATCCATGCTTGTATAAATGATTGTTTTTATTTTGGGGATCGATGAGAACAAAATTCTCAATAATTGTCCAATCATAACGAGTAGATGGAAAACCCAAAAGACAAACGGAAGAAAGTTGCCAACAAGGTGTTGCGTTACTTTCCGTTAAAACATAGACTACAACGTATGTTCAACACAAAAGACATCGCAAAGTGGATGACTTGGCATGCTCTTGACGATCTAAGGAAAACGGTAAGATGAATCACCCGTGTGATGGTCAAGCATGGAAAAATTTTGACATAATGAAACACGAGTTTTCTCGTGACCCTAGAAACGTCCGATTAGGGTTGGTCGATGGTTTCAATCCGTTTGGCAACATGAGTCAAGGTTACAACATGTGGCGGTGATATTGACAACATACAACACACCCCTCGGATGTGTATGAAAGAGACTTCTTTAATGTTGACGATGTTAATTCTCGGCCCTAAATCACCGCAAAGGACATTGATGTTTTCTTGCGACCTTTGATCAAAGAACTCAAAGAGTTATGGATAGGAGAGTGGACTTTAGACGCTACGGTACTCATTTCAAAATGAAAGCGGCGGTTTTATGGACTATCAATGACTTTCCACTCAAGTAGTTTGTCCGGGTGGGTTGGACAAGGCTACTATGCATGCCCCACATGTAATCAGGACACTCCATCGCTTCCTGTGAAGCATAAAATCGCTTATGTTGGGTATAGAAGATTCTTACGCGTAAGTCATCAATTGAGGAAAAAACATAAGGAATTCCATGGTAAACCTGAAAAGAAACCTCCTCCTAAAAGCTTTACTCATGAGGAAATCATGATTCAAATTAGTAAAGTCTTTAAACGTGTCTCAGGGAAGCATCCAAATACTTTAAAAAATAACCCTAAACCAAATCGACAAATCGAATTGAATTGGAGTAAGCGTTCTATCTTCTACGAACTGGAGTATTGGCCCGTTCTTCTACTAAAACACAATCTCGATGTCATGCACATCGAAAAGAACGTGCTTGAGAGTGTGTTTGAATACCTTGTTAATGAACGACAAATCCAAAGACACGCTAAAGGCAAGGCAAGACTTGAAAACTTTGGGAGTTCGAAAGGAGTTGTGGCTCGTTGATAAAGGAAACGGAAGTTCGATAAGCCTCATCCAACGTACTCTTTCACACCGTAAAATGAAAACTTTTTGTAAATTCATCAAAGGAGTTAGACTACGATGGGTTTGGATCGAACTTCAAGAAAAAGTGACCACGATGATAACAACATAACAGCCTAAAATCTCATGATCGTCATATAATGATGCAATGGTTACTTCCTTATGGAGTTCAATGATACTTACCTAAAGACATTTCAACCCCATTAATCGAGCTCGCTTATTCTTTAAGCGATTTGTGCTCAAGTTTGATGCAACGCAGACATGGTGAAAGCTAAAAGCAAATGATCGAGGTTATGATTAATTTAGAGCAAATATTTCCTCCTGCTTTTTTTGACATAATGATTCATTTGGTTATACATTTACCTGAAGAGGCTATTCTAGGTGGCCCTGTTTACTACAGGTGGATGTATCCATTTGAAAGATACATGAAAAAACTAAAAAATTATGTCCGAAATAAAGCTAAGCCTGAAGGTTCTATAGCAGAGGGTTATGTTGCAGAAGAAGCATTAACTTTCTGTTCGCGTTATCTTAAGGATGTCGAGACAAGATTTAATCGTCTTGACAGAAATGATGACGGTTTTCCAGAACAACCAAATAAATTCCAGGTGTTCCAGTTCGTAGGCAAACCGGTGGGTAGAGAACGCCCGACCATGTTGAATACAGATGTTATGCAGGCAGTTGTATGGTTTATACTTAACAACAGTCCTGAAATAGAAGCAGACATCCTGGCGTACAAAGAGTACGTTTCTTATTTTTTATATTTTGAAGAACCTTTTTTTTCTTAAGTTATTTGTTTCCGATGACTTATTCATTACCTTTTTGCAGTGAATTTCCTAACGATACCGTGGAAACAAGTTTTCCTCCCTGGTTCAATCACAAGGTAAACACATTAGATATATTACCTTGTAGTCCGAGTTATTGCTCATCTAAATCTGTTTGTATCTCTTTCGAGATTCGTGAAAAGAGCGTGGCAAAAGACCCAAGTTGTAGTCCCGAGTTACTCTCTTTGGCATGTGGACCTTCATCTAGTGCAAGTACATACCCGCATGCATAGTGAACGGTGTGAAGTTCTTGGTGCATGAGCGATAAACTTCATACCACTCAAAGCGGTGGAGTTTCAACACCGGGCCTCGATGGAGCTATGTATTATGGTCAACTAGAAGAAATTCTAGAGCTCACTTATATGGGCAACCGTAAGGTTGTGTTGTTCGATGTATATGGTTCGACACCGTAACCTACTAACCCTACGCCACGCTCAGACGTTCTTACATTGATCATGGCATACATCATATTTTGACCGAACGGGATGCTTTTAGAAATCAACAATACATTCTTGCGACACAAGCAACACAAGTCTTCTACCTTGAAGACCACGCTAGATGACCACCTCATTGGAAGGTTGTCAAGATGTTCATCATCGGAAGATCCGCATGGGGATGTGGTAGATTCTTATCGAGATGTTATACATGGCGCAGCTTCATCCGATGTTGCATTGTCTGCTGGTTTAACCGGTTTTGAGTATGCGAATTTGAGTGTAAATGATGAATCGCCAGGCGGGCGCCCACCGGATGTTGTTCTTGAAGAAGATCTTGATTTTGTTACTAATGAAGATAACGTCGTTGCCCATGTCCTTGATGATAATGATGTTGACGTGTCTGATGATGATGAAGTGAACCCCACTATTGTTGTTGAAGAAGTTTTATCTAGTGATGATTATGATTATGACAATTAATTGTTTTTGAATTGTAATTTGATTATGACAATCATTGTTTTTAAATTGTAATTTGAATGAAATTGTTACTATATGTTTATATGAATGTGTATATTAGTGTTAATTGGTCCACGAAATTATGTGTTCTTTTACTTGTACTTTTACGGATGGCGTGTATACACCTAGATCACACGGCGGGGATGTCATGTGATCCACCAAGACGGCCCTCATTTACTTTGCTTGGCTATTCTTGAGTAACAAATTGTGATTTTTATTTTATTATTTTATTTTTATTATTATATAATTTTTATTGATAAAACTAATTTTTTACATGTATTTTCACAACTTAATAACTTATATTTGTAGGTTTAATGATCACTGGTGAGACGGCAAATCGGGCCTTAAGGAAGGCTTTTAGGGAGAATAACGGACAACCTTTGCCTATAGGCTTTGATACCGATGATCAAGGCACCTTCACACCAGTGAGCACTTATGCAATGCGCTTAAGTAGTCTTATGGGGAACAAGTGAGGCCACTTCCCTTGATGCCGATTGGGAAGAAATTCACGATTCTTATAAGGCGATATAATGCCGACCCTACGAGTTATATTTATTGTTTATTTTATTTCTATTGTGATTGTTATTAACCGTTTAGATATGCTTGTTATATTTAAATTGTGTGTTTGTTTAAATGCGATACTTTTTGCGGACCTATTTCAACTGGCGCCTTGGTTGAATAATGAGACCAGATTCACGGTTGGACGTAATGTTTATACGGTGGGGAAAGGATAGGACTTGGGCTATGGTTACAGAGAGGACGCTATACCGAAAATACAAACACAGCTCAAGTCTAAATACTTTGATATCCACGAGACACCATGGCGGCAAAGGCACATCCGCCACCCAAGAAATCTGGGGAACAGAACCCAAGAGGAATGGGAGATGTTGGTTGACCGGTGGTTAGACCCGAAACGGATGGCAAGATCGACCACAAATGCGTAAAATCGATCAAAAACAAGATTATAACTTACCAAGGTCGACGATCGTTCGTTCAAGGACGCAACATTCATGTAAGACTCGTTATAATTTTGTGATTTTTAAAGGTTTTTATATTGTTTATATTTACCTCGTTATCAATTTATTTTATATTGTATGTATAGAGGGTCAACAATAACAATCAAAATGAAGACCGCTTGAAACACGGAGGAGAGGCCATTCAAAAAAGATGGCACATTTGAGACGAGAGAGAGCGAGGGCGGCTTACGTAAGTAGTTTATCTCTTAACATGCGTCATTATATTAAGTTACTTCTCATTTATTATTTTTTCCTAACTTTTTTTTTTTTTTTTTTTTTTTTTTTAAATTACACGAAAAAGAGATGAGGGCCCTTCATAAGCAAGTCGAGCGGTCTCATCCGTACATGAGCAACTTGGAAATATTGCGCTGTAGTTCGAGTGATAACCGCCGAACCGGGCGCGCAGGGGAGGTTACAGTGGTGGCTCAACCGCCGCGGTTCACACGTGGGCATGCTATCAAGATTACGTTACTAGGGAGCATATGGCGGGCGATGAGGAAACCAAGGTCGCTCAAGAACAGGCTCGTCGGTGGAGGCGTAGCCGCCGCTTCGGAAGAGTCTGCCATGGCTAAGGAAGCACTGTCATGCCCAAGCCGCATTGGGACATACTGGATCTTACCTTGAATTTTTGTCCCACTACAACTCATCACAAGGTAATCCATTTTCACCTCCCTTTCCTCGGTACCCATTCCTACCCCTTTTCCCCTCCCGCCCTTATGGTTTCCAAGCTTCCACTTTCAACCCCAATAATGCATTTGCGGTTGTTATCGCCCACCTTTCCAAACTCTATCACGTGCCCGGTACTAGTTCGAACTATGCTATGCCGCCACCGGACCTTAACCGGTACAACTCACAAAATAATCCCCATTTGAGCCAAAATGATCATATTGATAATAATGACTTGAATAATAATGATGATGATAGTGGGGATAATAATGAGGCGAACGAGTCGGGTGACGAGTCGGGCGGCGAGTTCTTTGAGGAGTAGGCGGGAAGTTAGTTTGTGTATTTTAGACTTATTAATATTATGGAATAGTATTGTATTTGTCGAATGTTATTTAGGAAATTTGAGACATGTTAGTTTGAGACATGTTATTTAGGAAATTTGCGCCTTGTTGGTTTGAGACATGTTAGTTTGAGACTTGTTAGTTTAAGAGTAGTTTACTTTGTATCCTATTTGTTAAATGGTATCGTAGAATTGTGGAATGTTATTCGATCCGTTTAGTAATTTGGTATTGTATCATATTGTCGATTTGGTATTGTGGATTGTGATTGATTACTGAGGTTGCATTTGTTTTGGTAGATTTTTCCCAAAAATCCGAAAAAATCTGGAAAATATGCAGTTTCCTGCATTTTTTTGGCCATCCAGGACAATTAGGGACGACATTGTCGTCCCTAATATACAAAGCATGTCGTGCCATTCTGCACAAAGTGGCCACCTGTTTTCCACGTGTGTATACAATTTGGCACGACAATGTCGTGCCTTTTTGCAATTTAATTACTTTTTTAGGTTAATTTAAAAAGATTTAAAAAAAAAAAAAAAAAATACGACATTGTCGTCCCAAATCTGATTTTCAGATTGAAATTTATTTGGGCCCCACAACATATGTCGTCCCAAAGTCTAAAGAAAATGTCGTCCCAAATTTTTTTGGGTCAACACAATAGGGTCTACCAAAAAGGCACGACATGTCGTGCCTTTTTTTCTTTGGGTCGACATTCTGTGCAATTTTGGGACGAGAAAGTCGTGCCAAATCTTACATTTTTTTGTAGTGTCTGCATGGTGCAAATCTGATTTATTTAATTTGTATCGTGGGTCGGTCCTTTTCATGCAATATTCAACATCTATTATCAGTATTTTATGGTAATCATCATGGGACCAGGTTGATTTCTTTGGCGCATTCTTTAAAAACCCTAACTTATCGGTTAGGGTTTTCTTTAGTATAGTACGAATTATTGTTCATGCTACTTGCTGTTTGGTTTCTGCTTGTTTGTGTCGATTGTTTGTGGGTTTAGAGAGAGATGGAAAAAGGGTTCTTTAATAAAAATAGTGCTTCTAATGAAACTGGTACTGGTGCGAATTTGGGTAAGAATGTTGATATTCCTGCGTTGAGATCTAGAATGTAAAGATTAAAAGATCTTGACGATGGGAATTCTGGTGTAATTCAGCCAATAAAAGCTGTTAGGGTTTTGAGAAACCCTAGTTTGGGACATGATGGTGACGAGGCTGATAAGGTTGCAAGTGCAACGAATGTCCCAACTAGTATTGGTGAGTTGAACACGGATTCAACGATGAACCCTAGGGTGCAGTGGGACCTAATGGTGACAACGCTGGTACTGTTACTGCTAGTATTAAATCTGATTTTGCATTGAACACATCTACTGGTCTTGATAAATTTGCATCTATTGGTCATGCTACAACAAATGCTCCTAACGTGGCTGCTACTACACCATTGAACATCAATATGGAGCAGGTGAAGCCGGTTTCACATGCTCCCCATGCTACTATACCTAGTTCTTATGAGCCAAGGGCTGTGGCAGATTCTTGTGGAATGGGTATTGGAGTTATTGGTGGTGGTTTTGCTAGTGGTACTGGTCGTACTAGTGGTTATACTATGGCTGATCCGTCTAATGCATCTACTAGCCGTGATCTGCCTCCTATGAGTACTAATGAACCTAAGGTTGATGGTACTAATGCTACAGATAGATTGGAGGTTCAAACAGCCCCGTTGGAGGGTAATCCTAAGGGTAACTCCAATGTGTCTCAAGGTACTTCTCCAATTCTGAATATGGGTAATGGGAGTGGTTCGAATCTAGGACTTGGTGAAGTGAGTATTGAGAACAGTACTGATCCGGTTGTATTAGAGGCTTGTAAGTCGTTTGCTGATGCAATGCATGATGTTGCCTGTAAGAAAGTTGTGAATGAGTCCATGGCTGGTTCTAATGTGTATGGTAGTGATAATGTTCCTAATCCCAAAGACACAAGGTCTTTTGCTAATGTGTTAAACGCGGAATATGTCACTAGGAAGATTAACTTTCGCCCTTTGGTGAATGAGAATCGTATTGATAATCATGATACGGTTCTTCCAAAGGCTGCTATGGAGGGTGTTTTGAACCGATATGATAATACCCTTGTTGGATTTTTTGTTGGCAAGAATATTGCATTCCCGTTGGTTCAAAACTACGTCACTAATACATGGGGTAAATTTGGTTTGAAGAAAATTATGAAAAATGATGATGGTGTGTTCCTCTTTAAGTTCGATTCAAAAGATGGTGTTGAGAATGTTCTTCAACGGAGCCCTTGGATTATTCGTAATTCACTTCTCATCCTCTCCAAATGGACTCCAGATGTGGTATTGACCAAGAGTGAGGTAACTAAAGTACCAGTGTGGATATTGCACAATGTGCCATTGCTTGCTTATTCTGAAGACAGTTTGAGCTTGATTGCTACATAGGTGGGTAAACCGATTATGTTAGATGTTTTTACAAGCTCTACGTGTGTTGATTCATGGGGGCGCATTAGTTTTGATAGTGCTTTAGTGGAATTATCATCAGACTTAGAATTAAAACACGAGGTTACTATGGCGATCCCTAAAAAGGACGAGAATGGGTTTACTACTGCATGTATCAAGGTTGAATATGAATTGAAGCCTCCTTATTGTGCGATATGTAAAGTGTTTGGACATGACCATACTTGTTGTCCTAAGAGTACTAAGGAGCCTAATCATAGTGTCACTAAGGAAGCTGTTGTAGCTCCCCCCACTACTTTGGATGAGCCGGATGATGGGTTTAAGGTAGTTCAGAACCGGAAAGCTAAAGGTAAAAAGCTGTCTAATGGTATTAATATGGGTAAGGGGCCTACATTTACTCCTAGAAAACATGTATGTTGCTAAGACGAAGATCAAGAATGCTACTACTTCCAATGTGGCTAATTCCAGCGGTACGACGGTGACTACTTCTAACAGTTTTAGGACTCTTGATATGCCCGATACTGATGAGAATGGTATTCCATCTACATCTAGTGGTGTTCCTATTGGGGAGGCTGAATTGGAGAGTTCTAGTGGTTGTAATAAGGAAGCGGATATGGTAGGATCTCATATGACTGGTATAGAATCACAAGACCACCTTGTGAGTGCTTTAAGAGGAACAAGGGAAAGTGGGCTTCTAAGCCTTGTTCTGCTAATCCACCTGTTTCTGCAACCAAGGCAAGTAACCCGTTTTATAATGTAGGGAATGTGGTTTGTTATGATAGTGATGAGGATGAGGTGATGGAGCCGGATAACCCTATGGCTAAGTATATGGCATCAGATGGTGGTGGCTTCGAGCTAGAAGACTTCTTGTCTGATGATTATGCGGCTCAAGTTTACCATTTACCGGGACACATGAATGAATTTTGTGACATGTATGATATAAATCTCCTAGGTTATGGTAGAAAGTAATGTTATTGTTTGGTAGATCATAAGATTGACATGTCTTTCTTATGTAGTTTTTTTGGTTGATGCACTTTAGTTGCGTGTCTGTTGCCCATGAATTGGGCCGAGATGAGAGATTCACTCTCATCCGTTGTACTTAAAATTTTTTGGTTAATATATTTTACCAGGGTGAAGCCCTTTTACCCAAAAATAAATTTTAAGAATTATGGTGAAATCGGTTTTTTTATAAAAAGTTTATCGTTTAAGAGATATGTGCATTTGAAATTTGAGGTGGAAAAGCAAAAAAATGGATAAAATTACGATTTTACCCTTGGACAAAATTTTTGAATAAAATAGGTGGGGGGGGGGCACATGTCATATGATGAGTGACTTTTCACACTTTTTAAATTTTATCACTTTGCAATTGATCCACTACCTTAATGGAGAAGGCCAATGGACCTAAGAAGAGGGTTTCCGCTGCCTGTCTGTAGGAAACAAAGATGTATGTGCTCATACCACCATCAAAAGCTGCCTTGGATAGCAAAAACATGCCGGTATATAGTAATTGTATGAGAAAAGCAATCAAGTCAGCAACCTTATTCTTCTCCATATCTTTATGATTTCATAGACTTGTCTTCATTTATATATAACATGTAGGGAAACGATTACACTTTTATTAACAGTAAATAAAGAACAGAAAATTAAATACAAACTAAATAAAGACAAAGACACATGACAAACTCTTATAAACGATAGAATAATAAAATAGTCAAAAGACTTATTAGATCACCAAGGGAGATCAGCGACGAAGCACTAAAGAGCCGAGGCAAATGTTTGACATGCTTCCCTTAAAACAGATTCGCCGTCTTTTTCCAGAGTACAACAACCGAAAAAGTAAGTTGTACTGTCGGACTTAACAAAATTGACTGAAATTTCATCTTTTGAGATTTGTATTCCATATATTGAAAATCAGTAATACTTATTGATTTAATGTGTGAAAAACCTACAGAATAAGGGCCTCTATTTATACACATTACACTCCACCCTAGTTTACCACTTTAAGCATGATACCGAATGCCTAATTTTGAGTCGCGATAACTTATTTCACGGTGAATAGAAATTTCTTTTAATACGTTTTTGTGTGTGTGTGTGTTTGTTTTTTTACTTTTTTGTATGTTTATATAAGTTTTATATGATTTTTGTACGTTTTTATACGTTTTATACATTTTCGTATGTTTTTGTACGTTATGTATACATTTTTATACGTTTTCATCCCTTTTTGTACGTTTTATACAATTTTTGTACATGTTTATACGTACAAAAATGTATAAAAACAGATGAAAACGTATAAAAACGGATGATAACATCAAAAAATAAAAGCGATCGTATAAAAGGGATGAAAATGTCCAAAAATCGTATAAAAACGTACAAAAGCGTATAAAACTTATAAAAGCGGATGAAAACGTATAAAAACATATAAAAATGTACAAAAATCGTATAAAACGTACAAAAACGTATAAAAACGAATGAAAACGTATAAAACTTATAAAAACGTACAAAAACGAACAAAAATGTATTCAAATGTATGAAAACGTATAAAACCTATAATAACGTACAAAAATGGATGAAAGCTTATAAAAATGGATGAAAACGTATAAAAACGTAAAAAAAATCGTATAAAAACATATAAAAAGGTACAAAACATATAAAAACGGATGAAAACGTATAAAAACTTATAAAACCGTACGAAAACGTATTTAAACGTACAAAAGCGTATAGAAACGAACAAAACATATAAAAACGGATTAAAATGTATAATAGCGTCCGAAAACGAAAAAAGTCGTATAAAACGGATGAAAACGTATAAAAACGTACAAAAGCGAACAAAAACGTGTTAAAATATATGAAAACGTAAAAACGTTAAAAAATCATACAAAACGTATTATAAAAAATCGTTAGTATATATAGGCCCTCACGTTATGCATCTATATCAAGTTAGTCCCTTTTTAACAACCACTTAAATATCGTTAGTAAATTGGACAGGATCCATAATTTTTGCATACCAAAAATACATGACCTGCCGGAAAAAAAAAATACATAAACAGTATATGTGAAACTTGATAAACCTTAAGGATCATTTAAGTAATTAACTCAATATAAAATGTTGTATTCTTAAAGAGATAAAGTGTATGATATTTTTAAAATTTATAAAACTGTCATAGAAAACCAAAAAGTTTACAAATAATTTCATAAAAATTAAATAAGATTGAGACTCTTATAAAGTATTTTACTATGATGCATATTCATTAAGAAATACTTTTCCAAGTTATTTTTATTTGAGAAAACTTTGACCAAATCATATCTTCTTGACTTACCCATATATTACAAACGAATTTTTTAAATTTTCAAAAATTTTACAAATATAGGTAATATGGTTTTTTTATTAATATTTAAACCGGCGTATCTTTTAAATTTGTTTTATTATTACTAATTTAATAACTGGTTACAGCTAAATATGTAATTTTTGCTTATTTGACAAATTTATTATATCTATATGCTTATGTAGTAGTAGGTTATATGCCAAATAATATCTAGTCACCGTCACCAAACACTAAGGGTGTGTTTATTTTTTAAAAAAAAAGTCTTACTAGGCCTCTTACTCTTAACAGTAAGAGGTGGGCAGACCTTTTTCTTGTTTGTTTTTTTTCTTTTGAGTAAGACCCAGTTAGACATATAAAATCTTACTCAGTAAGAGGTGGGAGACTTGTCTTACTGCCTCTTACTCGTTTTGTAAACTTTATATAATATATTTGATCGTTTATTAACTATGTTATATTTATGATAAAAAGTCTTGTTTCATATTTACATAAGTTATTTATTATCATTGCGTTGGTTTAATAAACAATTTGCAAAAACGAGCACTTAAAATCATTCGGACAATTATACAAAAACAAACAACATTATTTCGTTCAAATTTAGACTTTCTACCCACCTCTTACCAGTAAGATGTGGTAGTCAGATTCAGACCCAAAACATCTTAATGAAACAAACACACCCTAAGAGCATTTGGTAACTAAAATGAAAGGGCGTGTTATAGCCCATAACGCTATCCTGTGGCTTGAGACCACATCCCACGTGGCGTTATAAGGTATGCGCCAAAATTACTAACCAAGTTATATGATTTTTTTTATTATATATTTTTTTTAATTAGGTTAAGTCTGGAGCCTGGGGTGTCCTTTAACTTGATTAACGAAGGAAGGTGTTTTGGGGTTAAGTTATAGGTTCTGAATTAAAAGAGAAAAAAATGAGGTGACAACATTTTTTGCTATAAAACACACCATATGGCTCATGGGCATCTAGTGCTCAGCATATGGCTCATGGGCACCTAGTTCTCAGCCCATTGCTTTTGTACAATACAACTTCAACGTATAAAGAAGAGCTTTGGTACGTGAACTTTAAAAAAGTTGTGTAAATGTAATGAAATTTCATAAAATTTTCTCAATCTTCACATTTTGGTGATGTATCTTGTTATAAATGATGTCAAGTGTCAGACTACCAGGTATGGCGCATCATCAAAATATACAAATCAAAACATTTTATAAAAGTTTTTCATATTTACATGACTTTTTCAAAATTCAAGTATCGAATCGGTAAATATGAAAAAATTTATTGAGACCAAAACCAAAAAAGGAACAACAAACTATTTAGAACAAATTTCATTCAAAGACATTTTTGAAAATCCAAAACAAGTACAAACAGATTGTAAAGCTCTTTAATCCGTAACCACATTTTATTTGATAAATGGAATTATAACCTAAGTTTGATATTATGTCAGATGCATTTAAAACTATACGTTATACACACTTGAAATAATATAAATCATAAACTATACACTATAAATTAAATACTAAATAAAATCCTACATATCCTAAGTTTATACAAAATCGGTACACTTTTAAAATTCTTCTATGCCATACGTTTTCTTTTATGATCTTTGCACCGAAATTTTTGTGATATCCCTCCTATATTCACGTTTAACTTTTACAACAAGATAAACCAAATATGCTAACTAAATAGGAGATTTTGTAGTTCCTTAATCCTAGCTAATTCACATGGTTTTCCCACATATAATACATGTTCTCCCTCATTTATCTCATCTACATATTTGGCCATTTTATTTCCATCTCCAAACTGAAACCCTAGCAACCATTGTCACTTTTTAGCCCTTTTGAATCAAGGAAGAAGAAGGTTTGAAGCTAGCTTTGATCATGTAATTCTTGGGTTGTTTGTGTTGTAATTCGTGGGTTCATCTCTGGTTTCCTTTGGTCTCATTAAATCTGCTTATAAGGTATCATCATCTCCTTTGTTTCTCCAATCCATTCGACACATGCACATGCACATAATCTGAAGTTAAAACATGCTATACATACTATGATGATCATGCTAATGTAACATTTTTTTGCCTTGTTAAATCTGTGATACGAGTAACATATATACACGCCTCATAAAGTGATATGAACCTATCCCATACTAGGCTCGTATTGATGTTCATAAGTCCAAGTGTAGAACTCACTCAAAAAGCTAGCATGATGAGGAGGGGACACTTAGACATTATAAACCATCGCTCAATCCCATACTTGGGCGATGTGGGATCGTAACAATACCCACCCTTCGAAGAACCAACGTCCTCGTTGGTCACGGCTATGTTGGTCACAGTTGGCACCCCTCTTTGGGTACAAGCCACCACTCCATAGGCCACCACTCCGAGCTCGTTGGTCACGGCTATGTTGGTCACGGTTGGCACCCTTCTTTCGGGTCCAAGCCACCACTCCGAGTGTTGGAACCTCGAAAGGTAGGGCTAGCTCTGATACCAATTGATATGAACCTATCCTATACTAGGCTCGTATCGATATTCATAAGTCAAAGTGTAGAACTCACTCAAAAAGCTAGCTTGATGAGGAGGGGACACTTAGACATTATAAACTACCGCTTAATCCCATACTTGGGCGATGTGGGATCGTAACATAAAGTCATGGAAACTCTTTACATGTGTTTCGAATTTGGTTCTTGTTTTGTCAATTCGAATCAGCTTGTTATACATGCCCTAAATATGGTCATCTAACCTTAATAAGCCACTAAATACACGACCTAAAAACCTAGAACAAACCCTAAGTCATTAAATATGGGGTGTACACATTTAATACGTGGGATTAAGGCTTGGTTTGTGTGATTTTATGTGATGTTTTTGTAACACCCTCAAAACTGGTACAACGGAAGCAACATGGGGTGCTACTCAATTGGTATTCACAACACAAAGTAATAAAGAACGAAATAAATATTCTATTTAAATTTCATTAATAAATAAAAGAGTTTACATAAATGTTAGGTGCGGATAATAAAGCCCATAAATTAAAGTGGTCCCAAATAAACAAGTCATAGTTTATGTAAAAACACTTTAGTTGGGAAATCTATAAGCATTTCCTCGCCACATCCTTGCCTTCATACTAATTACCTGAGAAAAACATGTTAAAAGTCAGCTAAACGCTTGTGAGTTCATACGTTTATTAATAAGCAATAAAATCATAAGTTGGACTAAATGTGTAGATGAACATTACAACGAATCTAATATCATTCAAAAATAGTCTATTACGATAGCATTAAGTTCATGCAACCGAAGTTATAACAGTGGGCATGCATCTAGAAGCATGTAAATAAATAATTTGGCCCGGAAAGTGTCTATCCCAAAACAGTTGAATTTCGACATGTTATACGCTCGCGTTTGCCTATCCGGTCAAACCGAACGGGGATGTCACTCCCAATAGATCTATATATAACATGCGCGCTTCCCAGCAGGAATTGACGGTTCATGAAGTAGGGCACTTATGGGATACAAAAGGGCTTAGGCTAATCTACGCAATAGTTCTCATAAAAATTTAGTTTCATTCCGAAAACAGTTTTGCATGTTTCTCACCCCCAAAGTTTATAAACATAGTTTATCAAGTTAAAGTGGGGCTATAAACTCACCTCAACAAAACAGTCTGAAGTGAAAATCAAATAACAATAGTGGGCGGCTCCGACACGTAACCTAAATTAGTACGGTAAATCTCAGGTTCGAACCCAAGTTAAATAAAGTTTACCTAACTTTATTTAATTTACATGTTGTGTTGTTGTTGTTCGTATGTCGATATTAAAATCTGAAAATACTATTTTCAAAATATTTGAGTATATTTCGGCTTATAAAACTTGATTTGAAATAATATCAAAATGAAAATATTTCGGTTAGAAGATGGGTAGATATGGTGTACGGCAAAAATTAGTACAATAAAGGAGACGTTGGTTGTGACAACTGGCAATTTAGGGAGTCTATTTTAGGTAACCGCATTACGTTAAACTAAATCGAGCTTTTGCCTTTATCACTATTTTTTTTGGGTAAAAGGGTTAATTCACCCCGGTAAATGTATTACGCCAAAAACATTGAAGTACAAAGGATGAGGGTGTATCCATCATCTCAGTCCCATAGGACACTTACATGCAAAAAACAACTAACCAACCCAACTATATAAGAATGACAGACCATTCTTATAACAAACACAATAAGATAAACTACCTATGACGGCCCTTTGGGCGACTCTCAAAGCCATGTGCAGGAAAATCATAATCATAACCATCATAAGACTTCAAATCATCCAAAAACCGACTCCGGCATGACCTCGAGCATACACACTTCATCTTCATCCGGCGAACCGATTCGACAAGGATGAGCATCCTTCTAGTAGACACCTTGTGGATCTTAGCGAATTGATCCCACAAACTTCCATTGCCACTTTTCGCGGTACATCACTAGTAGAGACTTGTGAGACGGAATCCGTCTTGTCACTAACATGTGGTACCCCCATCACCACCTTGCTCGGACCAGTATCACCCTTTAACACTCCCGAAGTAGCACCAACAGAATCATCCTTTGAAAACTGATCCGACGGACCAGCCTCCAAACTCCGTTTAGTATCATTGGCATTCTTCTTCGTAGTAGGTTTGGAAACAGGTTTATATTCAAAATTAGACTTTGGTTTGAAAAACCGAGGCCTTTGGTTACCTTTGGTAACCTTATTTCCATCCTTATCCAGGTGAACACCCCTATTAACGTCCTCATGGTTAAAGACCTTACATTTAGAACACCGATCTGGCCACCATTCATATTCAACATCAAGAACTTCCATATAATGACCTTTACCCTCCCGCAAAGGTATAGCCAATTCAATCGATTCTAAAACAGAATGTTCAGCAAATAACTCAACAAGAACCCGTGCATACGAATAACGACCCCAAGGATTATTACACATAGCTCTAGTACCTGCATCCATACGTATAACACGACCAATCTGTTGCGCAATCAAACCAATACCGACTTCAGAATATGTAATCGCCGGTACATTATGAATGAGAATCCATACCGGTACCTTTGTAATATTTTCCCTCTCCATCCTCGTATTAGGATCCCAAATTTTTAGGAACATGGGACTCGATTTGACAAACCAAGGACCACTCTCAAGAACCTTACGCATACCATCTTGAGTCTTGAATTTGAAAAGGTAAAAATCATTACGCATCATAACACATTCGAAGCCAAACTTAGCCCATGCATGCTTCACATAATCATTATGATGGGAAAAGCTAAGCGTTTCCCAAGGAAATAGCCACATAGAGTATAATCGAATTTAGAGCATATCATCAATAACGACTAATGGTATAATGACTTTAGCACCACCAACATTACCTCCATTATTAGACCTCCACTATAGCCTTAGAATTACCCGTGTTACCATTGAACGAGTCACCATCGGGTTCAACAACACTTGCAACTTTAGGAATATCGAATCGAGACCAAATAAACTTACACTTTCATGATCGTGGTGTTGGCTCGAAATAACAGGAGCAACAATGTGAGATGCGAAAGCAGACCCAATTCGGAGGAAGGGCAAAGCTCCCGTTTGTCCTCCCAAACTGCACTTTTAAGTATAGACTTCAATGGCTTATGCTCATTAACAATCACCTTACCATCAATATTGTTAATCTTTGTAGCCAACCTGAATTCTTTTGTGACTTACCATTAAGAAACCCCGATTCCATCTCTTAACCCACTTACACATGAGCAGATGACTTACGACAATAAACAATCGCACCTTTAAAAATCTGAAACCCTAGACCAGGTACTTGCAATTCAGAAAATAGCAAATCCCTAAACAGAATTCGCTTAACAATTAAGGTTACTACCACACGCAACTGATCTTTAGATAAAACCCAACCCTAAATCAAGTTTGGTACATTAGCGCACATAACCAGTTACGTAACAAAAGAATGGGTACCAAATCGATTATAATATAGTAGCATGCATGATATCAATCGATTATGATAAGAATAAAATAATAAACCACTCAGCGAATATAATTCAAGGCACAAAAAGCGAATGACCCACGTTATGAATAAAATAATAAACGAATGACCAGATGTATTACGTTTAGGGAATCACTTGCTTTGCCAAGGGAATACCAAAAAACGAACCTAATAAAAATTACACCGACCCACGATTACTAGATCCAATAAATAAAGGATTAAGAATCGAAGAGATGCAAAATCGTTATGAGCAGGATTCGTTTTTTGGTCACCAAAATTAGCCAAAGGAGAGAACTTTTTTCCCTATTTTCATCGACCATAACTTGATTTTATATCGTTTATTAGTTTTTATGACTTATTTTATTATTGGATGAGTTATCGTGTGAGTTTTAACTCTTTTTGGTAGGCACTATTCGATTCAGCACTATAAAAGCCTAAAACGAGAAATAACTTAACTTTTAGACCGTAACTCGAAAATTGACAAATAAATAGTCAAAACTCGTGGAAAAATATAAATAACGATAATAGAAAGTCGAATGAACATCGTGGGACACTCGTGGGTCAATATATGAGCTCGGGAATGGGTAAACGGGATAGTTTACGAAAAATGACGACCCCGGCCCCTCTCCTTCTCCTTGGCCGGCCACCCCTCCCATCTCCCTCATTTTTTTATTTAGTCCCTAGCTCCTAAGTATATAAATCCACTCACCCTCTTTTGCTACACTACTTTCTCTCACTAAAAACACACACAAACACACCTTTCTCTCTCTACTCTCTCTCTCCTCAAGAACAAAACCCTAACCCTAAATAACACCACCACCGTTGCCACTATTCCGGCCACTTTCCGGCCATTTTTTGGCGAGTGAAATTACACCTCCACCACCATTAGATAGATCTCTCTTTCCTCTTTCCATCCATATATAAAACTCTCACAAAAGCCTACATTAACACCTCCAAATCTTGAAAATAAGATTCATGATTCTAGGGTTTTCATTAAAACTTGTAGATCGGGCTTGGAAAAGGTAAATGGTATATGGGTCAAGCTTGTTTTGGCCTTGAGAAGCCACGTATGGGTCATAATAGGCTCGACCATGGTTTAATTTTTAGGGCTTTTGGTTCAAACATGGGATTAAAACTAATTAACACTTAAATAAACATGTAGCTAGTAATTTGGTATCATGTGGTGTATCATATTGTTGGGTTTTTGCATTTTAGGTCATGTTTCATGTTTTTGATTAAGAATAGATGATGGGTTTGATGTTTGGTTAATGATTGGAGGTTGATTGATTGTGTTTGGTTGTAGTGGTAGTGATTTGGGAGTGTTTGGATGTGTGATTTGGGGTGTACGAGCCATCAAACCCACGATGGGTTGATTGAGTGCACGTTTGATGTTTGGTTAATGATTGGAGGTTGATTGATTGTGTTTGGTTGTAGTGGTAGTGATTTGGGAGTGTTTGGAGGTGTGATTTGGGGCGTACGAGCCATCAAACCCACGATGGGTTGTGGTTGGGTGGCGTACGTGACCCACTTGGACCACGGGTCCGGGTCAGGTCGTTGTGGTAGCTTGTGGGTTGATGTTGTTGGTGTTTGGATAAGACACGTGGAGCCGAAAAGCTTCTAGAGCTTGTTTGGTTCACGTGGTCTTAACCGTGACCGTGTCATGACCATTAGGGTCATAACATTGGTTTTGGGTAAATTTGGTTGGTTGATTGGTTGGCGAGATTGATTTGGTTTGATTTGAGATTGAATTGCGTTATTATGACTTTTATTTGGACTTAATATATAAATTGTCAACTTTGAGCTACGTCGGTATTACTTTGACTTTTTAGTCAATAGTTGACTCCGACAAAGCCGTAACATGGACTTTAGTATGATTTGGACTTTAGATTGATTAAAAGCCGAGAAGTCATGACTCGTGCTTGTGGACTTGAAACGAATAACGATATGAAACTAATATTGAAATTTGACGAAATGTATATATATGAAAATGCTAATAAACTATGAAACATTAATAATAAAAAGGCTTTTATACCAAAAATAACGATAATAAGACTTGCCTTGTTATTTATTGTTTTAAAATGGAAACTAACGACTAAAATGGAAAGGTTTTCTAATAAATAAGTAATTAGTGTTTCGAGTGCACATTTATCGAAATATGGCAATTATGGGCATTTAATACTAGTTTCAAGTATTCATTTACTTACGTTGTGTGCATGGGTTACGGATGACCTAACATTAATAGCGTCGATCCACGTGGGTAGCGGACTTATTAGGTTGACGAATCTAATAAGAGACCGCTAGGTACGTAGGATAACGTTATTAATGGGTGAATTATCCTTATGACTCGTTAGGATGTGACCGGTTTATGGAATAATAAGCGACACGAATAAATAATTGAGTTTATCGAGTTGACGAATTCGATAAGGTCTACTATTTATTCCAAAACTTATTTGACTATGGAGCTTATCGCTTAGATGTCTCATTGTGTTGCATTGAGTCACATATTGGTTGTTTGAGTGCATTCATGGCATCATATTGAGTCGATACACTCACATGTGGATACCAAACGCTAGGACTAAACGATGAAACAAGACATTTTTGGAAATAAGGAAAAGGAATGCATTGGGGTAGATAACGTTGATTTTGAGAAATATATATTAAAATTGGTTTACATTAATAGGTTGTGCCGAGTCGATAGTTCTTTGTGCCGTGATTAGTCATTATCTTACGCTAGTGTTTATTTGTGCGTTCTTGGCTTGAGGTGAGTTTCATAGCCCCACTTTTATCTACGTTTTTAACTAAATTGGGGTGAGAATTATGCTACTGATTTTGGACCTTTAAAACTATTTGGATTTGCTTATGTGCTTGATTGTTTAGATAGATATGCGGTAGTTGTTGCCTTAGTCTAGGGTAGCAATCCTAATTGCTATAACACGTTGCCTAGCTAAGAGTAGACTTCTACCATGACCTAGTCCAGGGTTAGCAATCGTTCTAGAATTTGCTACGACAGTGCTGGCTAGAGTCGCTGGGGCCCGTTGTGATATAGGATATGATATGGTTTGTGATTGATTGTGTATCTATCTTAAGTCTCGCATAGCAAATCAACTCCTACAGGTCCACTACGTTTTACTCGAATTTAAACCTATGAACTCACCAGCGTTAGCTGACCTTTTAGCATGATTTCTCAGGTATTTAAGTGATGATTGGAGTGCGTGTTCGGTGGAAGCTTGGCAAGGAGGCATAATCAAGGATCATAATCAAACTCTGATAATTTATGGGGACCTATTTTATTAAATCATGTTTGAGCCTAATATTTATACTTTGGGATTAATGTTTTGAATATTTAAATATGGGATTGGTTTTGATTGTTAAATGACTATCTTGTTTGCTATAATTGTGTGAGATACCAATCCAATTGTAACGCCCCAAAAACTTGATTAAGTCTTCCATTGTACCAAAATTTGGGGTGTTACTGATTGGTATCGAGCTCGAGGTTATAGAGAACTAGGTATTTAATAAACCTAAACTATAACCACTTTTAAGAAAATTGATCCTCGACCGACGCTTGCCCGCTTGCCAAGCCGAAGCTTCTTATTTGATTATGGTATGAACTGCGATTTGACTTATGAGATATTATGATTGCGGATTGTTTATTGAGACGTTATATTTTGAGATATGATTATTGGTTTTGGGATATGTGATTCGATTGTCGAGATATTATGGATTTGATTTGGATTATCGATATGTTATGATTTTGGGATTTTATGATTGATTTGATCTGGGATTATGTGATAGAACTGAACTTACGTGTTTTATTTAAAGGCATATTTTGAGTAATGCGGTACCTCTATTTTAAAGCTTTCATTATGTGATATATGTTTTGGTTGGTGATGCGCTTATTAGAACCAGTTGTTTCGAACACTTATACCTACCCATGCCATTGTCACGAGACTATGCCTTCACTAGCTTTTGATGTGTTTGAGGATGTCCTTCTTCTGCTAGTTCCCAAACATTGACTCATGATATTGCGCGGGTGATCCCTATGTGATTACCCGTCACTCTAGTTCATCATCATCATCGGATCGCCCTAGCTCATCTAGGCGGCTCACTTTACATCAAGTCTTAGCACGAGCCCGGACTTCTAGACTTGCTCGTAGTCTTGCCCGCGTGTACGTGTGACCACCATCATCACTATTCACCTAGCGACTCACTCTCTCCATCATCACCACCAACATCACCATGTCTTAGAAGACCTAGATCCCCTACTGTACCACCTCAGGATTCACCCGCACAGAGACTCTGACTCATGGACTTTCCCTCTGAAGATGAGGGCGAGGAGGAGCATGAGATCGATGAGAAGCATGAGATTAAGGAGCAGTATGTAGATAAGGATGAGGATCATCAGAAGGAGGATGATGAGGATATCCCGGATGTGGGTACTCCTCCGTTGCAGAGTCCTGCACATTCTCCAGGACCAGGCTCTCCTTTACCATTGCCTGAGCCTGATTCTCCTGGGCAGCCTTTTGATTTTGGTTCACCTCCACATTCACCTGAGATAGGTAGCCCATTAGGATCTGAGATACCATCGGAGATTGCTTCAGAGCCCGAGGAGTATGGGAAGACGGGTCTGATGTGGGAGAGGATTACATCTCAGGGTATTAGGCTTAGTAGGTTGACAGATTGGTTGGTTGGAGTATCGAGGGCTAGTATAGAGGATCTGAGAGCTGATATGGGTGATGTTGGGAATTATGCAAAGTAGGAATTATGCTGAAGGAATCTGCTGAAGCATATGGATTCTGCTGAAGAAGTATTTCTACTGAAGTAGTGAAACCGTGTAGATGGTTTTTGCGGAGATAGTTATTCCGCGTATTCTATAGTATTTCTACTGATATAGTCGATCAGTATTAGTTTGTTAGGATATGCATGAGCTATTTTAGGTAGTGATATGCATTTATTTTATATTATTGTTTATTTAGGGTTCCTTGTGTATAAAAGGAACTGAGGACTTTTTGTATTGAAAAAAACTCTGGAGAAAAACATTCTAGGAAAACATCTTGAGAGAGAGTTATAGAGATCCATAGAGGATCATTGTTTTATGAGAAAAACCTTGTTGGTAACTTTGATTGTGTCAATTATTATTCCACTGTGCATTCAATCATTGTTATTAATTATACCCTAGTTGAGTCCGGATCTTGGATTTAACAATTGGTTTCAGAGCGGGTGGCTCTCGATCTAGGGTTTATTGAAGGTTTTTAATGGCGAGAAGCAGTCTTGAAGAATAGTAGATTCGGTTTTAAGGTATCGACTTTTAAGCTGTTAATATATTTGTTGTTACCTCGTACAAGTATTGTATACTTCGATCTGGTCCTATTAAAAGTTCTCATGCGTGGATAAATTCTCATTCATTGATTATATTATTTAATTGTTATTCCGGTAATTTGATGGATTTGAAGTAGGACTACTTTGATTATCCCGTACTAGTTATTGATATGATGGTCGGTTACCTTTAAGGAATGCACATGGTATATATTACTTTTACAAAGAAGAACGTGGTGCTGATTGGTTGAAATTTATTAGCATTAATTTTGATTGATCAATCGTAATTTCATTGATCATTCGAATAGAAGTAGTCAACGTGTGAATTAATTGATTGGGTCAATAATTGCGGCGAGTATTTGTGCTTTTGTGATCAAGTGGGGTTTTGTATCAGTTGTGACTTTTTGGTCACGTGGTGACTAGTGATGGTCCCAAGCTTTGATTGTGTTCGTAACTTTAACAGATTGAGATCACGTGATATTTTTCTTTGTGATATTCGTTTTCACGTCATTGGTTCATTGTTTCCCACATGGACTGCAGTATTTAATTGGTTATATATTTATTGCTGCTGAAGGTTTACGTGAGGATAGATATTCATTTGGTTGGCTAGCAAAATTTGATCTCACGTGGGCCTATTTTATTGTTGCTGCTGATAACACTTGATCACGTGAGGTTGTTGATTGGTAATTGAATCCGTGGTTTATTTTGATCTCATATTAACGTCCCACTATAATATTGTGTGAGTATTTTTATATTCAAGTGGGATAGGATTCTGAGTGGTGCATCATATGAAAGTTGCAGTGGTCTTCTCATCTCATTGGTCGAATTAAGTGGATCTGTTATTTCTGATTGGTCAAAGTAATTGAAAAGGTCACGTGATTAGTTGTGGTGCATTTAATTGGTTGTGGTTATTGTTCCAACTGATTACATTTTGTTTCTCCTAATCGCACGCGGGGAGTTATTTTATTGGTTTATATCTTGGTACTTTTAAAATGGCAGAATTTGATAATAATAGGGATGATGTGTTTCCTTATTTGATGGATGATGAGTACGAGGTCTGGGCTAAGAAGATGGAACACTGGATCATGAATAATGATATGAATATCTGGAAGGTGATCCAAAATGGCAACAGCTTGAAAAGGACTGGATGTGATCAAGATGGCAAACTCTTTATTCTTCCTCCAACGACTGTAGATGAACAAATTGCTGTACAAAGAGAGTCAAAGGCCAGAACTATCCTGCTTAAATCTATTCCTGCAGATCATGTAGCAGATTTTCGTTATATGGATGATGCAAGTCGTATATGGAATGCACTCAAAGAAAGGTATGGTGGAAAGGCTGAGTTCAAGGAGATGAGCAAGGAAGCTTATAATAAAGGTTATGCTGAAGAATTTGCCAGTCCTCAAATTGCTTTTATGGGCATCTCTCAGGTACATACTTGTGTTTTTGGTTGTAATGAGAGATATAATGAACTAAAAGAAGCCTATGATGAAATGAAACCTAAATATAATGAATTCTATGTTGAAGTTGAGGCTTATAAACAGGCCTTAAAAACATTAGAAAGACAAAAAGTATGGTTTCAAAAGAATCATATAGCTTATGAGGAAAAAATAAGGGGGCTACAAATTGATCTAGATTATGCTAACATTGATTTAAAACGACCGAAAAGAAAAAGCTAATCATGTTTACGAAAATCAAGAGCTTAAAGAGAAACTAGATGAGAAATTGCTAGGCATAAAGAATGGTTATTGAATGGATACAAGTTAGCTAGTCACATTTATGGTAGTCAATCTGAGACATCTAGGATAGGTCTAGGCTTTCAAAAATATGTAGGTCCTGAAGCTAAATATGATGGGCGTAAAACTACACCAGCAGGTTTAGCTAATTATGTAAAAGAAGGTGACTTGCATGCTGTATCTGGACCTATTAGAGGTGAACATATGCCCATTGACCTGTCCATTACTGTTGACTTTGATGGATCACACCATTTATATGGCAAAAAGTCAAGTGACTTGCTAGACCTTAATAGCAAAACTAATGACTCTATCTCTTGTTCTAAAAGTGACAAGTCGTCAGACCTAAAGTCCACTGACTATGCCTCATGTGATTCAAGTGAAAAGTCTGACTCATTTAAGCACACACCCAAGACCACACCCAAGTCCAAAGTAGCTGATGATGAGCCCAAAACAAAGCCGCCACTTATTACATTAAACACAATTTTGCTTCTAGTTACATTTCGATAAGGTTAAATGTAATAAACAAAGTTGTGTTAAGGATAAGTCTTTTAAGAAGAAATCTTGTTTTGTGTGGTAGTAAACTCCATCTTATTAAAGACTGTGATTATCATGAGAACAGGATGGGTGTTTCCTCCGGCCGTAAGACTTTTAGACCCATGGACTAATGTTGCTAGTATTCCTCCATTTGTTCCCAAAGCGCACATGTGAGAGCGGGTAAACCAGTTCCTCTTGGTAAACCAAAGGTGTATGCATATGTTTCTGTGACATGCTTAATAGGCCTTTTCCAGTTCCTCCGGTGGATGATATTCTTCACCGATTACTCGGTTGGTGGAGCAAGAATGCTAGACTTATGCTCTATAGACCTACTAGTTCTTATTTTCGATCATATACACCTTATGTATCTCATATGACTATGGCACATGGTGGAGTTAGAATGGCAATCTTTGTTAAGCCCTCAAAAGGTTATTCTTGGATAACTCAAAGAGGTTCATTCTGGGTACCCAAGAACAATGGTTTTGTCGGTGCATTGATTGAGGGAGGCTTATTGTTGTATTTTGTATTCTAACCATTTTGCAAATTGTTGGATCCTCATACGCCTAAGGGAGGCTTAGTGTTTCGATGACACTACAAGCGTCTTTGGTTTCGCCATCGCTTGATGGTATCTTTTGCATGTTTTGGTTATTTTATTCTTTCTTTATTTTATATTTGGTAAAAAAAAAAAAAAAAAAAAAAAACCTCTAACCTGTCTCGTGTTCGGTTTACTCTTTCTTGCTTGCGTGTTTTGGTGTTGGTTAATTACCACACAACTCATGGTTTTCATCTCACCATGTCTTTCCGACGCAAGAGTTGACTAGCCCACGTGATTATGGCTTGTGGTAAAGGTGCGAAATCCATAAATGGTAATCAACTCACCATGATGATGACAACATTCCATCAAAGAGTTGGCTAGTCCAAAAGCAAACGGTTTTTGGTAAAGACATCTCAATTTCGTTGATAGCTGTAATGGTTTGCTCAAAATCATAGGGTCTTCATCTCACCCATGCTTAATTGCTGAGAGTTGTATGGTCATCAATTCACCATGGTTGCTGCCCTATTGGGTAACCAAAGGATTGGCTAGTCTTGAGCAAACGGCTACAGGTAACGACATTTCAAATCCGTTCATGGTTGCTGATTTGCTAATAAATCAGATGGTTATCAGTGTACCATGGTTTTCGAACTTAAACATTTGGCTACTCCAGTAGTAATGGCTATAGGTAAAGAGACATCAAATCCATTATTTTCAATGATTCACCTCTCACAGGAGTTAACACACCTGGATGTGATGAGAATAGTATGAAACTAATATGTTTTGATGTACATTATGTCATTTGTTGCTGCAAAGATTTGGCGTTTCAAAGTTTTGTCATCATAGAGGTGTCATTGGTTTGTTTCTTTGTTGCTGGTGTTCGAGTACAATCCTCTAGTTCTGAAGTGTTAAAGATCTATCAAGAAACTGGAACTTAACCAAGTCAAATTCCAGTTTAGGGGAGGATTGTTGGGAATTATGCAAAGTAGGAATTCTGCTGAAAATAATGCTGAAGGAATCTGCTGAAGTACATGGATTCTGCTGAAGAAGTATTTCTACTGAAGTAGTGAAACCGTGTAGATGGTTTCTGCGGAGATAGTTATTCCGCGTATTCTATAGTATTTCTACTGATATAGTCAATCAGTATTAGTTTGTTAGGATATGCATGAGCTATTTTAGGTAGTGATATGCATTTATTTTATATTATTGTTTATTTAGGGTTCCTTGTGTATAAAAGGAACTGAGGACTTTTTGTATTGAAAAAAACTCTGGAGAAAAACATTCTAGGAAAACATCTTGAGAGAGAGTTATAGAGATCCATAGAGGATCATTGTTTTATGAGAAAAACCTTGTTGGTAACTTTGATTGTGTCAATTATTATTCCACTGTGCATTCAATCATTGTTATTAATTATACCCTAGTTGAGTCCGGATCTTGGATTTAACAGGTGTTGTAGTCAGGAGGACTACGATTCTGCGAGAGGGTATGTCGGAGGTCCAGGAGCAGGTTGGGGACTCTTGAGAGGGTTCATGGCGACCGAGATGCGAGCAGAGGATATGGCGCAGGATAGGTGAGTTAGAGAGAGAGGTCGTGGATCTTAAGAGTGATAGCGATGCTCGACGTGTTGAGCTTGCATCTTTGTGGAGAGAGGTTGACGATGTTAGGAGATCTGTTAGTGGTATTCGTGATCGTGGCTAGATAGTGTTAGATTCATGGCTTTGTACCATCTTGAAACTAAGTAGTACTTGGTTCGAGATGTA
Organism: Chrysanthemum lavandulifolium; assembly: GCA_022545495.1. Lineage (NCBI taxonomy): Eukaryota > Viridiplantae > Streptophyta > Magnoliopsida > Asterales > Asteraceae > Chrysanthemum > Chrysanthemum lavandulifolium. The sequence goes on from CM040244.1 coordinate 118,647,555, forward strand.
GATCTATCATAGTTATCTTATTAGTATCGTTGTTAGGATCGTTTTTGATTTCTCCATATCCTTTCATGTATTCCACTTTGAAACCTGAGTTATGGTTATTGAAACGTGCATCCTTTGTTTTGTTATGGTATAACGTTATCCTTGATGACCTTGATTATGTATTCGAGTGTTATTTGGTGATCCTTGGAACCCAAATCTATCTTTTAGATCATGAACTGTGAACTTATGAAACTGTTATTCTTGCCTTCAGAGTGATGGCACCAAGACGAAACCCGCCTAGGAACAACCGAGCAGCCCCTGTTGTTGTGGTTGCCCCTGTCCGTCGAGGTCGTCGTCCAACCCCGACCACTCCACCTGTTGAGAACCTGAACGTTGATAACCCAGCTGTAGAGAACCCGAATGTGAACGACCGTGTTGTGAATGGTCATGTTCCACAAAACCCTCCACCTTTGAACCCAGCTCACATTGACCAGCTTGTGGCGCAGCGTGTAGCTGAACTGCTAGCTGAGTATAATCTCTCTAACACCTCTGGTGGGACCTCACTGCTTAATCGGACTCGAGGTTGTACCTACAAAGAGCTCCGATTATGTGGTCCCATCGAGTTCGGAGGAACCGAGGGAGTAGTTTACCTAACTAGGTGGATGGAGAAAACTGAGTCTGTGTTTACCGTTAGCAACTGTGAAGAGGATTGTAAGGTTAAGTATGCAACATTTACCTTGAAGGACGGCGTTGACTGGTGGAACAACTATCACGATCTGAGGAAGTGATGTAGCTTATAGCATTACTTGGACCCAGTTTAAGGCTCTCTTGATCAAGACTTACTATCCTAGGAATGAAGTTAAAGCTAGAGATTGAGTTCGGAACCATAAGGTTAAGGGTACCACACGACGACTTACAATCGTCGCTTCCAAGAGTTGTCGTTGCTTTGCCTCGATATGGTTCGCATCAAGCCCTTAAGATTGAGAGGTATACCGATGGATTGCCTTTAGCTACTCGAAATGATGTCATCACTGCGAAGCCGCTTAACTTGCATGAGGCACCATCGCTCTCGCTTTGATGGACTCTTATGTGTTGGAAGTAGGAGACAAGGGTAAGAGTGATAAGAGTGATAAGAGGAAGAGGAATGAAGTTGTTAAAGGGAATGACAACAAACGGCAAGAGACAGTCAGGGTGTTCGCCATAAGGAATGGAGAGAACAAGGGTTATGAAGGTAGCAAGCCCGTGTGTGGTCGTTGCAATCGACACCACCATGGACCATGCCCGAATGTGTGTAGGAAGTGCTCTATAGGTACAAATATATATATATATATATATATATATATATATATATATATATATATATATATATATATATATATATAGATAAAGATCAAATAAAAAGACAAATATCCGTAAAAGATAAAAGATTGTTTCTTCAAAAAGTTCTCGAAAAATTCCACAAGATCGGGTATGATGGTGCATGAAAAAGTTGTGAAATTGTTTTCTTCTAAAAGTGGATATTTTTGCGAAAACAAATTATGAAAAATACGTTTGCGCATTAAATCGTTTTTGTGCATCAAAATTGGTTTTGCACCCAACTTCTTTTGACTTTTTCATCAAAATAACATTGCGCATCTAACTAAAACAAGTTGAAATTTGGTGCATAAAAATTGTTTTATGATCAAAATTGCTTTTGTGCATTAAAAAAACGATCAAAACTCAAAATTATAAAAATGTTTTCACAAAAGTTTTATGCACCAATATACCCGATCTTGTGGAATTTCTTTTGGAATTTTGGAGAATTTTAAAAATATATATTTTTATTCATTTTAAGGATATTTGTCTTTTATTTTAACTTTACCTATATATATATATATATATATATATATATATATATATATATATATATATATATATATATATATATATATATATATATCAAAAACCATATATATATATATATATATATATATATATATATATATATATATATATATATATATATATATATATATATATATATATATATATATATATACACACGTTTAAATTTGGTTTTTGATATATATATATATATATATATATATATATATATATATATATATATATATATATATATATATATATATATATATATAGAGTAGGGATCCAATGAGAAGTAAATTAAAATAAGAAGTGGTGAGAAGTGACCAAAACCATGCATTTGAGATGCAACAACTTGCATTAGATGCATTTCTATTTATATAGATGCAACATCTTGAGTTTTGAAAGTTAATTTGATGTATAGATGGTGCAAGTTGATTTTCATGATTTCGGCACGTGCAGAGGAACAAAAAACAAGAGAAATCATGAAATGCATCTAATATACGTATATGCATCTGATTAAAAGCTAGAAAACACACTATGGTGCGTTATAATGCATCTAAGATTATAGGGATGCATCTAATTTAGGTCGGTACATCTCGGATTTGCGGTTATAGTTCTTCTTATTCCTTCTTATTTTAAGTAATCTTCTTATTTGATCCTAACTCTATATATATATATATATATATATATATATATATATATATATATATATATATATATATATATATCTATACATTATATATAAGAGGAGGCATGCCATAAAATGCCACTTGGCATCCCATAATGCCAAGTCATATTTCCATGTCATCATTATATTTATGTGGCATTTTTTTTTAAATGACATGTGGCATTTTAATTAATATATGTTCATTTTTTTTTTAATAAATTGTAAAATTCGTTTTTTAGTTAAAATCCGTTTTTTGAGCTTCATAAAATTCGGATTTTTTTTCCTCAAAAAATCATGTTGCTAGATTCGAACTTGGGACATTGCATAACATTAACAACCATGCTAACCACTAGATCAACAATGTTTTTTGGTTTATATTTTGCAAACAAAAACCTATAAACCTTTCCAAACAAACATAACCCACTAATTCGAAATCTAGAATACTAACCTGATCTATTCCTTAATTATAGCTCCTTCATTCATTATATTAATTTTCTCATAACCCTAATATTCGTTCCACAAGTTTTTTCTAAACCCTAATATGCTCAAGAACCTCTATGTTCATTCTGATTCTGCAAAATGGTAAATAAAACCCCTAATGATGAAACTGTGTTATATAACCCCTGTGTTCATTCTGATTTTGCAAAAAGGTAAATAAAAACCCTAATGATGAAATTGTGTTATCTTTTTTTAGATTTTGTGCATGCATATGTTGGTTTCGTTATGCTTAAAGATTTATGTATGTCTAGATAGCAATGCCCTTTATTAACAATGGAAATCTATAATGAATAAATCAATGATTTGTTAGCCCCATACCACCACCGTTTGCTGCAAATTCATGAAAGCATTGAGGTAGAAGTATAACGGTTTCCACTGTTCTTTTTATTGGTATATTCTTTTGTAGTTCTTACAAGTTTCCTAACACACTTCCTATTCATTCCTTGACTAATCCGATAATACTTTATAGCAAGTTGACACGGATTCTTAAAGTTGGCTTGAGTGGCAATTCTCAAACGGTAATGATCGCAACTATGTCACCAACAGATAATCAATATCATCACACTGTTAATACCTTGAAATATGCAGACCGAGCTAAGGAAATTAAAACACACATCTAGGTAAAAGTTGTACGTGATATTGCATATGTTTTGGTTAAATAAACTAATATTAAGTTGCAGTTCTAATAATTTTTATATTTTTTTCCCAGAAAAGTATAGTTATGGTTGATACACATGTATCAGATTATCAGCGTATGATTGACAGTCTTCAGGTAAGGTCTTTGTTAGATAGTTGTGAAGCTTGTGGCTCTGCAAATCAAGTTACTCCTTATTATTTAGATGTTTATTAATCTATTATTCTTATGTGTATAGTCAGTTAAAGATACAACTAGCTAAAAAGGAATCACAACTGAACACGAAACCTATTGAAAGACCAGTGAAATAAGTAATATAAATAACCAAATTACAACAAATTAAAACGGGGTGTGTAAGTTGATGAAATATTCTATAAGAGCTAATGTGCGATCTTGCATTTGCGCATTTTTAGTGGGAGTAATAGAGAACTTAGGCTGCAAACTGTGGCTTCTGGTTGAGTTCTTCAGAGGATTAGTTCAATATTTTTATCATATATAATCAGATGTCTAAATATTCTCAAATAATCAAATGTCGTCCCATATTAGGAGTACCTGCTGGACTATTCAGCAAATGGCATCATGTTAGTTTGGTTATTCATTGGCACTTTAGTCACTGATTATTTAAAATATATTTCTCAATTCACAAGGATTGATAATTTTGCAGCTCTTTTCGTAATAGAAGCTTATTCTGGACGAGAAGTCTATTGGTTCTCCGGAATTTAGAGGTACAATTGCTGTTAAGTAAAGCGACAATTTAGAGTCAAATGTGTAGATATGGATTGTGTTTTATTGTCAAAGTGGTACACATTTTTTGTTTTTATTTTGGGGATAAATAGTATGTGGTCATTGCAATTTCCCATTATAAGTTTCGATTATGTCAGTTAGAGATGTGTCCACTCTTACCCAACCCGTCCATTTCACTTATACTCACTTTTTGTCCCAAATACCCTGTCATTTAATGTGATTAAAACTTCTGCAATTTGTAAAACTTCTGCATTGTCCCAAAAACCCTCTCATTTGTAGATATGTTAATTACATTAAGATCACTGAATTGTAAAACTTCTGCAATATTTTGTTGAACATTAAAGATTGACCCAATGACATATATTTTCAATGAATGAAATCGTACAACATACATTGTAACTAAGAGTGATTGCGTGGGTATAGAAATATAGGATTTAAATATAGGCCACTTCATGACATGCATGGGTTGATTGTTAAGGCCATATTTTTATTTAAATATATACGTGAACCATGCCAAGTTGATACAGTGTGTTTCAAAAGAAAACTATTGGGCTTATATTTGTTGCATTTTAACGGGCTGATCGATAAATGTATGCCTGCTGTCAGTGTCTCTTAAGCAACAACTGCAGGTGGGTGTTCTTTTTAGCGTACAAATGTAATATGTGTTAGTATAAAATATTTACAGCTGTTTAGGTTTTACTAATGTGATTTAATAAAAAAAATTAATATTTATATCGTGAATATACCTTGGTTTATACATCTTCTAAAATATGTTTATCATTAATGAAATTTTTTACAGGTTTTAAGCTTGCACAAATTCAGGACAAGACTCGCCATATCGGTTCTAGCATTATGACCATTTTATCTTTTTTCATGGGGTAAGACCTTACAAAAAATATATTTTGGTATCACTGTGTTTTAGTCTTTTAGACACAAAAATCCTTTTGACTTTATGACCTTTCTATTGATTATGACATAGTAGAATTTCAGTGTGCAGAACAAGATACTCCAATTAACCATGAAAGAGGGTGGGTATACGGTCCAGTGTGTGTAGAGAGCTGATTCTAATGATATCGATGTTAGTGCTCAAATGCTTAAGTATGCTATTGGCAGTAGTATAGAGTCCTTGGTTGATGTCAATACAAGCTCTTTTAGTACTATTTGATCTACAATATAGTTTCTAAATTATTTATCAGGAATATTTAATCGTTATATTGTTAAGAATATATAGAACTTTTACTCCTCTTGATGACACCTGAGTTTAAGACAATCGAATTAAGCCGTTGTTCCAATACCAAAATTTCCTAAATAACATTCTTAGTCTTCATTTGTATTAATACACATAAACCTGATATAGACATGTGCCATTGTAGTCGAACCAAAAGTTTACATATCCTCACCTCCGTTTTGTGTATATTAGACACAGACTCAAAATTTAAACTGAAGCCTTAAGGGTGAAATTAATGTTCAAAAATTAACATTCTCTTATGTATCATCAATGATGTACCAGATTACATAGGAATCATCCATCACGTCAGCGATACAAAAACATATGGAAGTGCAACTACAAATAAGGTGACAGTCAGAAACATTGGCGTCTAAAATATAAGGTTAGTACTGCTACCTATTCCATCACAAAACAGCCAAAACGGCTGGTATATTTATGGTAGCCTCCGGGATCCCAACCACGTACTACTACTTCAATCCCAGCATTCCAAAGACAGAGGAAGTACTAACAATGTAAATACGAGTATTACATTACTAATTAATGGGAAAAAATTCAATATGCTTCACATTGAATATTGCTTAAACAGGTACCACCAGCTCATGGGACCACAGTTAACATTGCAAACAAGAACTGAAAGGCACACGAATATGGAAGAAGAACGATTCAGAAACCGTGTCCCTTTGAAAACACTATTAGAAACAGATCCAAATATACAGCAGGTACTCCTTTAATCCACGATTCCATGACAAACAAATTCTATAAGTAATGCAACGGTTATTTAAGAATATTTAGTTAACCCATTAATGGACTATTTTTACTATAGTTAACCCATTATGGTAACAGTTCTAAATGAGATTAATGATACATATTACAGTACTTTGCTAAAAGTTGGACCAATATATGTTCCTAATATATAACTTTTGTGTAATTTTTAGAGCAATTTGAGCCAACTTTTGAAAAAGGATTTGGAATTGTCACTTTATAGATATTGAAGCATGTCTTCTGAGTTGAATCCTCCAGCATATGAAACATGTCCAGGTTCTGATTTTGGCTGCTCATCTTCTATGTTGAATCCTCCACCATCATTGTAAAGAAAAACCACTTTAGATTATACTGTGGATCCTTCAACATAGTCCACATTACTTTATGAACCATGGAAGTTGATAAATGTTATCTATAAGCATATATACTGTTGATACACTTTTAATTGCATTAGACTTGTGTAGATATCGTTAGAATAAGATTGCTATGCTCTGTAGTTTGAAGTGACAACTGAATCTCATTTGACGTATTTATTTATTGTCAAGCTTATCGTGATTTGATTCATTATCATGGCAATTAGGGTAAGGTTTTTAAAAGCAAAAATCACGGGTCGCGGTTACAGCAGTGGTGGGGGACAGAGTTCACTCGACTACTTTTTTGGTAGCGGAGATGAACCAAAGACCAAAAAAGGCAATGAACAAGCGAATTATATCAATGATGCATTTGTGATTAGTTATGTATGCTTTGATTCACCGCCATTGTTCTTCATTTTGTGGTTCACTGTATCGCTTATACTAACTCACTACCTATCTTATGTAATCTCATTTTTTCCTCAGGTTGCATGTGATTTACTATGAAGAGGGCAGATCCATTACCTTTGGATATATAATCATATGATGATAATGAAACCTTCTCCATCCAATGGTAGCAATAATCAAGCTGTTGGAAAAAAACAAAAAATTGAGACCGCACTTGTCAGTCCTGCCAAAAAACTAGCAGAAACTGAAGGTAATTTTTTTCCATTTTGGATAGTGGTATTCTTTTGGACAAACGGTTACTTGAGTGGTAAAAAGTGAACCTAATGTCATATTAGCTATTGTGTCGATTGAGGTTTACATTTTCTGATTTCAGGGGTGTTTGGATATGTGGATTCCTCGGTAAGTAAATGGTTTCTTGAACATTTATACTGTGAGTGATAAAATTTGTGATGTTGTACTGTTTTTTTCCTGACAGTCGCACATCTTTTTGCTGAACTGTGATGTTTGCTGCAGTTTCCCATTACCAGAAATGCTTGGTACATCAACTAGACCCGATTTTCAATTTGTCATATATAATCAAATGTCTAAATGACTCATGCTAATATACTCTTCATATCCTATGTAGAGGCTCATAAACGATATGGTGGGATCAGAACAATCCTCGTAATTAAGGTTGGTATATTTAACAAAAATTAATTTCATTAGGGCATTTTAGAAACTTAACATCGCGTTACACTTTGTTGTGTAGGTTTGTAGGTCCATTAGTATAAGTTGATATTGTGATATCTAGATTTTTTTGTCTCCACAAATCCACATATATTGTGAACTGAAAAGTGACATTATTTTCTTTTTTATTTTGAAAAGAAGACATGATCCAAACCTATTTAAAAGGGATTTTGAAAAAAAAAAACTTTTATATTTGTCAAAAATGTATTCAATACTCTTAATTAAGCTGATAAACTACTATATTTTCTTTTTGTTTGCACATTAACATGTTTTCACTGAGCAAATGTTAGTGAAACGTACGAAAAATGCTTAAGCTGATAAACTACTATATGGGTTTTTTCTGTTGGGAGGCTGAACAGAAAACATATATACCCATAAAACTTCTATAGACTGCTGGCATAACAGTGTGGTGCCTTACCGCACCGCAGAACCAGTTTGTTGGTAATGAATTGCAAATACAAGACTTTACAATGTCCATTCAGAGTTTGGGTTACCAATGTAACATTTTGCTTCTTCGTTGTACTTGGTAGGCACCAACTCAGTCAAATTCTTGGATGGTATAACTCCACAATGGTCATGGAACAATCTTAAGTACCGAATTTACTACAGCTTGAATTTCTACCAGCTGTAAACGCGCACTAAAAGAAAATGAACTTGCAGTTGACAATTTCTAACTTTTTTGCAATTAAGAAAAAATATAATGTGAAATTGTATGAGACAGGGTGAGCTTAAGTTGGTTGCATTTCAACCTTGTGTTGATAAGAAATCTCTAAATATCGTTTATAATGACAGACCACAGATATCTTCTGTAATTTTCACAATTCACTTGTGATTATTAGTCAGAAATCTCAGGGGTCGGTGTTTAATTATCGCAACCTAAAAGATGCAAGATTGCAAAATGTGGCATCTAAACGGATCACATTTCACTTGAACAATACTGGGCATAGTAGGTAAGACACGCTAGGAGCTAGCTTCTCATTTATCAAAAGCCAAAAGTCGCAAAATGTAAGTAATTACTTTTATTTAGATTCTTGCATTTGCAATCAAGGGTATGGTAAAAAGTTGTGCACTACAATACAGTGGGATGCACAATGATAGTCTCACACACAAGCAAAGACGCATAGTTCATGATTTATGAAGAGAATAAGGGCATCATGACTTGACCATGAGCAAAGATGCAACCTTTGCTAAACCATAAGGAACAGAAAATGATTTGGTTTATGTGCAATTGATGGAATTCCTGGAAGCCTCAAACTGGATATGTGTTGCTCAGTGTTGGAGAATTCTGACCAGAAGTTGAAATAGTCTTGACCATTCACTTTATAACTTGCACTAACGCAAGTAAAACTTTAAAAGACACAATATCATTTAAACCAAAAGTCACTAAAGCAGTCATTCCCCTGAAAAAGCAGGCCAATTTGGGGAGCTGGTAGCTGATGCTGATACCAATGAGTTGCTGCATTATACTAAAAAACCAGAAACTTTTGTATGTACTTGAGTAAAGTCAACCACTTTGTGATGTCAAACAAATCAAGGAATTACTTACGTTATATGATGCTACTCTTTTAGTCTAATAACGGTATCTCGGTCTGAGTTAGTGACCGAATCAATTATAGTGTTTATGTATTTACACCGGAGATCTTTACTGCTATTTCGGGTGTTTCCACACAGCGAAAAAATAGAGGTTAGTTAATAGTAATTAATGGTGGCATGGTGCAAAGATTACCATTTTTGTCATCATGGTATAACCCTTAACAAGATCCTGATTCATATTTTTTCATGTTTCATGTATAATTTTGACATATACTCATATATACTCTAAATCTTGGAGGACCACCATCAGATTATAAATTCATGGGTGACTGTACGTGTGTCTGTTCTCATTGTCACGCCAGATTTTGGTTTGCATGAAGATTAAGTCACTCTTACAGTGGGTTTGGACTAAAGTATCATCAATGTTGCTTGGGTGGTCAGGTTGCTCTAACGACGCCTTGCAAGTATGGTGACAGATTGTGTTTCAAGACATTTTATAGAAAGGGATATGTATATTTCACAATATACAAGATATTAGCTGTCAAGTTTACAAATACTGAATTACAACTGGTCAATGAGAGAGACATTATAAAATGACCAGCACAATGGCTTTTTTCCTTGTTTCAACGGAAAAAAACAGAGTCGCTAACTATTTTCACTCAATCAGTGAGCCAAAGCTCAAAGCGAAAGTGCAAATTGAATTGTTAGTCAACTATAGTAATCAGTTGCTTGAAAAAAAGAATTCTAGATGCCGTACCTTGCTTCGTGATGATAAGGTAGATGATCTTACGAGGATGTATAAGCTCTTCTCTCAAATTCCCAAAGGACTGGATCCTGTTGCTAATATGTTCAAGCAGCACGTTACTGCTGAAGGAACAACTTTAGTCCAACAAGCTTCGATCTTTGCCGTAAGAAGCGATAAGAGATTGTTGGTGGTCGCAGGAGCGGTGTTTGTCATGAAAGCAATTGACTTGCATGACAAGTTCATGGCATATGTTATTGATTGCTTTTCAAATCACACACTATTTCACAAGGCCCTGAAAGAATCCTTTGAGGAGTTTTATAAAACTGTGGCTGGTTGTAAGATAAGAAACCTCCAACAGGAAAAAACCCTAAAAAATACTCTCTCTAGGTGGCGATTTCCCCTACCCTTTTTCTAATCGTTTTTACATCTTTTTTGGCCTACAACCTTTGATTCTTGCATCGAATTGATAAACCTAGTGTTTAAACATTGCGTTTTACACTTGTTTACTCAATTCCTTGCTTGTGACTTAGGTTTTGGGTCCGATTTGGTGTAATTCGTTTTTAGGGTTTTCACCACTTTTATTTGCTTAATCGATCCTCTATTGTCTATTATTGTTAAAGTCGGTTTATTGTCGACTTATAATTATATAAGGTCGATTATTATTAATTCGATGGTTATCTATTTGATGCGATCATGGGTGCGGTTAGGAGTCGATTTTGCGATTGAAAACCCTAACTTTTTAGTTAGGGTTTCTAATTATTATAAGCTGCGATTGTTTGATTTGTTTGTGTGGTGTGGTATTCGATTGGTTGTGGGGTTTCGAGAGATGGAGAAGGGTTTTGGATAAAGATTGTTCGACTAAAGTCGCTACTTGACCACCAACTTGGCGGTCAAGTTGGTTCTAACATGGATGCGAATCCGTATGCAAGGTTGATATTAAGGCGTTGGAGGATAGGTTTAAGCGGCTAAAGGAGAATCGAACTCGTGTTGGTACTTGAGTTCCCTCAGATTGATGAAAGTCGCTAGGGTTTCTCAAAATACTAGCAATCTTGAGGGTAATATGGATAAGGATAATCCTTTTGTTTCGGTTTGGAGCACGCCCACCGATGTTGGTCATGATGTTGCTTCAGAGGAGAGTTATTTTAATGCACCTATGATGGGTAATGCTACTACTTCAGGTCCATCTAATATTACTAGTCGTAGTGCTACGAGTTTGGGTGGATTGGATACTGCTACTGGTCCTAATTTTGGTTCAAAGGAGGGTATGGAGAATAATTCTAATTCTGGCATGAACGTGATTGGTAGTGATAACTATGTAGTGAAGTCGTTTGCTAATGTGTTAAACCCTAAACGTGTCTCTAGGAAGGTTAATTTTAGACCATTGGTGAATGAGAAGTGCATTGAGAATCATGATACGGTGCTTCCAAAGGCTGCTATGGAGGGTGTATACAACCGCTATGAAAATACTCTTGTTGGCTTCTTTGTTGGCAAGAATGTTGCATTTCCTTTGGTTAAGAACTACGTCTGCAACACGTGGGGTAAGTTTGGTTTTCAGAAACTTATGAAGAATGATGATGGTGTTTTCCTTTTTAAATTTGATTCTAAAGAGGGTGTTGAGAATGTTCTTCAACGGGGACTCCTGATGTGCTATTGTCTAAAAGTGAGGTTACTAGAGTTCCCGTTTGGATTAAATTGTATAATGTGCCATTACTTGCATATTCGGAAGATGGGCTGAGCTTAATTGCTACTCAAGTGGGTAAGCCGATTATGTTAGATGCTTTTACTAGTTCCATGTGTGTTGATTCATGGGGTCGCATCAGTTTTGCACGTGCTCTTGTGGAATTATCATCCGAGTCTGAGCTAAAACATGTTGTGACTATGGCAATTCCTAATAAGGATGATAGTGGGTTTACAACGGCAAGTATCAAGGTGGAATATGAATGGAAGCCACCACATTGTGTGGAATGTAAAGTGTTTGGGCATGTTACTGATTGTTGCCCTAAGAGTATTAAGGAGCATAATGATGTCCATCCCACCGAATGTTGAAGAACATGATGATGGTTTAAGGTGGTGCAAAATCGAAAGCCAAACCTAAAGGTACGAAGTTGAACGGTGGTATTAATATGGGTAAGGGTCCTAGATTTGCACCTAGGAAGCGGTATATGTTGCTAAGACGAAGACACCGCAATTGCTAGTGGTAATGCAAAGATACACCAATTACTACGTCCTAACTCTTTTGGGACTCTTGAGGTGGAAGATGACTCGGGCATCCCAAGTGCATGGGTGATTCTACTCGACAAAGTGAAAACGGGAAGTCTTCGGTACTACCAAGGAAGGTGTATTGATGGTTATCGGGGGAAGGACTCTCGTATTGATATTGGTGAGGCGTCTAAGCCTCCGGAGACTGGGACTTCTTCTGCTGCCAAGGTAAGTAATCCGTTTTCTAAAGTTGGAAATGTGACATGTTTTGACAGTGAATATGAGGTTTTGGAAACTGATAACCCTATGGCGTCATATTTGGCTTCTGGGGGTGGTGGGGGTTTTGATCTTGAAGATTTCGAGGATTATGCTGATCAAGTCTACGATCTACCGAGGCACTTGGAGGATATGTGTGACATGTATGATGTTAGTCTCTCAGGTCATGGTAGGAAGTAAAATTGGCTGTTTGGTAGTTCATAAGATTGGCATGTCTTTCTTATGTTATTTACTCGGTTAAGTGCACTTTTAGTGTGTGTTTGTTGCCCATGTAACGGGCTGAGGTGAGAGATTCACTCTCATCCATTGTACTTAAACTTTTTTGGTTATTATATTTACCAGGGTGCAGGATTACTCCCCTTTACCAAAAAAAAAAAAAAACTGTGGCTGGTTGCTCTACCACGGAACTGGTGTCTGCATATTGTGACAATATCCTCAAAAAGGGTAGTAGCGAGAAGCTTAGTGATGAAGCTATCGACGAAACTTTGGATAAGGTGGTTAAGATTCTTGCTTACATTAGCGATAAAGACCTTTTCACAGAGTTTTATAGGAAAAAGCTTTCTCGGCGTTTGCTTTTCGATAAGAGTGGGAATGATGATCATGAAAGATTGATCCTCTCGAAGTTAAAGCAGCAATGTGGTGGACAGCTCACATCTAAGATGGAGGGCATGGTGACAGATTTAACATTGGCGAAGGAGAATCATAGTCAGTTTAATGAGTACCTTTCAAATAATCCTCTTGCCAACAAGGGATTGATTTTACATTCACCGCTTTGACTACGGGGTTCGGCCGATTATAAATCCTCGATCTTTGCACCTTCGAGAGATGGTGAAATGTGTCAAGTGTTCAAGGAGTTGTACCATCGAAAATCAAACACGTAAAGCTCACATGGATCTATTCTCTAGGGACGTGCAATGTGAACAGTAAATTTGCTCGAAAACTATTGGTGGTTTTAGCAGCAGACTCTTTTGCTATATAATGCTTGAACAACTAAGTTATTACGAGATCAAGACACAGTTAAATCTTGCTGATGAGGATGTTGTGAGATTACTCTCATCCCTATCATGTGCTAAGTATAAGATTCTTACCAAGGTGCCAAGCTCAAGAACCGTTTTCGAACCGATGTTTTCCAGTTCAATTCAAAGTTTCTTGATAGGATGAGGAGGATCGGGGTTCCTTTGCCACCTGTGGACAAGAGGAAGAAGGTTGTGGAAGATGTTGACAAGGACCGAAAATATGCTATAGATGCTTCACTTGTTCGTATTATGAAGTCTAGAAAAGTTCTTAATCATCAACAACTTGTCTTAGAGTACGTGGAGCAGCTTAGTCGCATGTTCAAGCCTAACTTAAAGGTTATCAAGAAGAGGATTGAAGATCTGACCACATGTGAATACTTGGAAAGGGACAAAGAGAACCCAAATCTTGGCTTGATTTTTACAATTTATACTATCATAGGACAATTGGGGGAAGGGGGGTTGATTTATTATGTTTTTTGATTTTTTTTGGGCAATCTGTTTTTGCACAGCTGACTTATTGAAACTCTATTAGGATTTTTGAATATGTTAGTGATATTTTAAAAAGTGCTGCGCAGGTTTTAGGCAAAATTTTGTTTAAATTATGATTCTATAAATGCATTGTTTACCATATCTATGCTCTCTCAACACTTAGCATTTAATGTATTATCTTTTAATCCTACTGTATAACAACTGCTAAACATGGGTGTATAAGACACTCCAAACTTTGGAATGCTAATCGCTGAGAATAACCAGCAACATGCCCATGTAATGAATTCATTAAACTAATTAAGAAAGTTTATATGTTGGACAGTTTTAATCATTGAAAAAAGCTTTGAATGCAGGATTTTTTTTACCCATTTTACTTATTAATGGGCATGATTGGTTTATATAATCTATCTTTATATGGGTCGTAACGGAACGCTAATGTATATTGCTATCGTTTGTTATTTTATATATTGTTTTCAAATAATTTGCGTTTATAATGTTTGTAATTTATTTACCGTTACTTAATTTATTCATTGGACACTTTTTCAATCATTTTTAACCCGTCTTTTTTGCTATAGTAAAATATGTCAACGATAATTATAAGTCATGCCCGCCCAAAACTATAAACTAAAAAGTAATTAAAAGTAATTAAAATCAGCTGGAAGCACCTATATAAAATAAGTAAATAAACATAATTAATAAAAACAAAATAATAATAATAAATGTTAATAATATTATCAAATGTAAAAGATATTCATGATTAATATTGTTTAGAGCATCTGCATTACACCAAGTCATTCAATGACTTGATGCATTTATTACATGCACTTTTCAATAAATTTTGTTATGAAAAGTCATTTTGTAAACTTACTCTCCAATGAAAAAGCTATTTCAAAAGTCTTAAGTCATTGCACGATGAGATTTGGCTATGAGTGTTTGATTATAAAATTAATAAATAATAGTGTCAAGTCTTTGCTTCAAACACTTGACATATACCAAGTATTTCTTCCTTCAAGTCATTCTCTACAATGCAAAAAAGTCATGTTATGACTTGATGAAATAGTCCCAAGTCTTTTGAAAAGCTCCCATTGCGGATGCTCTTAGAACAAAATGTTAGAAAGTAATTACCTCCTTTTAGCAGTTTTATAGATTATGGTAACATCAATTATAGTTCTTAACCGTTTGATTTAACTTTTAATAACTTTTTAGTATATATTTGTTCTACTAAATCCTAAAAATAAAAACCACAAATCAAAGTACTTACCGGCTTTTAGTCGTTTTATGGATTAAAGTAACATCAATTATAGATCTTAACCGTTACATTTAACTTTTAATTACTTTTTAGTATATAATTGTTCTACTAGATCCTAAAAATAAAAACCAAAAATCAAAATACTTACTTGTTTTTAGCCGTTTTATGAATTATGGTAACATCAATTATAAATCTTAACCGTTTCATTTAACATTTAATTACTTTTTAGTATATATTTGTTTTACTAAATCCTAAAATAAAACCATTAAGTCATACCCGTCCATTGGACGGGTTTGACTATATATATATATATATATATATATATATATATATATATATATATATATATATATATATATATATATATATATATATATACACACACATACATGTTTATAAAAGCATGAGTTTTATATTTAAAAGAAATGTTTTTATGTTTATTGTAAAAATTTTATCACTTAAAAATCAGTTTGACAAAATTGTCAATAGCCGTGTTTTTTAGTAGAGATATTTGGTTTTTATTTGTTTGTTCTGTGACTTTGACATCATTTCTTATCACTTGTCTTTCAAAAACATTTCCAATATCAATGTTATTTAGTTCATAATATTGTATCGTAAAGGGAAAATATAACGTAATGTGAATAACAGAAAAACTAGTCGTAAAAATTATATTGGAATATCGGAACGACATCGGGTAACACATTTGGGCTGACATTATACAAGTCGGAAATTAAGTTGGGTTGTGGCCCAAAAATACAAACTGGACGGACCCTTATAATATTTTAATTGGGCTGCGGCCTAAGACTGAACCAAACAGACCCTTTTTATTATTTGCGCGGGCCAAATGGCCCAAATAAGCAAAACTAAACAGACCATTCAGTTTTAGCAGGTTTTTGACAAGTTTTTAGTTAAAAAAACTTTGGTATTTTGGCAACATGAGGAGGAGGGATTTCAAAAGTTGAACCAAGCAATAGGCTCGGGACGAGTCACGACTCGAGTCATAACTCACAAGATCATCGGCTATGCGCCTTGTGTCCCGACAAGCTTACCACGAGTCAAAGACTCGAGTCAAAGGACTATCCTTTACTCAATGCAACAAAGCCTATGGGGCTAAACAAAGGTCGTGTGAGACTAAACTAAAACATAATCTTTCATCCCCACACTCCCTAGTTCGCGACTAACAACTAAAACAAAACAAGTAACCATCGACAAGAATAACCAGGAAATACCTATGTCGTGACTAACGTTTTACACAAGATTTTAAAGCGAACATATAAGCTTTTAAGTACGTAAAGATTAAGCCAAAACTTATAAGTTGTTAAGATAATTCAAACTAACCGAAAAGTGTATTAAGCTAATAAGTAGTTTTCAAATAAGCCGAAATTTAAAATGAGGAATCCAATGCGTATTAACTTTTACATTCTTCTGTTTCTAGTCAAGCCGAAGATAGGAGTTAGAACCAAAATTTATACTTTTAAATTTCTGTTTTCTTTTTCTGGCGTTCGACAGCAACAACAACATAGCAACATCAAATTTTTAATCAATCAATTACTCCCATTTGACATACTAAATTAGAAATTTACAAGAAAACAATTAACAAATTAAATGCAAATTCCAAAACAACGAGCAGTACGGCGAACTGTTGGAGTCTGAGTAGGTACATTGGGTATAGGAATGATACTGGTAGGATGTGTGGGTAGAGTAGGTGAGATATCAGTAGGTGTAAGCTGGAGTGGAGATGGTGGTGTAGGTAATGTCTTGTCAGACTGAAATAGCTATGTGGAGTCTGGCCCTTGGTAGGCCAATCTCATCTGCAAATATGGGTCATCATGCCCGCGTGTTATCTGCAGTGGTGCTGAGTCGTGATCAGCGGTCTGACTTTCTTCTGATACATCGTGCTGGAAGGTCGACATAGGTTGTGAAAAAGACTGTACGTGTGTGTAAGTATACATAAAATACTTATAATATTATAGCGCAACTAAATAATAATATTGTATATTACATAGTTACGTTAAGTATGAACTCAAGTAATCATAGTATAACATATAATTATATGCAACATTTCAACAAGTGCTAGGCAAGCTGGCAGGCAAGTAACGGTCATAGGGACTTAGTTTTTGAAAATTTTGCGGTTATAGTTTAGGGTTTATATGTACCTAGTTATCTATAACCTGGCTTTGATACCAATCTGTAACACCCCCAAAATTGGTACAGCGGAAGCAACATGGGGTGCTACTCAATTGGTATTCACAACACAAAGTAATAAAGAACGAAATACATATATTCATTTAAATTTCATTAATAAATAAAAGAGTTTACATAAATGTTAGGTGCGGATAATAAAGCCCATAAATTAAAGTGGTCCCAAATAAACAAGTCATAGTTTGTGTAAAAATACTTCAGTTGGAAAATCTATGACCATTGCCTTGCCACATCCTTCCCTTCATACTAATTACCTGAGAAAAACATGTTAAAAGTCAGCTAAACGCTGGTTAGTTCATAGGTTTATTAAAAACCAATAAAATCATAAGTTGGACTAAATGTGTGGATGAACATTACAACGAATATAATGTCATTCGAAAATATTCTATTGCGATAGCACTAAATTCATGCAACCGAAGCTATAACAGTGGGCATGCATCTAGAAGCATGTAAATAAATAATTTGGCCCAGCAAGTGTCTATCCCAAAACACTTGAATTTCGACATGTTATACGCTCGCGTTTGCCTATTCGGTCAAACTGAACGGGGATGTCACTCCCAATAGATCTATATATAACATTCGCGCCTCCCAGCAGGAATTGACCGTTCATGAAGTAGGGTACTTATGGGATACAAAAGGGCTTAGGCTAATCTACGCAATAGTTTTCATAAAAGTTTCAGTTTCAGTCCGAAAACCGTTTTGCATGTTTCTCACCCCAAAGTTTATAAACATAGTTTATCAAGTAAAAGTGGGGCTATAAACTCACCTTAGCAAAACAGTCTGATGTGAAAATCAAATAGCAATAGTGGGCGGCTCCGACACGCAACCTAAATTAGTACGGTAAATCTCAGTTTCGATGCCAAGTTTAATAAAGTTTACTTAAATTTATTTAATTTATATGTTGTGTTGTTGTTGTTGTTCGTATGTCGATATTAAGTTTGAAAATACTATTTTCAAAATATTTGAGTATATTTAGGCTTATAAAACATGATTTGAAAATACTATCGAAATGAAAATATTTTGGCTAGAAGACGGGTAGATATGGTGTACGGCAAAAATTAGTACAATAAAAGAGACGTTTGTCAATAAGAAAAAGATATTTATATGTAAAGTGTATATATATTTATAAACATATATGTTTCAAGTTTTTCTTTTGTTTTTGTTATAGTTTGAAAATATAATAATGTGTATCGAGTTTAGTTTATTTTAAAAGTAGTTATATATATATATATATATATATATATATATATATATATATATATATATATATAAAGTTCTCTCTGGTGAATAAGGCGACACAAAAGATCCCTAACAACCCTAAATCGTTTTTTCTAAAAATCACTCTTTGATCTCTTGTTTTCTGATTCCTCTTGTTAATCTTCTGATTTACAGTCGTGTTTATCATTGATTAATATTGTTGGGTGATTTAATCTTGAGTTCTTGGGTCGATTTGGTGATTAATTCGATTTAGGGTTGTATTCTTTTCAATCGATTTTCATATAATCTGCTCTAATTCTTTTCTTCTTGGATCGAATTGATTATTCTTGTGATTAAACATTACGTTTATCATTGGTTTAGCTCAAATCGTTTCTTGGATCTAAGGTTTTGGTTCATATTTATTGAAATCGTTTTTAGGGTTGTTAGCGCCATTGGGGTTTTTAAATCGTTCCTTATTATTCTTCATTCCATAGTCGGTTTATTGATCGATTATACATATATAAGGTCGATTATGTTCTTTTGCTGCACATTCCTTTAATTCTATTCGATTCCCCTTAGTAGGGTTTCGTTAATCTCTTGTGCACAAGTGGTTTCTGGTGCTATATTATCTACTAAACTCGTCTAGGGTTTGGTTATCTTCTCATTGCAAGTAACCCGTTTTAGGGTTTTGGATATTACATGTGCATCTTTTTTTGGTGCTATAAGTCATTCGTGTTTCAAGTGGGATTGAGAGAGATGAAAGTGCAGCTGCTGCTCATTATTGGAAGTTAAGTTTTATTGGTTTCTTATGCAAAAAAACTTTTGCTATCATTGCTAGAAGTTAGGGTCTAACCCTAATGTATGTACAAGTCCGTTTGCCTACACAAGTTTGGTTCGTATGGGTGAGTTACTTGCATGTTCGGACTTGAAGCTTATGGATTTTGTGATGTTCTCACGATTTATGCTTGGAAGTTAAGTTTGTTAGAGTTCTTATTCAAAACTCTTTGGATCGATTGGTGGTGACTGATTTTGGTGCACATTCGATCTACTATTCGGGTTTAATCACCCTTGTTTCGTTGCATGGTCCCCTTCGATTACTTGGCGTTTTGAAAGGGATAATGGCATGAAGGTTGCGATATGTTGAAGAATGCTTGGACGTTCATACATGGATTCTTCATGGATGTTAAAGTGGACCACAATAGTGATATTGAAGGCTCAAGTAATTCTTTTGAGTAGTAGTGTAATTTTTATGTACTTTTGTCATTATTGGTATGTTCACTTTATTGTAAGTTATAGGAATGTCGTGTCATTCTTATATTCGAGTCTGTAAGTGTCCTATGGGACTGAGATG
Organism: Chrysanthemum lavandulifolium; assembly: GCA_022545495.1. Taxonomy (NCBI): domain Eukaryota; kingdom Viridiplantae; phylum Streptophyta; class Magnoliopsida; order Asterales; family Asteraceae; genus Chrysanthemum; species Chrysanthemum lavandulifolium. The sequence goes on from CM040244.1 coordinate 118,667,674, forward strand.
ATGGATACACCCTCATCCTTTGTACTTCAATGTTTTTGGCGTAATAAATTTACCGGGTGAATTAACCCTTTTACCAATATATATATATATATATATATATATATATATATATATATATATATATATATATATATATATATATATATATATATATTTTCGAAATATATACATACATGTTTATAAAAGCATGAGTTTTATATTTAAAAGAAATGGTTTTATGTTTATTATAAAAATATTATCACTTAAAAATCAGTTTGACAAAATTGTCAATAGTCGTGTTTTTAGTAGAGATATTTGGGTTTTATTTGTTTGTTTCATGACTTCGAAATCATTTCTATTCGCTTGTCTTTCAAAAACAATTCTAATATCAATGTTATTTAGTTCATAATATTGTATCGTAACGGAAAAATAAAACGTAACGTGAATGACGGAAAAACTAGTTGTAAAAATTATATTGGAATATCTTAACGGCATCGGGTAACACATTTGGGCTTACATTATACGAGTTGGAAGTTAAGTTGGGTTGTGGCCCAATAATACAAACCGGACAAACCCTTATAATATTTTAATTGGGTTGCGGCCCAAGACTAAACGAAACGGACCCTTTTTATTATTTGCGCTGGCCAAATGGCCCAAATAAGCAAAACCAAACGGACCATTCATATTTAGCAGGTTTTTGACAAGTTTTTAGTAAAACAAACTTTGGTATTTTGGCAATATGAGGAGGAAAGATTTCAAAAGTTGAACCAAGCAATAGGCTCGGGGCGAGTCACGACTCGAGTCATAACCTCACAAGACCATGGGCTATGCGCCTTGTGTCCCGACAAGCTTACCACGAGTCAAAGACTCGAGTCAAAGGACTATCCTTAACTCAACGCAACAAAGCCTATGGGGGTATCGTTTAGGTTCGTGTGAGACTAAACTAAGGTCGTGTGAGACTAAACTAAACGCAAGCTTTCATCCCCACACTCCCTAGTTCGCCAATAACAACTAAAACAAAACAAGTAACCATCGACAAGAATAACCAGGAAATACCTATGTCGCGACTAACATTTTACGCAAGATTTTAAAGTGAACATATAAGCTTTTAAGTACGTAAAGATTAAGCCGAAACTAATAAGTTGTTAGGATAATTCTAATAAACCGAAAAGTGTATTAAGCTAATAAGCAGTTTTCAAATAAGCTGAAATTTAAAATGAGGAATCCAAGGTGTATTAATTTTTACATTCTTCTTCAAGTCAAGCCGAAGATAGGAGCTAGAACCAAACCTTATACTTTTAAATTTTTGTTTTCTTTTTCTGGCGTTCGACAGCACCAACAACAACATAGCAACATCAAATTTTTAATCAATCAATTACTCCCATTCGACATACGAAATCAGAAATTTACAAGAAATCAATTAACAAATGAAATGATAATTCCAAAAAAACAAGAATATTAGCCTTACAAAAGAAATGAATTGGACGGATTGATTACTTGGGAAACCTTCCTTATGCATCCAATAACAAAACCCCAAACCCAATTTTAAAAATCCCTAAACTTACCAAACCCTAATTTTTGTGATTGTGATTTGTGTAAAAGATGTGTTGAACCTGTGAAAAATTGCATCTATTTATAGATGTAAACAAGGAAGTAAAGACACTAGGCTTCTTGGTCTTGAATGGAGGGTGTCTCCCTTTTCTTGGCACGAGTCGTTTTCCACTACCACAACCCAAGAGTTTCTTGTGATTATGGTGATAGATGGCCGATTGGAGGGTGGTGATGAGGATAGTTTCGTGTTTGACTTTCAAAAAGAAGGAGAAAACCTCCATTTTTGTGATGGTGTGGGATTAGGGGTGTTCGCGGGGCGGTTCGGTTCGGTTAGTTGGAAGATTTAAACTATCCATCGTGAGGCGGGTAATTAATTTTACTACCTGAAACCAAACCGTACTAGGCGGGAAACCGGACAAGCGGGTACCCGAAATGAGCGATTACCCGCGGTTCGGGTCATGGTTAACCATTTTAGACGTTTAATCAAATTTAACCACATAAACATTAACATGTTCTAGAACGTAAAATGTCATTTTAGTAAAATTAAATGACATTTAATAGGTAATAGTCATATAAAAGTTATCCCGTTAGAATTATTGCATTCAAACATTCATACATAATCAACTAACAAAACAATAGTTATTCGACATTTATAGATTACGATCACATTTATCAACTTTCACACATAAATGTTTAGAAATGTTAATATTATAAGCAAAAAATGCGTTATACAATAAAATTAGTGCAATAATAAAATTAATACTTGTATAATTATTTGAAAATTTAGTTAAAAAAACCTTTATGTATTAAGCACGGTTCGGTTCGGTTAACCGCGGATATCAAAAAATAAAAACCGAAACCGAACCGTGATAAACGGGTTTTTCGGTTTCGGTTTCGGTTTATTCGGTTTCGGGTTTTTCGGTTTCAGATTTAGCGGTTCGGCTCGGTTCATCGGTTTCTCGGATTTTTTGAACACCCCTACGTGGGATGAAGCGAAAAGAGACAGACAGGGAAAGAAGGAGATGAAAATGATGGGACGGTTAGCTTTAGTGGGTAGGGTAAGGATAGCTTTTGTTTTATTATCAATTACTGTATCAACCATACGCCGTGTGCTGTCGAGTCTCCACGTAAACGTACCCTCCGGGTAACCGTAAAGTATAAAATTTATTTTTATAGAAACGTTTATGAAAATGAAATATTAAAATTTTATTATCACATAAAGGTTAAATAATATATGTTTGACGTTATTAAATTGGTGTTGGTATGCGTGCGGTGCCGTGTTTTTTCTGAAACCACGAGATAATCTCTTGTTTTCATTCGTAATTAGCCAGTGAGTAATAAAAAGTGATTATTACCCTTTTCTTGATCTAAAACATCAATTTGTATGCTACTGCGTGTTGTAGTGTGCGGGATAACTTCTCAAAACAATCATTTAAGCTCACGTATGTTTAAAAATATCAATCAGAGAATAATAAATTCATATTTATTATTAAAATAATTGTGAAAATTTACCATGTGTCACAATTTTGGCTCGTTATTTTATGTGTGAGTGTGTAACGTGCGTGTGATCTTCAAGGGCTGTAAAACATGTGTTTTGTATGTGGATTAAACCTATAGTATAAGTTTGTGTATTAATCAAATCTAAAAAAGGTTAGAGTGTTAAGTTTATTTTGCCTTGCCAATCTTATGTTGTGTCTCGTTATTGTTGTTGTCTAATTGTGTGTGAGATATTGGGTGGTCAAGAGAAGTCTATAATTGTGTTATAAACTGAATAATATGGAATTAGAATCGTGGTTTTAGGTTAGGAATCGTTGTGACTTTATTTGAATAATCTGTGCAGAATTTGGGTTGGATTGATGAGTGTCTAAACTAAGGATGCCAACGTGGTTTTAAGTGATTTTTGAGTTTAAACATAAGTACTCTCTGTCTACTTTCTGGAAAGTAAGATTTATAGCAATTAGAGTTTGGGAAGTAAGCGTTTTGATTTTTTAGAACATAAGTTGTCAAATTTGTCAATCTGAGTCCGAAAATAAGTTGATGTTTTTTATTTTTAATTTTTAAACATAAGGATTTGAGAGCTCTTATTTGATAGGGGTGATGTCTAAGTTATGTATTACTTCCTAGGATTTTTTTGGATTTTTCTGAAGTGTCTAAATGGGTTATTTAAAGGCAAACGTTGTGTGTGTATATGCAGTTAACTTTATAGGTAGGCATGGAAAGATGATTTTTTAAACAGTACTTATACTTGGTAATAAAATCTATAAATTTTTTTGAAGATATTAAACTACTATGGGAATCACAAATAATTATTTCAGAATTTTTGGAGCTTATTTGGCAGGCCTTAAAAATCGTGAGAAACTGGTCCAAAATTACAATATAAACCCTAAAATGTGTTATAGATATAATTATAAGTATAAATCATCAAAAACCAAATATGACTTGTAAAATAAGCTTGTAAATGATATGTGATTCCTAATTCAGGTAGATTTGGTGAAGAAGTAGTAGTCCTTGTCTTTTGTGTTTCCTCCTTCATTTCTCACTTTTGTTAAGGTACAAATATTTTGCTCTTTCTCAGTAAGGGTGTTTCTCTCATGACTCATTATGATCCTTGACTCTGGTTATGATTTCCTTTATTTATGATTCCTTTGCTATGATCCCTTTGATATGATTATTTGATATGATTCCGTTTACTATCCATTTTGTTATGATATTCATCATGCTATCTCATTTGATATGAGATTTCGTTTCAGTTTGATATGCCTTTGTTGATTATGCTATGATTGTTTCGTTATGATTATGGATAGCTTTGTTATTATGTTGCCCGAGCTAGCTAGTCATGGAGGTATCATGACCATGTCATTGAGGCACCAATGGCATGACACTTTCTATGGAGGTGTGATTGATACAAGGCGTTCCCTTTTATGCTAGCATTTGATTCTTATTATTATTATTTCCTTACGCATGTATACTTGTCAATGTACAGGTGTATGTATGTGTATAATGTTATTTTGTAGGGAGCTTATGGATGCATCTGTGACAACTCGTAAATTCCTCGATGCGTCGCAACTGAAGAAACATCAATCAGAGCGATCGTTTTAGCTAATTTGAGATACGAGTCGTATAATATATCGTTTTTATTGGAAATAATATTCTAAGAACATTGGCGTAACTCTCAAGTCACAAAACCCTCGTTTGCTAGTCAAAACGAGCCCCGAACCTAATATATCAAAAGATTTAGAAAGTTACATAACTGGCCCATGCAGTAGTTTACATCACCACCCCTATCTTTGTTCTATTTGCAAGAATTACCCCTCCAGGGGTATAAATACCCCTAACCCTCCCATTTCTCTCATTTATCTCTTTTTCTTTCTCTCTCTAAAAAACACACAAACCTCTCTCTACCTTTCTCTCTCTAATAATCCGGCCACCCTCCCTAGGGTTCCGGCGCCGTCATCTTTTCCGGCCAACTTTTCAGCGACCTCCTCTATTTACACCACCACTTCTAATCAATAGATCGGGTCTTTGTGACTCCTTTTCCACAACATACGCGCCACAAAACTCAAAAACGCGCCTCAAATCTACGATTTTAGTTTTGAAAATACTAGGGTTTCTTGGTTAAACGTTTTCAAGGGTCGAGCATGGAGGGTTACGAGTTGTACTCGTAAAGACACCTCCAAAATGCTTCTCGTTCCTCTCTTTTCTCACGGTAAACACGAGGCACTCGTTTTATATACATATACGTTTACTTTTAATTCGGAAACTAGTCGTATATATTGTTATGTTTATATGTTCGTGATTATTCATGTGTTAAAACAAGATTTATGCAGTCCTTTTTAATAACGAAAGGGTAAACGAGTTTTAAAATAAAAACAAACTATCGTGTGGTAAGAAAACATGGGGTTGTACTTCTGTCGTTTTTGGTCATGACTTAGTGAGTCGGGTCAACTAGTTGGGTGGCTTGTTAACTTGGTTCTTGGGATTGGCCTAATAGATAGGAATCGTTTACACAGTTAGACGCTTGGGTCGGTAGGTTTTCTGTAGGGTCAGACCCGGATGACCACGGGTTGGCCTTGACAAGTAAATACTTTTCAAGACTCATGTTTTATTTTCAATTTGACCTAATCGGACCTGTTTACAAACCGTTTAAGACTATAGGTTCATATAAATGGGCCTATGGATCATGGCAAGTCTATTTTGAAATTGGTTCCTTAGATAATAGTTTATAAGTGGCAAATATGGCTAATATAAAATATCGCAACGGATACTATGGACACGTTAGAACTAATGATTGTATAATCAAGGTTAATGAAACGGTTAATGGTATAGACCAATAGTAAACTTGTAATAAGACCTTGGTTAAGCTAAATATACATATATATATATATTTTACAACTTGATTAGGTAACGAACTAATTACACAACGATTTCGGAATAACAGTAACGGGGTAAACAATGTTGAACGTGAGTGGACAACGAATGAACTTATAAAACGATGTAATAAACATTAGGAATTAACATGTGATTAGTAAAGAGATATCATATATGTCATATTTCGTTGTAATTATAAGAATCAACTACGTTTTAGAAAATTGAGTAATATTTGATATACGAGATACATTGGGTATAAGTTAGATTTTATCAAACGTTTTTGAACTATCCGAATACAATATGTTAGACTTGGAAACGAATTTAATATAGTTGATTCGTGAAAAGTCTAATTATTCAAGTTTCACATTTTTACTAATAACGAGACATTAGCCTATACAATGTCGACAAATACGGTTTTATTTACTTATAAACCCTTATTAACTATGATAATACCTCGTGTTTCATACATACGTGTTAGCTTTTATAAACTGGTTGGGAAATGTCATTTTGATAAGACTATCTATTAAAGTCGTAATGTTTTGGAAACGTTGGATAAACGAACGTGCCATTTATAGTACACTACTTAATATACCTTATATGAAGTACTTTCTTGTAAACTTGTATAATTATGAATAACAATTGTGAAACCTTTATTAATAGAGCGATAAATGGAAACTTGTTTTTTATTATAAACATGTACGTTTGGGGATTATTGGGTAAATTGCCGATACTTATCAATTAACCTATTTATGTTACATAAATAGTTGTCGTCATTTCTTAGTCTTTGACTAGCTTGAGTATTGTCAGTATTTATTGACTTTGTCGATGTCTCTTCCTTTTGACGTGCGTTCTGGTTAGTAATTCTCGACTGTGTCGACGTCTTCTCCTTTTTCGCGTGAGTTGTGCGTCGTGTCTATGTTTCTTACCACCACACGAAACGTTAAAACTAAACTTTTGAGATATTAATTAGAAAAAATTACACGTTTGGTCCCTATGGTATACCCCAAATAACAACTTTAGTCCCTAAGTCGTTTTTATTACACCACAGATACCTATTTTTGAAACCTTGCACGCATTTAGTCCCTATTTTGGATGGGCGTTAGTTAAGTCCGTTAAGTATTTTGCGCTGTTAGTCATTCGTTAATAATTTTTGCACCGTTAGTCCTTATTTTTAAAATATAGTTTTCCCGCTTAGTCCTCCGTTAATAATAGTTATCGCTTTGTTTTTTACGCTTTTGTCCGTTTTAGTTCGCTTTTATACGTTTCACCCATTTGTTTTCGTTTTCATCCGTTTTTTACATTTTTGTCCGTTTTATCCGCTTTTGCCGCTTTTTATCCGTTTTAATGCTTTTTACGTTTGCCAATTTTTACTCTTTTATCTGCTTTAATCCGCTTTCGTTCGTTGTTTATTCGTTTCGCCGCTTTTTACGTTTTGTCCGCTTTTCTTCCGCCGCCTTTGTATTACGTTTTTGTTTGTTTTTCCTTTTGCGTTCGGTTTTATCCGTTTTACGCTTTTTTGCGTTGTTGTCTGCTTTTATCCATTTCGTTCGCTTTTTAATCTTTTCGCAAGTTCTTTTACGTTTTGTTCGTTTTCCGCTTTCCCGTTGTTTCGTTTTAAATACTGCTTTTATATGTTTCGTCCGTTTTTACGTTTTGTCCGTTTTAAATACGCTTTTATCGCCATCCGTTTTGTCCGTTTTCTTACATTTTGTCCGTTTTCTCTTTCGTTTTTGTTCGTTTTGTACTATTTCAACATATTGAAAATTTTTTCCAAAAGAAAAAACATTGGAAAAAAATATTTCGAAAAAAATTTTGAAAATAATTAAAAAAATTTGAATAAAAGTTTCAAAAAATTTTGAAAAATAATTTTCAAATATTTTTTTTTAAAATCTTTAAAAAAACATGTCCGTTTTTTTCAATATTTTTTATTCAATTTTTAAAATTTTTATTCACATTTTTTATTTTTTCGAAAATATTTTTTCCTATTTATTTTTCAAAATTTTTTGGAATTTTTTTTTCAAATTTGTGAAAAATTTCAATTTTTTTGGAAATTTTTGTGAAAAAAAACGCAACGGATAAAAGCAGACAAAATGTAAAAAAACGAAACGGATAAAAACGAACGCAAAAGGTAAAAACATACAAAACGTAAAACAATTGGCGGCGGAAAACAAAACGGACAAAACGAAAAATCAAGCGAAACGAATAAACAACGAACAAACGGATAAAAAGCATAAAAACGTTAAAAATGGGCGAAACGTAAAAACGGACGAAACGGATTAAACGTAAAACAATGAAACGGATAAAAGCCGACAAAACGGACAAAACGTAAAAACGGACGAAAACATATAAAAGCAGATTTAAAAACGTAAAACGGACAAAACGAAAAAAAAAAAACGGGGAAAGCGGGCGATAACTATTATTAACGGAGGGACTAACTGGGAAAACTATATTTTAAAAATAAGGACTAACGGTGCAAAATTTATTAACGAAGGACTAACAAACAAGAAAATACTTAACGGACTTAACTAACGCCCATCCAAAATAGGGACTAAATTGCAAGGTTTCAAAAATAGGTGTCTGTGGTGTAATAAAAACGACTTAGGGACTAAAGTTGTTATTTGGGGTATACCATAGGGACCAAACGTATAATTTTTTCTATTAATTATAAACTTTTGGGAACGATAATGGACTTTTGAAAGTAACGACATGAATAATCCACGAAAACTACGATACATTACTTTTATTGACCTCTTTAAGAATATCGTATACGCATTAGGGTTTTTTTTTTTTTTTTTTTTTTTTTTGTAAAGGGAGTAATCATGCACCCTGGTAAAATATATTAACCAAAACGTTTAAGTACAACGGATGAGAGTGAATCTCTCACCTCGGCCCGTTACATGGGCAACAGACACACACTAAGAGTGCATTTTAACCAAACATATTACATAAGAAAGATATGCCAATCTTATGAACTACCAAACATTCAAAATTACTTCCTACCGCGACCTAAGAGACTAACATCATACATGTCACACATATCCTCCAAGTGTCTTGGTAAATCGTGAGACTTGAGCAAGATAATCATCAAAGTCTTCAAGCTCTAGTCCCCACCTCCCAGACGCCAAAATGACGCCATAGGGTTATCCGCTCCAAAACCTCATCCTCTTCACTATCGAACAAGTCACATTCCGACTTTAGAGAACGGATTGCTTACCTTAGTAATGTAAGAAGTCATAGTCTCCGGAGGCTTAATAGGTGCATCAATATCAACACGAGATTCCTTCCCCCGAGAACCATCCATACTCGCTTCCTTAGTACAACCAGAAGAATTCCCAATCTTCGCCTCATCATTAGTAGAATCAACCACAGTACTTGGGATACCCGTGTCATCTTGCACCTCAAGAGTCCCAAAAGAGTTAGATGTAGTAATAGGTGTACCTTTAGCATTAACACTAGCAGCTTCCGGTGCCTTCGTCTTAGCAACATATACTTGCTTCCTAGGTGCAAATCTAGGACCCTTACCCATATTAATACCACTAGACATCTTCGCACCTTTGGGTTTGGCTTTCCGATTCTGCACCACCTTAAAACCATCATCAAGTTCTTTCACAGTCGAGGTGGGAGCGACATCATTATGCTCCTTAGTACTCTTAGGACAACAGGCAGTAACATGCCCAAACACTTTACATCCCGCACAATGTGGTGGCTTCCATTCATATTCCACCTTGATACATGTCGTAGTAAAACCACTATCGTCCTTTTTACGGATCGCCATAGTCACCACATGCTTTAGCTCAGATTCTGATGATAATTCCACAAGAGCACGTGCAAAACTTATGCGACCCCATGAATCAACACACATGGAACTAGTAAAAGCATCTAACATAATCGGTTTACCCACCTGAGTAGCAATTAAGCTCAACCCATCCTTCGAATATGCATGTAATGGCACATTATGCAATTTAATCCACACGGGAACTTTAGTAACCTCACTTTTAGACAATAGCACATCAGGAGTCCATTTAGTGAGAATGAGAGGAGAATTGCGAATAATCCAAGGGCCCCGTTGAAGAACATTCTCAACACCCTCTTTAGAATCGAATTTAAAGAGGAAAACACCATCATCATTCTTCATAAGTTTCTTTAATCCAAACTTACCCCACGTGTTGGTGACGTAGTTTTGGACCAAAGGAAATGCAATATTCTTACCAACAAAGAAGCCAACAAGTGTATTATCATAGCGGTTAAATACACCCTCCATAGCATCCTTTGGAAGCACCTTATCATGATTATCAATACGAGTCTCATTCACCAATGATCGAAAGTTAACTTTCCTAGAGACACGTTCCGGATTTAACACATTAGCAAACGACCTAACATCATTATTATCACTACCAATCACGTTAAGACCAGAAGTACTACCCTCCTTCGAAGCACCATCATGACCAGCAACATTATTAGAATTGACATTAGTGTTCGAATCCAATCCACCTACATACGTATCAATACGACTTGTTTTTTCAATATTAACATTAGAGTGACCAGATGTAGCATCATTCACCTTCGTAGGTGCATTGAAAAAACCCTCCTTCGAAGCAACATCATGACCAGCAACATTAGTCGAAGTGACATTAGTGCTCGACGCCAAGCCACCCACATTCATATCACTACGACTTGTGTTTTCCAGATTCACATTACCCCAAACAAAATCCAAAGGACCAACATGAGTGCTAGGGTTTTGAACAACCCTAGCAGCTTTGCGCACTCAGGACCAACATCCTCAACCTCGATTCCATGTTCACCTTTTAACCGTTGTAACCTACCTTCCAATGCCTGAATATTAAGCTGATGATACGAATTCATTTCCTTGTTCAAACCAACTTGATCGGCCAAGTTGGTGGCTGGTTTAGCAGTCTTCCTCGACGAACCATCTTTGTTAAAAAACCCTTTCTCCATATCTCGAAACCCCACAAACAATCACACAATAAACACTCAAAACGAGCAGCCCAGCAACAAACATATATCGACCAAAACAAAAGTAAAAACCCTAACTGAACGTTAGGGTTTATATGATAGCGCACCAAGAATCTAACCAGACACCATAATAAGATGATGTATTCAATAGCTTAATCAGGAGAATGGAATTTAAACAATCAGATTAATATGCAACGATTCAGAAAAAAAACCCTAACAATCGATTTTAGAAAACCCTAGTTGAATGAAACTATTGCGATCAGAAACAAAAGTAATTAACACAACGTTTAAACACTAAGTAATCAGAACGCAGTAGAGACAAACGAATTAAAGTTTTAAATATTAACGATTAGCTGGAATTGTTAGGGATACGATTTCTTTCTTGTCGCCAAGGAGAGAGTAGTCGACTTAGGGTTTCCTGTTTGCGTTGTATACGCATTAGGTTGCGTCACTTTATTTTATCGTACTCGTCGTACCTTCTTCTGGATGCCATGGAGATTAGCTTTAGATGCCAGTCGTGTCAATAGTGAATAGTGCATTCTTTGTGGCTAAGGTGAGTTTCATAGCCCTCTTTTCAAGGTTTTCATAACTATTTTGGGGAGAATACATGTCGCTTTTAACAAACCATAATTGAATATGTGAATATGATTTGAGAATGCACATTGTTTGGTATATTGGATTTGTGGATTGATATCTTATGTGTTATGTGAATGCAAACTAATTCTTGGACCTGCCACTATTTTATTGAATTGCTAATGTGTTGACTAGGAAAGGTTAGACATGCGACATTTGTTGACTTAGAAAGCATCTCTATGCTATAACGTGATGCCTAGCTAAGAATGGACCGACCTAGACCAGGGTAGCTTGTGTTCTAGGCCTTGCTACGATTGTGCTGGCTAGAGTCGCCCGGGGCCCTGCATTGAGATCTTACACGTATTGGATTGATTATTGATTGGATTGATTGATTGTTGGTTGATATGTTTATTATCTATCTGCCTTAGTCGCATGTAGCAATTCAACTCTATCAGGTCGACTACTACATTTTGTAACTAAACTCTATGAACTCACCAACAGTGGTGACCTTTCTAGCATGTGTTCTCAGGTTTAAGGCGATAGCTCACTATTGGAAGACGCTTGGCAAGGGGCATGGTCATAGGCTACTCTGATGAATAAACAGGACCGCTTTAATTATCTTTTGGGCCTATTTCCGCACTACTTTCATTAACATAAACTTATGGTTTTCAATTAATGAATATTATTCAAAATAAATGAAATAAAAACCATTCTTTGTACCTTATGCTGTGATACCAAAATTGTAGCACCAAAAGGCTCGTATGCTTCCGCTAGACCGTATTTTCGGGGTGTTACATATTGGTATCAGAGCCCAGGTTATAGAGAACTGGGTATTTTCAAAACCTAGACAATAACCACTTTTTCGAAAACTTAGTCTTATGACCGCCACGTGCCTGCCTGCCAAGTTGAAGCCTCGCGTATGACTAGTTTAAGGATGTAGATGATTGAGGACACATTAGACGAATTGATTGAGGAGATAATTGATGAGATGTTTATGGCTTATTTGATGAATTGTTTGTTAGCACACTTGTTGAATGTATGCCCTGTTAGTGGACGATTTAAGTCTTCCTACCTTAGTAGTTCACTATAAGCATGTCTTCATGCTTATACGCGCACATAAAGCATGTCCTCATGCTTACGCACACCCCATAAGCATTTCCTTATGCTTATGCACGCCCTATAAGCATGTCCTCATGCTTATACGCATGTAAAGCATGTCCTCATGCTTTCGCATGCACTATACCTTTCACAGAGTGTGGAGTCCCAAACCTTAGATTTGTAACACTTAGGTTGTATTAAGTAGTTGCCTTGGGTAGTTCCAAAAACAACAAAGAGAAAACTTTGTGCGAATACACACAAATATGCAGAATCTACTTGAGTATACTTAGAAGATGAAAGTAAACAAACGAACACAAACTGTGATAACCAATACTTCAACATTACTAATCAATAATACTGATACTCTCAAAGTATCAGAGTTACACAATTTCCTTGCGTAATCTCACCACTCGATTTAGAAATTGCACATTAGTAGTGGCCGTGGGAATGATTTGGGAATGTAGAGGAAATGGTGCTAATATAACTAGGTCAGGGAGTCACAAACGAGACCTTTCATCTCATGAACGTGAGTTCCATAGTTAAGTTTTGATGAACACGAGTCTAAAATGCGTTAAAACTAATAAAACATGTAAACTGGTGTGTTGGTATCGTGTGTTGTGTCATGTTCACGTGTTTTTTCATTTTATCATGTTTATGTGTTCTTGGTCATAACTAGATGATGGGTTATAATGGTTTTGATGATGTCGAAGGGTGTATAGTCTCATGTCATAATTTTGGGTCGAGACTTTCGCAAGCCGTTGTTTTGTTCTTAAGTTTTGTCAAACAAGTGGTAATCGGTCTTGATTATTAATAATGATTTCATGTATGCTAGTGTTATAATAATATGTGAAACCAGTAAGTGTTTTCAGATAATAAATTGGACTAACATGTAATTATTTGGTTAACGGTGAATCATTGGTACGTAACGGTTATTTGGAATTGGATGATATATTAATTAATAGCCTTTATTGGATAACAAATTAGTTGTGGTGGTTTGGGAAATTGGTGTTATTAACAATATTAGAATTGATACTGCTAATCGGTTATGTTTGGGAATTGAAAGAGTCGTTTGGTAGTGTGTTTGGATGGCGAGATTTATATGAGGTTGTTTGGAGGATTAATTGGAAGTTGTGGAATTGTTTATTTTGAACTTAATAATATATATGTCAACTTTGCGCTACGTCGGTGTTATCGTGACTTTTTAGTCCCGACTGACCCAGACAACGTCGTAACATGGATTTTAATATTTATTGGTCAATATGACGTGTAAAAGCCGAGAGTCATGACTCGGACTTGTGAACTCGAAATGAATAATGACTCGAAACTTTTATTGAAACTCGACGAAATATATATATAAACAAGTAAATGAAACTAGAAAATATAGATTCTAAATGGTTTTTGTACTAAACATTCGATAACAAGAATCACCTTGCTATTCGACATTTTAAAAAGGGAACTAACGCCTAAAAATAGAAATGTTTTGTAATTAAAGAGTCATTAAATGTTTCGAGGGCACATTTATCGAAATGTGGCATTTATGAGTATTAAATGCCATTAATGTGTTGTGCGTGGGTTACGAATGACCTAACATTAATAGTGTCTATCCACGTGGATAACGGACTTAATAGGTTGACGAACCTAATAAGCGCCCGCTATGTACGTAGGATAACATTATTAATGGGCTAATTATCCTTATGACTCGTTAGGATGTGACTGGTTCTTGGGATAATAGCGACATGAATAAATGGTTGAGTTTATCGAGTTGATGAACTCGAAAAGATCTAACTATTTATTTCGGAACTTATTAAACTATAAAGCTTATCGCTTAGACGTCTCATTGTGTCGTTATGAGCCGCATTGTGGTTATTTGAGTGCATTCATGGTGTCTTGTCGAGTCGATCCCCCCCCCCACACACACGATGATACCTAACGCTAATAACTAAATGGTGAAACGAGATATTATTGAGATAAGGAAATGAATACATTTGGGGTAGAAAATATTGAAGTTGAGAATGTGTATTAAGAATTGGTTTATATTAATAGGTTGTGCCTTGCTTGGTTAATCAAAATTCATTTAATCTCGAGTGAATATAGATTGATCACCTATATTCAGCCAGAGACAACGGGACATGGACTGATCACCTATGTCCGTCTCAGAGGTGAATTTTGCAAATACTGAGAGTAGTTATAACAAAATTATGTCCGGATTAGAGATTGGTTTTAAGAACGATGAACTTTAGGTGGACTCACACACTCACACTCACCGAACATCACAAAAGTCTTCACTCACACACGACACACTGGCATCGCAACACCTCTCGAACTGTAGTATTTTTGACACCGCTATGAGTCTCCATTTATATGAAATTCCTGTTTGACACCGCTGCGTAATTCGTCGTAAGTCGGGTTAGACCCGATTGGCACCATCTATATCCAAGTTGCTTATCGTCATAAGCCTCGTTGATCTTATTAGAGCGTTTAGAATTGTTTTGGGCTATTTTAGATTTGGTCTTGGCTATTTTGGAGTTGGTTTTAATTTTGATTTTTGGGTTTTCGATTTTGTGATTTTGATCTCGTTCCGAGTTTTAACTCATCATTTGACTTCGAATCATCATTCGACCTCGAATCGCTATTCGATTTTGAAAAGTCATTCGGCCGCATTTCGTTAGCAATCTTGTTGGAATTATCATTTCGCACCGTTTCATTAGTAATCTTGCTGGAATTATCATTCCGCCTAGTTTCGTTAGTGATCTTCTTGGATTTGTCATTTAGCCTCGCTTCGTTGGTAATCCTGTCACCGACACTTCTACCTCAAGCCTAGTCTCGAGTTGATATTTTTTTAAACTTCCGAAACCTTGCCATTCACTCGATGTTGATTAGACGACGTCATCTAGTCGACGTTGTTCATTTCCTAAACCGATAATGTTTTGGTCGACGTTGCTTCACCAACAACTTTCAGTTAAGGTAGTACCTTGCGTACTGTTGATGTCGTACCTTATCCTCTATTTAGGTACCTCTATTGATAACGATCTAACGACTTGTTTTAGTGACGTTATTCACCGAGGATATCCTGTAGATATTATTTTATCAAAAATAGTCTGCTACATCATACCGCCGATTGCGGTACTACCTACCATGTCCTATCGATGTCGTACCTCACACTCCATCGATACGAAATTCTTTAGTAAACCAACTTAGAGCCGTTAACCTTCACTCGTATTTAGGAGTTGAATTGATATTGATCGATAGTCGAACTTCTTTTGGGAATTAGGACTTTGGAGTCGAATATTGAACCTTTCTGCATTAAGTGTTAAGTGCACCAATGAGTCAACCGACTGATTGCGGTTAGTAATAAATGCCCTCTTTAGGAGTCTTAATTTCCGCCTCTAACCTAGATATCATGCTAAGTCAACCAACTGATTGCTAGTAGCAATCAACATTTTCAAACAGAGATATACCCTGAACTTCCTAGACTTCTCGTCCAGTAGAGATTCCGTACCCAACGAAAACCTTGAAAGCCTAAGGAGTAACCTGAACCGTGTTCCTTGGGACAATCACCTATTGTTTCTCTCATCCTTTGAAACACACCTGTTATCCTTAATACCTTCTTACTAAACTACAAGCTACGTTGTAGACGAAACCTAGGGAGTAGATCCCGCACCTTTACCTGAGTGGTTGTTAGTAGTCTTACCAACCTATTCACCTTCGGCTATTCAGCAAGATGAAATGTATGGACGATATTGCTCATCTCTCCTCATATAGTTATAGCAACACTAGAGAATCCCGCTATCTTCTTTTAAGGAGGTGAGAGAGTACTCATTTCTTTCCCTCTGGTAGAGTGGCTCTGCTCCTATGAGCTGGTCCTCACTTCGAACTCTAGCTCCTTACCTTCTTTCCACTATGGAACACCAAATTGAAAAGGGGAATCCCCCTTGATCCGTTTTCTCTACCTGAAATTCATTTGGTTAAGTACACATCTGATTCTTCTTCTCAACCTTCAACTCCCTCCGATACTCTTTAAGGAAGAATTGCGATCGGAAAACCTGAGTTACACAAATAGACTTCTCCACACGTAAAGGAAACCGTGTGCTTTAGGAAATGCTAATTTCTATCCTTTCCGGATTGTGGCAATAGCCACACACCCATTTTCATTTATCACTTCCTAGAGCCGAGAGAACAGATCTGGATATGCTTACAGTGTATCATCTACAGACTGATGGCTGAAGTAAAGAAACCATTTGAACCTTAGTAGAACACATCGCGTGTCTATCAAGTTTGGCAACGGTTGGGATAGAAACCTCTTGTTGGCCAAACTCTCTTATAGGCATCCCTCGAGTCTGACAACGGTTGGGACAGACACCTTCCATTGGCCAACTTCTCCTTTAATCATACCTATCGCTTTAGTACCTCAAAGGCACCGTAAGAGATCCTCTATGGTCGTAAGTGCCGATCCCGATTGTTGGGTAGAAATGGAAATACCCAACCTACCAACCCTGAACCTATTTAAGAAACTACCAAGGAAAACGTTCTAAGTTGAGATGGATATGTAAGTTGCTCACAAACCATTAGGAGACATAGACAACGTAAATCTCTTGAACCCTCCAAGATAACCTGGAATTAAGCTTACGGATCCACCATGAAATTGGATGAAGCGAGTAGTAAACGTGAAAACTTAATCCCCACTATATCAATCCTTCTGAAAATCATTGCTAGATTGAGACCAGTAGCTCAGAGCCTTGAGCTACCATCAAGACTCATTAGAGTTCCCAACATTTCGTGCGTAATAGGAAGAAAAGACTCGCCGATTAGGCAATTGTTATCCCTTTGGGAAATCCTAATCTTTGAACGTTTAAAACTTTTTTGACCTATCAAAACCATAGATTATAAAAACGAGCGACCTTAGTAAAGTCGCATCTCTATCTTCAAAGCTCGTAGAAACTTGCAGTAAGATCCTAGATTCACGTAGGGAACGTGAAGATAAACCCTCGTGCTTTTGCACTCACCCCTTCTAGACTTTAGCGGATAACTTGAATTGAATCGCGAGGACGCGATTCCTTTTAAGGAGGTGAAGCTGTGACAACTCGTAAATTCCTCGATGCGTCGTAACTGGAGAAACATCAATTAGAGCGATCATTTTAGCTAATTTGAGATACGAGTTGTATAATATATCATTTTTATTGGAAATAATATTCTAAGAACATTGGCGTAACTCTCAAGTCACGAAACCCTCGTTGGCTAGTCCAAACGAGCCCCGAACCTAATATATCAAAAGATTTAGAAAGTTACATAACTGGCCCCTACAGTAGTAGTTTACATCACCACCCCTATCTTTGTTCTATTTGCAAGAATTACCCCTCCAAGGGTATAAATACCCCCAACCCTCCCATTTCTCTCATTTCTCTCTTTTTCTTTCTCTCTCTACAAAAACACAAAAACACACAAACCTCTCTCTACCTTTCTCTTTCTAATAATGCGGCCACCCTCCCTAGGGTTCCGGCGCCGTCATCTTTTCTGGCCAACTTTCTGGCAACCTCCTCTATTTACACCACCACTTCTAATCAATAGATCGGGTCCTTGTGACTCCTTTCCACAACATACGCGCCAAAAAACTCAAAAACGCGCCTCAAATCTACGATTTTAGTATAAAAAATATTAGGGTTTCTTGGTTAAACGTTTTCAAGGGTCGAGCATGGTGGGTTACGATTTGTACTTGTAAATACACCTCCAAAATGCTTCTCGTTCCTCTCTTTTCTCACGGTAAACACAAGGCACTCGTTTTATATACATATACGTTTACTTTTAATTCGGAAACTAGTCGTATATATTGTTATGTTTATATTTCGTGATTATTCATGTGTTAAAACAAGATTTATGCACTCCTTTTTATTAACGAAAGGGGAAACGAGTTTTAAAATAAAAACAAACTATCGTGTGGTAAGAAAACATGAGGTTGTACTTGTGTCGTGTTTGGTCATGACTTGAGTCTCGGGTTGGATTTGAGTTTCGGAGTAGTAGCATAGAAAGAGTATGGCTAGACTCGATATAGTATAGTTTTTGGAATTTGTGTCTAGCTTGGGTTGATCTGGTGTTGAGTCGAGTTGACTCACCGAGTTGGGTGACTTAGTGAATCGGGTCAACTATTGGGTGGATTGTTAACTTAGTTCTTGGGATTGGCCTAATAGATGGGAATCGTTTACACGGTTAGGCGCTTCGGGTCGGTAGGTTTTCTGTCAGTCGGACCGGATGACCACGGGTTGGCCTTGACAAGTAAATACTTTTCAAGACTCATGTTTTATTTTCAATTTGACCTAATCGGACATGTTTGCAAACCGTTTAAGACTATAGGGTCATATAAATGGGCCTATGGATCATGGCAAGGCTATATTGAAATTGGTTCCTTAGATAATAATTTATAAGTGGCAAATATGGCTAATATAAAATATCGTAACGGATACTATGGACACGTTAGAACTAATGATTGTATAATCAAGGTTAATGAAACGGTTAATGGTATAGACCAATAGTAAACTTGTAATAAGACCATGGTTAAGCTAAATATACATATATATATTTATTACAACTTGATTAGGTACCGAACTAATTACACAACGATTTCGGAATAACACTAACGGGGTAAACAATGTTGAACGTAAGTGGACAACGAATGAACTTATAAAACGGTGTAATAAACATTAGGAATTAACATGTGATTAGTAAAGAGATATCATATATGTCATATTTCGTTATAATTATAAGAATCAACTACGTTTTAGAAATTTGAGTAATATTTGATATACGAGATACATTGTGTATAAGTTAGATTTTATCAAACGTTTTTGAACTATCCGAATACAATATGTTAGACTCGGAAACGAATTTAATATAGTTGATTCGTGAAAAGTCTAATTATTCAAGTTTCACATTTTTACTAATAACGAGACATTAGCCTATACAATGTCGACAAATACGGTTTTATTTACTTATAAACCCTCATTAACTATGATAATACCTCGTGTTTCATACATACGTGTTAGCTTTTATAAACTGGTTGGGAAATGTCATTTTGATAAGACTATCTATTAAAGTCGTAATGTTTTGGTAACGTTGGATAAACGAACGTGCCATTTATAGTACACTACTTAGTATACCTTATATGAAGTACTTTCTTGTAAACTTGTATAATTATGAATATCAATTGAGAAACCTTTATTAATTGAGCGATAAATGAAAACTTGTCTTTTATTATAAACATGTACGTTTGGGGATTATTAGGTAAATTTCCGAAACTTATCAATTAACCTATTTATGTTACGTAAATAGTTGTCGTCGTTTCCTAGTCTTTGACTAGCTTGAGTATTGTTAGTATTTCTTGACTTTTTCGATATCTCTTCCTTTTGACGTGCTTACGGTTAGTATGTCTTGACGTGTCGATGTCTTCTCCTCTTGGCGTGAGTTGTGCGTCGTGTCTATGTTTCTTACCACCACCGAAACGTTAAAACTAAACTTTGAGATATTAATTATAATCTTTTGGGAACGATAATGGACTTTTGAAAGTAACGACATGAATAATCCATGAAAACTACGACACATTACTTTTATTGACCTCTTTATCATATAAGCCGTATTTTAAGAATATCGTATCGCATTAGGTTGCGTCACTCTATTTTATCGTACTCGTCGTACATTCTTCTGGATGCCATGGAGATTAGCTTTAGATGTCTGTCATGTCAATAGTGAATAGTGCATTGCTGTGGCTAAGGTGAGTTTCATAGCCCCTCTTTTCAAAGGTTTTCATAACTATTTTGTGGGAGAATACATGCTACTTTTTACAAACCATAATTGAATATGTGAATATGATTTGAGAATGACTGTTGTTTGGTATATTTGATTTGTGGATCGATATCCTATGTATTATGTGAATGAAAACTAATTCTTGGACCTGCCACTATTTTATTGAATTGCTAATGTGTTGACCAGGAAAGTTTAGACATGCGACATTTGTTGACTTAGACTAGGGTTGCATCTCTATGCTATAACGCGATGCCTAGCTAAGAATGGACCGACCTAGACCAGGGTAGCTTGTGTTCTAGGCCTTGCCACAACTGTGCTGGCTAGAGTCGCCCGGGGCCCTGCATTGAGATCTCACACGTATTGAATTGATTATTGATTGGATTGATTATAGATTGGATTGATTATTGACTGGAATGATTATGATTGGATTAATTATTGATTGAATTGATTATTGATTGAATTGTTTATGGATTGATTGATTGTTGGTTGATATGTTTATTATCTATCTGCCTTAGTCGCATGTAGCAATTAAACTCTATTAGGTCCACTACTACATTTTGTAACTAAACTCTATGAACTCAACAGCGTAAGCTGACCTTTTTAGCATGTGTTCTCAGGTTTAAGGCGATAGCTCACTATTGGAAGACGCTTGGCAAGGGGCATGGTCATAGGCGACTTTGATGAATAAACGAGACCGCTTTAATTATCTTTTGGGCCTATTTTCGCACTACTTTCATTAACGCAAACTTATGGTTTTCAATTAATGAATATTAATCAAAATAAATGGGATAAAAACCATTCTTTGTACCATATGTTGTGATACCAAAATTGTAGCACCCAAAGGCTCGTATGCTTCCGCTAGACCGTATTTTCGGGGTGTTACAGAATCCTAGGTACTCAGTTCAGATTTGATATGTGAATGGTTTGTGTGTGCCATACACCCCATTCCACTTTTGGGAGCTAGCTACTCCATTTGTGATGACAGAATATGATATATGATTTGATATTTGGTTAAAGTCATGTATCATGCTTTAGACATATTTGGGCTCGTGGGCATTTCCTTTATTATTCTCATATTCCTTATTCCTTTTGTTTCTTAACTCTTATGATATCTTATTGAGCAGGCCCTTTTGATTTTCGTATTATTTATTCGTTTTGTTTTATTACATGTTATGTATTTGTATATGTTCATTGAGCACTAGCTCAACCGTATTTTCTTTTCTTTGTGGCAGGTATTAAGCGGGATGCTGGGATTGAGTGATGAGTGTAAAACCCGCAATTTTAAACCATTATAATTCTTGCATCAATTTTGAATTTTACCCTAAGTATCTTAACTTAGGTTATGAGAATTATAACACCCAAAAATCGACGTGTCAAATAATAGCAATACTACGACATACAAATAAATGAATTACATATTTATTTATTCAGTTGCAGGTTATCTGATAATAAGTTACTCTAGTAGCAATATCTAAAGCCATAAAAGTTGTATAATCAGTACTTGAGCACTATTTTTTTTAAAAACAATATATAGTAGATTAAGATAGGATATATTAGGATATAAGAGTTACTTCATATTAAATAAACCCACGTTCATATATTTGGTCAAGGCATATACTCGGTCAACAAGTGCAACCTCCAAATCCCAAGTTAGTCGAATGATTAGTTAGCAAACGTACATATAACAGCTTCCCTTGTACAACTCCCATCATAAGTAACAACACAAATAAAAACTAATTGCACCACCAGAATTCGTATGCCAAAAGTTCACGGCTTATATTTACACCAGGAGTACGAGTTCGGGTTGTCATTTTGTTTGGATAAAGTTTATGTTCGGGTGTGGGTTGCAGGTTTGGTTCGGGATTGGTACGTTTTGCTGATCATGTATGTTAGGGTTTGAGTTCGGTTGTGTCTCGTTGAATATTGTGTTCGTGTTCATGTTTCGGTTGTGATCGTACTTGTCTAGCCTTGATCGAGGTAACTCTTGAACCATCATTTTGATACAAAATAATGCACACTCTAAATTGAGGAATATGTTAAGTAACACTTATTAAATCCTAACATAATGATTAGTTTTGTAAAATTATATTTGAAACCGTATATAAATGATTTGCTTGCTTATTAACATGAAGGATTTTAACATGGAGTTTAGTCTTATAAAATGGTGTAATCAATTCTGAAAATGGGTAAGTTTCAGGGCGATCGCGGGTTTAATGGGTAAGTTGTATGAGGTGTTTAACGTGTGTCATGGAAGACGATTCGGGGGTTAGTCATTAGGTGCGTTTACCGATTCGTGTTGGTAAGTTTTGTGAACCGCGAGCGAGGGTAAACTGCATATCGAATTCAAGTAGGAAAAACGTTTTGCAATTGAAATGTGAAAATGAAATACATGAACCTGTATTAGACAATATGTTGCATGTTAAATATTTTGACATTTCTCACTTTTAACCCACATCTTTAGAACATTATCACATGCAAACTTTAAACTTTATGATTTGGCAAATTACAACCTTAAACTATTATAAGAGTAATATTAAGTTTTAATGTTTAATTACTTGTCGCAATAAAACTTAAACTTTGATAAGTTACCCTATAAACCTTAAGTTTGAATTATTTATATTTTGAACCCTAAATCATGGTAATTATTTTATTAGACTTTTTATTTTATTAGCATTGGTAAATCTAAACTTTCTATATCGGACAAGCTTACAAATTCGATAACCTTTCTAATTTGGAAAAGTATTTAACGTAGTAACTTAATAATTAAAAGTTACGAATTCGGTAAAATTACTAATAACATAAACTTACTAAAAATAGAAACTTACTAATTACGGAAACCTCTAAATATGAAAAGTTTCTAAAAAAAAAAGGAATGAAACCCTAAATATGAAAAATTATGAATATGAAATGGTTTCTAAAACTCGAGCGATCATTATTCGTGTAGATCCGCGGAGGAAGGAGTAACCTTTGGTTACTTGTGCGTTTCCGATGATTTGCTTTATGGTTTGAGGTACATATATTCTTTCCCTTTTTAGTAGGGATACTTTGTACGTTCTGATCCTTTGATATGATCCTTTGCTATGATTCCCCTATGATGATCCTTTGTTTGCTTTCTGAATTGATTTGTATGCTATGATTCTTCGATATGATTGGTTTCATTTTGACTTCGGTATGATGTGTTATGATATGATTCGTTTGCTATGATTTGTACACTTATGATTCGGTATGATTTGGATATGATTATGATTTGTACGTTCTGCCCCTTTTGTTACGAGCCAACTAGTCATTGAGGTACCATGACCATGTCATTGATGGCACCAATGGCATGACACTATCTGGGGCGGTGTGATTAGTCCCCGACGTCCCCATTATGATTTGATATGATTTGTGATTTGTGGCGCCTTATTTGCATATGTATACCTGTCTAGCTAACAGGTTACATATTGCCTTATGTACAGGGGCGTATGGATGCATCCTAGGCTTATGATTTGATATGATTTGGCATGATTTGTATGGATTTGGCGTTTGGGCTGTGTGTGCCTTGCACCCCCTCTCGCACTTTGGTACTTGTGAGGTCTCCCCTCCCTGGACCCTTTTGTAAGTAGTGTCCTTCATGTGGCATGCTGGACGCATAGGATTATTTGCTCGTGGGCACCTTTCATTTGTGATTCATTATACTTCATTGGATTATATATTCGTATGTTCGTTGTGTTCTTCATGTGGCATATTGAACACCTTTTGATTTGGTACTTCATTATGTTCTCTTCATGACCTGATCCTTTATTGTTTATGATCTCTCATTCACTTTGATTTGTTATCTTTTGCTCATTTGATTCGTATGCCTTCATTCAGTTACCTGTTTGACCTTTCGTTCACCCAAAATCCTGATCCAGTCCATCCAACAACTATGTGGGTTTATAGTTATTTGATTTTACTATGCTTTCATTCTATGTGGTTACCAAACTTATGCTATCAGATTATCACTTTCTTTATTATGTTGCTATGACCTGAATATGAAATTCTGTTGTTACTAGGTTGATGTTTGATTTCTTGATTTATCTATCTTCTATGCTAATAAGTGATTACCTGACGTATCTGTTGCCATGATCATACTCATGTTATTATTTTCGGTTGCTTAGTAGTTGTTTCGGCATAATAATTAATATCTACCGGACTAATTAATTTGCCATGCTTACATTCATTTCCATGATTCCTTGCTGACAAAGATTAATTGAATTATGTGTGTATCTATTGAACTATTTGGTTGCCGTGCTATAATCTTGCTTAGTATTACTATTGATGTGCTACTTGGTATGATGATTGTTCTTCTTGTCATTGTTGGTTATCTGTCATGAGTATTTGCCATGCTTGAGTTATACTATGATGTTTTATGCCTGCCTATAGATTATATTTTAGTTATACGTACTTGATCTGCTACGTTGCTTGTTTTACCATAACATGTGGTTAGTTGTTCTGCTGCCTGATACGCTTCCACAAGATCCGATATTTGGCTGTGATTATGATGTTGTTAACTAACTCTTATGTGACTATGTTGAATGCTTAATACCTTGGATATGTATATGAGGTTTGTATGAGTTGTTGATTGTATTGCTTGCTATGAATTTATTTTGATTTTGTTCTATTTGCATATATGTTATGTTATGTTCTGCAGGTCCCTCAATGACTCATTCCTTTCCGTTCATTCGTTACGATTTCATTATTACATTTTGATTCGTTTCGTACCTTTGTTATATTTAGCTTTTGTTTCTGTCATATCTGTTCACTGAGCTTTGTAAGCTCAGCCGCCTTTTCCTTTTTCCGTGGCGGCAGGTACTAGCAGGGCTATGGGCAAGAGTGAGAGTTGGACTTAGAAGACCTACCCTATTTTGGATGTTCATTAGTTATGTTTCAGAATTTGTATTTCATTTGTATTTCTGTTTTAAGATTTGTGAAGTTATTATCAATTGGAGGTTATGACGTTCATGACTTTATTTTATTTATGATAAGACTTCTGCTTGCGTTACTATATGCTTTGTATGACGCTATAATGTGACATTTTGACCCGTATTGGGTTGGGGTGTTATAATTCCTTGTCTTATATAATTGAAATTTAGTATTTAATTTCTTTTTAGATTTGTAATGTATTGGAAGTCATTTTTTTCATTGACTTATGTTTTATTTAAGTCTTCCGCCTGCATTTATATGTTATGATTGACATCATAATGTGGCATTTTGACCCTTTTCGTGTTGGGGTGTTACACACATTGTTACAAGAAAAATTCCACTCTAAATATTCTACCTGCATTCGAGATCTATACCTTTCAACTAAGAACCACGACATCCAAGATACTACACTTCCAACATCATCTTCCTTTTCTCAAGGTCTATTGAAAACAAAATCAAATCAATTAGATACATCTACAAAGTTACCCAAAATCATTTCAGCAAAAATATTTAATAATTCGATTGCTTGCAATAATAGATCTGAAAGTGTTTGTGTTATTCGTTTTCTTCTTCAAGAGGCAAATATCTTTAACAAATCTTTAAGAAAAACCCAAAATCGTTATTTGTCTTCAACAAGAAAAAGAGAGAAAGGAGGTTTTGTGGTTCGTGTTTCATATAGAAAGGAAACACATTAAAGAACAAAAAAAACAAGTAGTTAAGGTTTCTTTTTCTTTCTTTTTTTCACTCTCTCCTAACCAACTGACTTAGTCAATTGGCCACTTGAGTTTCTTCGGAAGCTTGGCGAGGGGTTTTATCCAAGTTCGAGTCTCGCAAGTGACAAAGAAAATCTGGAGTTTCATCTTACGGCGAAGCCGTGAGTTCTAGGGTATCCCTTTACGAGTCTCTTCTAGTTGTTCGGGTCATAGGGCCCGCCCGTTTGGATGGTTTAACTCGATAGTCGGATTTCAAGTGTGATGTCGTTTTAATAAAAAGATAATAATAATAATAATAATAATAATAATAAAAGAAGGTTAATAAAAAAAGTTAAAAAGAAGTTTTCTTGTTAATAAAAAAAAGTTAAAAAAAGTTATTAAAAAGGTTAATAAAAAAAGTTAATAATAACAATAAAAAGAAGTTTTTTTTTTGTTTTTTGTTTTTTGTTTTTTTTGTTTTTTTTTTTTTGTTATCTCCTTATTCCCTTAGGTTTTAATTGAGAAGGGCACATCTTGTACTTGTTTCAAGAGATAAATATGAACTCAAATTCAACTAAGGATCAAATGAAAGGAATTTTTAAAATAAGAAGGATGAGAAATAAATATAACTACATATTAGCGATACATCATTTTGAATTAAATGCATCCCTAATCTTTTAGATGCATCATAATATATTTTCTAGCTAAAAGTTAGATGCATATACATATATTAAATGTATTTTATCAAGTTAGGCTATTCCTATGTATTTTTCGTCCTCTGCGGGTCATATTTGTTGATAGTACTACTTTTTATTGTTTTCACTTTAAAATTACTTTCGAGACTAATTTTAAATAAATAAAGATACATCTAATTCAAGTCGATGCATCTCAAATATTCGTCTCATTCTTCTTATTTTCAGTTTTTTCTCGCTTGATCCTTACCTCTGAAATTCTGCTAAAGATGAAAGATTTGTGTTTAAAAAAACTACGATGACGTGGAAATGACGTAAAATGATTCATTTCTACATGCAGAATGAAAAGAAAATGACCTCCGGTCATATTTGTAATAACAACACAAAACAAGTTACACGTATTTATAAGTTAATAAAAAAAGTTAAAAAAGATATCTATATTTGTAAAACTAGACGAGCATTTGTGCATAGCAACGGGATTTTATAGCAACAGATCGTTTAGTGATAAAAAAAGTTTATGGGTTATAAATGAAAAATAATAAAAGTTTGAAGATTTGGGGATTAAACATAATGTTTTGAAACCCGGTTCGGCCCGGGTGGTTCAACTGGTTGAGCCGTTCTTGTCGAAAAATGGGTCGATTTAAACCGAGTCAACCCGATGGGTTGGGTCGAAAACGGGTCAAATTAAACTGGGTCAACCCGCCGGGTTTGAAGCGTCCCGGGTCAACCTGGTTTTCGATGTGTATTAATAGTTTCCTTTTGAAATATATGTTTTCAACATTTCTTTTTTTATTTTCAACTTTTCATTTTTACTTTTTGATTTTTTCCTTTATATATAGTAATAGTATAGCAGGGTACCAGCACGTTTCAGCGGCGGGTACCCTGTGACGATTAACCTATTTATGTCACATAAATAGTTTTCGTCGTTTCCTAGTCTTTGAATAGCTTGAGTATTGTCAGTATTTATTGACTTTGTCGATGTCTCTTCCTTTTGACGTGCGTTCTGGTTAATATGTCTCGACTGTGTCGACGTCTTCTCCCTCTTCGCGTGAGTTGTGCGTCGTGTCTATGTTTCTTACCACCACACGAAACGTTAAAACTAAACTTTTGAGATATTAATTATAAACTTTTGGGAACGATAATGGACTTTTGAAAGTAACGACATGAATAATCTACGAAAACTACGACACATTACTTTTATTGACCTCTTTATCATATGAGCCATATTTTAAGAATATCGTATACGCATTAGGTTGCGTCACTCTATTTTATCGTACTCGTCGTACATTCTTCTGGATGCCATGGAGATTAGCTTTAGATGCCAGTCGTGTCAATAGTGAATAGTGCATTGTTGTGGCTAAGGTGAGTTTCATAGCCCCTCTTTTCAAAGGTTTTCATAACTATTTTGGGGGAGAATATATGCTGCTTTTAACAAGCCATAATTGAATATGTGAATATGATTTGAGAATGACTGTTTTTTGGTATAGATTTGTGGATCGATATCTTATGTATTATGTGAATGAAAACTAATTCTTGGACCTGCCACTATTTTATTGAATTGCTAATGTGTTGACTAGGAAAGGTTAGACATGCGACATTTGTTGACTTACACTAGGGAAGCATCTCTATGCTATAACGTGATGCCTAGCTAAGAATGGACCGACCTAGACCAGGGTAGCTTGTGTTCTAGGCCTTGCTACGACTGTGCTGGCTAGAGTCGCCCGAGGCCCTGCATTGAGATCTCACACTTATTGGATTGATTATTGATTGGATTGATTATTGATTGATATGTTTATTATCTATCTGCCTTAGTCGCATGTAGCAATTAAACTCTATTAGGTCCACTACTACATTTTGTAACTAAACTCTATGATCTCACCAGCGTAAGCTGACCTTTTTAGCATTTGTTCTCAGGTTTAAGGCAATAGCTCACTATTGGAAGACGCTTGGTAAGGGGCATGATCATAGGCGACTTTGATGAATAAACGGGACCGCTTTAATTATCTTTTGGGCCTATTTTCGCACAACTTTCATTAACGTAAACTTATGGTTTTCAATTAATGAATATTATTCAAAATAAATGGGATAAAAACCATTCTTTGTACCTTATGTTGTGATACCAAAATTGTAGCACCCAAAGGCTCGTATGCTTCCGCTAGACCGTATTTTCGGGGTGTTACAGAATCCTAGGTACTCAGTTCAGATTTGATATGTAAATGGTTTGTGTGTGCCATACACCCCATTCCACTTTTGGGAGCTAGCTACTCCATTTGTGATGACAGAATATGATATATGATTTGATATTTGGTTTAAGTCATGTATCATGCTTTAGACATATTTGGGCTCGTGGGCATTTCCTTTATTATTCTCATATTCCTTATTCCTTTTGTTTCTTAACTCTTATGATATCTTATTGAGCAGGCCCTTTTGATTTTTGATTATTTATTCGTTTTGTTTTATTACATGTTATGTATTTGTATATGTTCATTGAGCACTAGCTCAACCGTATTTTCTTTTCTCTGTGGCAGGTATTAAGCGGGATGCTGGGATTGAGTGATGAGAGTAGCAGCTTTTAGTTTACCAACCCAACCATAGTTTCCTTGTCTTTTGAATTATAATTGAAATTTGGTATTTCATTTCTTTTTAGATTTGTAATGTGTTGGAAGTCATTTTTTTATTGACTTATGTTTTATTTAAGTCTTCCGTCTGCATTTATATGTTATGATTGACATCATAATGTGGCATTTTGACCCTTTTCGTGTTGGGGTGTTACACACATTGTTACAAGAAAAATTCCACTCTAAATATTCTACCTGCATTCGAGATCTATACCTTTCAACAAAGAACCACGACATCCAAGATACTACACTTCCAACATCATCTTCCTTTTCTCAAGGTCTATTGAAAACAAAATCAAATCAATTAGATACATCTACAAAGTTACCCAAAATCATTTCAGCAAAAATCTTTAATAATTCGATTGCTTGCAATAATAGATCTGAAAGTGTTTGTGTTATTCGTTTTCGTCTTCAAGAGGCAAATATCTTTAACAAATCTTTAAGAAAAACCCAAAATCGTTATTTGTCTTCAACAAGAAAAAGAGAGAAAGGAGGTTTTGTGGTTCGTGTTTTATATAGAAAGGAAACACAATAAAGAACAAAACAAACAAGTAGTTAAGGTTTCTTTTTCTTTCTTTTTTTCACTCTCTCCTAACCAACTGACTTAGTTAGTTGGCCAGTTGAGTTTCTTCGGGAGCTTGGAGAGGGGTTTTATCCAAGTTCGAGTCTCGCAAGTGACAAAGAAAATCCGGAGTTTCATCTTACGGCGAAGCCGTGAGTTCTAGGGTATCCCTTTACGAGTCTCTTCTAGTCGTTCAGGTCCATTGATGGGTTGGGCCAAAGGATGAACCATGAATAATTCCGTTCGGTATTGTGTTATAGGCTTACCATACCTATGTTCTCTGAAGGTAGCCCCTGCCCGAGCTGCAAGCATCGTATGGACCAATGGGGAGACCATGCAGTTCACTGTTCCAGTGAAGTGGCGGTGATATTCAGACATAACCTGGTGCGTGATATTCTTGTCGACATATGTTCCAAGGTTGGGATTATGGTGAAAAAGGAGGCCCCATTGGGGTTTCTTTCGAGACGGAAAGAGTCTGCGTCTGCGACTGCTATTATTCAACTGGATCCAAGGTAAGGACGCTTGTTTGGATGTGACTGGAATATCTCCTTTTGCGGGTATTGATGCGACTGCGTGGGCTTTCGGGGTGGCCTTACATAACGATGTGGAGAAGAAGAAAAAGAAATATGTGTCAAAATGTGAAGAAAATGGCTACAAGTTCATCCCATTTTCCTTCTCTACATTTGGGGAGCTTGATACGGAAGCTTTGGACACACTTTCACGTATCAAGACTGTTGCTATTAGCCACTCGAATAGTGTCAAGAGCGGGGCTTTTATTTTTCACAGACTTAGCTTCTGTATTCAGAAAGGAGTGGGAGCGCAACTAGTGTCTCGGCTTCCCATCAATTTCTTGTAATTCCTTTTGGTTTTCTAATGAAGTGATATTTTATAATAAAATAAAAAAAATAAATAATAATAACAATAATAATAATTATAATAATAATAATAATAAAAGAAGGTTAATAAAAAAAGTTAAAAAGAAGTTTTCTTGTTAATAAAAAAATGTTAAAAAAAATTATTAAAAAGGTTAATAAAAAAAGTTAATAATAACAATAAAAAGAAGTTTTCCTTTTTCTTTTTTTTTTTTCTTTTTTCTGTTTTTTTGTTTTTGTTATCTCCTTACTCCCCTAGGTTTTAATTGAGAAGGGTACATCTTGTAGTTGTTTCAAGAGATAAATATGAACTCAAATTCAACTAAGGATCAAATGAAAAGAATTTTTAAAATAAGAAGAATGAGAAATAAATATAACTACATATTAGCGATACATCATTTTGAATTAGATGCATCCCTAATCTTTTAGATGCATCATAATATATTTTCTAGCTAAAAGTTAGATGCATATACATATATTAAATGTATTTTATCAAGTTAGGCGATTCCTATGTATTTTTCGTCCTCTGCGAGTCATATTTGTTGCTAGTACTACTTTTTATTGTTTTCACTTTAAAATTACTTTCGAAACTAATTGTGATGCATTTAAATGAATAGAGATGCATCTAATTCAAGTCGATGCATCTCAAATATGCGTCTCATTCTTCTTATTTTCAGTTTTTTCTCATTGGATCCTTACCTCTGAAATTCTGCTAAAGATATAAGATTTGTGTTTAAAAAAACTACGATGACGTGGAAATGACATAAAATGATTCATTTGAAAAGAAAATGACGTCCGGTCATATTTGTAATAACAACGCAAAACAAGTTACTCGTTTTTATAAGTTAATAAAAAAAAAGTTAAAAAAGATATCTATATTTGTAAAACTAGACGAGCATTTGTGCATAGCAACGGGATTTTATAGGCGACAGATCGTTTAGTGATAAAAAAAAATTTATGGGTTATAAACGAAAAATAATAAAAGTTTGAAGATTTGGGGATTAAACATAATGTTTTGAAACCCGGTTCGACCCGGGTGGTTCAACTGGTTGAGCCGTTCTTGTCGAAAAATGGGTCGATTTAAACCGAGTCAACCAGATGGGTTGGGTCGAAAACGGGTCAAATTAAACCGGGTCAACCCGCCGGGTTTGAAGCGTCCCGGGTCAACCTGGTTTTCGATGTGTATTAATAGTTTTCTTTTGAAATATATGTTTTCAACATTTCTTTTTTTATTTTCAACTTTTCATTTTTACTTTTTGATTTTTCCTTTATATATAGTAATAGTATAGCAGGTACCAAAGACGTTTCAATGGCGGGTACATCAGTGACGATTAACGGATAAATAGATCTCGATGAGACCTAATTCCACCAGTTTGTATCGGTTTCAATGGGTCCTCTCTGGTTCGTTTTCGGATGGCTTTTATTGGTTAGTCGAACCGGTAGCGATACCGGTTCCTGGTTGAACCCTTTGGTCCGGTTTTCAAAACTATATATACCATCAACTTGTTAGCTTGTATGAAGCTTTGTGTGTTTTATTAATTTGTATAATGTTTATAATAATATGTAGACTAAAATACACCGTTGGTCCCTAAACTTTGTCATACGCTTCGCGATGGGACAAAACTTGGCGTTATCATCGCCGGAGGTCCAAACCTTGGCCTTTAAATGCCAAACTCGTCCCTTGACCGGGATTGGCATAGTCAACTTTAATTTTCTGGATTTCCTTCGAGGGTATAATAGACCATTCACATTTTTGGCCCAACATAGTTAAAATGTAACCCAACCTTCAACCATATTTGTATCGGCAACGACCAACATTGAACCTTAAAATACAATCAACACACATTCTACCCAAAGCAAAAAAAACAATAATGGCACAAAACGATAAGGGGAATGCTTTGTTGAGTTCGTTGAGGAAAGCAGACTGCCCAAATGAAAAGGGTTTGGGTGTTAAGAAGGAGTAGGATGAGTCTGACATCGTGTTGTCAAAGGTTAACGATTTGGGAGAAAGGATTACAAATCTTGAAATTTTGTTTAAATATCTTAAGGAAAGGAAGGAAAAGAAGGAAAAGGATGATAGGGAGAGTTGTGGGTCTAGCTAAGTGTATGTTTAGATGATAATAAACATTTGTAGTTCTTGAGAACATGAAATCGATGAATAAAAAATTGGGTTCTTATTTAAGTAATTGTGTTTGGTTGTGCATTGTATCTGCTTGAAATCGTTTTGCATTTGTTAATAGGTTTGACTTACCCAAGTCATATCACAATAGTAAGTTACAATTTGTTGCCTTTCATAAGTTTGTTTGACTTGGGTAAGTCAAAATTCAAGATGTTACAATATACCATTGTCAATACATTATTGTTTACTGCTAAAGCGTTTGCATTTTCAACCCATATTTTTAAACCACTGCCTCTGATTTTGCTGATACGGGGGTGTTTGGTTTTGCTATAACAACTTTTGCTGATAAAAGGGGTTGTTTGGTTTAACTGATACAAGGGGATGTTTGATGACACATTATGATTTAGTGCTAAAGTATTTGCATTTTCAACACATATTTTTAAACCATTGCCTTTGCTTTTGCTGATACAAGGCGGTGTTTGGTTTTGTTGATTAAAGTTTTGCTGATAAAAGGGGCTGTTTGGTTTTGCTGATCCAAGGGGATGTTTGGTTTTTTTGATACTAATTAGACTAAAATACACCCAATATCACAATACAAGAACAGATTAAACAACACAAAACCAAGATGATATTTTATCATTAATATAGTCTGTTAAAGATCATAAACAACTACATCAAACCAAGACCAACAACTAAACAAAAGATCCAATTTACATACCCTTTTTACCAACCTATATTTCCAAAACTAGCACCCAAAAGACCACCTTTATCTACCCACATGGAAAACCCAAAATTCAGGCATTATGTTCAGCCATTTTCTTAATAAAATCTTGGTTGAAACGAATAGCTTCATCAGTTTGACCAACAATCTGTATGAGTTGAACAAGTTGGTGTGTGTGCCTCGACTGAATTTTTGTCAGTGCATCCACACAGTCAAGCGCAATTCCCCGAGGTCCCAGAGCTTCATTCTCTTCTATCAGCTCCCTACGCTTCATGATTCCTCTCTTCAGATGATCAATGCACTGAAGAACTAGCTTTTTTAGAATCCCTTCTTGTGCAGCCTCTTGTTCAAACCACACAGCCATACGATCATTCAAGTTTGATGAACCAGAAAACTCCATGAGTTCATTCAAAATGGGGAAATCTGCAATTGGAAAATTGTTTGTGTGTGGAAAAAGTGGTAGATGGGTTTATCGTTTGGTGTGCACTAGTTAATAGCGTCTCTGGTAAGAGACGGTCAAGGGTCTAATAGTAATTTTTTTTCACACTCGGTCCTTGAATTTGTCTTGGTTGCCGTTGTCATACTTAAAACTCCCGCCCAATAATCACTGTAAAATACACAATTGGTCCCTCAAGTTTCCAAGTTACGTATACTACAACTTATTTGAAGATTAAACAACACAAAAAATGTATTAGAAGTTTGACTATGTTAAGTCAAACTTCTAAAACATATCAAATTATCAATAAACTCCAAAACAAATATTGAGTAATGGTTTTGCAATTTTGTGACAACTGGCAATTTAGGGAGTCTATTTTAGGTAACCGCATTATGTTAAACTAAACCAAGTTTTGCCTTTAACACTATTTTTATCAACCATGACTTGATTTTATATCATCTATTGGTTTTTATGACTTATTTCATTATTGGACGAGTTATCGTGTGAGTTTTAACTCTTTTTGGTAGGCACTATTCGATTCGGCACTAGAAAAGCCTAAAACGAGAAATAACGTAACTTTTAGACCGTAACTCGAAAATTAGCAAATAAATAGTCAAAACTCGTGGAAAAACATAAATTACGATAATAGAAAGTCGAATAAATGTCGTGGGACACTCGGGGGACAATATATGAGCTCGGAAATGGGTAAACGGGATAGTTTACGAAAAATGACGGCCCCAGCCCCTCCTCTTTTCCCCTAGCCGGCGCCCCTCCTCCCCTTTTTATTTATTTTTAGGTCCCTCATGCCCAAGTATATAAACCACCCTCCTATCCTCATTGCATCCCTTTCACTCTCTCAATAAAAACACACACTAACACCTTTCTCTCTCTAACTCTCTCTCTCTTCCAAATAATTAAAACCCTAACCCTAAACACCATAACCGGTCGCCGCCCCTGTCCGGCGAGATTCCGGCGCGGTCACCGCGCGTGACCGCTCACCACCACCATCTTAAAGATCTTTTTATCCTCTTTCCAACCATATATGGCACGCACCATATAGACCTCCATAACATCCCCAAATCTTGAAAATACGATTCGGATCTTTAGGGTTTCAAGTGGGTTTTACAATTCATGTTTGGAAAAGGTAAAAGGGACTTGAATACGTCTTGTTTGAGCATAGAAATGCCACATACAACCCTTTTAGGGTTCGTATATGTGGCGACTTTTAGGGCTTTTGGTTCAAACGTGGAATTAAATCTAGTTAACACTTAAATAAACATGTAGCTAGTGTTTTGGTATCATGTGGTGTATCATATTGATGGGTTTTTGCATTTTAGGTCTAGTTTCATGTGTTTGATTAGGAATAGATGATGGGTTTGATGTTTGGTTAATGATTGGAGGTTGATTGATTGTGTTTGGATGTTGTGGAAGTGATTTGGGAGGTGTTTGGTTGTGCATATGGGGCGTACAAGCCACCAACCCCACGTATGGGTGTGTTTGGGTGGCGTACGTGACCCTCAAGGACCAAGGGTCCGGGTCGAGTTGTCGTGGTAGCTTGTAGGTTGAGGTTGTTGGTGTTTGGATGAGACGCCTGGAGCCGAAAAGCTTCTAGAGCTTGTTTAGTTCACGTGGTCTTAACCGTGACCGTGTCATGACCATTAGGGTCATAACATTGGTTTCGGTTATACTTGGTTGGTTGATTGGTTGGCGAGATTGATTTGAGTTGATTTGGGATTGAATTACGCTATTATGACTTTTATTTGGACTTCATATATATATTATCAACTTTGAGCAACGTCGGTGTTACTTTGACTTTTTAGTCAATAGTTGACCCCGACAACGCCGTAACATGGACTTCAGTATAGTTTGGACTATTGATTGATTAAAAGCCGAGAAGTCATGACTCGTGCTTGTGGACTCGAAACGAATAACGATATGAAACTAATATTGGAATTTGACGAAATGTATATATGAAAATGCTAATAAACTATGAAATATTAATAATAAAAAGGCTTTTATACCAAAAATATCGATAACAAGACTTATCTTGTTATTTACTATTTTAAATAGAAACTAACGACTAAAAATTGAAATGTCTTATAATAAATAAGTAATTAATGTTTCGAGTGCACATTTATCAAAATATGCCAATTATGGGCATTTAATACTAGTTTCAAGTATTTATTTGCTTATGTTGTGTGCATGGGTTACGGATAACCTAACATTAATAGTGTTGATCCACGTGGGTAGCGGACTTATTAGGTTGACGAATCTAATAAGAGCCCGCTAGGTACGTTGGGTAACCTTATTAATGGGTGAATTATCCTTATGACTCTTTATGATGCGACCGGTTTATGGGATAATAAGCGACACGAATAAATAATTGAGTTTATCGACTTGACGAATTCGATAAGGTCTACTATTTATTCCGAAACTTATTGGACTATGGAGCTTATCGCTTAGATGTCTCATCGTGTTGCATTGCGTCACATATTGGTTGTTTGAGTGCATTCATGGCATCATATTGAGTCGATACACCCACATGAGGATACCAAACACTAGGATTAAACGGTGAAACGAGACATTTTTGGAAATAACGGAATGGAATACATTGGGGTAGATAACGTTGATTTTGGGAAATATATATTAAAATTGGTTTACATTAATAGTTAGTGCCGAGTC
The DNA here is from genome assembly GCA_022545495.1 of Chrysanthemum lavandulifolium. Taxonomy (NCBI): domain Eukaryota; kingdom Viridiplantae; phylum Streptophyta; class Magnoliopsida; order Asterales; family Asteraceae; genus Chrysanthemum; species Chrysanthemum lavandulifolium. Next base: position 118,704,346 of record CM040244.1, read on the forward strand.
GATAGTTACTGAGCCGTGATTACATGTTATCTTCTGCTAGTGTTTATTTGTGCGTTGCTTGCTTGAGGTGAGTTTCATAGCCCCATTTTTATCTACGTTTTTAACTAAATTGGGGTGAGAATCATGCTACTGTTTTTGGACCTTTAAAACTATTTGGATTTGCTTATGTGCTTGACTGTTTAGATAGATGTGCGGTAGTCGTTGCCTTAGACTAGGGTAGCAATCCCAATTGCTATAATTGTTGCCTAGCTAAGAGTAGACTTCTACCTCGACCTAGTCCGGGGTTGGCAATTGTTCTAGACTTTGCCACGACAGTGCTGGACCAGAGTCGCTGGGCCCATGTGATCACTGGATGCGTGATATGGATTGTGATTTCGGATATGAAACGGTTTGTGAATGATGTGTATCTATCTTAAGTCTCGCATTGCAAATCAACTCCTACAGGTCCACTATATTTTATTGAATTTAAACCTATGAACTCACCAGCGTAAGCTGACCTTTTAGCATGTTTTCTCAGGTATTTAAATGATGTTTGGAGTACGTGTTCGGTGGAAGCTTGGCAAGGAGGCATGGTTCAAGGATCATATTTGACTCTGATAAATTATGGGGACCTATTTTATTAAATCATGTTTTGGGCCTAATATTTATAATTTTGGATTAATGTTTTAAATAATTAAATTTGGGATTAGTTTTGAATGAAAATGACTATCTTGTTTGCTATACTTGTGTGAGATACCAATCCAACAGAATATCGAAAACTTGACTAAGTCTTCCAACTTCGAGATTTAGGGTGTTATAGATTGGTATCGAGCTCAAGGTTATAGAGAACAAGGTATTTAATAAACCCTAAACTATAACCACTTTTTAAGAAAATTGATCCTCGACCGACGCACGCCCGCTTGCCAAGCCGAAGCTTCTTATTTGATTATGGTATGAACTGCGATTTGACTTATGAGATATTACATTTTTGGGATATGATTATTGATTTTGGGTAAATGTGATGCGATTATCGAGATATTACAGATTTGATTTGAGTTATCGATATGTTATGATTTTGGAATTTTTGAGCTCGATTGATTTGATATGGGATTATGTGATAGAACTGAACTTACATGTTTTATTTAAAGGCATATTTTGAGTAATGCGGTACCTCTGTTTTTAAAACTTTCATTATGTGATACATGTTTTGGTTGAGTTGATGCGCTTATTAAAACTAGTTGTTTTAGAACACTTATACCTACCATATGCCATTGTCACAGAGTATGCCTTCCGAGGTCCTTGCTGCTGCTAGTTCCCTAGCATTGACTCATATGACGGTTGCGCAGGGTGATCCCTATGAGATTACCTGTCACTCTAGTTCATCATCATCATCAGATCGCCCTAGCTCATCTAGGCAGCTCACTTTACATCAGGTCTTAGCATGAGGCCAGACTCCTAGGCTTGCTTATAGTCGCCCGCATGTCCGTGTGACCACCATTATCACCTATCCGCTTAGCACCCACGCTCTTCCATCATCACCACCAAAGATCACCATGTGTTGATCCCAATTGAGCAAATGATCTAATATAGAAACCGACTTCAACAAAGAACTTATTAAGTATTACGCGAATTTAACACTTAATCTTAAGAAGAAGAAGAAACATTCAACACCTCAATATTATTTATTAATACGAATACTCTTACAGTATTAGGGTTTTGCAACCTTGAAGTGTATCGACCTTAGATATAAAACATACGTATATCTAATCTAACATAGGACCTCCTTTTATAGACTAAGGAGTCCTATACATTATACAATACGTAACCTACAAGATAAATATCTTTTCCATATTTATCTAATACAATAAACTAAACCGACTATTACAAGACTAGAAGTGGTTACATATCATTATCCGTGGTTACACTCTTCTACTAGCCGCGGTTTGTCTTCATCCGTGGTTACATCCTTCTGTCTGTGATTATATCAAACCTGTCCGTGGTTCCAGCACTTAGAGTAATTCTTGATCCAAGGAACCTAAAACCCAACACCATGACTTAGAAGACCTAGATCCTCTACTGTACCACCTCAAGATTCACCAAGACAGACTCCGACTCATGGACTCTCCTCCGAGGATGAGGCGAGGAGGAGCATGAGGTCGAGGAGGAGCATGAGATTGAGGAGCAGATGTAGATGAGGATGAGGATCCTCGGAGGAGGATGATGAGGTATCCTGAAGGGGTACTCCTCCATTGCAGAGTCTGCACATTCTCCAGACCAAGCTCTCCTTTGCCCGAGCTCGATTCTCCGGATGACCTTTTGATTTTTATTCACCTTCACATTCACCTGAGATAGGTAGCCCGTTAGGATCTGAGATACCATCGGAGATTGCTTCAGAGCCCGAGGAGTATGGTGTGATGTGGGAGAGGATTACATCAAAGAGTAATAGGCTTAATAGGTTGACAGATCGGTTGGTTGGAGTGTCGAGGGCTAGTATAGAGTATCTGAGAGCTGATATGGGTACTGTAATCAGGAGGACTACGATTCTACATGAGGGTATGTCAGAGCTCCAGGAGCAGGTTGGGGACCTGCTGAGAGGGTTCACGACAGCTCGAGATGCAGATAGAGCAATATGGCATAGGATTGGTGAGTTGGAGAGAGAGGTCGTAGATCTTAAGAGTGATCGCGACGCTCGACGTGTTGAGTTGGCATCTTTGTGGAGAGAGGTTGACGATGTTAGGAGATCAGTTAGTGGTATTCGTGATCGTGGCTAGATAGTGTTAGATTCATGGATGTGTACCATCTTGAAACTCAGTAGTACTTGGTTCGAGATGTAGGTTTATCCAAGTTATCTTATTAGTATCGTTGTTAGGATCGTTTTTGATTTCTTTGTATCTTTTCATGTATTCCACCTTGAAACCTATGAGTTATGGTTATTGGAACGTGCATCCTTTAGTTATGATTTGGTCTCTGATTGTTTTGTTTTGGTATAGCGTTATCCTTGTTGACCTCGATTATGTATTCGAGCGTTATTTGGTGATCCTTGGAACCCAACCCTATCTTTTAGAGCGTGAATTGTGAACTTATGAAACTGTTATTCTTGCCTTCAGAATGATGGCAATAAGACGAAACCCGCCTAGGAACAACCGAGCAGCTCCTGCTGTTGAGGTTGCCCTTCAGCAACATGAAGATCGACTTCGTGATTAATCAAACCTAACACGCGCGGTTGTAATCAAGAACTGTTTCTATAATTCGGAAACAAATTAGGGTCTAATATTGTAGTTATACTTTGAACTTAAATTGTTCTCTAGCGAAAGCTTCTAGTATTCAGAGTATAATGCCACTCAATGTCAAGGTAAAATTATTTTCCATAGTTACTTTTGCATGACTTCCCATGGCCTGTTTTAATTTACTTCATTTTACCCTAGCTAGTAACTAAGAATGTGTGATTATTATTTACAACAAAAAATTCGAATCACTCAAGACAATATTAGTAAGTTTTCTATCATGAAAACTGGATTTTGATTATGTAAAAAGAGAGGAAAAAAGTTACAGTATACACACTGCACCGTTAGTTGACGGCAGAGTTGTGGTGAAATATATGAAGGTGGTACAAGAAAAAAACTGACAACTTGCCATGTAAGCTTCGAACACGTGTTTGAATGCCGAAAAGCATTTATATGACTCCCATGTGGATACTATCGAAATGGTTAAATATGTGTATGAGTGTGCGTTTTTCAGTACCTATGTCCAACCCTTTTATCACTCAAAAGTACATATACCATCAAATGTTTACAGGTGTTTAGTACACTGGGTACCGTCGAGGTCGTCGTCCGACCCCGACCACTCCACCTGTTGAGAACCTGAACACTGATAACCCAGCTGTAGGGAACCCGATTGTGAACGACCGTGCTGAGAATGGTCCTGTTACACAAAACCCTCCACCTGTGAACCCAGCCCACATTGACCAGCTTGTGACGTAGCGTGTCGCTGAACTGCTAGCTGAGTCAAATCTCTCTAACACCTCTGGTGGAACCCCAATGCTAAATCAAACTCGAGGTTGTACCTACAAAGAGTTCCGATTTTGTGGTCCCATCGAGTTCGGAGTAACTAAGGGAGTAGTTTACCTAACCATGTGGTTGGAGAAAACTGAATATGTGTTTACCGTTAGCAATTATGATGAGGATTGAACGGTTAAGTATGCAACATTTACCTTGAAGGACGAAGCGTTGACCTGGTGGAACAACTATCACAGATCAGTAGGAAGTGATGTAGCTTATAGCATGACTTGGACTCAGTTTTAAGACTCTCCTGATCAAGACTTACTGTCCTAGGAATGAAGTTAAGAAGTTAGAAATTGAGTTCTGGAACCATAAGGTTAAGGGTACTGACATGACGATTTACAATCTTCGTTTCCAAGAGTTGTCGTTGCTTTGCCCCGATATGGTTCGCACCAAGACCTTAAGATTGAGAGGTATACCGATGGATTGCCTTTAACTACTCGAAAAGATGTCATCATCGCGAAGCCGCTTAATTTGCATGAGGCACCATCGGCTCAGCTTTGATGGACTCTTATGTATTAGAAGTAAGACACAAGGGTAAGAGTGATAGGAGTGATAAGAGGAAGAGGAATGAAGTTGTTAAAGGGAATGGCAACAAACGGCATAAGACGACCTGTGGTGTTCGCCATAGGAAATGGAGAAAGGAAGGGTTATGAAGGTAGTAGACCCATGTGTGGTCGCTGCAACCGACACCACTATGGACTGCACGAATGTGTGTAGGAAGTGCTCCAAGGTAGGACAATTGGCCAAAGATCGAGGTCCCGACCACTTGCCGCACTCAAACCGCACAAGGAACGGATCGAAGGCCACCACACTGCTTTGGATGTCGAAGAAGGGCACTTCAAGAATGAGTGCCGAGAGCCGTGGATGAGAGGAAATCCCAAGAATGTAGGAGGATTTGTAAACCAAGGTGTGGGAAGTAATGGCTTAAACCACAGTGAGCGTGAGGTTGTGGAGAACCGTGAAATCGAGTGCTAGGAATCGTGAGAGAGACATGGGAACAGTGGTGTGTATGCTATGGGGAAGGAAGCTGGTGAGGACCCTAACGTAGTTAAAGGTACGTTCCTTCTCAATAATCGCTATGCTTCCATACTGTTTGATACTGGTGCGGATATGAGTTTCGTATCCACCAATTTTATGCCATTACTAGGAATCTCCCAAACACCTCTAGGGTTTAGTTACGATGTGGAATTAGCTAATGGAAATAAGGAGAAGATAGACACCGTAGTCCGAGGTTGTACCTTAAGTTTCCTAGACCACCCGTTTAACATAGACCTATTGCTAGTTACCTTGGGAAGTTTTGACGTCATTATCGGAATGGATTGGTTGTCGAAGAACGGTGCACACATCATCTACTATGAGAAGATCGTGTGAGTACCGTGTGGCGGAAATGTTCTGAGCATACAAGGAGATCGGAGCGACTGTGAAAGCCCTTCCCGGTTGAGCATCATCTCTTGTATTAAGGCCCAGAAGTACATCGATAGAGGAGGTTGTCTTTTCTTGGCTCGAATTTCTAAAAAGGAAAGCGAGGGGAAGAGTGAAAGACACCTTAATGATGTACCCGTCGTTAGAGAATTTTCGGAGGTGTTTCCCGACGATCTGCCAGGGATTCCACCTGTCCGACAAGTGGAATTCCAAATATAGTTGATACCCGGTCTTTGCACCGTAGCCCGGCACCCTATGGACTTGCTCCAAGAGAATTGGAGGAACTGTCTAAACAATTGGCGAGTTGTCGAGAAGGATTCATTCGACCAAGTTCATCACCATGGGAGCACCGTGTTGTTTGTGAAGAAGAAGGATGGATCGCTTCGGATGTGTATTGAATACTGAGGAGTTGAATAAGTTGACGGTGAAGAATCGATATCCGCTACCTAGGATAGATGACTGTTTGACCAACTCCAAGGAGCTAGTGTCTTTTCCAAGATTGACTTACGATCCGGTTATCACCGACTTAGAGTTCGAGAGGAGGATATCCCTAAGACGACGCTTAGGACTCATTATGGACACTATGAATTCCAAGTGATGTCGTTTGGTTTGACCAACGCGCCATTTTCATGGATCTCATGAACCGAGTATGTAAGCCATATCGGATAAGTTTGTGATAGTATTCATAGATTTACATCTTGATATATACTCCAAGAGTAGTGAGGAGCACGAAGAGCATTTGAGGCTCATTTTAGAATTGTTGAGAGAGGAGAAGTTGTATGCCAAGTTCTCTAAGTGTGAATTTTGGATACCGTCCGTACAATTCTTAGGTCACGTGATAGATAGTCGAGGTGTTCATGTTGACCCAGCTAATATTGAGGCCATTAAGGAATGGGCAGCCCCTAAGAACCCATCACAAGTCCGCCAGTTTCTAGGTTTAGCAGGCTATTATAGGAGATTCATTGAGGGATTTTCCAAAATAGCTAAGTCGATGACCAAACTGACACAGAAGGACGTTAAGTATGAATGGGGAGAAAAGGAAGAATAAGCATTCCAACTTCTGAAGGAGAAGTTGTGTTGTGCGCCCATCCTAGCTTTGCCTGAAGGAAGCGAAGACTTTGTCATGTACTGCGACGCTTCGCATAAAGGCTTAGGTGTTGTTTTGATGCAACGGGAGAAGGTGATTGCTTATGCATCCTAACAACTTAAGAAGCATGAGAAGAACTACACCACCCATGACCTTGAGTTAGATGTTGTAGTGTTTGCCTTTAGGATATGGAGACATTATATGTATGGAACCAAGTGTGTAGCGTTTACCGACTATAAGAGCTTGAAGCATATCTTAGATCAGAAGGAACTGAATATCAGACAGTGTCGTTGGTTAGAATTGCTTAGTGATTATGACTGTGAGATTCGTTATCATCCTAGTAAGGCTAATGTTGTGGTTGATGCACTTAGTCGTAAGGAGAACATTCCACCATTACTCGTTCGATCCCTAGGAATGACCATTGTTTCGCCTCTACCATCTCAAATCTTAGCCGCTCCAGGCTGCGGCATTGACGGAAGAGAACCGTCCATACGAGAATCTTCATGGAATGGTAGAAAGTGAAAATGGCTTCTTGAAGCGTTCCGATGGAACCTTATGCTTCAAAGCGTAAGTCGGATACCATTTCATGGTGGAATCGTGAGTTGATTATGCACGAGTCGCATAAATCAAAATACTCTATTCATCCCGAGCCGATAAGATGTATCAGACCTTAAAAACTCTACCGGTGGCCTAACATGAAAGCCGACATAGCTCAAGATGTCGGTTGGTGCTGACTTGTTCTAAGGTAAAGGCCGAACACCGAAACCCTCAGGACTCTTAGTTCAACCCGAACTCCCAGAATGGAAATGGGAGCGAATCACCATGGACTTTATCACCAAATTACCAAGAACAGCTAGCGGCAATGATGCTATATGGGTAATCGTAGATCGTTTAACTAAGTCTACTCACTTCTTAGCCATTAGCGAGGCCGATAGTCTCGACAAGCTCGCTCAACTGTACCTTAAGGAGATAGTATCGCGTCATGGAGTACTGATATCTATTATTTCCGACCGAGATAGCCGTTTTACATCCCACTTTTGGAGATCCTTACAGTCAGCGTTAGGAACAAACCTGGATATGAGCACTGCTTATCACCCTCAAACCGATGGTCAAAGCGAGAAAACCATTCAGACCTTAGAGGATATGCTTAGAGCTGCTTTATTGATTTCAAAGAAAGGTCGAGAGACATCTCCTTTCGCCAATTCTCTTACAACAATAGTTATCATTCTAGCATTAAGGTCGCTCCATTTGAAGCCTTCAGATGGCGAAAATGTCGTTTCTCCCATTTTTAGGTCAAGTTGGCGAGTCAACTTACCATCCCGAACTTGTCCTAGAAACCACCGAGAAGATAGTTTAGATTCGTAACTGCTTGCAAACCGCTCGAGATAGACAAAAGAGTTATGCCGATAGGAGACGTAAACCTTTAGAATTTCGGGTTGAGATCGATTATGTTAAAGGTTTCTCTTGGGAAAGGAGTGATTCGCTTTGAAAGCATGGAAAACTCAATCCCGATATATTGGTCCTTTTCCAACTCGAAAGAATCGGACCGGTAGCATACCGCCTGGAGCTACCATCGGAATTAAGCAGTGTACACAATGTCTTTCATGTTAGTAATCTTAAGAAATGTCTTTCGAAGGAAAACATAGTTGTGCCTTTAAAAGATATCTGTATTGATGAGAAATTGAATTTCGTTGAGGAACCGATTGAGATCATGGATCGTGAGATTAAACGGCTGAAGCATAGCCGTATTCCGATTGTCAAAGTTCGTTGGAACTCCCGACATTGACCGGAGTTCACTTGGAAATGTGAGGACGTTTTCCGTAGGAAGTATCCTAAACTTTCACGACATCAAGCAGCTCGGAGTGAAACCCGGACGGGTTTCTTCCGAGGTCGAGGTCGTGACAACCGGCAATTTAGGAGCCTATTTTAGGTAACCGCATTACGTTAAACTAAACCAAGTTTTGCCTTTAACACTATTTTATCAACCATGACTTGATTTTATATCATCTATTGGTTTTTATGACTTATTTCATTATTGGACGAGTTATCGTGTGATTTTTAACTCTTTTTGGTAGGCACTATTCGATTCGGCACTAGAAAAGCCTAAAACGAGAAATAACGTAACTTTTAGACCGTAACTCGAAAATTGGCAAATAAATAGTCAAAACTCGTGGAAAAACATAAATAACGATAATAGAAAGTCGAATGAATGTCGTGGGACACTCGGGGGACAATATATGAGCTCGGGAATGGGTAAACGGGATAGTTTACGAAAAATGACGGCCCCGGCCCCACCACTTTTCCCTTAGCCAGCGCCCCTCCTCCCTTTTTTATTTATTTTTAGGTCCCTCATGCCCAAGTATATAAACCACCCTCCTACCCTCATTTCATCCCTTTCACTCTCTCACTAAAAACACACACTAACACCTTTCTCTCTCTAACTCTCTCTCTCTCTTCCAAATAATTAAAACCCTAACCCTAAACATCATAACCGACCGCCGTCCCTTTCTGGTGATATTTCGGCGCCGTCACCGCGCGTGACCACTCACCACTACCACCATCTTAAAGATCTTTTCATCCTCTTTCCAACCATATATGGCACGCGCCATATAGACCTCCATAACATCCCCAAATCTTGAAAATACGATTCGGGTCTTTAGGGTTTCAAGTGGGTTTTACAATTCGTGTTTGGATAAGGTAAAAGGGACTTGAATACGTCTTGTTTGAGCATAGAAATGCCACGTACAACCCTTTTAGGGTTCGTATATGTGGCGACTTTTAGGGCTTTTGGTTCAAACGTGGGATTAAATCTAGTTAACACTTAAATAAACATGTAGCTAGTGTTTTGGTATCATGTGGTGTATCATATTGATGGGTTTTTGTATTTTAAGTCTAGTTTCATGTTTTTGATTAGGAATAGATGATGGGTTTGATGTTTGGTTAATGATTGGAAGTTGATTGATTGTGTTTGGATATTGTGGAAGTGATTTGGGAGGTGTTTGGTTGTGCATATGGGGCGTACAAGCCACCAGACCCACGTATGGGTGTGTTTAGGTGCCGTACGTGACCCTCAAGGACCAAGGGTCTGGGTCGAGGTTTCATGGTAGGTTGTGGGTTGAGGATTGTTGGTGTTTGGATGAGACGCGTGGAGCCGAAAAGTTTCTAGAGCCTTTTTGGTTCACGTGGTCTTAACCGTGACCGTGTCATGACCACTCCACCTGTTGAGAACCTGAACACTGATAACCCAGCTGTAGGGAACCCGATTTTGAACGACCGTGCTGAGAATGGTCTTGTTCCACAAAACCCTCCACCTGTGAACCCAAATTTCCCGCATTGACCACCATGACACAAAGATGTCGAATCTAGTGAGTCAAATCTCTCTAACACCTTTGGTGGAACCCCAATGTTGAATCGAACTCGAGGTTGTACCTACAAAGAGTTCCAATTCTGTGGTCCCATCGAGTTCGGAGGAACTGAGGGAGTAGTTTACCTAACTAGGTGGTTGGAGAAAACTGAATCTGTGTTTACCATTAGCAATTGTGATGAGGATTGTAATGTTAAGTATGCAACATTTACCTTGAAGGAGGAAGCGTTGACTTGGTGTAACAACTATCACAGATTAGTAGGAAGTGATGTAGCTTATAGCATGACTTGGACTCAGTTTAAGACTCTCCTGATCAAGACTTACTGTCCTAGGAATGAAGTTAAGAAGTTAGAAATTGAGTTCTGGAACCATAAGGTTAAGGGTACTGACATGACGACTTACAATCATTGTTTCCAAGAGTTTTCGTTGCTTTTCCCTGATATGGTCTGCACTAAAGACCTTAAGATTGAGAGGTACACTGATGGATTGCCTTTAGCTACTCGAAATGATGTCATCGATGCGAAGCCAGTTAATTTGCATGAGGCAATTACTGTGGCTCAGCATTTGATGGACTCTTATGTATTAGAAGTAGGAGACAAGGGTAAGAGTGATAGGAGTGATAAGAGGAAGAGGAATGAAGTTGTTAAAGGGAATGGCAACAAACGGCATGTGACAGCCAGGGCGTTCGCCATAGGAAATGGAGAAAGGAAGGGTTATGAAGGTAGTAGACCCATGTGTGGTCGTTGCAACCGACACCACTATGGACTGTGCCCGAATGTGTGTAGGGAGTGATCCTAGGTAGGACACTTGGCCAAAGACTGTACGTCCCGACCACTTGCCGCAGCTCAAACTACACAAGGAACGGACTGGAAGGCCACTGTCACCTGTTTTGGATGTGGAAAGAAGGGGCACTTCAAGAATGAGTGCCGAGAGCCGTGGATGAGAGGAAATCCCGGTAATGTAGGAGGAGTTGTAAACCGAGGTGTGGGAAGTAATGGCTTAAACCCTGTGAAGCGTGAGGTTGTGGAGAACCAGGGAAATCAGAGTGCTAGGAATCAGCCGAGAGACATGGGAATAGCGTGTGTATGCTATTGGGAAGGAAGTCGTGAGGACCCTAACGTAGTTACTGCACGCTCCTTCTCAATAATCGCTATGCTTCCATACTGTTTGATACTGGTGCGGATATGAGTTTCGTATCCACCAATTTTATGCTATTACTAGGAATCTCCCAAACACCTCTAGGGTTTAGTTACGATGTGGAATTAGCTAATGGAAATAGGGAGAAGATAGACTGTAGTCCGAGGTTGTACCTTAAGTTTCCTAGACCACCCGTTTAGCATAGACCTATTGCCAGTTACCTTGGGAAGTTTTGACGTCATTATCGGAATGGATTGGTTGTCGAAGAACGGTGCACACGTCATCTATGATGAGAATATCGTGCGTGTACCGTATGACGGAAAAGTTCTGAGCATACTAGGAGATCGGAGCGACTGTGGAAGTCCTTCCCGGTTGAGCATCATCTCTTGTATTAAGGCCCAGAAGTACATCGATAAAGGAGGTTGTCTTTTCTTGGCTCGAATTTCTGAAAAGAAAAGCGAGGAGAAGAGTGAAAGACACCTTAATGATGTACCCGTCGTTAGAGAATTTCCTGAGGTGTTTCCGACGATTCGCTGTGATTCCACCGTCCGACAAGTGGAATTCCAAATAGAGTTGATACCGGTCGCACCCGTAGCCCGGCACCTATCGACTTGCTCCAAGAGAATTGGAGGAACTGTCTAAACAGTTGGTAGAGTTGTCAGAGAAGGGATTCATTCGACCAAGTTCGTCACCGTGGGGAGCACCGGTGTTGTTTGTGAAGAAGAAGGATGGATCGTTTCAGATGTGTATTGATTACAGGGAGTTGAATAAGTTGACGGTGAAGAATCGATATCCGTTACCTAGGATAGATGACCTGTTTGACCAACTCCAAGGAGCTAGTGTCTTTTCCAAGATCGACTTACGATCTGGTTATCACCAGCTTAGAGTTCGAGAGGAGGATATCCCTAAGACGGCGTTTAGGACTCGTTATGGACACTATGAATTCCAAGTGATGTCGTTTGGTTTGACCAACGTGCCAGCGGTTTTCATGGATCTCATGAACCGAGTATGTAAGCCATATCTGGATAAGTTTGTGATAGTATTCATATACGATATCTTGATATACTCCAAGAGTAGTGAGGAGCACGAAGAGCATTTGAGGCGCATTTTAGAATTGTTGAGAGAGGAGAAGATGTATGCCAAGTTCTCTAAGTGTGAATTTTGGATACCGTCCGTACAATTCTTAGGTCACGTGATAGATAGTCGAGGTGTTCATGTTGACCCAGCTAAGATTGAGGCCATTAAGGAATGGGCAGCCCCTAAGAACCCATCAGAAGTCCGCCAGTTTCTTGGTTTAGCAGGCTATTATAGGAGAAGTTGTGTTGTGCGCCCATCCTAGCTTTGCCTGAAGGAAGCGAAGACTTTGTCGTGTCCTGCGACGCTTCGCATAAAGGCTTAGGTGCTGTTTTGATGTAACGGGAGAAGGTGATTGCTTATGCTTCCCGACAACTTAAGAAGCATGAGAAGAACTACACCACCCATAACCTTGAGTTAGGTGTTGTAGTAGTGTTTGCCCTTAGGATATGGAGACATTATCTGTATGGAACCAAGTGTGTAGTGTTTACCGACCATAAGAGCTTGAAGCATATCTTAGATCAGAAAGAACTGAATATGAGACAGCGTCGTTGGTTAGAATTGGTTAGTGATTATGACTGTGAGATTCGTCATCATCCTGGTAAGGCTAATGTTGTGGCTGATGCACTTAGTCGTAAGGAGAACATTCCACCATTACTCGTTCGATCCCTAGGAATGATCATTGTTTCGCCTCTACCATCTCAAATCTTAGTCGCCCAGGCTGCGGCATTGACGGAAGAGAACCGTCCTTACGAGAATCTTCATGGAATGGTAGAAAGTGAAAACGGCTTCTTGAAGCGTTCCGATGGAACCTTATGCTTCAAAGAGAGAAGCTGGATACCATTTCATGGTAGAATCCGTGAGTTGATTATGCACGAGTCGCATAAATCAAAATACTCTATTCATCCCGAGCCGATAAGATGTATCGGGACCTTAAGAAACTCTATCGGTGACCTAACATGAAAGCCGACATAGCTCAAGATGTCGGTTGGTGCTTGACTTGTTCTAAGGTAAAGGCCGAACACCGAAACCCTCAGGACTCTTAGTTCAACCCGAACTCCCAGAAAGGAAATGGGAGCGAATCACCATGGACTTTATCACCAAATTACAAAGAACGGCTAGCGGCAATGACGCTATCTGGGTAATCTAAATCGTTTAACTAAGTCTGCTCACTTCTTAGCCATTAGCGAGGCCGATATTCTCGACAAGCTCGCTCAACTGTACCTTAAGGAGATAGTATCGCGTCATGGAGAACCGATATCTATTATTTCCGACCGAGATAGCCGTTTTACATCCCACTTTTGGAGATCCTTACAGTCAGCGTTAGGAACAAACCTGGATATGAGCACTGCTTATCACCCTCAAACCGATGGTCAAAGCGAGAGAACCATTCAGACCTAAGAGGATATGCTTAGAGCCTGTGTTATTGATTTTGGCAAAGGCTGGGAGAGACATCTCCCTTTGGCCGAATTCTCTTACAACAATAGTTATCATTCTAGGATTAAGGCCGTTCCATTTGAAGCAATGTATGGCCGAAAATGTTGTTCTCCTATTTGTTGGGCTGAAGTTGGCGAGAGTCAACTTACCGGTTCCCAACTTGTCCTAGAAACCACTAAGAAGATAGTTCAGATTCGTAACCGTTTGCAAACCGCTCGAGATAGACAAAAGAGTTATGCCGATAGGAGACGTAAACCTTTAGAATTTCAGGTTGGAGATCGTGTTATGTTAAAGGTTTCTCCTTGTAAAGGAGTGATTCATTTTGGAAAGCGTGGAAAACTCAATCCCTGATATATTGGTCCCTTTCCAATCTTGGAAAGAATCGGACCGGTAGCATACCGCTTGGAGCTACCATCGGAATTGAGCAGTGTACACAATGTCTTTCATATTAGTAATCTTAAGAAATGTCTTTCGGAGGAAAACATAGTTGTGCCTTTAAGAGATATCCGTATTGGTGAGAAATTGAATTTCGTTGAGTAACCGATTGAGATCATGGATCGTGAGATTAAACGGCTGAAGCATAGCCGTATTCCGATTGTCAAAGTTCGTTGGAACTCCCGACATGGACCGGAGTTCATTTGGGAACGTGAGGACGTTTTCCGTAGGAAGTATCCTAAACTTTTCATGACATCAAGCAACTCGGAGTGAAACCCGGGACGGGTTTCTTCTGAGGCTGGGAGGTTGTGACAACTGGCAATTTAGGGAGTCTATTTTAGGTAACCGCATTACGTTAAACTAAACCAAGTTTTGCCTTTAACACTATTTTTATCAACCATGACTTGATTTTATATCATCTATTGGTTTTTATGACTTATTTCATTATTGGACGAGTTATCGCGTGAGTTTTTAACTCTTTTTGGTAGGCACTATTCGATTCGGCACTAGAAAAGCCTAAAACGAGAAATAACGTAACTTTTAGACCGTAACTCGAAAATTGGCAAATAAATAGTCAAAACTCGTGGAAAACATAAATAACGATAATAGAAAGTCGAATGAATGTCGTGGGACACTCGGGGGACAATATATGAGCTCGGGAATGGGTAAACGGGATAGTTTACGAAAAATGACGCCCCCGGCCCCTCCTCTTTTCCCCTAGCCGGCGCCCCTCCTCCCCTTTTTATTTATTTTTAGGTCCCTCATGCCCAATGATATAAACCACCTTCCTACCCTCATTTCATCCCTTTCACTCTCTCACTAAAAACACACACTAACACCTTTCTCTCTCTAACTCTCTCTCTCTCTTCCAAATAATTAAAACCCTAACCCTAAACACCATAACCAGCCGCCGCCCCTTTCTGGCGAGATTCCTGTGCCGTCACCGCGTGTGACCACTCACCACCACCACCATCTTAAATATCTTTTCATCCTCTTTCCAACCATATATGGCGCGCGCCATATAGACCTCCATAACATCCCCAAATCTTGAAAATACGATTCGGATCTTTAGGGTTTCAAGTGGGTTTTACAATTCGTGTTTGGAAAAGGTAAAAGGGACTTAATACATCTTGTTTGAGCATAGAAAATCCACGTACAACCCTTTTAGGGTTCGTATATGTGGCGACTTTTAGGGCTTTTGGTTCAAACGTGGGATTAAATCTAATTAACACTTAAATAAACATGTAGCTAGTGTTTTGGTATCATGTGGTGTATCATATTGATGGATTTTTGCATTTTAGGTCTAGTTTCATGTTTTTGATTAGGAATAGATGATGGGTTTGATGTTTGGTTAATGATTGGAGGTTGATTGATTGTGTTTGGATGTTGTGGAAGTGATTTGGGAGGTGTTTGGTTGTGCATATGGGGCGTACAAGCCACCAAACCCACATTAGGGTCATAACATTGGTTTCGGGTATACTTGATTGGTTGATTGGTTGGCGAGATTGATTTGAGTTGATTTGGGATTGAATTGCGCTATTATAACTTTTATTTGGACTTGATATATATTTTGTCAACTTTGAGCAACGTCGGTGTTACTTTGACTTTTTAGTCAATAGTTGACCCCGAAAATGCCGTAACATGGACTTTAGTATAGTTTGGACTATTGATTGATTAAAATCCGAGAAGTCATGACTCGTGCTTGTGGACTCGAAACGAATACCGATATGAAACTAATATTGGAATTTGACGAAATGTATATATGAAAATGCTAATAAACTATGAAATATTAATAATAAAAAGGCTTTTATACCAAAAATATCTATAACAAGACTTATCTTGTTATTTACTATTTTAAATAGAAACTAACGACTAAAAATTGAAATGTTTTATAATAAATAAGTAATTAATGTTTCGAGTGCACGTTTATCGAAATATGCCAATTATGGGCATTTAATACTAGTTTCAAGTATTTATTTGCTTACGTTGTGTGCATGGGTTACGGATAACCTAACATTAATAGTGTTGATCCACGTGGGTAGCGGACTTATTAGGTTGACGAATCTAATAAGAGCCCGCTAGGTACTTTGGGTAACCTTATTAATGGGTGAATTATCCTTATGACTCTTTAAGATGCGACCGGTTTATGGGATAACAAGCGACACGAATAAATAATTGAGTTTATCGAGTTGATTTAATTCGATAAGGTCTACTATTTATTCAAACTTATTGGACTATGGAGCTTATCGCTAGATGTCTCATCGTGTTGCATTGAGTCACATATTGGTTGTTTGAGTGCATTCATGGCATCATATTGAGTCGATACACCCACATGAGGATACCAAACACTAGGATTAAACGGTGAAACGAGGCATTTTTGGAAATAACGGAATGGAATACATTGGGGTAGATAACGTTGATTTTGGGAAATATATATTAAAATTGGTTTACATTAATAGGTTGTGCCGAGTCGATAGTTGTTGAGCCATGATTACCTGTTATCTTCTGCTAGTGTTTATTTGTGCGTTGCTTGCTTGAGGTGAGTTTCATAGCCCCATTTTTATCTACGTTTTTAACTAAATTGGAGTGAGAATCATGCTACTGATTTTGGACCTTTAAAACTATTTGGATTTGCTTATGTGCTTGACTGTTTAGATAGATGTGCGGTAGTCGTTGCCTTTAAAACTATTTGGATTTGCTTGCTTGAGGTGAGTTTCATAACACCACAGTCTGTAGCTGGCCATGACTGAATGTGTTTCTGTCTACAACATTGGAAAAATTTTCCAAAGGTAAAACACTAAGCGTGTTTGCAGCCTGAAAAATCAAATAGTGTTGAGAGATACACAAACATGGCAATTTAGGAATGTTTATTTGCTACATATGCATTACTCCAAAACACTTACTCTGGTATCCATCATTTTCAAATTTGGACATCCACGAATCATTTCAATGATGAACGATAACATAACAATATTCCCAAAATCGATATGGGACGACTTTTAAGTTTAATCGTGGATACAAACGGCACATTCATCCTAGAATTAGCTTCCGTATCAACTACAACAAGTTTTAAGATTAAATGTCATTCTCATTACATTTCTTTAACATTGTAAAATCATAAGTGTAAAACTCAAATTGTTCTTACCGTGCAATCATCAAAATCCAATGTAAGGTCTCAAGATTTTGAAGTCTTGTCGTGAAAGATATCGGATGTTGTGATTGTCGTCACAACATTATAACGACCGAATCTCAAATCTAACTTCCTCAAATTCCTAACTTTGCAATATCCCATAGTCTCATCTCGCTTGTACTAGGACGATTCATTTTAAGAGACTCAGTGAGAGACAACCAACAATAAAGTCCCAAATGCACCGCTTAGGAAATTGACATGAATCAATTCTAAGCTTAGTAGATTTGGAAAGCCATGAAAATATTCCAAACTAGCCATACCACAAACATGAAGTACCATATGTTTCAACTCACTACGAGAGTAAAGTTGGGTTGGGAACGTAACTGGGTCACCATACCAGTTTGTAATAATCAGCTCCTCAATTCCATGCTCAGCCAAAAACAAGAGCCACTCACAAATCTCTTCATAATGAAAGTTTTCTATTCTAATCATTGATCTTGGCTCTACAGCGAAGACAAACTTTCTTATTGGACCTGTAAGCCGATTTAAGAACCTAGTAACAAGCCTCCCATCAAACTCATATGTTAAATAATAAAAGAAATCCTCATCAACTATGACATCGGTGAGTAAAGTCCACTTAGACCTCCAGTTTCGCGCTAAACTAGAGGTTCTCACCGCTTCTAATAAAGGCAACCGATTCAAAATGTTAGTGATCACTACATATGGCATGTTGCTAATATGATCGATCGACATGGTTTTGTTGGAAGTTGGGTTGGTCTTTTGAGTTCTAGAAATGACGATTTAGATTCGGATTTCGATTTTCAGGGTTCAATCGTTTCTGGATAACGGTGTATTATGATTGGTAAAGTTGTTTGTTGGGTGGGTGTATTGGTTCGCGCGAAATTAAATGCAAGCGTATCAGGGAAGAAACGGCTAGTAGGCATAATCACAATTGGTCCCTGGGTTGAAGGTTGGGTCAAAAATGTGAATGGTCTATTATACCCTCGAAGGAAATCCATAAAATTAAAGTTGACTATGTCAATCCTGGTCAAGGGACGAGTTTGGCATTTAAAGGCCAAGGTTTGGACCTCCGGCGATGATAACGCCAAGTTTTGTCCCATCGCGAAGCGTATGACCAAGTTTAGGGACCAACGGTGTATTTTAGTCTAATATGTACTTTTCATTTTAGGGTGTTTTAAAAATAACATTAATTAGTGTGTTTAATTATTTTATATTTTGGATTATGTTGTAGCTTGTTTAAATTGTACATTGTGAAAATTTTATTATACTTTTTAATAAAGGGTGTTTTAATTAGTTGTTTTTAATTTGGTAGATATGCTTTTAATTGGTTGTACAATATTCGGATTTCGATTTTCAGGGTTCAATCGTTTCTGGATAACGGTGTATTATGATTGGTAAAGTTGTTTGTTGGGTGGGTGTATTGGTTCGCGCGAAATTAAATGCAAGCGTGTCGGGGAAGAAACGGCTAGTAGGCATAATCACAATTGGTCCCCTGTTGAAGGTTGGGTCAAAATGTGAATTGGCCTATTATACCCTCGAAGGAAATCCATAAAATTAAAGTTGACTATGTCAATCCAGGTCAGGACGAGTTTGGCATTTAAAGGCCAAGGTTTGGACCTCCGTGATGATAACGCCAAGTTTTGTCCCATCGCTGAGCGTATAATGAAGTTTAGGGACCAACGGTGTATTTTAGTCTAATATGTACTTTTCATTTTAGGGTGTTTTAAAAATAACATTAATTAGTGTGTTTAATTATTTTATATTTTGGATTATGTTGTAGCTTGTTTAAATTGTACATTGTGAAAATTTTATTATACTTTTTAATAAAGGGTGTTTTAATTGGTTGTTTTTAATTTGGTAGATAAGCTTTTAATTGGTTGTACAATGTAAATAAATTATTGTACTTTTAAGTAATGGGGTGTTTTAATAAGAGTATTAATTACAATATGTATTTCTCTTAACTTTGACTTTCAAGATTTCACTTTTCAAGGTTTGATTATACACTCTTAATATGTGGTATAGATTTGAAAAGTTCGCTGGAAATATATGGAGTAAAACCCTTTCTATTATACTCCGTAGTATAAAGAATTGACCATGTACTCGATTTATTGAAAAAAAAAAAAAAAAAAAACTATTTAGGCAGGATAAAGATCAAAATAAAAATATAAATATCCGGACACTAGGTAATTTTTTTTTTCTTTTAAAAAAAAGGTTTGCGAAAAAATCTAAAAAATTCATAAGATCGGGTATGTCGGTGCATGAAAAAGTTGTGAAGAAAGTTTTTATAAAAGTGGATACTTTTTTAAAAAAAAGAATTATGAAAAAGTATGTTTGTTCATTAAATCGTTTTTTTGTGCATCAAAAATTCGTTTTTGCACCCAACTTCTTTTGACTTTTTTTCATCAAAATAACATTGCGCATCTAACTAAAACAAGTTGAAAATTTTATGCATCAAAGTTTTTTTTTCATCAAAATTCGTTTTTTTGTGCATTAAAAAAAACGTATAAAAACTCAAAATTAGATAACTTTTTTCACAAATTTTATGCACCAACATACCCAATCTTATTAAAAAATTTTGGATTTTTTTGCGAACAAAAAAAAAAAAAAAAAAAAAAAACTTTTGTAATATACGAATATTTGTTTTTTTATTTAGGCTCATAATTTTTTAATAAATTTGTACTACTTAATTTATAAAAATAGAAAGGGGCAAACAAGTGTACCCATTTCTGAGATATATTAAAAGCTAATCGCTTTAGGCATGTTACCAAACACGTCAAACCGCTATTGGGAAAGTTCATCACTTACCCAATAGCTTTAGTTTGTTACCTACTTAGCGAAACATGGAATGTCTAATTGACCACGAGAGGTCACTAAATAAAAGTTGATCCAATCTTTAAAAGTACAGTAGTTTGTAAGTTGCTATTGGGAATTTATACTAATCATCAAACCCATCCTCATCTGCAGAATGATACATATCATATTCTTGTTCAATCCCAATTCTACTTCTCGTTTTCAACGGTCTACCAGAACCTTTTGTTTTCTGTAGCGGTTTCCTAATCTTCTGTGCCTGCTGCTGTTCTAACACCTTTTCAGATGGTTTCCGTCTTCTTTTCAAGTTTGTGACGCCGGTATCTTCAGCACCAGAATTCTCTAATCCTGCATTGCAAGTTCAGGAATAAATAATGTACTTCAAAGATAGCAAAAATGGTTTACACAAGTTCAGGAATAAATAATGTACACACGGGTTTACCCTGGTGTAGGGGTAGGATCTGTCTACATTTTACCTCCCCCATACCCTGCCTAGGTGGGATTGGGTTTGTTGTTGTTGTAAAGATAGCAAAAATGGTTCCGCAAAACGAGTCATTTTTGTGAACCATCAGTCAATTTATGTTACCAACAACCCATCTACAGGAATGCCAAAGAGGTAACAAAGACAAAGTGATGTCTTCACTTCTAGAGGTAATAACCATGAACTTATGAAAGGGTTAATTCAGGTTGTCATTTATCTCAAACCAGGCCAATATAAATAATTTAGTAACCAGAGGAACAATTTAACTATGTTTGATGGGTTGAAGGTCACCGAAGGTCTACATGAAATGAATACATCCTGCCATATTGTTTTATTCATTTATATAGATATAGATTGTTATTATGATTATATAGTCTTCTGTTAAATACCAACAAAAAGTTATCGCAGAGGACATTTAATTGTTTATGGGTGAACCTGACCCGGTCCAGGACTGTTTTGACCCCTACTAATAAAGGACTTGTTTCAACCCGAACCAACTTAGACCCATTAACCAACCCAACTATCTTGCCACCTCTATTAATTTTTACTAATTAAAAATTCCAACTATGCATGTATGGCAACTAGAAAAGGTAATAACTCTCGGCATGCTTAGCTTTAAAATCTATACAACCAAAAACTTTTAAGCTAATTACCTGAGATAAGAAACCTAAACTGTTAACATAATATAAAGGCCAAAAATGTGTCCACTATTTCAAAGAGCACATTCCCTTGTAAAGAAAGGGGGACCTTGAATGTGTGTTTTTAAGGCGACACTTTGCCGGATATTCAAGTGCAAACAAAGGACAGCAAACCAAATAAGCCATATCCTAATAAATTTACCCAAGCACTCAAATATACTTATTGCAACTTTTAAGGTATGATAATCAGTTTCATAAGCTCATAGCTCAACCAGAATATCTAATTAGAAGGAGTACACAGAATGGCCAACAGTTTTGGATTATGGGCTTCAGAACTGGATTATCTGATTATTCGACTTAAAGTTGCAAGAATCAGTTTTTATAGATTTGGCTTTATATGATTATTAAAGACTCAGAGCACAAGTAATTAGTTTCATAAAAGCTGCCATGCTGATCATCAAAGAGTAAATATAAAATAATCAATTATCACTTTTCTAGCCTAAACTGTAGGAGTCCTAGTCAACATTACACAAGACACTGATATATTTGCTAAATAGAAATTTTGATGATATTAACTATTTTTCACATCCGAACACCCTCCAAATACTTAAAGAGGGAGCAAAGTACCTTCAATTTGACTAGAATCATGGTTCATTGCCCGACCATCGATTCCTGTCTCTTCTGAAAGAGGGAATCAGAATTCTTGCTATCACCTAGTTTTGAAGTACTTCCATTGTGTTTTCCTGCTGCTCAGTAACATCAGGACAAGGATCTGTAGGCAAGAAGCATAGTTCATCCTGTGAGATATCTGAATCACTAAAGGCTGAATCCTTCTCAATGGTTGTAATGTCGACTTCATCATCTTCATTAGTGTATGATTCTTTCACCTGCAAGAATTCAAGTAACAAACTAGAAAGTCAGTCCAGAGAGTTCCAGCTACAATAGGAAGTATTCGTTTAAAATAGAGGTAGCAATTTACGTGACCGGTCAAAGAGAAAATGGTTTTTGGTTTATATTTCTAAAACAGTTACCTGGTTTAGATATAATTACAAACTATATAATTAAACCAGTAATCTTAATTTTTTTCGAACAGGTTGTGACTTGTAAGCATTTGGAAGACCAATTTTGGGTAAATGGTAGAATATGGTCAGTTTGTCACCTCTAATAATACCTTTTCAGTATCTGGCACCAAGTCAAATTCATCTTCACGTTCAACATACTCCTCGTTTTCCTCGAGTTCCTTGAAATCTGGGGCAAATGCACTCCAATTCTCAGTATAGTCTTTGGCCCATATGTAAACTAAGCCAGTTAACGACACCGAAACGACAATAGGATGAACCGGGTGCCAAGCCAAATCCATCAAGGCTTCCTTTGGACCTTCAAGAATTTTCACAAGATGTCCGGCCCTATCCCAAATGTATATTTTGTGCTCACCTTTACTAGCAGAACCTCCAACTACCCATTCACCATCACCACTAAAACATGGTGCTTTCCAGTGAACTTTGGTTATAGAATCTTGAAACTCTCGGAAAAGTGTTAAACACTTCAATCCGGTAGCCTTTAACATTTCAACCTCATCTGGGGCATCCAGTACCTCATCAAGGGCTTTAAGTGGATCTTTTAAGGGCAAAAGATTTTGATATATTCTAATTGTACGATCACTTGAATTTGTAAGAAGATAGTGCCCGTCCCTGCTGAATACTATATTCTTTATCACCGCACCACCCGTAATTGGGACAATCCCACGAACCTGATTGTTTTTATAATCAATTATGAGGATTTCCCCCACCGAGTTTCCTACATAGACCAGATCCCCATACTTGTTGAAGCATGCTGCTGTTGGTGTATAATGCGCTGACCCATCTGTAAACTTGTTGCGTGATGGAGGAGCAACTCCACTGGCTTTGTCAGATAAGGATATGGGAAGTGTAGTTGTGGTTTTGCTGCACAAATCAACAATCATGGGAGCAGAGGAGAAGGGGCAAACTAGGCAAAGAGTTAATTTGGGAGAACCACCACCAGGGTGTAAACGAGCTTGTAAGGGGGTTTGTTGCAGTGTTGTTCGGTATATCTTTTCTCCCTTTACAACATCCCATAGACTTAAAGACTTATCTGCAGCTGAAACAAGTATGTGGTGACCGTCCTTTGACCAGCAAACACTTGTTATGGCAGCAACACAATCCTTATCCCTTAGTTCTTTGGCGATACCTCGTGTCTCAAAGTCCCATATAACACAGCTTCCATCAGAACACCCAGCTGGGAAAAAAAAAGGCATGATAGGTATTAGTGATACCACCCATGGATTGATGGACATTATATATTCCTAAAGAAGTAAAAAAATGTACAAGGTTCAAAGTTTCAATAGAGCTTAAAGATTAGATGGAATGACTGATAAACCCTTCAACGCATAAATTAACAAATAAACTAAAATAGTGTCGGGATGAGTGTATTGAAAGTTATAATTGTGACTAGAATAATCAGATGATCAGTTAATTTGGACTATGACTAGCCAGGCAATTTTACTCTACTGAATGCTTAGTTTTTGTACAGCATGTTATCAGCTTCTCCTAAATCTGATTATTTTGAACCTGAATTATAAGAAAATAATGATAATAACTTGCTATATGATGTCTTATAGCAGATCCTTAGCATGCTCTATGCCTAACTGACAAATTTCCATCTCAACTGAGAGATCACTTCTTTGATTGATACTTAAAATAACTTATTTCAGTAACTCAAATAATACAAAATTAGTATTCTACATGATATGAAAGTTTGTGAGCATTGTCTAACAACTTCAGAAAGTCAAAACTTAAAAGTTACAAGACTTGTATAAAGCCCAAATTGTTTTATAACAGTAATAATAATTTAATCTGTTACAAATGTAAGAACAATAATGCATTGTAAATCAGTCACTTGCGTCACAAAACACTAAACCCCACATGCATTACTAGATACTATTAAAACGAAAAAACACAGCAGTTCCTGAACACTTAATGACGTCTACCAGTTGTAAATGGCCAGAGATCTTTCTGGAAGTAGTCTCTACCCTTGGTTAGATGTATGACTGTCTACTTCATACCTGCCCCGTACCCCGCATTAGTCGATTAGGTGTTGTTGTTCTAGTAGGTGTACATGCAGCATTAAGCTTGAGCATGGACAACTGTATTGAGGTAAAAGCCAAGTAACGAACCACAAGTTGTGAAGGGATATAGTGGAGTACATCGACATAATATATAAAAAAAGATATCACATATATCCTTTATATTTTCATCTAGGGACATTAAAAACACAGCAACATTTACTCAAATTTCATGCAAAAATGAACTAGTAGTCCATTGTTATCGTCATGTAACATTTGCTCAAACAGAACTCAGTGAACAAACCTTGGGCAGGCTACATGGAGGTCAGGACATACCCTAAAAAATAGCAATGCAAAGAGCATGAAAGAAATTCTTATTTGTAATGTGTGCACTAAATTTATTGTAGATTAAAGAGTTTTCAAACACTTAAGATGTTGGTTCGACTGAATGGCAAGTGATATCTGGTATCACATAAACCTGTATGGAGTACAAAATAGAAAACACATGGATATTTGATTACCAGCAAGAAGAGTGCCACGGCGATTAAAAGATATACATTTCATTATGCCATGCTCCAGATACTCTTCTATCACTTCTGGAAAATCCCCCTGCAACGGATCTTAGCCCAAATAAAAACATTTGCACAAAGTATATTGATCAGCATAATAAAGACGGAAATCTTATGGAGAAAGAAAAAGAATTGATTAATGATACCTATAATTGGAGCATTCATGGCATTTGTGTCAAATATGAAACGAGTTTAAGCCTGCACTGAAGGTGTAGAATTATTTAAGATAAGGACACTGAAGAACCCTAATGCAGAGTGTGTGAAGAGTTGTAGAACATATGACATTTTCTTGTTAACAAATTGATACACACAGAATGGAAAATAGCATAATCTATTATACTTGCTTAGAAGCACAACTAGTTTAGGTGCTACTGTATTTATACTCGCATAAAACACTGAACATAATCAGCACAAAAACGGTAAAGTGATATCTAAACTGCTGTTGTACAATTCCTGGGTTTCAATCCTTTTGTTTTTCTACACCTTTTCATTGTTGACTCAAATTCATTAGTAGTTGAATACAGCAATAGTAACCATAGTTACATAAATCGAATACCCTAGCTAGACATTCAAATTAAGGTCATAAAATAAAATATCTTACAACATAAAAGTTAAACCTAATTCTAGAAAATTAGCACCAAATTGAAATTTCTAGGGTTTTAATTTGAAGTAACCTGAAATCGAGAAAAACGAGTGGAATGGATGGAAGTAAATTGGTAAAGAATAAACAAGGATGGATTTGTGTGCGGAAGAGAGATTTGATTGATGATTGTGATTTTTAATAATGGACAAACAAAGCGGGAACAAAACGAGAGAATCAATAAAGTGGTCGGTCAAGAAAAGATAGTGAGGTTGGATTTTGGGATTTATTTGAACCCTAGGGCTTGTTTCTTTTTTTTTCTGGATTAAGTGGGTGATGGCTTCTTCATTAATAAGTGCTTGAGTGGGAGAAGACCTTTGGTTTCTCCATATAATACTATTTAATGAAAAAAAACATATCATATGTGTGGTACACCACTATCTCCCCATTAAGACTTATTAACACTCAAGTATAACATAACTTTCTTTCTTTATAATAAAAAAGAGTAAATTACACTGTTCGTCTCTTGTGGTTTGCGTTGATCGCGAGGAGTTAAATCGTTTGACCAAAAAGTTGCACCGCCCATCCTTAAGTGGCAAACGTTATGCGTCATTAGTCCTCTCTCTACGGAGCCCACTAACTATTCGTTAAGTCTTGTTAACACGAGGGTATAATCGTCGTTTCAACACCATAAGACCACACAAACACACATACAAACACAACCATTCATCATCCTCACCACTTTTCTCTCTCTCTCTCTGAAAACCCTAGCCGACCGGAAAAACACCACCGCCGCCCACCACGCAAGACCCACCTCTCACCGCCTACTCCAAAAGACTCCCCACCACTCCCTCTTTTTGATCTACTACATCACGCGCCCCAAGTAATACATGTAGCTCCAAAAGTAAAGCCATTATCAAAGTTGAAACGGAAACAGCCAACGTGGATTATGAAATATTGTGGGAAGACTTGATAACTAAAGAACAGATTGGGCAAGGTATCAATGAATGGGGATTTTAGACATTAGAATGCTTATGTGGTTCCCATCTCCACTTGTGAATTTTTTGTTATGGAAAACAAAAATAAAATAAAAGAGTATAAAATATGAGTTTATGCAGGATATTGCGATCAAGCTATTTACATATCAAGAGTATTCAGATAATGTGATGGTATCATTTAAACAGGAGGTAAATCTTTCATCAACCGTGTGAAACGTTTGGTCACTCATTTTTTATGGTCTCTTTGCAAGTGTGGTGAATAGAGATCTACCTTGGTGTAAATGAGATATAATGGTCCTGTTTAATTTTTGAAGGTATCTCTGATGAAAAATAAAAGCTTCTCTATTATTTGGTTAAAATTTTAAATTATACCCATTTGACCCATTGAAGAGAAAATATAACTTAAATCAACCGTTTTTAGGTAAATAGGTCACAAATGTTTTACCTCAACAAAGGAGCTTGATGCTCCAAGAACGCCTCTTCAGTTTGTTATAGAGCAAAATCAAGTCTTCCATACGTCGAGTTCTAGTCTTTGAGTTAATTAGCATAAACAATCTCAATATTCAATTTATTCCTTTCAGTCTAGCTTAAATCGAGTTTTTCTATCCAGAGGAAGTTTGTTTCGGATACTACAGAGAAATTCGAACCAATTGGATTCGAGACGTCGTCTTCATATGGCCATGGTAGTGGGTTGGTGGTGATGTCGTGGTGGTTTGGTGGTGGTGTACAACTGTGGTGGTGGCTGGAGTTGGATAGAGAGAATTAAGAGTGTGTGTTTTTTTGTGTTTGAAGTGTAAGGACAGTGTGTACCTTTTATGTTTTTGTTTTTGATAATTTGTGATGGTGTTGATGAAAGTTTGAGGAAGAAAGGAGTTGGTGGGGAAGAGAATGAAAAAAAGAAATATGGGTTTGTGGGTTGATGTGGAAGAAAAGACTTAAATTACTATTTTACCCTCATGGGTTAAGTGAGTTAACTGATGTTAGTGGGATTTGGTGGGGCCAGTTGGATGGAGGGACGAACGATGCATAACGTTTGCCACTTAGGATGGATGGATACAACTTTTTGGTCAAGGACAAAGGTTGCGGTCAATCTAAACCACAGACGACGACGGTGTAATTTACTCATAAAAAATGACAATTTAAACTTATATTTAATTTAGAGTAAATTACACCGTTCGTCTTGTGGTTTGCGTTGACCGCAGGTTTCGCCCTTGACCAAAAAAGTTGCACCGTCGTCCTAAGTGTGAAACGTTATCGTCGCTCGTCTTCCTCTAACGGCGATAAATTAACGCCTCGTTAAGTCACCCAACTTGAGGGAAAAGACCAAAATACCCTCATTATGTATCTACTTACTCCAAGAATAACCACCCACCACCATCTCCTTTATTCATCTTTATCACCATCCATCACCACCATTTTATTTTTAAAACACATAAAAAATCAAATTAAATCAAATCAAAACACCTGATTCAAAACCAAATATCACATTCAAACCCACAATTCAAAACACCATCACCACCATCTCTTTTTAACAACATCAACAACAAAATTCAAACACATAATTTAGCATCCTTTTTATCATCGCGAACAAGAATAGCAAAATCAACTACTTTTAATCTCCTAAAAGATAATTGTAGCACTATTAGATCTTCTTTTTTTACCCATCATAAACCCACAACCACCACCACCATCTTCTTCAACAACAAAAAATTTCTAACCTATAACCACTACCCACAACCACCACCACCATCTTCTTTACCCATGTTTCTGCACTCACTTGCAAACAACATCCACTACCCCAATCTACTAGTTCTCTCTCTCTCACACACAAACACAAAACTCAACGCACTATTAGATATTCTTTTTTTTCCTCGATTTCCAGATCTATACTTAAATGTTTTGTAACAATTATGAAATAAAAAAGGTGAATAAAAGATGAAAAGTGGGTACAACCTGTGCTACCCAAACCAAAAAACACACACCCACAACCACCACCATAACCACCACGCGCCACCGCACGCGCCGGCTGCAACATAAATGTTTTGTGGCTGCCACCGTAACTTCCACCGCCGTGAACCCACCACCACCACAGCCACTATAAACACCACCACTAGACCACCTCATTTTCTAGACTTCAACCGACCACACGTAGCTTCACCATCAACTTCACCATCACCTTTATCACCACCATCACCACAACCACAACCTACAAACATTGCATATGGTGGACACCTTCTTTTATCACTAAGCACAACAGCTGACCCACCAGAACTCCAGTAGCAGTCAAGGTTCATGGAAGAAAAAGATTCAGAACAAAGTTTTCTCAAGAACAAAAGGAGATGGTGACTCTTTTATAGGAATTAGAACGGGAGGATGATGGTGACTCTTTTGAACCTTCAAGACATGATTCTTCCTACTTTTGGCTTTCTTCACATCTCCCTAAGCCACGCTTGGCACCAATGGTAAACCTTAGGATGTATTTCATCCCATTTAGGAGTGCTGATAAAGTGGTTTTCCATTTGAGGAGCCAACTTTGGATCTAATTTGATGAAAGAGGGGTGTGGGTGTTGCGTTGCAGAAAGAAAGAGGGAGACATGTACAGGAGGCTAGAAAAGATAAAGATAATGATAGGATTATTAGCTATGTTTTTGGGTAGATGAAAACTAAGATACATGTGATTTTGGTTGTTAAAGATAGGATCTTGGTCAAAGATAGGATATTGTTAAAGATAAGATGATAAGATTATTAGTGATGTTTTTGGTAGATACTGGATCGTGGTTGTAAAAATGTAGAAGCAATAGAGAGAGAAAGAAAGAGATGATGAGAGAGAAAAAAATTAGGTGAATGATAATATAGTAGATAGAGTAAATTAGGTAAAAAAAATGTAAACT
This sequence comes from Chrysanthemum lavandulifolium, assembly GCA_022545495.1. Taxonomy (NCBI): domain Eukaryota; kingdom Viridiplantae; phylum Streptophyta; class Magnoliopsida; order Asterales; family Asteraceae; genus Chrysanthemum; species Chrysanthemum lavandulifolium. The sequence continues at coordinate 118,733,540 of CM040244.1, forward strand.
ACACCGTTCGTCCTTGCACCGTTCGTCCTTATGGTGTTGAAATGACAATTATACCCTCAGGTTAACAAGACTTAACGACCGTTAGTGGGCGCCGTTAGAGGGAAGGACAAACGACACATAACGTTTCACACTTAAGGACGAACGGTGCAACTTTTTTGGTCAAAGGACGAAACCCTGCGGTCAACGCAAACCACGAGGACGAACGGTGTAATTTACTCTTTAATTTATTAATATCTTCAAAAAAGTTACTGTATGTTTTATTATCAACAAAAACAGGAATATTATTAATACAAATAAATCGTAAAAACGTTTATTAATATTTAACGATATTTTTAAGTTTTGTTGATAACAAACATAAGATTATGTAAAAGTATAAATCTAAATAGGGAAAATGACGCAAATTCCTTCGGCGTCCTGAGGCTAATCACTTTCCGGACCACTTTTTTTTTTCTTTTCAAAATGGACCGAGGGCAATCGCTGTCATTGGGCAACTCATCGACATTGTGACAAGTGTCCCGTATGTGTAAGGTATTGTTTTTTGGGCAACTAAAAAGTGCTGGGCAACCGTATTTTTTAAAAAGGGTTGTTTTGTCATTTTACATTACATAGAAAGTACACATTTGAATAGTGAAAGTACAGTACAGTTCTATTCAAAATCCAATACCCACTCGTCTTCAAAAATTGTCTTCTTCACTCTCTGTTCTTGCTTCTCGCACAAAAACATTCTTAGTTACTGTTTTCACAAATCAAACCGTCTTCTTCGACAACCCCTCTCTTCCTTGTAACGTTAGTTATGTTCCCATCTACATTGCTACACTGTTGATTGCAACATAATTTTTCTATTCACGACATTTTTTTCAAACAAGCAAAATACCTTCGATTGCTCAATTTTTTTCCCAATAAAGTGGGCAAATATGGTACGTAAATATTTTTATTATTGTTTATTACATATGATTTATTTCCAAGTGGTTCTATGTTATAATAAATCGTTGTTGTTATTCGATTATTGCCTATGTTAGATAGGTGTTAATTCCATTTTACAATCCATTGCTCTTTTTTATGTCTGTCTGATTTGTAATTATGTAGGGTATAATACCTTAGATGTCGTTAGTTAAGTATGTAACATTACTTGGTTCATTAAAAGTGGCAGTTTGTAGACTAATAAGGAGTGGTTGAAATGGGTCCAGGTCGAGCCATTGAATCTGGTATATTAGGGTAGCTGGTTTATATGCATCATCCGATATGACTATGCTATTGTTTACGGCGTTGGTATAGATTCCTTCTATTGTCTGAATTAATTTTTGGTTTTTGTTGACCCTTTTTAGGACTATGAAGCTAAGTTAATCATTACGAGTAAACTGAACTACTTTTCGTTGATAAAGCAAAAGTTAGACACAAAACGCCGCATCTTGTTTAGGAATACCTGCTTTGGAAGATGGATTGATCTCTTGTTTTTTTAACATGAAACACACATCATAGATTATATGCTACGGAAACAGCATACAGTTGACGATGCTCATTATGATATGGCCTTCATTTTTTACATTGAAGGACATGCTTTACATTTTGGTCATCGTGAGTTTTGTCTAATGACCGGACTGCGGTTTCGATCTGTAAGCTTTGGGTTGTATACATCTAGTTCTCTCAATTTTCGTAACAGGTTGTTTCCTGATAAGCAAGGGTATATTATAACCAACTTAGACGTTATTGGTGTTATCGATGATGAAGAGCGGTTTCGACAGATATCTGATGAAGACGCTGTACGTCTTTGTCTTTTGTTAGCCTTAGAGGTGATCTTTATGGTCGTTTGTTGACATGCGAGGTGGATGATACACTGATGAGGTTAGTTGATAATCTAGATGATTGGAACGCTTATCCATGGGGTGAGCATATTTGGACTCATTTATACGACCAACTTCATACTGTATTTGATAAGCACACGAATGAACACCTTTTAAGATTAAAGAAAGATCCAAAGCATTGTCCGACATACACACTGTCTGGATTTGTGTTTGGTTTTCAGGTATCTATTTTCCAACTTAACATTTTTACTGATTTCTATATTTAAAAAGTTTATGTTTTTTTATCTTTATTTTTTTTATTCGTATAGATGTGGATCCTTGAGTCCTTTGAAAAATGTCATGTTTGGTGGATTAAACATCCAAACATCATACCAAGAGCACTAGGCTGCTCTAGGAAGGTTTAAAATAACTGATCGTTCGAACCTTTTTTCAAAGGTAAGCCTGTTAAACTTGTGGTTATTTATTACATGTTTATAGGTAAAAAGTAAACATACACAGAAAAGTAGATGTTCCATTTCCACCTATCTAAATCAAGGCATATGCATAAATACTAAAAAGATCTGCACAAATAGTCACAGCAGATTTCAGGTGCACATATTATAGATTAAACAGATAACAACCATTCAAGTTTTTTTAGTACATCAACAAACCACTAGATAAGGTAAACAGATAAACCTTAAGCCATTTTTCTTTTCCCTTTGCCTTTGCCTTTGTCAGTCGCTCCTGTGACTGTCGAGGGTTTATTTATGCCAAATTTCTTCTCTTTAATATCAGCCCATGTTTGTTTATTTGCAAGTCCTATTACCTGAATCCTTTTACCCGAGAGGTTCCGACTTTGGGCATCACAAACTGAAGGCGTTTTTTCCTCAAAACTCATAAACGTTGCCCTTTTCAACAGACTTTCGCGATAAGCTACCACATCGGGTCTGTCAGAATAGTCACTTGAGCTGTAGCTAGACAAATAGCTGGACATAGAGCTTGAATCACTTTCAGAGCTTTCAACGTTTAGGAAGTATGAATCCCATGGATTACATGGCTGCATTGTATCTGAAGTGCTTGAGGACATTTTTATGCTTGAATCAGAAGAGATTGTTATGATATCTGCAAAGTAAACAAACACTTTAAAGATACTTGAAAACAATCTTAGCATTAGCAAAATAATATTTACAGAAACAAAAACCCACCAGCTTTTTTTGTAGTCATTTTTATTAGGGTTTTGCTGATATGTGTGTGTAAAACCAGTGTCAATGTGTGTCTGTTTATGACTGTGTATGTGACTCTAAATCTCACTATAAAAGAAAGCCTCTACCTAACCACATTTAAAAGCATTAACTTCCTAATAAATGCTGGTTGTTGACCTTTATTACTTATTCTTCATCACTGGCAGTATTAAGTTCCACTTGTAGTTTATGACTTTAATTACAGATCCCTTATAAAATGGTGTCTTATCTCAATATGTATTGTTTTTTAATGATAAGCAGTATTTTAAAATTTTCACAAGATTGTATGCAAATTGTAGTTTTTCAACACATTATCAGCCAACGTTGCATCCTTATCTGTTTCTGGTTGTTTTTTATTCTTTTATCAATACAATCTACTAAAACATAAGCACCAGTTACAAATAACTCTAGTATTTGTCAAACTCCAGTAGTAGTTGTATCACGAAAGCAGTTGTAAGTCATATACTAGCAGCAATTTACCACGTAGTGTATTCTCTAGATGATTCTAACAACAACCAGCAGTAGTTCCAATACATTAGCAGTAGTTGAGAGTCTACTACCAGTAGGTGAGACTGGTAGAACATTTCCTTAGCAATCCAAACTCACGAGGCAACATTGGTAATGTATGAGTTGAAAGCCTTTATATTACTTAATTTCAGTAACTAAAAAATATGTGGAAAACTAGAAGGGGGGGTTGAATAGTTTTGCCAATTAAAACTTCGTTTTAAACTATTTAGATCGACTTATGTAAATTTATTTTGGATGTGTGTTGGATGTTGATAAACAAACATATAGAAATATAAACAGGTAATGAAAAGATAAAGAGTTAGAAGCACCAAACCACAACGCGAGTATTTATAGTGGTTCGGCTACAAGGACACCTTCCTTGCCCTACTCCACTCCCCGAGTCACCTACTCGCGAGTTTGAAATCACTACACAACACCAGCTCCTTATGGCGGAGAAGCCTTCACAACGTCGCCTACTCTTTTTCCGGTACTAGGCTAACCACCGGGTTCTTTCACCAAGGAGAACCACACCTACCACAACGTCGCCTACCCTTTATCCGGTACTAGGCTAAGTACCGAGTTCCATTACAATGGAGGAACTACTACCCAACACTACACAACACCTAAACTCAAAGGAGATCTACTCCTTATAATAACATCATCAAGGATAACAATATCCTTTGACCCAATACTAATCTATCATGTACATCGAATCACACCATATCGAATGTACACCTTAGGCACCTTTCACTAATGCCTTTGACTAGATCTTCAAGACACCCTTCACTAATGTCTTGTAACTTGACTTCTAGGCACTCTTCACTAATGCCTTTAGCCTTGACTTCTAAGTACCCTTCACTAGTGCTTTCAATACGGATGATCGACACCCTTCATTAATATCTTCTTCTTGACACTTGAGACATCTTTCACTAATGTCTTCAACACTACACTTCTTATGAGAAAGAAGAAAACTATCAATAAGAGAACCTTAGTAGTCTTGATGATAACGAAGCATGGCAACTCATGGACTTGAGCTTGCTCGTCTTCAAAAGATGGTGATCTCGCCTTTAAGAGGAACCTAGAGAATCACACGAAAACAAAACTACATACATAGATCACTTGGATCTGAGGTTAGAGAGTTTGTAACTCAAAGAGAAAATATGTGAGAAGGGGGTGAGAAACAATGAAGAAATGGCTCACTATTTATAGAGAGAAAACATCTACTGTTCCATGGATCCCACGAATCCCTCACTTGAGGGATCCATCCAGTGCAATATTGGGGATCCGTGGGATGCTCCCCTTTGCCCATGGGTTTTGGGTCATGGGTCATGGGTTATGGATCATGGTATCAAAGTAGATACAATGTATCTCCAAGATGCAATGCATCTAGTCCATGGTTATGGATTAAAACTATGGGCCATGGATTAAAACCATGTATGACTTAAGCATGATGTCATGCAATGGATTATGGGTCAAGCTCGATGGGTATGGGTCATGGACTTTGGGTTGTACCCAACTATATTCAACGTATTTGGTCAATGGATCAAATACTTAAGTTTCTACCAATTTATATTACCCATTATAATACATACTAGTTATGTATATATTTGCCAAATATGTAAACACTAGTTGTTGTACATATGTATTATTAAATCATAAAAACACTTATACTTGTTTTAGTGTTTTATGTGAAAGCGTAAGTATGTTAGAAAACTATTGGCTCCAACCATTTACGTATTTTATTTGTTTCGTTAAAATGATTTTACGTTTGTTATCGACAAAACATTAGAAGATCGTAAAATATAAATAAACGTTTTTACGGCTTATTTGTATTAACAATCTCCCCCTTTTTGTTGATGACAAAATATAAAATTCGTAAAAGTTTGAATTTGTAGTTATTACTTTCTTCTCCCCCTTTTTGTCGAAACAAAAAGAGTTTCGAAGATAAACTAACACATTGTTTTAAGAAAAACATGTGAAAAGAAAGAATAGAGAGCAAATGACGGGAAGAGGTCTCGTCTTAACTCCCCCTTGACGAGTCCATCCGTTTGTGAGGGCGTCAAGTAAATAAAAACTACTAAGCTAATGTATTGCAACTATGTTTGCAAATGGTTTCGTCTTTAGCGACGATAATGCTCCCCCTAGATAATTGCAACTTTGCAAGGGGACGTCATGAAATATAATCCTAATATTGCAAATGATCTTGTAATGTAATGCTTTGACACAAAGCTCCCCCTAGCTTTAGAGTGTCAAAGTCTTCATGTGTAAATTGAAAACCTACAAAACAAAGGTTAGAAGACAAGTATATAATGCATAATTTCCTGCAAATACGACTCAAGTTAGTAGAAAACTAGTCTTCTGTTGCACGGATCCCACGGTTCCCTTCTTGGAGGGATCTGTCTAGGAAAATTTCAGGGATCCGTCTGTCTGATGACAAGATTCAGCAATGGTGATATAAACAAATGATGTTAACATCAAAGTGAGATATGTATTATACCAAATAATCATATACTCAGAAATATAGCAAATATCATGTAATTTCATTTAATTAAACTAGAGATATGATATACATGACTCTAAAAACTAAGAAAATGAACGATACATGACTTGGAGTTACTAGACTATCTAAGTTACGCTTGATACTAGGACACTACTAAAATCCTCTAGCTTAAGTTTGTTTAGGTTTAATCTCGTCGAAACGTTCGAGGAGGTGATAAAACATGAAACGTTGATCTTCCCGTACTTCATGTATCAAACTTTCAACATGTTGACAATGATAGCAATCTTTGTCATGGCTAGGCAGTGGTGATGGAAGAAATGAAATTGCTTGATGTGAAGAATCAAGTGAAGCGGGTTGAGGAGCCTCAAACGATGGAGGGATTGGTGGAGGCGCATTCGAAGATGGCTCGACCAAGAATGATGGTGGTGGTAGAGAGGTGTCAACTTCCATGTGGTCGGGTGGTTGACTTTGATAATTTATCATAATCCAAATGGGATTATTTGATGGTGACGGCGAAAAGGAAGCCGGAGCTAGTGTTGACTCAACACCTTGATTTTGTTCCATTATTCCTCTTAATGAGGAGAATGTTGCCGGTGGTAGAGGATGAGACGTCCTAGGAGGCAAATCCTCTAGATTGTAGAGATGTGGTGATGAGATTGGAGTGGTGAATGAAAGGGCTCTAAGTACCAATGGTGATGGTTTAGTGGAAATGGGATTATTTGGTTTAGGAGGTATGGTGGTGTTTGGCATAGGAAGTTTTGTGGGAACTATCCTTTTAGGGATTGGTTTGATTGGTTGAGTTGGTGGAGGAGAAATCCTTACATTTGTGGATTTGATCGGAGATGATTCGATTGAAGAAATTTCGTGTACAACACGAGCAATTTTCTTGGGTGGTCCTTTGGTGGATGAGTTACCACTTGGAGCTTTCCTCATGATGAGATGATTCAAAGAGGTTTGTAAAGGTAAGTGCTGAAAATGAGGATGAAGATGATGACTTTAGGAGTCCTAACAATGTGGTTTATAAAGCAAGGGATTTGGCAAGTGCATTCAAGACTTAAGCCACTAATATTCCTTGGAATGTGATGATTAGCATGCACAAGAGTCAACTTCAGAATTGTACTGATCTAGGAACTTAATTAAGATGAAATGGAGTGTTCAAGTTAGCAAGATGAGCTTGAAATGATTGTTTTAGCTAGAGTTGACATGAATATGTCATACGAATCCCACAGTTCCCTCTAATGAGGGATCCGTCTAGGCTAATCCTAGGGATCCGTCTCTCAGCTGCTAAGAAAACATAACAATGATGTTTGTAAGGTCTAATACCTATACTTTCTTGAGTGTTTCAGTCCATCTAAGTGTCTTAAATGAAGATGTACTTAAATACTTAAGGGTAATGAGTGATGTAGCTAATGATTGCCTTTTATGGAAGAAATTGGAACTTTTATGAGTACCAATGAATGACCAAAGATGACACTAAAGATTTGAGAGTGTCAAATGGAGCTAAATGATCCTAGAGATCAGATAGTAATTTAGGATAATGTCTTGAAGGATATCCTAAAGGCTTAAGATGGAAAAGCTAGAATTTGATCAGTTTCGACCAATTTTGAGGTAAGGATGATTATAATCAATTTTGTAATTGAAAGATTTCCAAAGCTAAATGTTTTAACATGTGAGGGATCATATGTGAGTATAAGAGCGGAAGAGTGATGAATTTTGATGAAACGATAGATCTCCAAGCGTTTTGATAGTGATCTAAGTGAGTTATGCATGAGTGTGAAACTTTTACTCAGCTTGATAAGGACTTAATTTGTTTTAATACACTATGTCTAGCTTAGTGTGGAGTGATCTAAAGATATGTTTTGAAATAAAATGATTGCAATAGCATTTCTGTTTGCCGAATCCCACGGTTCCCTAAGTTTAGGGATCCGTCTAGCACAAACTTTGGGATCCGTCTCTCTGCTAAACAGAACCTTTACAAAAGGTATGCAAGAGTTGTACAAGGCATTACATTTTAAGGTTAGTGTTTCCTAAGAAGTTCTAACACTAATATAGTAGAGATATCAAAAGGAAGATGTTTTATTTCATGAAGGAAATTGCATTACATTGATAAATCATGGATACTAAGGATTGACCCTATTTTGAAAGAAAGCTAAGTTCCTTGAGTGTTGTCGCTAGATGGATCATCAAATGGTTGATGAGTGTTCCCCGATTCGGGAATGAAGAAGGTCTTAATGAGAGAAGTGTTTAGAGGTTCCATCATTTTGTTCACAAGTACGTACAACGGACTTTGAAATTGAGGATGATGTGATGATAAAGGCATGTCAAGAACATTCCATAAGGGATTAGCTTGTTCTTAGAGACTTGAAGATTTACAATTCGCCTTGCGAAGAAGTAGGCGAGATTGTATGGTTGTTGTGTTACCAAACAATACATTATGTGAGCACAACAAGCGGGAAGGATTTCTCGATTTCCCCTAAGACTCTAAACATTTTCACGTAGGATGAGTGCAAGAGCCTTGTACTCTACTCGGATATCCCGTATATAGATAATGTTTGGATCGGAGTAATGGGGTTTGCATATTATGCGAGTCAAGTCTTTCGGGGAGGGTATGTGTGAACAATATGGACTATTTTCTTCACGAAAGTTGAAGAGAGAATCAAGAGACCAATCTTCAGTGAAGGCACATTGTCCATGATTTGGAATTCGGAGGATGTGAGCAAATTGCCCAAGGTTTAAAACAAACTTTTGGTTTTTGATCCAAAACCAAAGAGATAGAGAGCGATCCTCGTTACGAATGAGTTCGACTTAGAATTCCAATACAAACCTTGGACATATTTTCTCGTTAATTTCGAGAAGACATTGTAGTCCTATGGCTCGGAAGGAAGTATTGATACCTTCTTCGAATTATAGAGGGGTGTCGACAATACGTCCTTCGTGGAAGTGACGGGTTTCGAGATTATTGAACCCACGGACATGATTTCCAGATGTGTTGGGCTCAAGAGAGATGTTAGGAGTGTAGACACTAGTGAGTGAAAAATCAAACTCATATGCATGCGACATAGCGAGACCTATATAGGAGAGAAGAGTTAATAGGATGTGACGTATTACGGGTAAAACAATGATTACCTAACGTTTTTACAAGATGTTTATTAACAATGGTTACTCACTTAATGTTTGACATTTTAGTGGAACATTTCTTTTAGGAGTAAAACGGTTTTTATTTTGCATGAAAAACTGTTATCCAGAGGGACGGTTCTCACGGTTCCCTCCCATAAGGGATCCAGCTAGTGTATCTACAGGGATCCGTGGATCTGTAGTGACAGAAAAAGGTTTTGATGAAAAAGGATTTTTGCATCTTATATGTTTATACAAAGGTATGTACTTTAGCCAATTTTTACTATAGCATGCATTGTTGGTTTCAAAAGTGTCTCAAGATCAAAACTAACGAGAGATATAAAGCAAAAGAAATGACAAACACATTATGAGAAATTAACCAGATAAACTAGAACATTAGTAATATTTCATTTCAATGCTAAGAACGATACAAATGATTGGATATGTAACACCAATGTAGATTAACAACACAAAGTATATGTCTCCATACGTGAACTTCATCATAGGAAACACGAGAGCGATGAGTGTTAGGGCGATGAGTACAAGGGCGACGCAAACCATGTTGATGATGAACCTTGTTGGTTTTGGTTTGAGATGAGATGAGATGAGGAGGAAGATGAAGTTTTGAATGAGAGGTAATTTTTGAAAATGGAAAATTTGAAAAAGTGGATATTTATGGGGAAGGAGGAATTTTTGAGATTTATATTTTGTTTTATTATTAGAAAGATATGATTTTTGGATTAAATGAGATAAAACGTAAATTTTTATAGACCTCGACTTAAGACGAAAAAAATAACACGTATGCGAGAAAAGCTTCCTAATGAAGCTACATGTAATATGGGAATATGCACAAAAGATAATTATATAAATACCTATGTAAGCATGCTTATTTATAGAGCTAATGTTATTTAGAGATAAGTGGAAAGTCATACCTCTAATGCACTTAGGAATGTCTTTACAAATGACACAACAAATGTCAGTAGACAATTCCGGCTCCTTTGTGTTTAAGATACCTTCTTAGGGAAGGTATTCTTGTTACCAAGCAATTCATATGGCTTGGTAGGTATGAGTTTTAACTAAGCAACATGACAAAGAAGATTAGTGCAATTAAATAAATAATAAGTAAAAAAAATGTTGTCGTTTAATCAACATCCAAACAAAGAATTTTAAAAACATGGTATTTATTTTTATAAAAGACCTTCTTTGTAGTTTTCAATTAACCATGGATCGTATCAAGTTTTTAAAGTACAATATACTTTAAGGAACTTGGTAACGAAGCTCTGATGCCAATTGTGGAAAACTAGAAGGGGGGGGGGTTGAATAGTTTTGCCAATTAAAACTTCGTTTTAAACTATTTAGATCGACTTATGTCAATCTATTTTAGATGTGTATTGGATGTTGATAAACAAACATATAGAAATATAAACATGTAATGAAAAGATAAAGAGTTAGAAGCACAAAACCACAACGCGAGTATTTATAGTGGTTCGGCTACAAGGACACCTTCCTTGCCCTACTCCACTCCCGAGTCACCTACTCGAGAGTTCGAAATCACTACACAACACCAGCTCCTTATGGCGGAGAAGCCTTTACAACGTCGCCTACTCTTTTTCCGGTACTAGGCTAACCACCGGGTTCTTTCACCAAGGAGAACCACACCTACCACAACGTCGCCTACCCTTTATCCGGTACTAGGCTAAGTACCGAGTTCCATTACAATGGAGGAACTACTACCCAACACTACACAACACCTAAACTCAAAGGAGATCTACTCCTTATAATAACATCATCAAGGATAACAATATCCTTTGACCCAATACTAATCTATCATGTACATCGAATCACACCATATCGAATGTACACCTTAGGCACCTTTCACTAATGCCTTTGACTCGATCTTCAAGACACCCTTCACTAATGTCTTGTGACTTGACTTCTAGGCACCCTTCACTAATGCCTCTAGCCTTGACTTCTAAGCACCCTTCACTAGTGCTTTAAATACGGATGATCGACACCCTTCACTAATATCTTCGTCTTGACACTTGAGACATCTTTCACTAATGTCTTCAACACTACACTTCTTATGAGAAAGAAGAAAACTATCAACAAGAGAACCTTAGTAGTCTTGATGATAACGAAGCATGGCAACTCATGGACTTGAGCTTGATCCTTTTCAAAAGATGGTGATCTCGCCTTTAAGAGGAACCTAGAGAATCACATGAAAACAAAACTACGTACATAGATCACTTGGATATGAGGTTAGAGAGTTTGTAACTCAAAGAGAAAATATGTGAGAAAGGGGTGAGAAACAATGAAGAAATGGCTCACTATTTATAGAGAGAAAACGACTCTCGCTCCACGGATCCCACGGATCCTCACTGAGGATCCGTCCAATCTAACACTTGGGGATCCGTGGACGCCCCCCTCGCCTATGGGTTTTAGGTCATGGGTCATGGATCATGGTATCAAAGTAGATACAATGTATCTCCAAGATGCAATGCATCTAGTCCATGGTTCATGGATTAAAACTATGGGCCATGGATTAAAACCATGTATGACTTAAGCATGATGTCATACAATGGGTTATGGGTCAAGCTCCATGGGTATGGGTCATGGACTTTGGGTTGTACCCAACTATATTCAATGTATTTGGTTAATGGGTCAAATACTTAAGTTTCCACCCATTTATATTACCCATTATAATACATACTATGTTAGGAATTGGAAATTCCATAGTGAAGTGTCGGTCACCCCAAATAAAATCTAGCATAAGTTAGCTCGTAGACATGTCGTTATTTACGTTGTTTAGTAGTTAATTAGTTAGTTATTAGCATAGATTAGTTTAGAGTAACACCGTGGAGGAAGGACGGGTCTTTACCCACTGTATGCCTGATCTGACCGACGGTGAGGGCGTTTAGTCTCAGAATTATAAATACCCCTTCCATCCTTGGAAGGGGTGGTGCTTCTTTGATAATCTAACCTTTTCTCTTTTTGTTTATCTCTCTAGAATCACCCTCTCTACTCTCTTCATCTCTAACCATGGCTTTCTTGTATTATCACCATCCTAGACCACCCGAATCATCAAAAAACATAAAATATACGATCCTACAAATGGTACCAGAGCCTAGGTTTTATTGTTTTGTTGATTTGAATGGTTCTTTTATGTGGTTTGTATTGATAGTGATGCGGCTTGTTACTGTTTGATGTAGTTTGTTATTGTTGGTCAAATCTTGTTTTACACTATGGTTGATGTGGTATTTGAAAATTATTAATATGGTATTGATATTGGTTTGTGGGTATGTTGTAGTAAAACAGTTGCTTTTACAAGTAATTTTATGTGTTCTGGGTTCGAATTGCTGGTTAAGAAACCATGTTTTATGCTGCTGTGAATCTTGTGTTCACTTGTTTTATGCTGCTGTGAAACCATGTTTTAGACTGCTGTGAAGACGTTTTGGTCAAGGTTTATCTATGCGGTTTGAGTAAATTTGTCCTGTTCAAACATGCGGTTTGTCCTTATAATTAGTTCAGAAGCGTTTTGTTGAAAGCGACTTGTCCTAAAATTGTCTGGTTATGTTACTATGCGATTTGTCCTTATATTTTGTCCAGAAGCGTTTTGTTGAAAGCGATTTGGTACAAGAGATGCGGTTTGAAGAATGGATGATGCAATAAACTGTGATTTGTTGACCACATGAGACCAATACCTAAACAACTCAAGACTCAGACCACAACATCTATCATAACTACACAATATCACAGGTCATAAACTTGCAAGAACCTAATGTATTCAAGAAGAATTTGCTACAGCTTAACAACTTCAATCAACATACGAGCTTAACTACATCAGCCTATAACATATCATAATAATTCGAAGAACATGAGTAGAAAGTTTCTAAAGATTAATTCAAGATTCAAAAGGCAAACCACGAATACTCTTCATCATCAACCCTACTACTTTGAAGCATAAACGAACAAAAGATTCCATATTCAAGTGAGATATGAATTAATCTTCGATCCCATTATTTATCAATCTGACAAGACACCAAATCTCAAATAATGGTATCAATCTCAACGAAGACCTCAGATTTATTTCATGATTCTCAAAGTATTTTCATAACTTGGAGAGGACAATCACATGAAACTAATATCATCATAGATCTAAAAGTTTGTGATAATATACAAAAATGAAAGAAGTGATGTTAACAAGATTGTTAACCCAAATCTTTGATTCGTTGATAATGAATAATCAAACAAGATAATAGGATCTCATAATGGGTTCAAAATCGTGTCCAATCCCTACAAAACTCTATTTGTGTGAACCTCTCTCATCATTGATCTAATCTCAATCGGTCTAGATGGAAAAATACAATGGATCTCAGATTTCATGACTTGTAGCTATCAAAAGAAACATCAAGACTTCAAAGAGTCTTAAGCACGAGTTAATCTAATCATCATCGATCCAAAGTTTTGTGATAATATCCGAACACATCAAAGATAATAATCAAAACATATGAGTTTTAACTTCACTTTTGATTCGGTTCAATCAAAACATCATGATAAATACATTACCTACCCTAGTTTGATTCTGAAACCAAGTCTTGTGTCTCAACCATCCCTGTGTCGTATCTAAGACCATCATAAGATCCCTCAAGCCATCCCTGTGGTGAGGCTATCCGTGTCTTGGATAGTTTTCATCAATATCGAATGTTATACAACTGATGGGGTGGTGTATTTTGGAGAAATATTAGGGTGAGATGGTGATTTGGATTTAAATCTTTGAAGCGTTGGTTTTTGTGACTGAGTAGCAGATTTTTTATGGAGGCTGATGATATTACTTTGTGTGATAAGATGTAATTTATACCACATTATTAGGGTAAGATACCGGCTTTGCTCATGGGCTGGATCAGATTGTGTATCTTGGACTCCTTGGGCTTTTAATTAAAAATGGATCGGGTGTCTTTGTTGATTGGATGGGCCGTGACTTATGGGCCGTGTGTTGTGGTGTTATAACAATCACTGGCTAGTGTTTTGGCCGTGAGTTTTGGATTTGAAGACAATATCACAAATTGTACCAATGCATTTTTAAAATCACATTTTTAAATCAGTACCAATGCATCCTTGTGATATTGTACAAAAGTCTCATTTTCACGGTGTACCGGGTCGTTCAGTGCTAAGTTGAATCGGGTCATTTTTATGTGGTGATATGTGAAATTTGGATATATTGAATGGATCGGTGTTAATCTTTACAATTGAATCGGGTATGTTATATTTGTGATAGAATGGACTTGAACTTTAGAATGAATTGAACCAGGCTTAATTGATTTTTGATCGGATGATTATTGATGAGAATGAGATTTGATGATGAGTTTTGATTATTCAATGAGATTGGATACAAGTTGATGATGAATGATGTTGTGTTATGGGGTTTGATACTTTGGTGTACACATTTTCATGAAGGATATTATGTCACGACTTGAATTGATGGTTGAACAAAACTGACTACGGGATGTTTGTAACAAATCTAGGGAATTCTACTTTATGTTCAAGCATTGGTATATCGGATTTACTTCTTCTAGTGGTCACTGCAATAGCCGACTAAATACGTGAATGATGTGTCTACCAAAGGGTTGAATGGTTGAGATGTGACCAGCAATTCTCATGGGATATTCGACGCCACAGAATGTCTATGATACTTCACAGTCTAAGCAAAATCTTTCAAGAATCTTCAAATGTCATTCATGATTTTTCAAGATGTTTGCCTATGACAAGAACTTCTCGTGCAAATGGTCGTCCACGTTATGATGCTTCCGAAAGTTCAAAACCATCATGGGGGAGAAACGTGTACTTTGTGGTTTTACGATCAACCTCAGGGGGAAGTAGTGTATGCTACTCGACTTAGTATGGTTTGTGAAGTTGTCTACATATGGGTAAAGAATTGTTGATATTATTATTGATGATGGAGAAGAATCGTTAATGAACCGCTGCATGTTCCCCTAAAACTGATATTCACCGAAACCAAAGTCGTCATAAAACATTCAAGCTGACATTGTTCACGGTTTAGTCTTGGTTTTGTAAAATCCCGCGAAAGAATCTATTTCTCGGTTTAAATCATAGATTTGTAAAATCCCGTGACAATAGAAACATCCTGGTAATAGTAAAGTGCATTTCTGGATCTATCTTACGGTTTATTCTTGGTTTTTGTAAAATCCCGCTAAAGAAACCATTTTTTGGTTTAAACCATAGAATTGTAAAATCTCGTAATGATGGAACCATCCTAGAGAAAGAAAAGTGTATTTCGGGATCTTATCTGATGCTGGTGCTACGGTTTCTACTTCGAAGAAGGGATAAAAGGGTGTAGTTCATGAATTGGGTGGTTGTTTGGATTTACTTCATGACAGTTGGGTTATTTCAATGTTTTACGGGGTTATGTGCTTTTAACCATGGTCGGGATGAAACCATTATCATAGTTCACTTAAAACGTCAAAGGAGGCTAGATTTGAGTTCTTAACTACAAGATGTGACAACGGCGTTAATTCAGTATTATCTATTTGAGGTTAAAGTGAAATGTCACGAGCAAGTGTACTTAGTATCTGAAGGTATCGGGGATGGTTGGATGAAGATTCTTCAAGATCCTTGTTCGAGCTTTTAATATTTTCAAAAACGAAGACTTGAAAATCTAGTTATTTTTGGGTGTCTTTTCCTTTTCTTTTACCACTTGGCGGAATTGGGCTCTTACCACCACAAAATAACTATCACTTTAAGGAGTTACGTTGTAGTGCTCAGTGTCACATTTAATTATGGATTTTCAAGAGGTGATGTACGTCTTATACATGATGGTTGGTTGGATGAAGAGTATAGAGTACTTAGAGATTCAATGGAGGATGAACTCTCGGCACCGCTCTTTGTTTCATATGTGCAAGTTTAAGTCACGAGTTCGGGTTATTTTACTTCAGGGTCAAATTCATCATATTGGGTTTTCTCCATCAGTTGTCACGACTAAGAGCCTACTGAATGATAATGGGGTTGATTATAAGTTTGCCAAGAGTAGATGAAAAGAGTGAGATTATGACGTTTGAACACATCAGTTCAAGCCTCGTACTCTAAAGAAAAGAAAAGTGTACGTTTCAGTGCGCTTTATCTTCTGAAGAAGAGAAATCTTCTAATGACGTTTGAACACAACAGTTCAAGCCTCGTTCTCTAAAGAAAAGAAAAGTGTACATTTCAGTGCGCTTTATCTTCTGAAGAAGAGAAATCTTCTTATGATGTTTGAACACAACAGTTCAAGTCTCGTTCTCTAAAGAAAAGAAAAGTGTACGTTTCAGTGCGCTTTATCTTCTGAAGAAGAGAAATCTTCTTATTTATGACCATTCTCATCAACATTCTTCATGCCTTTTCCATGCGCTTTCAGTCATCAAGTGAACCGAACTATTGTTGATTGTTTTCTTATTCCACTTGCTCAATTATAATGACGATGTCGACATCATATGCTACCTTTGAGGGGGAGAAGTGTGAATAAACTACATTTGGATGATATTCACTTGTTTAATCAAGAATGGCATCTCCGTATGCAATTCTTGAGGGGGAGAAGAAGTGTGAATTTACTGCATGGTTGATCGACATCTGAGAATAAATGGTCATACGGCTCCAAACTCATGTAAGAACCGAACTTCTTCTTATCGGGTCATCTTTACATGGAGTTGCTTCTATGAGCCGATGGTTGACATCTTCACACGGGCTGATTTGATTAATGACAAAGTACTTCTAGTTGCGAGGCGGATTTCCTTGATGAACATCTTTCTGTTCTTGTTTGATTGGGAGGGATTTGAGTTAAGGGGATTTGCTATTTGTAAGTTAACGAGAATGCATTTGGTGAGATGAAGATGTTAACTTTTCTGATTCCCCAAATGGACAATCTTGAAGAAGGTCAAGTCTACAGTCTGTTCTACATTTTCTGCTGCATGTTAGAAGACTAAAAGACGAATTGCATTTAATGATCTAAAGACTTCTTCTTATTTCTGGCATTTATTAGAAAGATTGTCAGATTAGGGGAGAGCACTAATTGAGGGAGAGTGAAATGTCATATTTAATCTTTAATTAGATTTGCTCACATTAATCTTCAACAAGTTGATTCTCACAAAGACTTCAAATGGTCTTCTCACAAGATTTTATTATGTGTTGCTGATTCTAAAGTATCAAAACCGGCAAGAGGGAAGGAGACACGCATCTAAATGCGAGTAAACTTGATGAACTTAATACTTCTAAGTGATTGAAGATATCCCGGGAAGACAAATGTCATTACCGCAGAGAAACTCAAGGTTTGACTCATGGCGTTTAGTGTTCTTATTCCAACTATGTGGGGGAAGAGATGGAAGAGTTAGTTTCTGATGAAAAAAGAGGTACACAAGTATGACATATTCAGGGGAGATAAATGTGTAACATAAGGGAGGTGTTATCAGTTATTCATTCCTTGGTTATTGGTGTACTTCGGGTTCTTGAGCTTCATACACGATCATTAGGGAAGAAAAATGTGAACAATGGGAAGGTGTTTTCATTCTAGGCATGATGTGTATTCGGGAGAGTTCTTGGGTATTGGTGTACTTCGGGTTCTTGAGCTTCATACACGATCATCAAGGAAGAAAAATGTGAACATTGGGGAGGTGTTTTCATTCCAGGCATGATGTGTATTCGGGAGAGTTCTTGAGCATTATTCAAAGAGACTGACTGCATCAATTCAACTACTTGGGGGAATTGTTCTCTTGACACCTTTTGGAATGGATCGCTTCAGACTTCAGTGGAAAAGGAATTTGAGAAGAGTCATTCAAGCGTGGGATGATACGTTGATGTTCTACTTGATGATATAACCCCGAACAAAGAATCACAAAGATCATTCTTAAAAGGAGCAGCAAGATCGATGATAATGGTGTGCTTCTTTGTGCACCTGGCTATGGCAAGCTTGAAATAGAGCTTTGAATCTGCTCAACAAAAAGATTTTCAGTTTGGGGGGAAGCTGCCAAAGTCTCTCTTTCTCAAAGGCTCATGTTCTATATTCTATTCTGGAGCCTCGGAAGCTTTGGTGGTGGAAGTTTAAGAGATGACGAATTCTATCTTCTACGACGTGCTGTTCGATATCCTTATCTCGGTATTCGTATCATCATCTTCTTAAACTATATCATCTAATCTATCTTTGTAAATATTTATCAAAAATCAAAATAGAAAATTATAAAACCAACAAAAATCCATAAAAATCAGAAAAATTAAAAATACCAAAAATATGTTTTCTCAAGACATGTCTTCTGGTATCGATAACATCTACGGTCTTAGAAATGTCATTCAATAATGGAACGGGACCATAGATGAAGTTCGAGCAGGAGGTGTAAATATTTCTTTTCAAAACATGTCTAAAACTATTGCTTGCAGTTATTTCAGACTGTAACCCGCGCTTAACCATGGTTTGCTATTATTTCAGATAGCAACCCGATCTTCAAGAAAGGAAAGTGTTGCGCTAAACCAATTTTCAAAAAATTTCGTGCACTTATCCTAAATCATAATGAGGAAAGTATGTCGAAGGACTGCTGTTCCTACACAAATGTTTTTCCATCTAAAATTCTTTAGAAAAATACTTGTTGTTTCAAAATGATGGAAAATGAGTTGCTTAAAAATCAATCAGTATCAGTGATTTCATAAATTTGTAAAACTCAATCAATGACTTCAGCGCTTTTAAAACTTTTCAGAGAATGAGTCATTGATTGAGGGGGAGAATGTTTTCAAATTTATATCATCTAACGAGCTTATCTAATTATCCTATATATTTAAATGTAAAACATGTTAACCTACGTTTAAGGACTAGGTGCCTAGTATATGATTGTTAGGATTAGATGATTAGAGTTTGATAAACACATTATTCCCATGCTTTACATGATCTGATTGATATGTTGAATTGACTTTTATTAGTCGATTGCTGTTTGGGTGATGTCGACCACCATATATCTGTTTGTGTATCCACTAACGTATGCAGATATCATGGTTCATAAGAATGTTCCCGATCCGGATCCCACAAATGAAGAAGACTGGATGCCGAAAGGAAAGGGTAACTATTTCTTGGGTCGACAAATGAAGAAACGGAGCTTAATTGGATCTCTCCATGGATAGTTGGCACGTTAGATGCAACTTCAGAGGTCTCACTGCATCTGCAGATGGTTTTCTTCAACCTTCAAAGAACAACAACAAAAGCGACTCAACCACCTAACGTATCTTTGTGCAGGACAAGTTGTGAATGATATCATTTATAAACAATTTTGAAAATATTGTTTTGAAAATGATAAAAATATTGTTTTGAAAATAAATTCTACTAAATTTTCGAAATCACCGGACTTCATTTTATCAAAACTTAAGTCACTCAATCAACGACTACGGTCATCGATTTAGAGGGAGAGTGATTTAAAATAAAATATTTTCAAACGATATTTCTTCATAAAAGTCCATTTGTACAAATAATAAGTGGTGATCTAAAGATTTAATGTTATGTCATGGTATGATTTTCTTTAAAACTCAAAGATCTTACAAAATGAAATGTTTTCTGTTCTTGTTTGATTGTGAAATTGTTTTATTTTACTTAAAGATCTCTTAAAAACTATCATACCTGACACTAACAATCTTTAATGTCTTAAATTGATCCTTATCAGTCAATTTCAAAAATTAAATCAAGCCATGTCTTTCCCCAAACTTTTCTAAATGATTTAAATCAATTGGGATCACAAATCTCAAATGGTTTGAAATTTTTGATCGGGGGAGAGATCATGATTTAAATCTCAAATTGGTTTTAAAGGGTGATTGTTTCAAAAGCACTCCTTCCTTCATGTGCCAAACGATTTCTAATACATAATGCACATGATTGAGGAGGAGCATTTAACCAAAAACCAGAAGAGAATTTAAACCAGGCCACATTTTCTCCCATGTTTTCTAAACCTTATTAAATCACTTGGGATCCAAAATCTCAAAGGGTTTGATATTTTTGATCGGGGGAGAATTTGTGATTTAATTATGAAATCTGATAAAAGGTGATCGTTTGATTCAATTGTGCAAGCTGCTCTCCCATATGTGCTAAACGCTTTCGAATCTCGAAGCACATATTGAGGGGGAGCATTTCAAAAGAAAATAAACTATCAAGGTACAAAGATTTCTATGTTTCAACATAAAGTACCTTGATTGATTTTCTAATGGTTTTCTTAATGGTTGTGTGATCGTGAAAGTACTTCAAAAACCTCTTTCCTCTATGTGCTAAATGATTTCAAATAACCAACGCACATTTTGAGAGGGAGAATTTACCAAGAAAATCATAAGGCTTTTTCTAAGGAAATTGTGATCAAAGAAATTACTTCAAAAGAACTTTTGCCTCCATGTGCTAAACAATTTCATAATCATATGCACATGTTGAGGGGGAGCCTTTCTAAATGATCAAAACAATTAAGGTACAAAATGCTTTGATATTATATCACAAGTACCTTGATTGATTTTCCAAATGATTTTTCAATTGGTTTCAAGAAGGAAAGAACAATACCAAAAGACCGACCAATTTACTTTATGCATGGTGATATAAGGATGGTTAGGTTAGGTATTCGCTCCCACGATCCCGCCAGAGTCAAGGATCTACCGAGGACAATCCACTAGATAGTGTAGAGTCCTTAGGTATGATGAAAAAAGGAGAAAAGTGAGAAATGGGAAGAGTGCGGATCGAGATAGAGCTAGAACCGAATAAACCCAACAAGGTTCTCGTAATGAAATCTCGGTAAGCATCAAGGGGTTGAAGAATGAAAAAGAAATGAATGAGAAAAGGGTGAAAAGAAATAGCCCTCCAATAATTCAACCTTAGGGCAGAAACCGGGTTCAATACATATGCTACTGGTGGTTACCAAGGTAACACTGGTATTGAAGACAAGACGTCATGGACCTAGTGATGCACTGCACTAAACTTCCCA
Source organism: Chrysanthemum lavandulifolium (assembly GCA_022545495.1). Classification (NCBI taxonomy): domain Eukaryota; kingdom Viridiplantae; phylum Streptophyta; class Magnoliopsida; order Asterales; family Asteraceae; genus Chrysanthemum; species Chrysanthemum lavandulifolium. The sequence goes on from CM040244.1 coordinate 118,754,655, forward strand.
AGCTACTCAAGTTCCTCTTAAAAGGGCTTGTTTCATTCTCACAGGGAACCTACATAATCTATCGACTTTCTCTTAGAGATTGTTGATATTGAATAAGGAGACCCTCTCCCTAGTCTTTGGCATAGAAACCAAATATGCACTATTGAGTCTAGAGCCAAGAGATCATCCACAATATCTCATTAGGACACAAAATTAATGAAGACTTGATGTTTCACACAATATGGAAAGTAAGAATATATTAAGAGTCCTACGCATTATCCTTGTGGTATTGCCAGAACATCCGAGTGATATGTTAAATATTCATGATGAAGATGGAAATCCTTCTAGAGCCAACATCAAACAAGCTCTTGGTGGGTGACATGTGAGATCTTTTCTAAAGATCAAACTTGTGACAACTGGATATAAATGATGGGGCGATTCATTCTTGAATCAACCTTGGTCCAGGAAATGAATTGACGAATACTTTTGGAAAAACCGTTCGATGTGCAAATCTTCTTTTCTCTAGCACATCGAATGTGTATTCATATTTCAAACACAAAAGTATCTCGATTGAAAAATACTTTTGAAAGACCGCTCGATGTGCAAATCTCTTCTTTCTCTAGCACATCGAATGTGTATTCTTTTCAAATACAAAAGTATTTTTGATTGAAAATTGATCTTTCTCATAAAACATTCGTCATATTGCAAAACTATTTCTTCAAGCAATACGCGATTGTTTTTCAAATCATTTTCATCAATCGGTGAATCTCAATTTGTCGGTTCACTCACTCCGTGTTGTCTTCTTTGAGACGCTCGGTTTGAGAACAATAGAACAATGCGAAACCCTCGTCAAGGAGATTCTTCAAATTATACTTGATCACAGCAAGATTGTATCGATCAACGGGAACCGTGGGCGTGTACCTCAATTCAATGAAAGTGATCAAAGACACTTTCGTGTGTTTTATTGCTAACCGTTGTTTGCAGTACATTTGGACGGTTGCGGTGATCGTAATTGAGAAGTCAATCCAAAGCCGCATGCTCACAACATCCACACTTAATTAAAGAAATCATGACAAGTGCATATCTACATAACCTGGCTCTAATAGCTGCAAATATCATGAACCAGTAAAGCTTCCACTACTCTGATGAAAAGATGTCATGATCCAGAAAGTGTGAGCATGTCGGTTCAAAAGTCACAACATCACATTAAGGCAACACAACGAAGGGTGATCCAAAGATTTACTGTGGCTGATGATCTCAAAGTAAGCTCGAAGATCATCAAGATGTGGATCAGATCAAAGACCTCCACTTAAAGTACAAAGTATTGAAGAATCACTGCTAAAGTAAAAAGATGCAGATGTTGAAGAATTAAAGTCTACGAGCTCAAGACTGAAGATTAAATAGAATGCTAAGATTCTAAATGTAAAATATGAGGTAACCTCCCTTAGGGGGAGATTGTTAGTAATTGGAAATTCCATAGTGAAGTGTCGGTCACCCCAAATATAATCTAGCATAAGTTAGCTCATAGACATATCTTTATTTATGTTGTTTAGTAGTTAATTAGTTAGTTATTAGCATAGATTAGTTTAGAGTAACACCGTGGAGGAAGGACGGGTCTTTACCCACTGTATGCCTGATCCACAGCCCAACATGAGGGCGTTTAGTATGTAACTATAAATACCCCTTCCATCCTTGGAAGGGGTGGTGCTTCTTTGATAATCTAACCTTTTCTTTTTTTTGTTTATCTCTCTAGAATCACCCTCTCTACTCTCTTCATCTCTAACCATGGCTTTCTTGTATTATCACCATCCTAGACCACCCGAATCATCAAACAACATAAAATATACGATCCTACATACTAGTTATGTATATATTTGCCCAATATGTAAACACTAGTTGTTGTACATATGTATTATTAAATCATAAAAACACTTATACTTGTTTTAGTGTTTTATGTGAAAACGTAAGTATGTTAGAAAACTATTGGCTCAAACCATTTACGTATTGTATTTGTTTCGTTAAAATGATTTTACGTTTGTTATCGACAAAACATTAAAAGATCGTAAAATATAAATAAACGTTTTTACGGCTTATTTGTATTAACACAATATACTTTTCTTTGTACCATTACTGAACTTTAGCAGTCAACTACAATTACTCATCAAGTTTCCTCTTAAAGCACATAACAACTTACTTGGAGGATGCTTCCAAACACTTATTAGGGTTAAGTATCTTTTCGTATTTCTTTAGTAACCTGCAAGCTTGATCATCAAAGTCTTTTTATAGTTTTAATTTACCAGGCTGTAACATCTGAGTAATAACCTCTGGATGAGCATTCAGTTTAGGATAATCATTTTCTACCAACATATGAATAACCATAGCTGGAATGGTTAACACATGAACTCCATAAGACTGATATAGAAACCATCTTATAACCTTGACATTGTTTAGTACTTTCCATTCTCGTTCATCATGAGTGGGTTCAAACAATATCTTCAAATTAGAATACATCACCCTCTCATGATAACCATTTGGACACAAATCATCAAATTTGTCTTTGTACAGCTTCTAGATAGTCACCAAATCATCTCTATTCATGTAATGAAGCATTTGTGAAAGTGTACTAAAACCATAAATCTCACCATTAGTTCTCTTAAACTTCCAAAATCCTTCACTTCCATCTATGATTTCAAATGTGTACGAGACAATTGGACGTTGAACTGGAAGAGGAACTGCGTCTGACTCCATCTCTGTAGATAGCTTTGTAATAACCATTAGTTTTTCCTTGTGTGCTTCCATGTCCTCTTCAGTCTCTGTATGCTCTGTCTCAGACTCAGAATCTTTATCCACAACTTTTGATTTATCAGCCATCCTCTTCTTTCTTCCATGAATCCTATCCTTGATTGCTAGTGGAGTTTCATAGTTAGCAATCTCTTCAATAGCCTTAAGAGAAGTTTTTTCCTGTTCTGCATCCTTCTTTTCTTGAGCAAGAACATAGCATTCAATTCCTCATCTAACTTTTTAGCTTCCTCTTCATCATAGGCTTCTTGCTCTTCTCTACTCCCAAACTTCAAAGGCAGATCTTCTTCAACAACAGTAGCTTTACCCTTTCCAAGATCCTTAGGTTCAGTAAATACTGGCTTGTTTACTGCCTCACCAATTCTAATACTTTTAGCAGTTGCTTTGTTTGAAGTTTTAGGTGCAGGTTTTGATGGTACTTTAATTGTCATGGGTTGAGATTGCTTTAAGTTAATCAGTTGTATAACAATCTCATCTTCAGTTGTTGTGTCAGCAGACGAAACTTTTGAACTAGTAGTGGTTTGAGCGACACTAACAGTGGTTGCTGATTAAGCAGTGGTTACATCCTTAGTTACTTGCTCCACTTCTTTTACATTCTCCACAACTGCAGTCTTTGTTGGATTATCTAACACTGCTTCATTTCCATCCTTATCAGCCACCAAGTAATCATTATCCTTGTCACCACTATCAATCTCCATATCAACCAAATCCTCCCCTGAATTCATGCTATCATTCGTCATCTGTTTGGATGCATCCTTCAAACCTTGACCTTCAGAGGAGCTTACCCTTTGTGTAGTCGCCACCTTCATCATTCTTTTGAATTGTTTGACCTTTGGATTTTTGGTTTCCCAAAACTCTAACTCTGTGCTGCAACCTCTTGATATTGGCAGCTCGAGAAGTTGTTATCTGTTGTAAGCCATTGATCTGAGACTCCAATGTGGTTCACATGTCAATCAATTCCTTTATAAGTTGCTTGCTATCCTCTTCACTTTTACCTGTATTACCGGGTCCGAGAGGTGGGTCATTGGACTTGTCAGTTTGTACAATAATGTGATCCATCAATTCCTGTTGGTTTTCCATTCTACCCTCTTCATTAGGAGTTGGCATTGGTTGGGTCTTATTGATTTTATCACTGTTTAATTCAGCTACTAAGCTTGAGTCAGTAATGATAGCCCTTCCAATCATGTCACCTTCATCACCTGTGACAGGCTCATGAACTACACCACTAGCACCAGCCTTAGGAAGCCTAGTGCCCTTCTTCTTCCTACGTGTGACTAAAATGATTTGGGGTTGGGAAGTTGATGTTATTATAACATGTCTTAAAAGTCCATAATCGTCTGGAGGATGGAAGGCACGGAGAACGGAAGGCTATAAAATGTTTTTGTTTATAAAAGTAGTTATTGTTTAATTCTCAATTTAGACTCGTTTCTCTATAACTATGGCTCTGGTACCAATCTGTAACACCCCAAATTTCGTGATATGCAGCGGAATTCAAACTGGGTATAACTTGATGGCACAACAATCATAGTAATAGAAAACGATCTCTAAAGGAGTCGTTTTAAAAAGGCTTTATCATTCAAATATATCAGAGTTTACAAAATAGGTCCCAGTTGGTTTCATTGATTACAAAATACATCAATATAAAGTTTTTGATGTTTTGTGAATGATAAATTATTTATAGCCTTCTTGATCTTGTCCTTGCCCTTCCGTGCCAGCTTCCGACATTATGGACCTGAAATACATGCTTAAAACTGTCAACATAAAGGTTGAGTGAAATTCATAAAGGTTGTTTGATGGTTGAACACATTATGTTGGTAGTGTGAGTTAATTAGACTCACGCCAATGGTTTGAAAACAAAACAGTTATTATTAGACTAAGCATCATGCAATCAAGGCATTAACGTGTTCCAAAATTAATTGGTGAAAATATCGGTGCGTGCCCTATCAGGTAAAAATTGCCGTTTTTACCAATGTTACTCAAATACAGTGCGTTTGTTTGCCTACCCAGTCAACACAAACGGGATTCGTCAATCCCAATAGATCTATTCACAATATTCACGCCCACTCTCACTAGTGATTAATGATTCATGATTAAGTGACTTAAATTTGGCAATTGCGGTAACTTAGTGCTAATAAAACAATCAGATAAGCATACATTTTGAAAGCAACGTGTTTGGTTTAAAATAAAGCATGTATCTCCCCCAAGGGTTTGTAAAACAATTAAGTAATAGAAAGTGGGGCTATGAACTCACCGAGAGTTAATGATGTTAAGTACTTTAACGGATGTGATGGATAAATCGGAAAACTTCTACGTGCAACCTAAAAATGAAATGTTGCGATTTAAGTTTGGAATAATGTTTTAGGAAAACATAAACCATCCTATATATGTTTCTATGTTGATCATGATGTAGTCAATTATCATTTGATGTTTATAGTAAGATCTTTAATATGTGAAAACGTATTTAGTTTATAGATATCGTACTACCGCTCGGGCCATCATAATTCGTGAGGTCATGCAAGAACGCTCGAGGAGCTAGGACACTATAAATCGTAAATCCAGCAACTCGTCGATACATTTTACTCAAATGAAACCCCTCACATGAAGCTCCCTACTATTGTAGCACTTAGTAGATAAAACATATGTTTTGAGTGAAGATTGTTACATTAATAAGTTTATCATGTTTTTACAAGTTCTCGTCGTTTCATAAATATGATCATTTGATAATGTAAGTATACAAAGTTATGTCGTTTGGTTTGTGTTGTTGATTTGCCAAGGTTAACACCTTAGTTAACGGTCTTGGGTAAATAATCCTTGAGGCTTTAGCCATGGCCTTGCCGTGGCTTTGGTCTTGACTACCATGGTCTTGAGACTCAGCTTTGACCTTAGCCCTGGCAGTGGTCTTGGCTTATGGCCATTAGGCCTCTTGGTTTGCTTTTAGTTGTGACAAAAGTATAGTCGTGAGACTATATATAGGGCAGTTTCAGTTTTTGAAAGATAATGGCCTAAATGTGAAGGAAAACGTCATTCCGGACAACTTTCATGTTTTAACTTTTTGATGATTCGGACCGTATACCATTTTCAAACGGACACCGCTAATGACTTGTGTTAGCGCTTCGGTGTTTTGGTTTCGCTAACTTCTTTTGCCGTATCTTTGACCTCGTTTTTCTTTTCGTGATTCAAGTTGTTTGTGTTTACCTTTTATCTTTTCTACCATAGTATGTAAGTTGGAAAGTCCATATGTGACTGGTTTTAATGGTCTCAAATGTGTAGAATATGACTATTTTACTAGTTTGTTACTTTTACGACAATATGTGAATTAAAACATGTGATTGAGTATATGTACATCATGAATCAACATAGTAACTATATATATATAGCATGAAATTGTCAAGATTATGAATAATAAGCATGAGATGATGGTGGTGATTAGTTGCTTACAACTTTTGGCTGTCAATCAAGAAAGGAGTAACTAGTAAGGATAGGACTTTGATTGAACATTTAGGACTTTGGATTGAGCTAGCTTTCTACACCTTGGCACCCTTTTAATCTTGAAGAGTTGGTGATGAAGTACTAAGTGACTTGAGTGGATCTAAACTCAAGAAGATCACTTAAACTTGCTAGAGATTTGATGTAGTAACTTGATATTTGATACTTCTTTGCATAAACTTGGAGTTTATAGATCAAATTATGGAAGATATGTTTGTTTTATGATATGAACGACCAAGATAAGTGTATGAGGGTTTTTAGGATGTCTTTCACTTGCTATTTATAGGAGGGTAAGTTTGGTTAACCATATATTGGGTTAAATGTTAACATGGTTAAGTTAGGACACATGTAATCATCAAAATGGAGCATGGTTAGGATCAAGCCACCACCAAGGTGACTCACCCCATATGGGCCGTAAAAAAGTGGTGAGTAGGCTTAGATGATAAGTCTTGGTATTATCTTGAGTTTAGAGCATGATTTGGTTCCGTTAAATACCAACCGTAAGTTGTTAAGCCATAAAACGTAAAACCGGGTATCATAAAATACGAAACTTGCAGGAATGATGAGACTCATCATTATACTCTATATAAAAATATAAAATGAGTGATAAGTCTCATTGGGTGCAAAAACGCTGCTTGACGCTGGAAACACGGGTAAAAAACGCGTAATTCGCGTAAAACGCAGAACTGGAAAACGTAAAATTCCAAAACTTGTGGAATTGTCATAAAATGATAGAAATACATATTTCTAATGTTTATATGGTTTACTGGACATATCGGGATGTCCGAATGACGTTTAAACCCTAAAGTAGTTCTCGGACATGGTTTCGTGAAAACGGTTCTGAATGGATTCAACGTGCGCCGTCAGAATGACCTGTTGAGTTTATTTATCTTGTCATGATAGTAAAATAAAAAAAATATATATTTACGGTATGAATAGTGAAAGTGAATAGTAAAAGTGAATAGTTAAAGTGAATAGTAAATTCTCGAAAATGAAAAGTAACCTGAAAATGCGGGTGGTTACAAAAACAAAGCCGAACACATCACGAAATGGGAATGAAACTCTCAAATCTCTCAACTATTCTAAGTGTCAATTTCGGGGTGATCACTCAATCGCACAGTCATAGCATGTATTCTATCATAAGCTTGGCGGCTACACAAATCTCCACCACTAGAGTTAAGGGCTAAACAATTTTCGAAGGCAATATGGGTAGACACGACAAAGGTTAAGGGTGACTCGTCATTACTAACATGTCACGGCGAAGTGGACAAAATCAATGATACATGACCAAATCCATGGCCAAGACACCAAAGATTGCTCGCTGCATCACCTAGACACGCTTCATGACTAAAGGGTAGGATAGGACATGGGATATATAAATGGTGTAAAATAAAAATCAAGCAGATAGTCTAAATCTATAACCAAGTCATCACCACTTACCGTCCACCCAAAGTTCAAGCTTTGAAGTTAAGAAACCAGATCATGAAATACTAGGTAGATGTGCCATTAGAGGATGTCATGATGGGCACAATACCTTTTCTCCAACTGTTGGCACACTAACCAACTCCAATCTTCGAATGTGACCGAGGTGACCTCCTCGATACTAAATCTATATGAACCTCATAACATAGTGCTTATAACATTGCACTTTACAATAAACTAAATAACATAACTATATATATATATTTTTTCGAATAAATTTTTTTTCCAACATAAATATAACAATGAAACATAATATCCCCCACTTGAGATGAACAATGGGAATTCGGGGGGTCTTCAATGATCTTTAAGAATATGTCGTCGATGAAAGCGTGATTCCCGAACCTTTCCACTTGAACCTTGAATTTAGGCAAATGATGACTTCCCAATCACGAATAAAGACTACAGGGTAGGCTAAGGTGTAAAGGTGTATCGAAACAATATATTGGGTTAACAAAATGAAAGGAATGGCTCAAATGGGTGTATCTAGGGGTATCTTGGACTAAAGGTGAGTGCAACAAAAGGGTTTTACATGGGGGTCAAGAAGTCGAGGTGACTAATCGATAGACACACAATGGTAGGCTATTTGGGTGATAATCCTATAATATTGCCTTCTTAAACTGAAAAGTCCAAATACATCGAGCTAACTCAACATACCTCGTCTATGGTCTCGAAATGATGCAAAGGCCAAGTTCTAAAGTTTACAAGCTACCGGTACACTCATAATTTAGTGGATTTGGGGTAAAATATTGGAAACGGATAAGGCTAATCTCACCATATAATATCAAGGGTTGTATGTGCTCGCTAAGGTCTAATCTAGTTAGGTTAAGAAAAACATGTCAAAATTTTAAAAGGCATAATTTTTCAAAATAAACTAGAAAACGAGGGCAAAATAAAGTTCAAGAGATAATTCTACTCCGTCCCCCATTTGAATTGTACAAAGTCCCTTTTGTACTAAGTGTTAAATAAAGGTGAAGAGAAAAGTAGAATTAGGCGAGAACTTCCCCGAAATTTGCTCCAAAAGAAAGAAGGCCCACGAAAAGAGTCGTGCCTTCAGATAAGCATCTATGAGCAAACTTCAATCCCCGAAATCACACTACCGACAAGCATAATTCTAAAAGAAAAATGAAAATGAAAAACAAAGCTAACTCACTTTCGTAGGAATCACGGTTGCATTTAGCATATGCAACAAGCCTTTTAAACCACTTGGTGTCCCAAGTGGACAAGTGAAGTCTCGTGAGGGTTTACAGGGAATATATCCACAAAGTTCATTTAAAATACTAATACAAGGTTATTGTGCTTTGAAATGAAAGAAGTAAAGCAGAGGATAGTTACGTCGTAACTCTTAGAGGGAGTTACGCCGTAACTAGGCAAAACTTAGCATACACTGCAAGAGTGTAGCTACGGCGTAACCACAGAGATGGACTTACGCCGTAATTGGTGATGCATCCAAAATTTTATTTATTTATTATTTTTTTTACCGAAATTCTGATGCAAGGGGTTGATTACGGCGTAACCACTGAGATGAGTTATGCCATAACTATAGTCGATCAGCATGCAGCAGCAGCAATCACTCTTCGTTTCCTGCAAAAATGGTTAAAAACACAAAACCCAACGGAAATGGAAATAAAACAAAATAAAGGGATAATTCGGGTTGTCTCCCGAAATAGCACTTTTCTTTATTAACGAGTCTTTAAGTTAGACTCAGAGCCTTGGTGGTTTATGGTGGCCTTTGAACTTGGCCAAATTCTTCAACTAGTAGGCGGCAATCATTCATCCATTTGATAAAAACCTTTTTTCTTACCGTGTTACTGATGCTACATGTTCCAAATTTTTGAGAGAGCCACTCATTAAATGATATACATGACTTTCCTCAGTCGTCATCTTCAGCAATAGGATTACTTGTTGTACTCATGTTTGATCTTTCATCATCAGTTATTGTATCATTAAGACGATAGTTATCGTAATTGCATTTCAGTTATTTTACCAATCCCTTATTAATTTCTGAGTCTCCAAATCTTATCCTGTACCAATCTTCAAATGATCATTTCCCAAATTTAATATCATGTCGTTCAGCCTCGTGAGGGCATACCCATTCATACGCCTTTCCCTCACAAAATTCTCGAAAAGGGTTACATGAGGGCCATGTTGTCACTGACTCGTTATCCTTGGTTAATATCGGGTTGCAGTAATGTTTGTTTGGAATCAGAGCTTCCTTAACACCTTGGACCTTGACAGTCTTTTCCTGTTTCTTTATGCAACTATCAACATCTTCTCCACTATTATTAGTACTAGCATCATAACATAAAGGTTGATTGAGTGATTGAACATTAACAACATCAACTTTATTGGAAATTTCCAATATTGGGTTTAAATGCTCTTTCATACTGAAAGTTATTCGTTCATTATCCGTTCCCAAAGAAATTTGTTTTTCAAAAACCTTAATTTGAGCCCGACAAGTGGCTAGAAAAGGTCTTCCAACAATCAAGTTGTAAGTCTCCCGTTTTCCCATGTCAATAACCACAAAATCAGTGGGAAAAAGGAATTTTCCAATTTTTAGGAGCACATTATTTACTACTCCCCGTGGTACAGCTTTAGAGGAATCAGCCATTTCTATCATCATTGTTGTTTTTTTTAAATTGGTAAGTTTTATTTTATCAAACAAAGTGGTAGAAATAAGGTTAACCCCAGCCTCTAAATCAGCTAATGCGGGAATTTTAAGATTATCGATGGTGCATGGAAGAAGAAAACTTTCCTGGTATTGTTGCTTCTTAGGAAGTTGGCTTGGCAGGTCCTCGTCGTCTTCCAATTTATCATCTTCTTTTAGGTAGTTGATCCCGGACAGATCATTGGTGATAGAGGAGGTGCACTGCTCTTTTTTTGGCTTATCTTGCGCAAACATGGCTTTGAAGGCAATGACTTTGGCATTACTGGTCTCAAGGTTTTTAGCCAATTGCCCAATTTGTGTTTTGAGGTTTTTAATTGCAGCATCTTGGTTTCGCAAGTTCATGTTGGTATCTTCTTTCACCTTGACCATCCATTCCTTGAGTCTATCTCCCTTTTTTTGTAGATTCCTCGATGTGCCTATGCATTATTTCTTCAAGGCTAGGTCTAGGAGGATTGTTGTTGACTCTTGTGTAGAAACCTGGGGACTTTTCTCGGTATCTGGGCCCGTTACCATTGTATCTGTTGAAAGGGCTCCCACTTCCATATTTTACTTCTTCGATCCTTTTAACTTCCTTGTTGGAGGAACATTCCTTAGTAGGGGGAGCTCCATTTCGTTCCACTTGTATGGAATGCACATTTTCCTTGAGCTTCTTCATTTCTCTTCCGAGACTTTCTAATTTGTTGTTTATTGCTGCAAGGCCTTCCATATATCCATTCTTACTTCAGTTGCTTCCCTTATTGTGCCATTTGTGAGAGTGGTCAGCCATCTTTTGAATAGTTTCCAAAGCCAATGTTAGAGTCATACAAGGAATTGGCCCTTGAGAATCGATCATTTGTCTTGAGGAGATGTTCAGACCTTTATAAAAAACGTTAACCTTTTGTTGGCTGTTGAGGTCGTGAGTAGGGCATTTGTATAATAATTCGTTATACCTTTCCCATGCTTGGTACAACGTTTCATCACCCTCTTGCTTGAAGTTATGGATTTCTTCTAATTGCTTAGCCGTTTTGGATGGAGGACAGTATCTCTAAATGAAATACTTTTTTAGGATAGGCCAAGTGTTGACTGTTCTGGTAGGTAATCGATCAACCCACCTTTTAGCAGCTCCAGTGAGAGAGATAGTGTTGGGATATGAAAGTCAAAGTGCTGAAGAAAGTCAAAGTACTGCTTAATGAAAGTCTTTTTTTGGGTAAAAGGGTTAATTCACCCCGGTAAATGTATTACGCCAAAAACATTGAAGTACAAAGGATGAGGGTGTATCCGTCATCTCAGTCCCATAGGACACTTACATGCAAAAAACCACTAACCAAACCATCTATATAAGAATGACAGGCCATTCTTATAACAAACATAATAAAATAAAACTACTTATGACGGCCCTTAGGGCGACTCTCAAAGCCATGTGCAGGAAAATCATAATCATAACCATCATAAGACTTCAAATCATCCAAAAAACCAGCTCCCGACATGACCTCAGGCATATACACTTCATCATCATCCGACGAACCAGCCATTGACAAGGATGAACTTTCCTTCCTAGTAGACACATTGTGGATCTTAGAGAATTGATCCCACAAACTTCCATTGCCACTTTTGGCAGGTACATCACTAGTAGCAACTTGACAGACGGTATCCGTTTTATCACTAACATGTGGTACCTCCACCACCACCTTGCTCGGACCAGTATCACCCATTACCACACCCGAAGTAGCACCAACAAAATCATCTTTTGGAAGCTGATCCAACAGACCATCCTCCAAACTACTTTTAGTATCATTGGCATTCTTCTTCGTAATAGGTTTAGAAACAGGTTTATATTCAAACTTAGACTTTGGTTTGAAAAACCGAGGCCTTTGGTTACCTTTGGTAGCCCTATTTCCATCCATATCCGGGTGAACACCCCTATTAACACCAACATCTTTATGAGCCGAATCTGAACCCTTAGTAGCCGGCATTCTCCTATGAGGACAATTAACGTCCTCATGATTAAAGACCTTACATTTAGAACACCGATCTGGACACCATTCATATTCAACTTCAAGAACTTCTAGATAATGACCTTTACCTTCCGGCAAAGGTATAGCCACTTCAATTGATTCCAAAACAGCCCTTTCAGCAGATAATTCAATTAGAACACGTGCATAAGAATAACGACCCCAAGGATTACGACACATAGCACTAGTACCTTCATCCATTCTTATAACACGACCAAGCTGTTGAGCAATTAAACCAACACCGACTTCAGAGTATGCAATTGCAGGTACATTATGAATAATAACCCATACAGGTACCTTAATAGTCTTCTCCCTCTCTAACCTTGTATTAGGAACCCAAGTCTTCAAGAACATAGGATTCGATTTGATAAACCAAGGACCACCCTCAAGCACCTTATTCATACCCACTCGAGTCTTAAATTTGAAAAGGAAGAAATCACTACGCATCATTACACACTCGAAACCAAACTTACCCCACGCATGCTTAACATAATCAACAACAATTGGAAAAGCTAACCGTTGCCCAAGGAAATAGCCGCACAATGTATTATCAAATTTAGAACTCATATCATCAATAACGGCTACGGGAATAACAACGCTAGCACCACAAATCTTATCACCCTTAGTTGGACCAAATTTCACCATCCGATCGAACCCACATAAGCAATTTCAACACGGCAAAGAGATTTAGTGACTTTTAAAGCATTCGAATCATCAAAACTAGGACCAACCAAACGTTTATTATCACTTTCAGCAGGTATAGACGCATGAACAGCAGTATTAGCAGCATCTGGTGCCAAAATATCAGAACCAAACACACTAGGAATAGGAAAACTACCTGTTTTACCTTCTAGACCTGCACGTTTTAATATAGACTTCAATGGCTGCTCCTCGTTAACAAGAAACTTACCATCAATGGCCAACCCAGCATTCTTCTTAGACATCCTACCATTAAGAAATCCAGATTCCATCTCTCTCAACCCACTTGAATTACACAAACGTACCAGCAGAAACCCTAACACGGGTACTTGCAAATTGAAACACAAACGCAACCAGTAATAAAACTAAACCCAAAAGGAGTTTAGAAGTTCGTTAAGTACCAAAGCAGCCACACCAAAACAGAATAATCAAAGGATAACACGTTAAGAACCAGGAAACCCTAATGCACACAACAAAAAAAACAAAACCCTAATAATGGAATTTCGTTACCAGAAATCACTATGCAGCAATAGGGGAATGATCGACCTAATATAGGAATCAGGATAAACCGAATAATAAAGATGGAATGTAAGGTGCGATCAAACAACCAAAGTGAATAAACCCTAACCAGCGAGTCACCCAAATAAACCTATAATCCAATAAAACAAGCAGCAAATAAAACGATCCAGTGATAACCAGGAAGATTAAACACAAGAGTATTCAATTTGATGCACGAATTAAAGGATACAAGAGGATTTAGGAGAAGAAACGATTAAGGAGCATGGTTAGGGAAAAATCGCCAAAGGGGAGAGAACTTTTAGGGTTTTTAAGGGTTTAAGTACTTTAAATGTTGCTTAATGAAAGTCAAAGTACTGCTCAACATCAAAGTACTGCAAAGCTAAAGAACTGCTATATCGTTTATGGAAAGCTTTGTAATTCTAGAATATTCTGAGTTTAGTTTAGTATTAAGGTATTCCTTATGCCTATAAAAGGACCCCTAGATTGGCATTAGAAATACGAATGCATACGCAACATTAGAGAATATTAGAGTTTACCAAGTTCGATATTAGAGTTATTAGGGTTGTTAGTGAATCTATGTATCAAGCAGGTTCAAAGTATTAATAAAGTCATTGAAGTTTAAAGTTATTCTTCTTAGCTTTATTGAAATAGTTTCCGCATACTTATTAGTGTAATATCAGTGTTTCATTGTTAGTAACTTAGGATTTATCCGAGGTTGCTAAGCCCTTACAAGCTACATAGTTAGTTTGGTCAGAGTATATCGATCCAACAGATAGGGAACACCCGTAACATGACAGCATCGTTTGAGACTCTAGGAATTTTTTTTTGGTAAAAGGGTTAATTCACCCCGGTAAAATTCATTCCACCAAAAAACATTGAAGTACAATTGACATGGGTGAATCCCATGCCCTTGGCCTATTACATAGGCGACATCAACTGCAAAACGCAGAATAACTACCTAGCAAACCGCTAGAGCTAACAATTACATTTAAAGAACAATTCAAATGTAAATAAAACAGGTTCAAAGAACCACATCCATAGTGAGCAACTCTAATCTTCAAAAATCTACATTTCATAACCCAAGAGCGCACCACCAACTTCCAGGACCATAATGTGTTATTAGTTAAAACACCAAGAAACACAACTTCCATGATGCATTAACCTTTGACCATTCTACAACCCGACCATAAACTTGAATCACTAAACCACGAGCTTAGAAAAGAACACCAGCCAAAGACTCAAAATACATCAACCAAGCCATGTAAGTAGATAATAAAGATCCAAAGACCAATAAAATCCAACATGGAAACAAACATCTTCATGAGACCACAAAGATGAATGAGCCATCATGAAGTGTACCAAAACAACTCCAACATACTAAGATCAATTGCAGAAAGATAGACAAAACCGCGCGAAACCAGTAATTCAGATCAAGAACAAAAATATGGTTGTAGAAACCATACAACCAAGCTGCCATCAAAAGACGACCAACACTTCCCCACATCAGTATCTATACACCCAATATTGGCGATACCGAGCCCTTTCCCATAAGGGATGCATGAGAGTCACGCAGGAACATGCCCAAATGTAATGTTACCCAACCGAGCTGCAACACCCAATCACAGCAACCATTACATCCAACAAGTCAAAGGACCTGGTTCCATCATCACGCATCTAATCCCAGAAACTTCCAACATCACCCACGTACAAACAGATCCAATCAAGCCAACCAAAGAGATCGATTAATAATAGCCAAATGATACAGATCTATAAGCACATCCACTCTTCCACCCACATACAAACAGATCCAATCAAGCCAACCAAATAGATCGATTAATAATAGCCAAATGATACAGATCTATAAGCACATCCACTCTCCCACCCACGTACAAACAGATCCAATCAAGCCAACCAAATATATCGATTAATAATAGCCAAATGATACAGATCTATAAGCACATCCACTCTCCCACCCACGTACATAGGAGCGATACCAAAAGCACAAGCACGCCACCTCAGAGACACACAACCCACATAACCGATTGCATACCTACATATAGGTAGAGAGGCGCTTAGAGAGGTTGATTTGGCCGGAGATGAAGGGTAGGAGGCGGCGGCTGTGATCGCCCCTAGAGGGAGAGAGAGACACTCTAGGAATTTTGAATAGGCTGACAATGTATTCCACGTTGTCAATATGCTCATGAGCATCATCGGTAATGCTTCCAGAGAAAGGATTTGCACGCAATTCCCTCATAAATTGAGGTTTGATTTCGAATTGAGCATCTTCTGCGATGGCCGGCCTAAAAATCCCCGGTCCTTGTTCATCTCTCGTTAACGCCAAATATTCCTCGAGAGTGAGGTTATCAATGTTAACAACTTCCATGGTACCTGAAAACTTGAATAGTGATCGTGAGAATTTGAGAAATTTTAAAACAAAACAAAATGAAAGACTTAATAGCAATCCTAATATAACTCCCTCAGCAATGCGCCAAAAACTTGATACTGTGTTTTACCGACTGTGTTTTAATATTTATAATGTCTCAAGATACCGTGGTTCACCCTAATGCACTAACGGGCGTGTACCCGGTCGTGTGTAGTGTAATCGGTAAAACCGAGGTCGTCCCAAGAGCTATGTGTGTTGGATTAATACTAAGTCTAGGTGTCACAGATTTTAAGATGATTTAATTAATTAACTAATAAAGCAAGTAAAGGCAAAGGTGTAATAAATAGAGGAGAGTGGTGCTAACCTAGTTATTCATCCTAGCTAGTAATGTCTACGTCTAATTACTTCCAATTACTTCAGGTGGGGTCAAAGTCGAGAGGACAACATTTGATCAATTCGCCTAACCTATCAAAGAAAGATGCCACCACCGGAGAAGTCGGTGTCCCTCATAAGTCCAGCTTGTTCCCGGTCCCCTAAGCCGAGTCATTAAGTACCGCTACATACTAAACTTATAATAGTGAGTGCCCGGCGTTAGAAACTTAAACACTCACCCCTAATTCTTAAGTTCATCCAAACGGTATGTGATCGGTTGGTCAAATCGCACAAGTAGAAAGGGTCGCCGGTTGGTCATATCTTACCCTTCCGTCTCCGCCTACTCACTTAGGGTCAGTTGGTCATATCTCCTAAGCAACTAGTCTCTACCGTCATTCAAAACTACCGAAACAAGGGTAGCTACCAATAAACTATGCATGCATACACTTAGAAATAATTATATGGAAGTAATATAAATGCAAACAAAATAATTGAGGAATCATAACTAGGCCAGCACCAAGAGGTGCTTAGCCGCTCATATTAACCATACAAATCAATTCAATAATTAATGTTACGAAATACATGAATCGAAAGTAAAGAAAAGATAAAATGCTAATGCTTATCGTAGGGGAGTGATTTCTCCCTTGGAGATAGCTCCGTATGCTCCTCTAGACCTGCCTTTGGCTTCTTCCCACATTCTTTGGTTGTGGTGTGTGAAATGGGATGCTTTGAAATGCTGGAAATCGTGGGGTATTTACAGGCCAGATCTGGGTTACGGCGTAACTAATAAAATAGTTACGCCGTAATCCTCTATTTCTTCGTAAAATGCACTAGATCTGCTGGTTACGGCGTAACCTTAGAAGTGGTTACACCGTATCTTCAATGATTCTTGGTTACGCCATAGTTTGTTGCACGAGTTACGGCGTAGTTATCAGCGGTGCAGATCCTCATTTAACCTAATATAGTTACGTCGTAGTCTTTTGGGAGAGTTACGCCGTAATCGTCTGATAAGTTGGCTTTCTGAGTCACGCTTTAGTTACGGCGTAATATGAGAGATGAGTTACGCCGTAACTTCTTCAAAATGAGCATACTATGATAAATCTTTAATAATTCTCCAATTCCGCGTCTCTTTTGCTCTAATGCTCGTAATTTACCTGAAAGTGGAATATAATGGAAAACAAGCGTAAATCCATATAAATGATATAAATTACAAGCATTATCAGGGGAAATTGACACTTAATATTCAGGATAATTTGATGTTATCAAAAACTTTACAAAATTGAGAGAGATAAGAGATATTACGGATGAAGCATCCCAATACTTGTGACCAAGTGCTGAAACCTTCCCAAATCAAAAGCTTTTGTTAAAAGATATGCAACATTAAACTCAGTATCAATCCTGTCAACCTG
This sequence comes from Chrysanthemum lavandulifolium, assembly GCA_022545495.1. NCBI lineage: Eukaryota > Viridiplantae > Streptophyta > Magnoliopsida > Asterales > Asteraceae > Chrysanthemum > Chrysanthemum lavandulifolium. The sequence continues at coordinate 118,772,439 of CM040244.1, forward strand.
GATGAGTTTCTTTTCATTACAGTCTCTTATAAAGTGATGTCTTATCTATATATGTTTAGTTTTAGAATGAAAAACTGGATTTTTGATAATGCATATAGTACTGTTGTTATCAATATAAATGACAGTGCCCATGAAATTATACCCATAATCAAGCTTCTGATTTTGAATCCAGAGAACTTGACCACAACAACTTGCAGCAGCTACATACTCAGCCTGTAAAACCCTAAAATCGTGAACTCGTTAAAAGACCATAATACCCCTAAATCAAAAATCTGTAAAATAAAGAAAGTTCGATAATTTCGCTAACTACTAAATGACAAATGATTTACGTGGAACTTTGGATAATAAAATTTATATTAACTTATAATATAAATGAATATTACACATCTAAATGTTACATGTACTACTTAAGAGATAAAACAAATAAATGTACAAGTTAAATTGGGAAATAAATAAGATGTGTGATTTGGTCTTGTGATTCCTTTTTGTTCGGCCTAATTCCCACGCCACTCCTCCACAATGTTTGCCAAATTTAATTCATCCATATCATAATGTATCTTCCCATTTAAGCATCACAAAAAAACCCTAAACTCCCCAAGAAAACTTACGGCAAAAACGAATCCCATCCCATCCCTATTTTCTGTCGATTTGAAGGCTTCAAGAAAGGGTGGTATGAGGTGCGTGTAAGGGCTAAAACTCACGTGTTTGTTACGAGTAGTGATTGGTTTCGAGTGTGGGTTTATTGCTGCTACTGCTGTCGTGATTCCTAGAACTCAAAGGGGTTGGATTCACTTGGTTTTAATCATTGTTTTCCTCTCCTTTTCACACGCTACAAGGTACTATCATGACCTCGTTGTTCCTTTTTCCATTTCTGAATCTGGACGTGGGTAGTGATCATGTTTCGTTGGACTCGAAGGTGTGGCAGTTGGTGTTTTTGTCGTGGTGTTCTAAGCCAGCAAGGGAGGCTGTGATAAGGGCTTTTAGTCGTGGGTATTGCTAGGTCGAAGGAAGACATCTTGAGTTGGTTGTCGTGGGTTTCTCAGTCATGTTTGCTGCTGCTTTCGTGGGGTTTAAAAACCTTGGCTCCTTCATTTTGTTCTTCTCTCGTTCACACATCAAGGGTAACCGCATCATCTTTATATTCGACTTTTCTTCTTATGTTTCTTTGATTTTTTGTCGAGTAATACCCATCAGAGTGCATGTGGTTATATGCTAATCTCTACATCAATGATATGTTGCTATGTCACATAAATGATAAAAGAAAGATCACTTATATACGAATGGTACATGCACATGAAAGGATAAAACCTTAACGCATAAAATGATTACACATGAACCATACGAAATCATGATATTAGGCTTGTATTTATCGAATGGAAAATGGACATTAACTCTTGATATAAATCTGTTTCTGGACCATCTCATACATGAACATACATATATTTAATTTATTATAATATAGAGTTAGAATGGGGGCTGTTGTGCATGGTTTCATGAGTGTGTTTTAAGTTAGTTAATAAGACTTGCATGCATGTGAATATGTAGTATTTTGTAATCTGCTTTGCCTCATTATCTTTGTGATTTTGTGTGTGTCGTGTGGGGATCACCTAGGGATGGTCATGCATATGTCAAAGTATGAATTCATGGGACACTTAGCGTAGGATGTGAATTAAGGTGTGAACATGCATGTGTATAAGGGTGTGCTTACATGTGAAGTTTTCAGTTAGTCAAAAATTATATTGCATAGTTGCTGGGTCTCGCAAGAGTGTGTATGTCGAGAGGTTGAGTCTCGCATGGATGTTTATTGCTTAGAGAACCTATGAAACGTGTGTTTTGAACCATATAAAAGAAGCTAGAAAAAGGGTTGTTTTGGGTCTCGTTAATCTCTACCTATGTCTCGTTAAATCTGTTGTTGAGTGTGTTTCATGTGTGACCTTTAGTAAGGTCATATAAGTCTCTTTAATGCATGTTTTGAACTGAATATGGAGGGTCATCGAGTCGGGTCTAAATGGCTTAAAGCATGAATAGAAATTATACGCTAATCTAGGACTTGTTTACATATACGAGTTATATAAATAAAAGGTTAGTTTGAAATAAATGAAACTTCAAGTTTGATATGTTAGCATAACTTCTAAATGGACCAAAGGCGTAAAATGAGTAAGTATGATATATTTACACTTTAGACCCTAAATTTGTGTAATTTGGCATAAATACTCATTTTGCATCATTTAACCTAATATGACTTTAATTGCATCATAAATGGCTAAAGTTACTAATTATGGAAACTTGCCTAAAATAGAAAGTTACCTTAAATGGAGAGTTACTAAAAGTGGAAACCTGCTAAAAATGGAAAGCCGTCTAAAATGAGTAATCTGATTCTTAATAAGCGTTATCGAATTCATATAGGTTCCGGGCGAAGGGATTTATTCATCTCGTGACTTTACTTTCTTGTTTTGCTTGCTTCGGATAAGGTACATATATTCTATCCCTTTTCAGTTGGGGTTTCTCATGACTTTATGATCCTTCGACTTTGTTTCGCTTATGATATTCCATTGCTATGAACCTTTGATATTGAACCTCTGATATTGAACCTCTGATATTGACCTTGGCTATTGACCCCTCTGTTACTGAACTGCTAATATTGAACCTCTGTTAATGAACCTTGGATACTGAACTACTGATATTGAAACTATGATTATGATTGACTCACATACTGTATACTATGGACCTTTTGCCTTGACCTATCAGTTTGATACCCGAGCCATTAACTAGGCATGGGGGTTCCATGTCCGTGTCATTGATGCACCAATGGCATGACTCCATTGTGGATGAGTGATGTTCCACACCGTCCCCATATTGTACTGATTATGCGCCCTTCACTGTTATTGTTATGGCCACTATTGTTCTGCAGGGGGCGTATGGATGCATCCTAGATTTGTCTTTGCATCATTCTTTATATATATCTCAGACAGGATGTGGTGCGTGTGTGCAATACACCCCTCACATATTGGGAGCTGATCACTCCACTGGCTACTTGAGGTCTCCCCTCCTATTGTATTGGTATTCCGAGGTCACCCCTCCGAATACAATGGTTACTATTAGATATTCGACTGCTATTGCTACTATTGACTGTATTGTATTGTATTCTTGGCTCGTGGTGGATTACTGACCCTTTCCTTGTTTCCTTTACCCTACTCTATATTGTTACTCTTCATTCATTGCTTATCGTACTTATCTTGACTTCAGTTCCTCATTTTTGCTATTGTATTGTTACATCTATTCACTGGGCTTTTTAAGCTCAGCCGCGTTTCTTTTCCTGCGACAAGTTATTAAGCTAGGAGTTGGGGCTTTTCTTGGGATTTGAGAGTAGGATGCTGAGTGTGGATTGACCCTAGTCATCATAGACTTTTGATACCATTGTTACTTATTTTGGAGATTTAGACATTGTATTGCTTCATCATCTTTTGGAACTTTTGAATTGTTCAAGTCACGTTGACTTGTTATCTTTTGATATTTATTATAAGGCTTCCGCTTGCATGGTTTATATGTATTGTTCTGATTTGGCACCATAAATGTGATACTTCTACCCTTGCCGGGTTGGGGTGTTACAATTATGGTATCAGAGCCTAGGTTTACGACCTGTAGTCAGGACATGTGAGATATGGACCCTAGGATTTGACCTGTAGAGCTTAGGTTTGACCTGTGTGGACTTGGGTAGACATTAGGCTTCTGTTTGTTTTGATATTTCCGATTCTTTTGATTTTCGTCCAGGTTTGTCTTTGATGTTCTTTTGTCTTCGCTGATTCAACCTTCTTCTTTTCGCATTTTGTTATTCTATCTTCGCGCATTCCTTTATCGATCGTTTAGATGGAGACTACTCCTCGAGTCGAAGGTGATGGTACCGACCGTGTTGTTCTTTGCAGCTTTCTAAGTGGAGAGGTCGTGAAGCGAAGCCGCACCGATCGCAATGTTCTTTGGAGACATCGGGATGTTCTTTGGAGGAGCTGGACGAATCAACCAGAGGCGCAATGACGTAGACAAGATTCAACTGGTGGACACTTGGAAGAAGTATGAGCAGAATAAGTATGACTGGCGTACTTTAGTTATGCGGTGAAATTACTACCAAGATTCAGGCATATTGTGGTCAAAAGTCCAACCGTTGTGATGCTGAAGAGATTCATCTGTTTCATATGATTGGGCGCGTTTGGATGACAGAGTCCTAGGGCTTGATTCTTCGGTGTTACTATAACCTCGCGTTGTGTTCTAAATCCCTTGAATGAATTATGTTCTCTTTGAATGATTTTTCGTTCAGTATAAATTCTGTGAATGTTTGATGATTGTTTTGTTTTGGAAGATTTGACGAACTGTGGAAGACCTGATGCTATTGCCGACGTGTTCCAGTTCGATGGTACTTGCTATGTTCCGTTATGTTCCTTATATGTTATGTTTCTCTGATTTCGAATCCGTTAGTGATAATTATTTCGAACCAACCCTAAGATGTAAAATGGACCGTTAGGTGGTTGATAGGATGATTTTCACGACTTGAGATAAAGTATGGTCATCATAAAGGTATACACATATGATGCTGGTATTATGACGCTTGGCCAACGTGATAATACTTACATCATATGACGTACCCTCATTGTGAGCATAGGATGTCTCGAGGAGTGCCCTAGAGTTTAGAATTTCTGGCACCTGATTAAGATTGTCTGAGTTAGCAAGACTTTGAGATCATTATACCTATACGTTTAATCTACCTTCATCTTTATGCGAATTGATACGTTTGAATTCTCAGCAAGCGTTCATCTCTGTAAGGTTTCTACCGTTTGATCTCTGTTACTCTCATTTCGATGTATTCTGGTATGTATCCGTTGTTTTCATCCATGTTTACTTCAATTTTCGAGGACAAAAATTTTTCTTTTAGAGGGGGAGAGTTGTAAAACCCTAAAATCGTAAACGCGTTAAAAGACCATAATACCCCTAAATAAAAAATCTGTAAAATAAAGCAAGTTCGATAATTTCGCTAACTACTAAATGACAAATGATTTACGTGGAACTTTGGATAATAAAATTTATATTAACTTATAATATAAATGAATATTACACATCTAAATGTTACATGTACTACTTAAGAGATAAAACAAATAAATGTACAAGTTAAATTGGGAAATAAATAAGATGTGTGATTTGGTCTTGTGATTCCTTTTAGTTCGGCCTAATTCCCACGCCACTCCTCCACAATGTTTGCCAAATTTAATTCATCCATATCACAATATATCTTCCCATTTAAGCATCACAAAAAAACCCTAAACTCCCCAAGAAAACTTACGGCAAAAACGAATCCCATCCCATCCCCATTTTCTGTCGATTTGAAGGCTTCAAGAAAGGGTGGTATGAGGTGCGTGTAAGGGCTGAAACTCACGTGTTTGTTACGAGTAATGATTGGTTTCGAGTGTGGGTTTATTGCTGCTACTGCTGTCGTGATTCCTAGGGCTCAAAGGGGTTGGATTTGCTTGGTTTTAATCATTGTTTTCCTCTCCTTTTCACACGCTACAAGGTACTATCATGACCTCGTTGTTCTTTTTTCCGTTTCTGAATCTGGACGTGGGTAGTGATCATGTTTTGTTGGACTCGAAGGTGTGGCAGTTGGTGTTTCTGTCGTGGTGTTCTAAGCCAGCAAGGGAGGTTGTGATAAAGGCTTTTAGTCATGGGTATTGCTAGGTCGAAGGAAGCCATCTTGAGTTGGTTGTCATGGGTTTCTCAGTCATGTTTGCTGCTGCTTTCGTGGGGTTTAAAAACCCTTGGCTTCTTTGTTTTGTTCTTCTCTCGTTCACACATCAACGGTAACCGCATCATCTTTATATTCGACTTTTCTTCTTATGTTTCTTTGATTTTCTGTCGAGTAATACCCATCAGAGTGCATGTGGTTATATGCTAATCTCTACATAAATGATATGTTGCTATGTCACATAAATGATAAAAGAAAGATCACTTATATACGAATGGTACATGCACATGAAAGGATAAAACCTTAACGCATAAAATGATTACACATGAACCACATGAAATCATGATATTAAGCTTGTATTTATCAAATGGAAAATGGACATTAACTCTTGATATAAATCTGTTTCTGGACCATCTCATACACGAACATACACTAATACACAAAAGCTTAAATAGATCACTTCAAATAGAGTGGTTTTCTTAAAAACTGATCTAACAAATGAAAAAGAGGGGGAAATATAATAAATAGATCAGTTATTTGGATCAAGATCGATCTAACTAACTAATACATTAGGTATTAATAAATAAACGATCTATTTATCTCCAATAGTTTTAGCGGGATCATTTGCCTCTTCACCAAAATTACAACTTTTCAATTGCGCTTCCCCAAAATTTAGACACACAAAACCCATCTTCCCCAAAAATTTCAATCACCACCACCAAACCCTAACTGGCCAAACAAACAAAAACACAATTACCAATTTATATTATCTCTCAATCTACACCACCACCAAACCCTAAATGGAATCGGATCCGTCACTAAACCCTAACAACGAGAGTCACCAGCCACCGTCGCTCAAACAGCCCTCTAAAACCGCCGCATGAACCTACCGGATCAATTGTTGAGGTTCATTCCTTTTTTTTCATTATAGATTTAGTTTATATCATATTTCATGTTTCGATTTTACATATTATGTGATTTGTATTTAGGGCACATTTCTTGTTATATATTGGGGGAATATATAATTACTTGTCATTGTATTGTTTTACGCCTATCAATTATGTTTTATTTTTTATTTTTACAGGGATGGTTAATATACATGTAGGTTATTAAACTTATAAGAAGTGGCATTTAGACCACTATTTAATAATTCAACATCAATACGAGTGAGTGACCTGGATGCATATTTTTTGATAACCTAATGTCGTGTTTTATAAGTTGGGTGATTTATATCTATATAATAACCTTAATGAACAAAAACGCAAAGTTAAGTAACATCCGTGTTTATTAACCGTTATAGTTATATTAAGATAAGAAATTGTGTAAAGCAATGGTTTGAATTTAAATAGTATGTATGCATATGACTTTAAATGTACACGGAGGATACACAACTTTGCGTTACGCTCTTGTTCATTTAGGATACTGCCGCTTTAGAAAATGACATCTAGATCACTTTTCAAAATGGTACGTCAGTTGGTATAAGTTTTGATGATGCGGTTTCTGCTTAGATGATTTTGGAAGAAGCGGGTGTAAAGTATTTTTGGATTGTTACTTATTGCTAGTATTTGATTTGTTTTCTTTATATGTTTAGGTACTTTTGTACGGGGCTCAGGTTATTTCGTGGAAGAATATATCAACGTAGAGAAGAGATCCTTTTCATGAGCAGCAAGGTAAAACTCTCGTGCTTTTGTCTTCGTATGGTTGTAATGTATTTTATGTGTTGACTGTCAAATTCACATGAATTACTGCATATGTGGATGTATATGGGGCATTTATTATTATACGATAAGAATGACAAGAATATGGAAAGACTAGAAGTAGGGCATCAACATTAAGGAAGTAATTAAATATATGAAATATATCTCAAGCATCCAAATAAGTATTTGAAACTCTATACGTTATTTTTTTCCCCAATGCAATAGTTTCACATGCTTATAAAAGTAGTTCCGACTAGTTTTGACGAGAAAATTGTTTGATCTGTATTCATATCTGGCATGTGAAATATTGATCATAGAGGCATCAAAATGCTGAAAAAAATCGATATCATATGCAAGGTTAGGTTTGGACCTGGTCAGATCTAGAACACTTTGCTACTTTTCTAGTCTAGTAATCATTTGTCCCATCTTGCATTGCATATTTGATTTTGCACTAATTTATGAGATTAGTTAAATAAGGTCATCATAGTTATCTGCTATAACATGGTCGGTTCTCAGACAGTAGCTAGGTTGAAGTGCCTCGATCTTGATGTAATGCATTCTTTAGGTGGGCTTTCCAAGAATTTATGTAGATGCTTGGATACTCTCATAACTTTCTATTTAGCTCTCCTTCGGAGATAAGCTTTTACTTTATCAATTTACCACACTTTTTGTTCACCGAAGGGGTGTTTGGCGTATGCTGGTAAGAAATGATTTTTTCAAACTTTAGTAGCAGGTTGCTAGGGAATATATCTACCACTTGTAGGTATTGCTAAAGAATGATATTCGGCCATACTTAAGGTTTGTAAATCAGTACTGATGTAATGCATACTTCAGGTTTGTAAATCAGCCATAAACAGGGCTGTGAAATTCCAATAGTACATCGAACCACAATTATGGCTCTCCAAGATCTACAACTCAACAGAAGGTAAACCAACTGTCAACATATTAATTCATCTATGTTTTCTTTGTTACAATTGCGTAAAAGAACTTAGTTGTGTTTCTATGAAACAACCTTCCAAATGAAAAATACGTTGGTATGTTCCCCTTTTCACACTCTTTATACCCATAATAAAAATCATCAGTAGCATGTATTTCATTTTGAAATGGTTTGCTAGCATGCTGCAAGATATACAATGGTGCCCACTTGGATGACAACTCGGTGAACATTTATGATATTCAAGAATTTTCTATCAAACAGATCATGAGGTACTTTGACTCACAACTATTCCTATTGTATACTTTTGTTCGAGTTTGTTACAATGTAACCTTTTCTTTAGTAGTGTCATATTGGATTGGTTAATTAATGGGTCACAACGGGTAGTTTTGTACAGGCCAAAGCAGGTTTGACCTGATGGGGATAAACCATGTTTCTAATTGACTAAGGTTTGATATCATCGAAATTTTGGAATATAAAGACAAAGTTCTTGATCCTGGTATGAAATTTTTGACATATTGTTGTTGTTTACATGACTTTATGTTAATACAAATTTTACCTTATATTGTTCATTACTTCTTAAAAGTAACCATCTTTAACTCATTGTTTGTTCTCTTAATGACAGTTGATTGATATAGCCGAAGCCTTCATGGCGGAAGGCGGAAGTTGAATGGGATTGCAACATCAGTGCATCTATCAGTTCTCATAGTTAAATAGGGGATACACATCGTAACAAGCTATACAACAATTATCGTTCAAATTATGTTCTTGATTCGGGTATAGTTAAATGGTGTTGTATTTTTTGAAGCCATTTGGCTTCGTATTGTAAGATGATTATTTTGTATTGGAATATTAGTGTATTTTGTCCGATTGAACATAAATTTCTAAAAATGTGGGTTTTAAGATATATATATATATATATATATATATATATATATATATATATATATATATATATATATATATATATATATGTGTATATTTTTTAATTCGAAATTGACTTAATAGATCGGCTCTTAGGTATGAACCGATCTCTTTGTTGTATTAGTTAGATCAGTTCTCAACCGATCTATATATGTATCTGCTCATAAAGATCACCCTTAGATAGAGTGGTTGGTTACCGATCTATATAAGGCTTTTTAACCGATCTAATTAGCTTTTTTTTAGTAGTGATACATATATTTCATTTATTATAATATAGGGTTACAATGGGGGATGTTGTGCATGGTTTCATGAGTATGTTTTAAGTTAGTTAATAAGACTTGCATGCGTGTGAATATGTAGTATTTTGTAATCTGTTTTGCCTCATTATCTTTGTGATTTTGTGTGTGTCGTGTGGGGATCACCTAGGGATGGTCATGCATATGTCAAAGTATGAATTCATGGGACACTTAGCGTAGGATGTGAATTAAGGTGTGAACATGCATGTGTAACGTGAATATTAAGGGTGTGCTTACATGTGAAGTTTTCAGTTAGTTGAAAATTGTATTGCATAGTTGCTTGGTCTCGCAAGAGTGTGTATGTCGAGAGGTTGAGTCTCACATGGATGTTTATTGCTTAGGGAACCTGTGGAAAACTAGAAGGGGGGGTTGAATAGTTTTACCAATTTAAAAACTTCCTTTTAAATATTTAGATCGACTTATGTCAATCTATTTAGATGTGTATGTTGGACGTTGATAGATGGATATATAAAAGTATAATGAAAGATAAAGAGTAAGAAACACACAACCACGACACGAGTATTTATAGTGGTTCGGCTACAAGGACACCTTCCTTGCCCTACTCCACTCCCTGAGTCACCTACTCGAGAGTTCGTAAACACTACACGACACCAATCTCCTTATGGCAGAGAAGGCTTCACAACGTCGCCTACTATTTTTCTGGTACTAGGCTAACCACCGGGTTCTTTCACACCAAGGTGAACCACACCTATCACAACGTCGCCTACCCTTTATTAGGTACTAGGCTAAGCACCTAGTTCCATTACTATGGAGGAACTACTACCCATCACACAACACCTAATCCCAAGGAGACCAACTCCTTATTACAACACTATCAAGGATATCACCATCCTTGGATACAAACTAATACTTAAATGTATAACGATGCACCTCATTGATTATACGACCTTGGCATTCTTCACTAATGCCACTTGATTTGATTCTTAGGCATTCTTCACCAATGCCTTTGACACAACGCTTGGCACCTTTCACTAATGTCTTCGTCTTGACACCTTTAGCATTCTTCACTAATGCTTTTGACACGGATGTTAAGCATCTTTCACTAATGCTTTCGTCTTGACTCTTTCAGCATACTTCACTAATGCCTTCAACACAACATATCTATGGAGGAAGAAAGAACTATCAACAAGAGAACCCTAGTTGTCTTGATGATGACGAAGCATGGCAACTCATGGACTTGAGCTTGCTCGACTTCAAGAAGTGGTGATCTCGCCTTTAAGAGGAACCTAGAGAATCACACAAAAACAAAAGACAAACTACATAGAAAGATCTCTTAGGATCAGTGGTTAGAGAGTTAAAATACTTGGAGAAAGTATGTGTGAAAGTGGTAAGCCAAAAGGAAGAAATGACTCACTATTTATAGAGGAGAAAGTTTACTGTTCCCCGAATCCCACGGATCCCTCCCACAAGGGATCCGGCTAGCGTAAAGCTAGGGATCCGTGAGACGCTCCTCTTTACCCATGGGTATTTTGGTTATGGGTCATGGGTCATGGGTCATGGGTTATGGGTTGATCCATGGGTTACTTATTAGATACAATGTATCTTATGAGTTCAATGTACCTAGTCAAGTGGTTTGGATAATACCATGGGTTATGGGTCAATACCATTTGTTAGTTTTTACCCATTTTAGTATATACTAGTTAAGTATATATTTCCCCAATATGTAAACACTAGTTGTTGTACATATGTATTACTAAATCATAAAATCACTTATACTTGTTTTAGTGTTTTATGTGAAAACGTAAGTGTGTTAGAAAACTATTGGCTCAAACAGCTTTACGTATTTTATTTGTTTCATTAAATGATTTTACGTTTGTTATCGACAAAACATTTGAAGATCGTAAAATATAAATAAACGTTTTTACGGCTTATTTATATTAACAATCTCCCCCTTTTTGTTGATGACAAAACATAAAATTATTTTAAGGAAAAACTAGAATTCGTAAAAAGTTGAATTGGAGTTTTTACTCTCTTCTCCCCTTTTTGTCGAAACAAAAAGAGTGTCGAAAAGAAACTAACACAAAGTTTTTTTTAAAAAACATGTAAAAAAAAAATGTAAAGAGAGCAAGTGACGGGAATGGTTCTCGTCTTAACTCCCCCTTGACGAGTCCATCCCTTTGTGAGGGCGTCAAGTACATAAAAATAAGTGAGCTAATGTATTGCAATTATGTTTGCAAATGGTTCGTCCTTGTGACGAAAATGCTCCCCCTTGAAGATTGCAACGTTGCAATGGGGTGTCATGAATTATAATCCAAATAAGGATTATGTTTGCAAATGATTTTGCAATATGGTTTGACACAAAGCTCCCCCTAGCTTTATGGTGTCAATAATCTTCATGTGTATTTTGAAAATCTACAAAATAAATGTTAGAAAACAAGAGTATAGTGCAAAATTTCCTGCAAATAAGACTCAAGTTAGTAGTATTTTGTACTTCTGTACCACGGATCCCACGGTTCCCTTTGTGGAAGGATCCATCTAGGCATTTTGGAGGGATCTGGCTGTCTGGTGACAGATTCTTCAGCAATGAAGATATGCCAAACATTGCTAATAATGAGATGAGATATGTATATAATTAGCAAGCATAAACACAAAGTAATATGGCATATAAGTAATCATTCAATAAAACCAAGAGATAATCAAACAAATCTCTAAAACTAAGAGAATGATCTAGCCATACATTTTCTACTAATAAGTTACTAAGGCTTAGAATGCAACAAAGTGCTCGAGTCTAAGGATGAGTAGACTTGTTGATTTGGTCCAATCTTTCAAGAAGATGATTAAACATGAAATGTAACTCATTTCGTACTTCTTGGACAAGTTCTTGGGTGATTAGACAATTTGGGCAATTATTGTCTTGATTGGGAATCGGAGGAAAATGGATGTTTTGAGGAGGCTCTACGAATGATTGTGGGGTTTCATTTTGAGGTATGGGATAAGGTTCTACTAAAGGCGAGGGTGGTGGTAATGGAAATTCCTCCATATTATCATGTCTATGATTGTTCCTTGTTTCCCATGATGGACTATTCGGTGTTGTGGGTGGTTCCCTATTTAACGAGAAAGTTAGTGAGTGGGAGGTTCTTGGTGGCGAGTTCTCTAATGCATAGAGATTTGGGTGAGGAAGAGGTTCTTCAAATCTATGCTCAAGGAATGAGGACTTAGACGGCTTGCTAGAACTAGCTATGTTTGGTTTTGAACTAGATGACCCTTTTTGTAGCCCAAAAGGTTTGATGCTAATCCTTGTGGTTCTCTTAGCAATTGTTGAATGAGTTTGTTGAGGTGGGATTCTCCCATTGTTATCTCTTATGGGTGATGATTCGGTGGATGAGATCTCATGGATCATATGACCCTTTCTTTTGGATGAGCCTTTTGTTGAGGAGTTGTTGCTAAGAGCTTTAGTCATGGTGGTGATAAGGATGCTATATGAGCTTTTAGTGACTGATTTTTGAGAGCTAGGTGGAAGTGATGCCCTAACCTTGAGAGTGTTTGGTTTATAAAGGGTAATTTGAATTAGAGAATTAAATTCTTGGCCACTAAGAGGATTAAGCATGCACTTAGGATTTTGCTCAGCTCTAGAGAGACAATAAATGAAAGCTAAAAGTGGTTAGATAACCAAAAGGTGGTTTAAAATTGAAGAGGGAAGTGGTTTCACTTTTCGCAACCACGGATCCTCATGGATCCTCTCACTGTGGATCCGTCTCGGTTATAAACTGTGGATCCGTCTGTCGACGAGTTCTAGGTGAAATGATTATGCTTTTGTGAGGTTTATTACCTATGTATTTCGAGATTTTGACTTAATTTTGAAGTTTTTAACTGTTGGATATCTTAAATGCTCAACCATAATGGGTGATGGTTCTTAATGATGGTTTTGGGTAAGAAAATTGACTTTAGGTAGTCTAACTAAGTGTTTGACAAAGATACCATTTGATTTGATATGGAGAAATGGTGGTAATTAGTCCTAGAAGTCAGATGATGACTCAAGAAAAATTTACTAAAATCTTAAGAAATAAAGAAAAATGAAAAACTAGTTTTGAGCCTAATTTTGAGTTAAAAGTGATTAAGACCAATTTGCTAAAATTGATGGATATACCAAACTAAGTGTTTTGAGATGTGATTAATAATGTGTGAGCGTTGGAGTGGAAGTATGGTGAGTTTTGATGAGTTGATAAATCAAAAACACTTTGAAATATATCATAGGTAAGCCATGGGTGAGTGTGAGGCTTTCAAATATTGGCGGAAGACTTAGTTGGTTCTAATGCCTTATGTTTGGCTAGTGTGATGTGATCTAGTGAGCTATTTTGATGTAAGTAAGTCTGCATTGTTCATCAGTAGTCACGGATCCCACGGTTCCCTTCTGGGAGGGATCCGGCTAGTTATAATGTTGGGATCCGCCTACTGCAGATCAGAAGGCTTTCAGCAAATGTGCAACTTTGCACTTTTTAGCAAATGCTTCTCATAGTTGTTTCTATAAGGACTAAATGCAAGAACACAACAGATATAAGGCATAGCAAAGTAAGGAGAGCAAAAAGTTCCTAAAATGAGTGACGACGACCACTTGAATGTATTCAAGGAGTCGTAAAATCTCATTCTACAAGATCCTAAGTTAAGATTGTATAGTGCCAAGATATGGCAAGACCTACATACTACACTATTCTACACAAGCATTGTTTAATTGTTACAACCCATTGTTTGAAATTGTTTTTCACAAATTTAGGTCCTATGACCTTACCTCGTTTCTCCTCCCCTTCCCGTCTTCACCCGTCCTCCACTCTTTATCATACCATATCTACTTATTTTTCTTCAAGAAGTTGGTGAAACACTTGAAGATTCCCTTGGTTTGTTGCCATTCGGGTGATGCACCAGGAACGTCCGGCAATTGGTTGATGTAGTCCAAGGGGTCGAGATCCGTATTTCCAAGTGGGTTGCTACTTCCTTCACCTTCTCTTTGCCTCTCCCTTTCTTCCGAGGAATCCCTGGGTGGGTGAGGCCTTTTGCCATCTACCATAAACCTTGTAGTTCTTCCCTCGGTTAATGACACCATATCCTTGTTGCAAAAGCTATGATCATAGGATTGCGGAGAAGGATCTAATGCAAATATGAATTTAGCAAGACGGGTTAGAAGCCTTGCATAAGGGAGCACCATTTTGTCTATGCTTCTTACACTTGCCATTCTCTTGATCATGTAGTAGGCAAGGTTAAAGCGAGTCTCGGTTACTAGGAAATAGATCATGAAACTTAGACATGCGTTGGGGTGATCCTTGTTTCCTACTAGGCACACCACATTCTCCCTTATCACATTTTCCCATTTCCTATACAATCCGTACATCTCGGAGAGCTCCATTTGGAAAGGATCCCTATAGATCACTTTCGAATTCCTAGTAACCCTCGATGGGGATGCTCTTGGCATAAACACGGTGTCCATCACCGTAGTTGCTTCCGGGATTATCATGTGATAGATTTCATGATGATCAACCATAGAGTGTATCTCCTCCAACGACCACTCATTAGAATACATGCAAACACCTTGATATGGAACCCCTATTATTCTTCCAAACTCTACAAGTGAAAGGGTGTATTCATGCTCATTTATGGTGAAGACAATCGAGATGGACCCATCATCATTTCTAGTAATCCTCATGGTCTTATAGAACTCGAGTACAAAGACCGAAAAAATTTGTTCGTTTATGTCCAATAAACAATCAAACCCAATAGTTCCAAAAACTTCCCTTATGACGGTATTGGCAAGAAATGATGGTTCAACAACTCGACCTTCGTGAAAGAGTCTCTTTTCAAGCATTTTAAAGGCTTTCCTATCGTCCAGACTAAGTCCATCTTTTCTACGGTACATTGGTATGTAATGAGCGGTGTCTTGGTAATCTTGTTGTTTGTTGCTTGGCATGATTGTTCCTAAACAATACAACCACAATGTGGTGTTAATTGTGAATAGTAACTGATCACAATTTTGCTCAATTCATTTTTATTGAATTCAAGAAATGAGTTTAATTTGTATTAACAATGTTAATTCTTTGATTTGGAATATCTTAGAAAATAATGTGGTAACAAATTATGACAAACCCATTTGAACCCAACTTCTAAAAATGAAGAAATTGTAATCCTATAAATCAAGGAATTAAATTAACAATGTAGTGAAGATTATACTTACACAAATGATTGTTATGCTTGAGAGAGATGATCAAATTGCTCCTGTGAGCGATAATTAGGTTTTGTTTGTCACACCCCAAAATACTGCTTTGCAAATGAATGGAATTCACGGGGATGACCGCCATAGCATCACGATTATAGTTATATTGAACGACCTAAAGTGTCGTTTTGAAAATACATCGTTTGATTAAGTAAAATACTCAGAGTTTACAAAGCATAGGTCCCAAATGAAAATCAATATGTGCGGAGATAAGTTTGTTACAATCCAAACGATGTTTTAAAGTGCATAAAACCCAAGTGAGAAGCGTCGTCACCGCGACTCTATGATAAGTCTTTATGCATGCCATGAAGTATATGACTTAGATACCTGAAAATATATTGCTAAAAGTGTCAACACAAAGGTTGAGTGAGTTCATAGAGTTTATGAAAATGTTTTATACGACTACCACAAGTATAGGCCATGTATGACAAATATGCCACATAAAAATGTTACAATTGCTATAAGCACATGACACCGAAGCTAGACTGATCATGATGTTCGCCCAACAGAGTGTTTTGCCAAACAACTCAAATTATGATATTAAATGAAATGCATCCGTTTGACCAGTTGGAATCCACCAACCCGGATGGAGGAGTCACCCTCAATAGATCTATTCACTCACCCTCGCTTCTTCCGGAATTAACGGTTCATGATTATGAAATGGGGACATTCAATTGGAAATGAGGTAACTTAAGCAATGTAATGAATTTGATATACTTGGTATCGTAATAAAATGATGTGCAATGTATTATCCCCCGTAGGTTTGAAATAATGTATAAACTTGAAAGACGGGGCTATGAAAACTCACTTGATACAATGATTATGATGGCAAAAGTGGATACACTGAAATGAGGTGCAATCTCTAACTGCAACCTATGATGAATGATATGATCTAATATAAGTCATGATATAATGTTGTGCATGCAAACTTATATGATATCCATACCACTTGTGCATTTTAAAATACAGTTTATCGTCGAAATATATGTTTATGACATCTTGTCAAGTTATAAAATACTTTACACTTATATAGGTTGAAACAACTTCCCACGATAGTCGTTTAGAAATAGAACAAGAATTTATAGTTTTTCGTCGCAAAATAATGTACTTTGACAACTCATGAAAATGACTAGGTAGCCTCGCAAAACTAGTCGTAAAATAGTGAATATCGAATGTTAGGAAACAAACTCAATGATTTTAGAAAGCTTGTAACATTATCTAAAAGTCATAACACTGAACTTTTATCCATACGAGTTCTGATCATAAAGAAAAATAATTGTGAAGTGAGGTAGTTGAGCTAAAAATGTAGTTTATGAGTAGTTTTCGGAAAAGTTTGAGTGATCGTATATTATTCGTTATAACTTCATTTGATGAACGGTTGAACATTTTGGAAAATAGGATAGGTGAACTCACTTTTACTTGTAGACATCGTTTTCTCAAAAGTACTCTATCGATATGAAAATGGCTCCAAACATGGTCACTATGATAACCACTTTGGTCTAGTAGAAAATATATAAGTGTTAATACTTGTGGAAATAAGTACGATAGCCATAATTTATCCCAATTACAATTACACGTTCAAAATATTAATCCGGTTCGTTAAGCCACAACAAGCTATCCATTGGACTAGTCTCATGTGCTAAAACAACACCGATCCAAACGCTCCTTTATGGATTCTAAAATAAGTAATTTAAGTAAGCAATCCAAACACTCCATTATATTTTTAATAAACCCTTGCGCCTATAAAATATCGTTTTTATATGGTTTCTAACGTTCCCTAATAATTTATAGGTGATACAATAGCATTTGGTAAGGTTTTCAAAGCTCAAACGGACTCGAAAACGCTTAAAAACACCAATTTTATTTCCAATCAGCTATGGGTACTTTGACTTTTTCAGAAAAATTGTCCGTCTTTGACCATGCTTAAATATCTCATTTTACACTTTTAAGCTTAAAAATCACGCGGTTCATAGTATAACATCATTTCGGACAACTTTCGTGTTTTACACTTAAGCCGGTTCGGACCCGAAAGGGGTCAAAACCTCGATTTAAAATCATATCAGCATGTATATTTTTACAAAGCGCTGTTAAAAATTATAAGTTTCGTTAAACTTTAATTGGCCTTAATTTCTTCGTTTTAAGTCCGTTTTCTACGTTTTATATATCCTTGGTTTCGTGTTAATATATACTGATATATTTTTGACAAGTCGACTCCTCTAGTTTACGTTAAAAACTCGTTTTTGTCCTCAGAAAAACCCTTGACAGCAAGTTCTATTCCAGAAAATTAGTTTTCGTCGTTAAACTTGAAACTAGCGTAACTTCTTCGTTATAAACCCGTTTTAACCCGTTCAAGCAACCACGGTTTCGTTTTTAAATCTATTTTCTGAAATATAAACCAAAATATCCCCTGACCCACTGATGTTTCCAGATTTCACAAAATTGGACAGCCCTTATATATATTTTGTCGAAAACGATTTCTCTTGTTTGAAACTTGTTCTAAAACATTCCAATCAACACCAAAACTATTCTAAACCTACCATACACCTTCTTAGGGTGTCATGGGTTCCTAAAATTCACCAAAATTGATAAGTTTCATGGAAATATTAATAGGATAGTTAAAACTCATTATAAGTAAAAAAATCAAGTATAAATGGTATGGATCATAGTATATTTGCATGTTTTTCTAATAGAATCATAAAAATACATCAAGTAAGAGTTTATAAGAGTAGAAAAATTAGTTGAAGCTTACTTGAGTGATTGAAGAGTTTTTGAGCAAAGTATACTTAATAATCTTGAGGTTTTTATTTCAAAACCTAAACTAGATTACTACTAGGACTATGTATTACTTGATCCTTGAAAAACCTTGATCTTCTTCTTCTTTTTCTTATAATAGCCGAACCACAAGGATAGTGTAGAGAGAATTCTTGCTTTGTTTCACCTTGAAAATATTGGTTTGTATGTTTGTTTTTAGGAAAGAAAAATACATGTACATGAAATATCTAAGTCAATGTGTATGTGTAGTTTTTGTAGTCAACAAAATCAAGCCACAATGGTGACATGGGGGGAAAGAGGTCGGCAATGGGCAAAGGGAGAAGAAAATGGAAGAAACTAGTTGTAAAAAAACATGTGTATTATTTAGATATTATGCATTTTAAGTTAGACATTTTGTTATCGGGTATTGACTTAGCTTGAAATAAATATTAACGGAACAAAATAAAATATATTGAAGTCATAAAAATTATAAAATTACATTTCTCACAAGTATCGGGTGAATAAATAATTATCGAATAGAATTTACGAAAACCGTCGTAAATATATATATATATATATAACAATTTATATACAAAATAAATTCAAAACATCGGGTAAACTAATAATATAATTTTTATAGCATTAAAATGAGTATAAAAATATATTTGAAACAATTGTTGGACGTGTCGGATCAATTATTCAAAATAAATGATCGTGCTATAACGTTTATTTAATAAATAAATAGACGTTAATGAAATATGCAAACCCATGCATGAACTAATATAAAAGTGATGTTACTGATGATATGTAGACTAACTCTAGTCTATAGGAAGTGTTCTCAATGATGTTCCATGAATACGCAGCTTAACCCTCAAGGTTACGCGTATTTGATACTCGTAAACCTAGTTTACGAAAAATGATGAATAGTGAATCATGAATAGTGATTTTTCTTCGGGAATGACTAGTGTTTCGTGAATAGTAAAATTTTGAAATAACCTCTCAAAGTCTCAAACCGACTTCAAAAACGATGAATAGTAACCAGTGAATAGTAAATTCCCGAGATGAATAGTGAATTTGAGAAATGACCTGAAATTACGAGTTGTCACATTCGCCCACCCAAAAAGGAATTCAGTTCAAGTTGGTTTCCACGGTGTTATTTGTGAAAAGGTGAAGATATTTGAGTCGTGAAATGTGTTAAGTAAATTGGTGAGTTCTGACAGAAGATCAAGTTTGTATGCTAAGGGATATACTCTATCCGAAATCTTAAATAACCCAATGTACCTCGAGTTTAACTTCCCGTGTTTTCTGAATCGTACCACGCCTTTCCAAGGCGAGACTTTCAACATAACTCTGTTGCCAACTTGAAATTCTAATGGTTTGTGACTTATGGAACACATTTCCAATATTTTGCGTCGTATATCGATGTAGCTTTTCTATCTATTTGTTGTTGCTTGTAATTGATTCTTGATCTATACGATTTCTTTGTTGTTTCATGAATAAGTTATGGACTAGTGTGTTGGACTTTCCTGATTTTTGGCTTGTCAATAGGTGATTGACTTTTCAACCATGGACTGCCTCAAATGGTGTAGTCAGTATGTTCATGTGATAACTATTGTTGTAAGGAAACTTGTTTGATGAAGAATGATTTGCCTAATTATTTCTAGAAAACTACACTTGCTTTGAGTATATCTTCTGATGTTTGAATCGTTCTCTCGCTTTGACCATTGAGTGAGAATAATAGGCGATACTCATGTCCCAAAGAGGTTCCATGGAAATCTTGAAATGATTATCGAAGTATAAGGTGAATCGGCTACCTTATATTAGATATAATTGAAATTGATACCACGTGTCTCGTGCCAAATATCAAAATGTCAAGTCTGTCGATAAGGACATTATTGGAAAGAAAAGATTATGGGTAACAGTTGTGATTCCTCGTGTTTCTAGTTCTAGCGAATGTCATGACTTGAGTCTTCCTTGCCTAAGGAGCTTAGTCTCCTTTACTAAAATGTTTATTGTTTGATGGTGTCTCTCTTACTTTCTCTTATCGAAATATTTCCACACTCTATGTTGTCAAGTCACAAAACCCTACATATTTAAGTGATGTGGTGTGGTGGTTGATTTTCAAGATTTGTTCCGATATTGAGTGCTTCTAAAATAGTTCATTACTGAGATTGTTATCATGCTAGCAAAAACATAGATATCAGCTCATACTATGTCGAAGAATGTTTCTTCTAATTTCACTTGTAGATGAAGAGTCGTTGACTGTCCGATATGTTCAGACCTGTTGCATCTCTTGATATGGAAGTGAGGTTATCTAGAATTTCTAGAGAACACAATGCCTTAGGGGAAGTTTATATCGATAACCTTAATTTAATTCAATTATCTTGAGGGAAACTTATTGTAGGGAAGTTCACATATGGCTGAGGCCATGTTTAATGGAATGTTCTGCAGTCTCAGTTAGGAGGCTTGGTTTATTTCTACAGTGTTGCTTAGTGGGTATTCGCTTTGTACTAAATCTTGTAACTCGGTCTAGCTGGTACATTTGAAATGATAGAATTGGCTTCTAGTCCAAAGTTAGTGGTTCAGATTGTCTCTTGATGTCTTAAGATTTCTGTTGAGTTTTGAAACATCTTACTACATGCTTCTAGTCGTTGTTGGTAGTTCTGAAATCCTTTCATTGTTTTCTTGTATCGAGGAATCCTCCTCATAGATGGTATGGAAAGTCTTTCCTAAAAAGGTCACTGGTAAAATTTCAACTTATCGGTTGAGTGTGTGATGAATGGCGTAGGTATCTATAGAGTGTTAACAAAAGAAATGTTTATGAACAATTTATCTATTTACAAAGCTTTGTTTTTGAATGAAGATTTTTTTAGAAAATTTGAAATGATGCTTGTTTCTTTCATGACATAATCCTTCCTGAATTATACATAGGTGATCAGGCTATGTATAATCGAGGACAAATGATGTGATGCTTGGTTTTGTTGAAATGGTATTATATTTCTCCGAAGTTTTAGATGGTATTCAACGTTTTGTTTTGTAAGATAATAGCTCGAACAATTTTTCACAGTAACATGAAAATAGTTTCGGGTAATGGTAGTAAATAGTTGATAGAATGACCGAAAATCAATTTATAGGGTGGTAACAAAACAACTTGTTTTAGAATTCGTGAAACCATTTTCCTAAGATGGTAGTAAAATAGCTTGAAATAAAATTATGTGAAATATATTTATAAAGTGGTAGCAAAATAATTTGAAATAAGATTTGTTGAATGGTTTGTAGGATACATGGGAGAACCTCATAGAATGGTAATAGTCTCCTAATTGGTCAAGAATAAAGTTGCCCTAATCCCTAGTAAGATAGCGGTATATTATTGTGAAATGATTGAAAATTGGGCAATTGGAATAGGGAATGAAATAAACAAAGGTTGTGATTATCCTGGAGATAATAAAGGTTAAAGATCACATTAGATAGAAAGGTACTTATTATCTGTTCCTGTTGATGGTCTAATCATGTCTCAAGTGTAGGAGCGATGAGGGTCGTTTAGCAAAGAACAACTCTGAAACTCTCACCGTCCTCAAACCTATAAGATAGTGTAGTGTCTATAGTCTTAGTGATAGATGGTAATGGTGTGTCAAATCATGCTTGCTTCCCAAGCTGCAAGTCATATGTATGAGTAGTGTCTATGAGATGTGATGGTACGGATGGTGCTCTAGATAATAATGACGATGAAGATGATATGATGGAAATCCTAGTGGTGATTTAGGAGATGATGGTGAATGAAATACTACTCTCTTTCGTGTTGTCTCGCGACGTTTCAGAGCTAAAACTGGAGTATGCACTATTGGACGACTAATAGTGGTATGAGTAGCTGATGGTGGTTGTAGTACATGAGTAGCGGGTGATCTAAGAGTGT
This sequence comes from Chrysanthemum lavandulifolium, assembly GCA_022545495.1. Classification (NCBI taxonomy): domain Eukaryota; kingdom Viridiplantae; phylum Streptophyta; class Magnoliopsida; order Asterales; family Asteraceae; genus Chrysanthemum; species Chrysanthemum lavandulifolium. The sequence continues at coordinate 118,794,902 of CM040244.1, forward strand.
GGGTAAGAGAATGTACTCTCTTCCTTGCAGTAAGCATCCTAATAGGTCCATTAGGACTAAGCCTATAAGTCCTACCAAATGGTATGATCTGTCCCGATAGAATGATAGGAATTGCCCTGTTCCTACGACGAATCGATGGTGACAGTGGTGGTGTAGGTGTAACTTTGTCCTCTTCAAAGGGTTCAGTCTCAGTATCAGATAATATGAGTGGTGAGTTTGGTGTAGAGCCAACTGATTTTAAAATTGTGATAGGGAATGACAAGGCATTCTCCACGTTGGAATTTGAAGAAAGGATAATGGAATGGGTATCTAAAGACATCTATGTGACATTCGATTTGAAATGAAAGTAAATAACTCGCAAAATGAACATATGAAACCGTATGCATAGTGAATATGCACTTATGATGAAATGATGAGATGCTATGATGATGTAGTTATAGTCTAGGGTCAATGATACAACCTAGTTCTCTATAACTCTTGCTCGATGTTAATCATCACACCCCAAAATACTGCTTTTGCGTGGAATGGAATTCTGGGGATGACCGCCATTAGGGGTGCTATTCGGTCGGGTTGGTCGGGTTCGGTCAAACGGGTCGGGTCCAAGTCGGGTCGAGGGTAAAATAATATATTGAACCCGACCCTACTTGAACTCGGGTTAGTCGGGTTCGGTCAAGTCGGGTCGGGTCAAGTCGGGTCGTCGGTCGGGTTCGGTCGGCCATTTACAAAATCATAGAATTTAATTTCTAAAATAACACATGTATAAATGACACATTTTTGGTTGCATTTGTTTGTTACATATTTTTCGATAGAACGTGTCATATGTTGTTCTTGGAAGTAGTACTTATTTGTTGGATAAGATTGATAAGTTACAGGCGACAAAGAAATGTAGATTTTGATCAAGATTCGTGTTATGTTAATGTGAATAAAGAATCTTGGAGGTCATTGTTTCTTGGTTGGTGAGTCACCACTAATCGAAACCCGGAAACTAGACCATTGTTGTTGTAGCTCACTTGGTGGTCTGGTTGTTCTTCAAGAGCTTTTGGTGCGGTGAAGAGATTAGTCCTTTGCATATAAACTCGATGGCAAGTTAAGATCTTTTAGTGACACTTTTCAAAATTCAAAGTATCCATTGGTTGTGAATATGATTAGGGGCCATAAAGTTGTGATCTTTTAGCTTATACTTCATAAAGATTAAAAAAAAAAAAAAAAAAAAAATCCTAACTCGGGTTAGTCGGGTTGACCGAACCCGACGAAGCAAAGTATTTAAACCCGATGCCGACCCTAATTCGTACTCGGGTTAAACGGGTTGACCCGATTGACCAAGTTAGATTTTGGACTGAGTAACCCGACCGAATTGACTCGGGTCGGGTTCGGTCGGTCGGTCGGCCGAATGACACCCCTAACGCCATAGCATCACGATTCTGATTATATTGAACGACCTAAAGTGTCGTTTTGAAAATACATCGTTTGATTAAGTAAAATACTCAGAGTTTACAAAGCATAGGTCCCAAATGAAAATCAATATGTGCGGAGATAAGTTTGTTACAATCCAAACGATGTTTTAAAGTGCATAAAACCCAAGTGAGACGCGTCGTCACCGCGACTCTATGATAAGTCTTTATGCATGCCATGAAGTATATGCCTTAGATACCTGAAAATACATTGCTAAAAGTGTCAACACAAAGGTTGAGTGAGTTCATAGAGTTTATGAAAATGTTTTATACGACTACCACAAGTATAGGCCATGTATGACAAATATGCCACATAAAAATGTTACAATTGCTATAAGCACATGACACCGAAGCTAGACTGATCATGATGTTCGCCCCAACAGAGTGTTTTGCCAAACAACTCAAATTATGATATTAAATGAAATGCATCCGTTTGACCAGTTGGAATCCACCAACCCGGATGGAGGAGTCACACTCAATAGATTTATTCACTCACCCTCGCTTCTTCTGGAATTAACGGTTCATGATTATGAAATGGGGACATTAAATTGGCAATGAGGTAACTTAAGAAATGTAATGAATTTGATATACTTGGTATCGTAATAAAATGATGTGCAATGTATTATCCCCCGTAGGTTTGAAATAATGTATAAACTTGAAAGACGGGGCTATGAAAACTCACTTGATACAATGATTATGATGGCAAAAGTTGATACACTGAAATGAGGTGCAATCTCTAACTGCAACCTATGATGAATGATATGATCTAATATAAGTCATGATATAATGTTGTGCATGCAAACTTATATGATATCCATACCACTTGTGCATTTGAAAATAAAGTTTATCGTCGAAATATATGTTTATGACATCTTGTCAAGTTATAAAATACTTTACACTTATATAGGTTGAAACAACTTCCAACGATAGTCGTTTAGAAATAGAACAAGAATTTATAGTTTTTCGTCGCAAAATAATGTACTTTGACAACTCATGAAAATGACTAAGTAGCCTCGCAAACCTAGTCGTAAAATAGTGAATATCGAATGTTAGGAAACAAACTCAATGATTTTAGAAAGCTTGTAACATTATCTAAAAGTCATAACACTGAACTTTTATCCATACGAGTTCCGATCATAAAGAAAAATAATGGTGAAGTGAGGTAGTTGAGCTAAAAATGTAGTTTATGAGTAGTTTTCGAAAAAGTTTGAGTGATCGTATATTATTCGTTATAACTTCATTTGATGAACGGTTTAACATTTTGGAAAATAGGATAGGTGAACTCACTTTTACTTGTAGACATCGTTTTCTCAAAAGTACTCTATCGATATGAAAAATGGCTCCAAACATGGTCACTTGCGATAACCACTTTGGTCTAGTAGAAAATATATAAGTGTTAATACTTGTGGAAATAAGTACGATAGCCATAATTTATCCCAATTACAATTACACGTTCAAAATATTAATCCGGTTCGTTAAGCCACAACAAGCTATCTATTGGACTAGTCTGGTGTGCTAAAACAACACCGATTCAAACGCTCCTTTATGAACTCTAAAATAAGTAATTTAAGTAAGCAATCCAAACACTCCATTATATTTTTAATAAACCCTCGCGCCTATAAAATATCGTTTTTATATGGTTTCTAACGTTCCCTAATAATTTATAGGTGATACAATAGCATTTGGTAAGGTTTTCAAAGCTCAAACGGACTCGAAAAGGCTTAAAAACACCAATTTTATTTCCAATCAGCTATGGGTACTTTGACTTTTTCAGAAAAATTGTCCGTCTTTGACCATGCTTAAATCTCTCATTTTACACTTTTAAGCGTAAAAATCATGCTTATTATAGTAAAACATCATTTCGGACAACTTTCGTGTTTTACACTTAAGCCGGTTCGGACCCGAAAGGGGTCAAAACCTCGATTTAAAATCATATCAGCATGTATATTTTTACAAAGCGCTGTTAAAAATTATAAGTTTCGTTAAACTTTAATTGGACATAATTTCTTCGTTTTAAGTCCGTTTTCTACGTTCTATATATCCTTGGTTTCGTGTTAATATATACTAATATATTTTTGATAAGTCGACTCCTCTAGTTTACGTTAAAAACTCGTTTTTGTCCTTAGAAAAACCCTTGACAGCAAGTACTATTACAGAAAATTAGTTTTCGTCGTTAAACTTGAAACTAGCGTAACTTCTTCGTTATAAACCCGTTTTAACCCGTTCAAGCGACCACGGTTTCGTTTTTAAATCTATTTTCTGAAAATATAAACCAAAATATCCCCTGACCCACTGATGTTTCCAGATTTCACAAAATTGGACAGCCCTTATATATATTTTGTCGAAAACGATTTCTCTTGTTTGAAACTTGTTCTAAAACATTCCAATCAACACCAAAGCTATTCTAAACCTACCATACACCTTCTTAGAGTGTCATGGGTTCCTAAAATTCACCAAAATTGATAAGTTTCATGGGAATATTAATAGGATAGTTAAAACTCATTATAAGTAAAAAAAATCAAGTATAAATGGTATGGATCATAGTATATTTGCATGTTTTTCTAATAGAATCATAAAAATACATCAAGTAAGAGTTTATAAGAGTAGGAAAAATTAGTTGAAGCTTACTTGAGTGATTGAAGAGTTTTTTAGCAAAGTATACTTAATAATCTTGAGGTTTTTATTTCAAAACCTAAACTAGATTACTACTAGGACTATGTATTACTTGATCCTTGAAAAACCTTGATCTTCTTCTTCTTTTTCTTATAATAGCCGAACCACAAGGATGGTGTAGAGAGAATTCTTGCTTTGTTTCACCTTGTAAATATTGGTTTGTATGTTTGTTTTTAGGAAAGAAAAATACATGTACATGAAATATCTAAGTCAATGTGTATGTGTAGTTTTTGTAGTCAACAAAATCAAGCCACAATGGTGACATGGGGGGGGGGGGGAAAGAGGTCGGCAATGGGCAAAGGGAGAAGAAAATGGAAGAAACTAGCTGTAAAAAAAACATGTGTATTATTTAGATATTATGCATTTTAAGTTAGACATTTTGTTATCGGGTATTGAATTAGCTAGAAATAAATATTAACGGAACAAAATAAAATATATTGAAGTCATAAAAATTATAAAATTACATTTCTCACAAGTATCAGGTGAATAAATAATTATCGAATAGAATTTACGAAAACCGTCGTAAATATATATATATAACAATTTATATACAAAATAAATTCAAAACATCGGGTAAACTAATAATATAATTTTTATAGCATTAAAATGAGTATAAAAATATATTTGAAACAACTGTTGGACGTGTCGGATCAATTATTCAAAATAAATGATCGTGCGATAGCGTTTATTTAATAAAAAAAGAGACGTTAATGAAATATGCAAACCCATGCATGAACTAATATAAAAGTGATGTTACTGATGATATGTAGACTAATTTTAGTCTATATGAAATGTTCTCAATGATGTTCCATGAATACGCAGCTTAACCCTCAAGGTTACGCGTATTTGATACTCGTAAACCTAGTTTACAAAAAATGATGAATAGTGAATCATGAATAGTGATTTTTCTCCGGGAATGACTAGTGTGTTTGTGAATAGTAAAATTTTGAAATAACCTCTCAAAGTCTCAAACCGACTTAAAAAACGATGAATAGTAAAATGATGAATAGTAAATAGTAAATAGTAAATTCTCGAGATGAATAGTGAATTTGAGAAATGACCTGAAATTACGAGTTGTCACATTGTTCGTGAGTCTTTGAAGGGAAAGTAATTGTGGAACTTCCACAATGATCATTCTTTAACTTATGCTGTCTTCTGTTGCACGGATCCCGCGGATCCCTCTCATTTGGGATCCGGCTAGTATAAGCACAGGGATCCGACATGACAGGAAAAATCAGCTCAAACATTCCTTGATAACTTTGGTTTTGGAGTTCTAAAACGCCTAGAGTTTTGATGTTTAGACTCTAAAACTTGTGATTTGAGGTTCTGATGATTTACTACTAGTCCTATTTGACGTGGTTCCCTTTCTAATAATTGTTCATAATTCTTGGGGAGTTTTTCAAACATTATAATAAAATCCCATTTTATCATAATATAAGAAGTTTCACATGGATATTTATTAACATAGATGAAGTGTCAATAAGCCCTTTGTGATGAATAATGATTGAGGCTATCGAATAACCAAAATATCATTATTATAAGTTAGTAGTGTAGTTTATACAAATCAATCGAAGAATACTATTCTTGATGATGTCTTTGATATACATAACTACTTAATTAATTACTAATAGTGATTAATTATTCAACTAAGATTTTAACAACAATGAAAAAAGATGTAGATTATTAACGATCATACCTTTGCTAAATATTCTTCTTAAAGAAGGAAATATTTAGAGAACATGCTTTGTGATCTTCTTGGAATCTCCAGATCCATGTGTGAGAAAAGCACTGCCAAACAATCTTTTCTCGAGAAGAGATATTTTGATAGTTTCTTCATGATCTTCTTGGCATGCCCAAATCCAAGTATGGAGAATACTTAACAATGAAAGTGTTAGAACATTCTATCATTTTCCAACAATAAACATGATGATTTTAAAAGAAAACCATGTCATGAAAAATCCTTCTTTGTAGTTTTCAAACATACGCGGATCATATCAAGTTTTTAAAGTACAACATACTCTAAGAAACTTGGTAACGAAGCTCTGATGCCAATTGTGGAAAACTAGAAGGGGGGGGGGTTGAATAGTTTTACCAATTTAAAAACTTCCTTTTAAATATTTAGATCGACTTATGTCAATCTATTTAGATGTGTATGTTGGACATTGATAGATGGATATATAAAAGTATAATGAAAGATAAAGAGTAAGAAGCACATAACCACGACACGAGTATTTATAGTGGTTCGGCTACAAGGACACCTTCCTTGCCCTAATCCACTCCCCGAGTCACCTACTCGAGAGTTCGTAAACACTACACGACACCAATCTCCTTATGGCGGAGAAGCCTTCACAACGTCGCCTACTCTTTTTCTGGTACTAGGCTAACCACCGGGTTCTTTCACACCAAGGTGAACCAAAACTATCATAACGTCGCCTACCCTTTATTAGGTACTAGGCTAAGCACCGAATTCCATTACTATGGAGGAACTACTACCCATCACAACACAACACCTAATCCCAAGGAGACCAACTCCTTATTACAACACTATCAAGGATATCACCATCCTTGGATACAAACTAATACTTAAATGTATAACGATGCACCTCATCGATTATACGACCTTGGCATTCTTCACTAATGCCACTTGATTTGATTCTTAGGCATTCTTCACCAATGCCTTTGACTCAACGCTTGACACCTTTCACTAATGCCTTCGTCTTGAAACCTTTAGCATTCTTCACTAATGCTTTTGACACGGACGTTAAGCATCTTTCACTAATGCTTTCGTGTTGACTCTTTCGGCATCCTTCACTAATGCCTTCAACACAACATATCTATGGAGGAAGAAAGAACTATCAACAAGAGAACCTCAGTTGTCTTGATGATGACGAAGCATGGCAACTCATGGACTTGAGCTTGCTCGACTTCAAGAAGTGGTGATCTCGCCTTTAAGAGGAACCTAGAGAATCACACAAAAACAAAAGACAAACTACATAGAAAGATCTCTTAGGATCAGTGGTTAGAGAGTTACAATACTTGGAGAAAGTATGTGTGAAAGTGGTAAGCCAAAAGGAAGAAATGGCTCACTATTTATAGAGTAGAAAGTTTAATGTTCCCCGGATCCCTCCCACAAGGGATCCGGCTAGCGTAAAGCTAGGGATCCGTGGGACGCTCCTCTTTACCCATGGGTATTTTGGTTATAGGTCATGGGTCATGGGTTATAGGTTGATCCATGGGTTACTTATTAGATACAATGTATCTTATGAGTTCAATGTACCTAGTCAAGTGGTTTGCACAATGCCATGGGTTATGGGTCAATACCATTTGTTAGTTTTTACCCATTTTAGTATATACTAGTTAAGTATATATTTGCCCAATATGTAAACACTCGTTGTTGTACATATGTATTACTAAATCATAAAATCACTTATACTTGTTTTAGTGTTTTATGTGAAAACGTAAGTGTGTTAGAAAATTATTGGCTCAAACAGTTTACGTATTTTATTTGTTTCGTTAAAATGATTTTACGTTATTTATCGAAAAACATTAGAAGATCGTAAAATATAAATAAACGTTTTTACGGCTTATTTGTATTAACAGAACCTATGAAACATGTGTTTTGAACAGTATAAAAGAAGCTAGAAAAAGGGTTGTTTTGGGTCTCGTTAATCTCTACCTATGTCTCGTTAAATCTGTTGTCGAGTGCGTTTCATGTGTGACCTTTAGTAAGGTCATATAAGTCTCTTTAATGCATGTTTTTAACTGAATATGGAGGGTCATCGAGTCGGGTCTAAATGGCTTAAAGCATGAATAGAAATTATACGCTAATCTAGGACTTGTTTACATATAGGAGTTATATAAATAAAAGGTTAATTTGAAATAAATGAAACTTGAAGTTTGATATGTTAGCATAACTTTTAAATGGACCAAAGGCGTAAAATGAGTAAGTATGTTATATTTACACTTTAGACCCTAAATTTGTGTAATTTGGCATAAATACTCATTTTGCATCATTTAACCTAATATGACTTTAATTGCATCATAAATGGCTAAAGTTACTAATTATGGAAACCTGCCTAAAATAGAAAGTTACCTAAAATGGAGAATTACTAAAAGTGAAAACCTGCTAAAAATGGAAAGCCGTCTAAAATGAGTAATCTGATTTTTAATAAGCGTTATCGAATTCATATAGGTTCCGGGCGAAGGGATTGATTCATCTCGTGACTTTACTTTCTTGTTTTGCTTGCTTCGGATAAGGTACAGATATTCTATCCCTTTTCAGTAGGGGTTTCTCATGACTTTCTGGTCCTTCGACTTTGTTTCGCTTATGATATTCCATTGCTATGAACCTTTGATATTGAACCTATGATATTGAACCTCTGATATTGACCTTTGCTATTGACCCCTCTGTTACTGAACTGCTAATATTGAACCTCTGTTACTAAACCACTATTAATGAACCTTGGATACTGAACTACTGATATTGAAACTTTGATTATGATTGACTCACATATTGTATACTATGGACCTTTTGCCTTGACCTGTCAGTTTGATACCCGAGCCATTAACTAGGCATGGGGGTTCCATGTCCGTGTCATTGATGCACCAATGGCATGGCTCCAGTGTGGATGAGTGATGTTCCACACTGTCCCCATATTGTACTGATTATGCGCGCTTCACTATTATTGTTATGGCCACTATTGTTCTGCAAGGGGCGTATGGATGCATCCTAGATTTGTATTGTACTGTTACTGTTATATATATTGTATTAGTGATGTGGTGCGTGTGTGCAATACACCCCTCACATATTGGGAGCTGATCACTCCACTGGCTACTTGAGGTCTCCCCTCCTATTGTATTGGTATTCCGAGGTCACCCCTCCGAATACAATGGTTACTATTGGATATTGGACTGCTATTGCTACTATTGACTGTATTGTATTGTTGGCTCGTGGTGGATTACTGACCCTTTCCTTGTTTCCTTTACCCTACTCTATATTGTTACTCTTCATTCATTGCTTATCGTACTTATCTTGACTTCAGTTCCTCATTTTTGCTATTGTATTGTTATATCTGTTCACTGGGCTTTTTAAGCTCAGCCGCGTTTCTTTTCCTGTGGCAGGTTATTAAGCTAGGAGTTGGGGCTTTTCTTGGGATTTGAGAGTAGGATGCTGAGTGTGGATTGACCCTAGTCATCATAGACTTTTGATACCATTGTTACTTATTTTGGAGATTTAGACATTGTATTGCTCATCATCTTTTGGAACTTTTGAATTGTTCAAGTCGCGTTGACTTGTTATCTTTTGATATTTATTATAAGGCTTCTGCTTGCATGGTTTATTATATTGTTCTGATTTGGCACCATAAATGTGATACTTCTACCCTTTCCGGGTTGGGGTGTTACACAGCCTCAGTTGTAGAGTTTGCCACAATGCTCTGCTTCTTGCACTGCCATGAAATCAACCTATCACCAAGAAACGGACATCTTCCTATGGTTGACTTCCTATCAAGACTTGACGCAGCATAGTCTCTGTCAGAGTAAGCTACCAGATCAAAGGGAGAGTGCTTAGGATACCAAAGGCCTAGTTGAGCATGGCCTTTCAGATATCTAAAGATTCTTGTAAGTGCATGCATGTGAGAAAGCTTTGGAGAGACTTGGAATCTTGCACATGCACACACTGCAAACATAATATCTGGTCTAGAGGCAGTCAAATACATCAATGATCCAATCATTGATATGTAGAGGTGCTGATCAACTTCTTCACCATCAGCATCTAGAAGTAATGGTTTATTATGCTCCATAGGAGTGCTTGCAATCTTTGTATTATCATAGCCAAACTTCACCAAAATCTCCTTGACATACTTATCCTGACTGATAAATATGCCATATGTCTTCTGCTTGACCTGTAGCCCAAGAAAGAAGGTGAGTTCTCCCATAGAACTCATCTGAAACCTATCATGCATCAACTTTTCAAACTCTCTGCATAGATCCTGCTTGGTTGAGCCAAAAATAATGTCATCAACATAGATCTGAACCAGCAGGATATCATTCTTCACATTCTTGATGAATAGAGTCTGATCAATCTTCCCTCTTCTGAACCCATTGCCCAAAAGATACTTGGCCAATGTTTCATACCAAGCTCTTGGGGCCTGATGCAGACCACAGAGTGCCTTTTGAACCCTTTATACTTTGTCAGGAAAGTTGGGATCTTCAAAGCCTGGAGGTTGACAGACATAAACTTCCTCCTCAATCTTTCCATAGAGGAAAGCACTCTTCACATCCATCTGGTATACTGTGAAGTCTTTGTATGATGCAAAGGCCATGAATAATCTGATAGCTTCAATCCTTGCCACTGGAGCAAAGACCTCTTCATAATCGATTCCTTCCTGTTGTGTATACCCTTGAACCACGAGTCTAGCCTTGTTCCGTATTACTACACCTCTTTCATCTTTCTTGTTTCTGAAAACCCATTTAGCGCCAATAGCTCTTTTGCCATCAGGAAGATCCACAAGAACCCATACATTCTGAAGTTTGAACTCGAGAAGCTCTTCTTGCATTGCTTCTGCCCATGCTTCATCTTCAAGAACTTTGTAGACTTTGTTTGGTTCTGCCTGTGAAACAAAGCAAGCAAAAAGACATTTTTGTGTGTCCCCATGTATCCTTTCTTCATAGATGGCACTAAAGAATCCAATCTCACTATGCTGAAATTTAGATCTTGTAGCTCTTTCAGCATGAACATCCCCAATAACATTCTCCAAGGCATGATCCTGATTAATTCTTCTGTGTGGTGTAGCAGGAATAGCATAAAATGAAGCTATATTGGTAAAATCAATCTCATCAGCTTCATCATTGGGATCAGAAACCTCTGTGTTAATAGATGGAATAGAATGAGGACCATCAGTACTAAATTCTGGATCATCAGTACTAACATGTGGCTTATCAGTATTAACCACATTAGTACTGATCACTTGAGGTTCTATCACTGTGTCACCTGTATTGGTTACAACTCCCTCAACATCATCATCATCAGAATCTGCATCAGGACCTTGCTTTTCTCTTGCAACAATTTTAGAATCCACAGAAACAGGTGTCAAAAAGAAATTTTGGTCCTTGCCCCTCTACACTAGGTTTGTCCTCAAGAACTCTATGTGCAGATTCTCCTCTATCCTTCTGGTTCTAGAATTATAAACCCTAAAGGCTTTACTATTCAATGAGTAGCCAACCAAATATCCACTATCAGATTTTCCATCAAACTTACCTAAGTGGTCAATGATATTGAGAATAGAGACATGACACCCAAAAGGTTTAAGAAAGTCTAGGGTAGGCTTTCTACCTAAAAACATCTCATATGGAGTCTTGCCATGAGGCTTTACTACCAAGACTGCTCGAACATAGCAAGCAAGATTAATCGCCTCACCTAAAAAGTTGTGGGTAATTTGAATCGCTAACATAGTCCTAGCACCTCTATCGTTGTCCTATTTCTCCTTTCAAAGAACCCCATTATGTCGAGGAGTTCTAGCTACACCGTATTCTCTTTAATACCCTTGTCGACATAAATCATTCATCACTTGGTTTTTAAACTCGTCCCATTATCACACCTAATGATTTTAACTTTCTTATCAAGAAGGTTCTCTCGCAGCTTATGTAAGACTTAAGGATTTCACCGGTCTCATCCTTAGTATTCATGAAGAAAACCCAAGTAAATCGCTAAAATCATCATCACAACCAAACAATACTTAAAATTCAGTCGCTAATAGAGGTGGGGCCAAATAAGTCCATGGGCAGATATGAAGTGGTTGGGTGATAGAGTTAAAACCTTGGGCTTACAAGAGTCTCTATGCTGCTTCCCTTTGAGGCATGCAATACAGGTCTATTTATTTTCAAATCTTTTTGGAGGTAAACCTCTTACAAGGTTATTTTTAGCTAAAAGATTTATTACCTTAAAGTTCACATGACCTAGCCTTCTATGCTATAACATAGATTCATCCAAAGAAGCTGTAGCAACTAAACATGTAAGGTTGTCTTTGGGCACTATGTTTTCATACTAACACGGTACAGATTGCTTTTCCTAGGAAACTTAAGTAGTACCTCATCTTCACTAGGCAACTTAAAATTTTGAGACAAAACCAAGCAATCAGTGTCTGTGAATAGAACAAAATTCTTCTTGTCACACATTTGTGACACACTGAACAAATTGTATTTGAGTTCTTTCACATAGTACACATCTTCAAAGTCCAAATTAGTGAAGTCTGAAAGATAGGATAGATTTCCAGTCATGTGCCTAGAACACCCACTGTCTGAATAGCCAAGATCATCATTCTTGTTGGAATGTCCCTGCACACAAAATAAAGAAAATTAGTTCCTTTTGGGGACCCAAGCCATTACTGACTTGGATCTGCCTCGTGCATCAATGTAATCATATTTCTTGAGAGTAACTGATGCACTGTTGGGTTGAGTGGTCTTTCTAACCCAACAAGCTGAGGGCTTAACAACATTGCCCTTGATTCCCCTAGCAGCATTCACTTTAGAACCAACAGTTTTCATTTTTGGCTTAAAAGTATTAACTTTTGCCCTATCAGTATCAAGTTTTGGCTCATAAGTATTAACCTTTTTCTTGTAAAACTTGATTTGTTCATCATAAGATTTAAAGTTTTGTGTTGCTCCAGCATTAAAGGGCCTTGGTGAAGTAGATGGTGATTTTGAAAAGTTTCTTTTGGGACTTTCACCAAATACTCTGGGTTGTGGTCTAGCAGTATTAACTGGCCTTGTAGTATTCAAAGATTTTATGCCAGTTTTAAGAAGAAGTGCTCTTGGGGTCATAATGGGTTGAGGTCTCATAGGGTATCTACATTGAGCCTGCAGATGAGAAAAACTTCCACACACAAAGCAAGATTTATTATACATGACAAATTCATCTCCTAGTTGTTCAGATTTTAGCTGGTTCCAATTTCTTTTGTTACCTCTAGGACTAGATGACCTGTTTCTATACATCTCAGCATATTTTACTAGTTCCCTAACAGTTTTTTCAGTTGGTCTTACAGGTTTAGTGGCCTGTTCTTGCTTTGGTTCACCAGACTCTACACTTGTCTTTTTATTTTCAAACATATATACCTCAGGTAAGGAAGTGTCATTGGCACTTTCAAAGGTCTCATCAGTCTTTTCTGCCTTGGACACAATGGGTTCACGGACAAAAATGGGTGCCTTAAACTCTTCTAAGCCAGTGTGTTCAAGGTCTATTCTAGGTGGTGAGGGAATACCTCTGAATGGTGGTGGTGCTGTCTTATAACCCATACCTGATTTGGCTTTGCCAATTAGTGCTTTTTCAAGGTATTTATCAACTCTCTTTGAGTTATAATGCTGTGTGTCTTGAAGAGTATCAATACTTAGTTCTATGTTGTCTTTAATTTGAGTGACTCTTTCTATTTCTTCTTTTAACACGGTTATGGTGGTGTCTTTAAAAGAAATTTCCCTATTAAGTACAGCAGTTTCTTCAGTAAACTTTGACTCGTTTTCTTTATATTGCACAATTTGGTTTTCTAAAACTGCTAAGCCTCTTTTATGATTAGCTAAATTATAACTGGTTTTGGAAAACTCTTCAGCCAGTTTATCATATTGAGTTTTAAGAGATTCATATTCACTTAATGAGACATATGTATCTGAGCAATTTGATTTAGTAAGTACCTCAGATACCAAAGCCATATTGATTGGACTCTCTTCTTCATCAGCCATGAAGCTCCAATCGTATCCAAAGACCATCTCTGACCACCATTGCTTTAGAATTATCACCTCACCACTTTTCCTTTGCTCACGGGCTTCGCATTCCCCGCGAAATGCCCAAGCTTACCATAGTTGTAGCATTCTACCTTTCCCTTGTCAAACCCAGCAGTATCTCCATCATTGATCTTAATCTGCCTCCCAGTCCTCTTCATGAACTTTCTTGCCCTCATACTTATCAAGGCAATGTTCCACTTGATATCCATCTCTTCCATGTCATCTTCATGGATCTGTCTCAGGTCATCATGAGTAATCTGAGATCCCTGTTGTTGCTCTGAGATGAAAGCATAGATTGTACTTTCATTGATGCCTGCAGCAGTGATGGCCAAACAATCAGTATTAACATTAGTACTAGGAGTACTAACATTGATACTGTCCTTATCATTACTAGTGACTGGGTGAGCCACAAAGGCTATGTTTTGTGCCCCAGAGCTGGAAGATGCAGCTGCAGCTCTCTTCATATCTTGTTCAATCACCTTAAAGCTATTGAACAGATTGTCCAACTTCATAGTTTCAAATTCTGCCTTATTCTTCCATACAATGACATGAGTGTCCCATTTTGGTGATGGAAGACTTCTAACAAACCTGAGATTGACATCTTCCTCGGAGATGTCCACATCCAATACTGCCAGTTGACTGACAAGTTTTTGAAGCCTATTGTAAACTGAATCAATGGGCTCAGTTGCACCAGCAATGAAATTTTCAAACTCTTACTTCAAAAGAGTCTTTTGAGTTTTCTTGGTGACAGAGTCCCCACCAAATCTGGTCTCAATGGCTTTGAACAAACTTTGAGCATCTTTGTGTTTGTTTAAGGTGAGTTGATGATCATCATGTATTGCCATAAGTAAAAGACTTCTGACCTTGAGATCATTGCCTCTTAGAGCCATTTCTTTATTAGTGATAGGTTCACCTTTGTCTTTAATAACAACCTTACCACCAACTTCTTCAGTGACAATGGATTTGTAAGAGTCTCCATTGATCACAATGTTCCACAGCTTAAAATCAAGTACCAAGAAGTACTGCTCTATGCGCATTCTCTAGAGTTCATATTCATTTGGCTGCAACTTAGGAACTCTGGTAACAACACTGGATTTGCTTGAGTCAAAATCCATTTCAACAGATTTGTCACACAGGATCTTCTAAAAACAAAGCTTCAGGACACAAGCTCTGATACCACTTGTGGAGTCCCAAACCTTGGATCTAGAACACTTAGCTTGTAAATGTGCAGTTGCCTTGGATGGATCCAAAACAACAATGAGAAACTTTGTTATAGATACACACAAGTATGCGGAATCTACTTGAATGTACTTTAGAAGATTAAAGTAAACACAAATGTAACACCAACAACTTCAATATTATTGATTAATAATACGAGTACTCTCCTAGTACTAGGGTTTACAACCTTGAAGCTTTTCTTAAGACGGCTAGAGTATTGGTATATGCTTGACCTAGCTAGGATCTCCTTTTATACACTAAGGAGATCCCTTATAGAGATAACTATGCATTAAGTATATCATATCTTCTATTAGAATAGAAGATATGTTTATTCTGCACCATACACGACATTCTTAATATAGAACAAGACAAACTCAACACTATCAGTACTAACTTTTGCACTATCAGTACTAACTAGTTAATACTCTTCTAACATCACTATCATTACTAACTTTAAGACTATAAGTATTAACTCCCAAAAGTGAATTTCCCAACATTGTATTCTTACCGTGAACTCTTTCCCAACGTCGTGTATTATGATAACGGTTTTATTTTTTAAATTAGTTTCTTTTACCGTATAGGGTCCAAACCATCTTGGCTTATTCCTTCCTCTTAGTGATTTTATTCTTGATTTATACAAAAGCACCTTTTCTCCATTCAAAAATTCCTTAGGGTTCTTTTGAGTTTGTGGTAGTGTTATTTCCTAACTTTTTATCATGTTTCCACAATGTCGCATTTAACCCTTGAACCATGAATTCTCTAAGCCCTCTTTCCCATTCGTTAATTTTCTTCTTAACAGTATTATTAGGGACTTGTGGATTCTCATCAGTTATCTTCTCCATAATCTTCAAAGGGTATCTTGGAACAATAGGTATCCTAGCGTATCCTTTGCCACTTTTGAGTATCATGATACCCTCACTTCATTTGATGGTTGCCTTGGCAATGGCCAGAAAAGGTGTTCCAAGAATGAGTGGCATATTTCTATCTTCCTCAATGTCTATGATCACGAAGTCCGCCGGATAGACAATATTGGCCACCTCAATTAAGACATCCTCCGCTATTCCTATGGGATAAACATATGTGTGATTTGCTAAGGAAAGTCTAAGATTTGTCTTAGTTGGCTCCTCCTTAGTCAACTTACGATAGACTGATAGCGGCATTATGTTTACATCGGATCCTTGATTGGTTAAGGAATTTATATTCTCGATGTCGCCTATGCTATATGGTATTACGAAATTCCCCGAGGTTTCTCGTTTTTTCGCTACTGGTTTTTTCAGAATCAACTCGTGCATAGGTCCCATAGGCATGGTGTCATATTCTTCTTCTTTTATTTTCCCTTCGAGGGCTTTCCTAAGAACCTCGTTGTACCTAAAGTTATTCACTTGATTAACAATTGTTTTCTTATTAATCTCATGCTTAAGGTAGTATTCAATGATCTCGGGTTCATTATTAGTTACAGCCTCCTCCTTTTCCTTACTGTCCTTGCTTATCTCAGTCTCCTTATTTTCTGCTACTTCACCTTCATCGGAAATAATGGAAATGGCGGTAACAAACAAAGTGGGGGGAGGGCGATCATCGTTTCTCACTAGCACCTTCTCGGGAACCTTTATTTTAGTGTACTCTTTTACTAAGTTCATCATCTCAGCCATTTTTGCTTGTATTTCCTCCCTTTGCCTATAAACCTCTTCTTTAAATTTCGCTAGTCTTTCCGTATGGGCTGCCATGTACTCTCTCGTTTGTTCATTGAAGCTTGGTGAGAGTGGAATTGGAGATGTAGAATGGAAGCGTCTTCCGGAACTAGGACTTTGCTCACGGCTTGGTGATTCAGAGAGAGGTGTTGGGTGGTTGGCGGAGTTAACAGAATTAACCGTTGCTCGATGAATTGTTCTAGGTGCTCTCTTTTGCCTCTCAATTAGATAATGGATCCTTCTCTCAAGAGCACTCATTTGCTCTTCAGTGATGTTGGAAGGCTCATGAGGAATTGATATGGCATTAACCACTTTAACGGGGGTTTCATGGGATTCACTCCAATTTTCATTGCTTTGATCGGCAAGCTCTTATATAATATCCCATGATTCTTCTACGTTGAAGTTGCTAAGCCTCCCACCGGCAACTCAATCAATGGATCGCCTGGTGATGAAGTTGGTATGGTCATACAAGATTTAGACTTGAAGCCAAAGATCAATGCCATGATGAGGGACTTTATGGAGCAATTCCTTGAATTGGGTCCATGCCTCCTAGAGGGCTCGCCTTGAAGTTGTTGGAACGTCAAGATGTCCCTTCTAAGCTTAGTAGTTCTCCCCGGTGGGAAAAATTGGGCAAGGAAACGAGTAGTGAGATCATCCCAACTTGAGATGGAGCCAGCGGGAAGTCGCTCAAGCCAATTACTAGCTTGGTACCGTAGAGAGAATTGGAAGAGACGCAAGCGAGTGGTCTCCTGAGTAGTAGCATCAAGGTCGATGGAATCGACGATTTTAAGGAAATCCTGAAGATGCTGATTAGGATCTTCGGAATGAAGTCCATAGAATGCACATCCGTTTTGTACCAATCGGATGGTGTCGGATTGCAGGGCTGTAGTTTGAGCTTGATAGGGGAGCTCAATGGTGTTCCTATAGCCTAGGTGGCTTGGTCTAGAGTATTCACCAAGAGTACGGCCTCTTGGCGGGTCATTTGGTGGTGGGTTGATGAGTGGTGGTTGATTATCACCTTCCATGATGAAAAGTGATGGGATTACGAATAAAGGTCACGAAGAAGGGGGATAGATTATGAGGAAGCTAAGAATGAGAAAAAATCTAACTTGATAGGAATCAAGCAAGGAAACATAAACGAGATAGAGATCTAACTAGCTATTCTATTCCCCGGCAGCGGTGCCAAAAACTTGATACGTGTACAACGCGCGTTCGGGGTCAAAGGAAACTTCCTTTTCTTCAATCAAGTTTTTCAACCACCTAGGCAGTGAACCTAATCGTTGTAGTGTAGTATTTGGGTAACCTCGGGATTGATATCGTTCTCTAGGGGAATAGGAATGCTAGTGAGAAATTACTACGCTAAGGTTGGGGTTGAGGAAGATTATTTTTTATCTTTTTTATATTTTTTTAGAAAACTAAAGGTACGATCTCGGGGTTTGGATTTGGGGGGTGGTACTTCTACTGATTACTCTACTATCTAATTATCTAATCTAAGGGGTAGTCTGTGTCTATTGAAGTGTGCTCGTATGATGATTAAAGATGTGTCTACCTAGATACTATTACTCCCTAGTTATCTTTTATTGATGGTTGAATTGTCACGTCCTTATTCTTAACGCGTTGTGTTTTCTAAGGTCGTAGGGTGTGCTTTTATCCCTAACTCTTTGAAGCTACCTAAGGTTAATGACTACGAAATCTCTAGGATTCATAGACTTAACACTAAGGTTTTCTTTAGATTTTTAGCCTACAATTCCACTAGTAACTATAAACTAAGGTTCACACAGATTAATCAAGCATTAAAAACACAACGATGGCTTTAAGCACTCCTAAGCCAATTACAATTAAGATAAGAGACAACCAATCAATATTCAATAACTAGGTTTCATAGATCTAAGCAAACATTCAATCGAAGACATAATGAAATCAAGGGAATAAATAACTTATCTCAAAGTAAAATAGGGTATTAGAACCCTAAAATACTGTCCAAGACGGACTATAATCGTTTTAGGTTTTTACTCCACAAGTCTACCTCCCTAAAAGTCTAAAATCGAATTCTATATATATAGTTACAACTGAGATGATGCCACCTTTTAAATGTGACGCCGTCAGATCCCCGCCATTAAGGTTTCGTCTTGGCCAAGTCAACTTTGGGACGGCGTCACGTTGTGGTTGTGACGTCGTCAGTCTTCAGTCATAACGTCGTCTGAGTCTGGATCTAGGCCGTCTAAGGAGAAAAGTCTTCGTGATGCCCTACTCTTCAAAGCCTGACGCCGTCAGGTGCAAAATAGCGAATTCACTCCTGAGTCGTCACAAATATAGGGACGGCATCGCCCTTTGTTTGTGAAGCCGTCGGGTGCACTTCCAGCAGCTTAAGTGTCTTGATCTTTACTTTAGACATTTTCTTCACATATTCACTCCTTTTCATCCAAATAAGCATCATTCCAGCATTTTGCCTTCAAGAGACCTAAAAAGTGAAAAGGAATGAAATTAAGCAGTAACGGGTATAAAAGTGGGCGATTAGGGGCTTAAATGACCCCTTAAAAGTGTACGTTCTAAATCCTTATCACAAGTCGATCTTAGAATAGATACTAGATCCTTGGAGTTGGTCGAATAACTCATCTATCCTAGGCAGAGGGTATCGATTATTCACCGTCAACTTATTCAACTCTCGGTAATCGAGGCACATACGGAACAATCCATCCTTCTTTTCATAAACAGTACGGGTGCTCCCCACGGCGATGAACTTGGTCGTATGAATCACTTCTCTATCAACTCTGTCAACTGCTTTGACAGTTTCTCTGGCTCATTTAGAGCGAGTCGATAGGGAGCCCAGGCTACGGGTGCAACACCATGTATCAACTCGATTTGGAACTCCACTTGTCGGACAGGTGGAATTCCTGGCAAGTCGTCGGGAAATACGTCCGGAAAGTCTCGAACGATGGGTACATCTTCTAGGCGTCTTTCACTCTTCTCATGTCCTTTCTTTTTAGAATTTTGAGCCAAGAAAAGACAACCTCCTCTGTCGATGTACTTTTGTGCCTTTATACAAGAGATGATGTTCAACTTGGAGGGACCTATACAGTCGCTTCGATCTCCTTGTATACTCAGGACTTCTCTACCATACGACACACACACGATCTCCTCATGTCAGATGATGTGCGCACCATTCTTTGATAA
The DNA here is from genome assembly GCA_022545495.1 of Chrysanthemum lavandulifolium. NCBI lineage: Eukaryota > Viridiplantae > Streptophyta > Magnoliopsida > Asterales > Asteraceae > Chrysanthemum > Chrysanthemum lavandulifolium. Next base: position 118,814,877 of record CM040244.1, read on the forward strand.
CCAATCCATACCGATGATGACGTCGAAACTTCCTAAGGTGACGGGTAAAGAGATCTATATTGAACGGGTGGTCTAAGAAATTTAACGTGCAACCTCGAATAATAGTGTCTATCCTCTCCCTATTTCCATTAGCTAACTCCACATCATAACCTAATCCTAAAGGTGTCGGGGAGATTCCTAGTAATGGCATAAAGGCAGTAGATACGAAACTCATATCGGCACCGGTATCAAATAGTATGGAAGCATAGTGGTTATTGAGAAGGAACGTACCGGTAACTACTTTCGGATCCTCTTTAACCTCCTTCCCAATAGACGACACTCACCGCTGCTCCATGTCTCTCTCTGATTTCCAAGACCACGGTTTCCTCGATTCCCTTCAGTCCCTCGATTTCTGAGGTTATGCCCATTACCTCCCACACCTTGATTCACCTGATTTCCTCCATTCTTGGGATTTCCTCTGATCCAGGGCTCTCGGCACTCGGTCTTGTAGTGCCCTTTCTTCCCACATCCAAAACAGGTGACATTGGCCTTCCAGTCTATTCCCTGTGTGGTTTGTGCCACAGCAAGGGGTCGGGACCTACAATCTCTGGCCATATATCCTACCTTAGAGCAATTTCTACACATCACGACACACTGCCCATGGTGGTGTCAATTGTAACATCCACACAAGGGCTTACTTTTGATAAGGATTTTAACATTGCTCTCATGACTACTCACATTTGGAGTATCTTGACACATAAAGAGTCGCTTTGGGTGCAATGGATCCATTCATATAAACTTCGTGGGAGAAGTTTTGGGATGTCCTTGTTTGGGGATGTTAGGCTGGGTTGGCGCAAGCTTCTTGCCATTAGACCCAAGGTTCGCCCTTTTATCCGGCATAAGATCAATAATGGGAAGGACACTTGGTTTGGTTTGATATGTGGTGTCGGTTAAGCCCGATTCGTAATTTACTTATCGCTAGAGATATTGCACGAGGTGGTTTAATTTATCGACTCGGTTTATGATTTGATTACTACCGATGTTTGGCGATGGCCACTTGACCGCTATATCGATTTCCATTGTTAGTCGCTCTCCGGTTCCTTATCTAAATGATAATCAAGATGGATTATTATGGCGTAACTGGATGGCAATTTGAGTTGTTTTTCGCCTCGGGTGCATGGGAATCTCTGCGGCTTAGGTCGATTTGGTTGAATGGTGTAATGTTCCTTGGTTCTCTCATTGTATTCCAAGGCATGCTATACATTTGTGGCTCGCTATTAAGCAGAAGCTAAAGACTCAGGATCGGATGAGACAATGGGATGTAGGCCCTGATGTTGATTTGGCTTTGCTTAGATGCCCGCTTTGTGAATTGGTTCCGGATTCCCATTCTCATTTATTTTTTGAGTGCCAATTTTCTATGCAGGTTTGGTTTCAGGTTCGGAGTTTATCTGGTATGGACGCGGTCCTCCTTCGTTGGAGACTCATTGTTACAGTTCTTATACCTTTATCTAAGGGCGGTCGGTTAGTAGTATCATTTCGATTATTACTTGTCGCTACTACTTACTTCGCTTGGATGGAGCGCAATTCAAGGTCGTTCAAGCGTAAGAAGTCTTCTGTTGATGAAGTGGTTAGCACTATTGTCTCTACTACTCGGTTGAAGTCGGTTACTTTCAAGTTCAAGCTAACCTCGAGGTCTCGCTTGATTACGGATAAATGGAAGATTCCAAGTATATGTATTTCACACGAAGGAGTGCCGGTAAGGTTGTACTCTTTTCCCTCCTCCAAGGTTTTTCCTTTGGGTTTTTCTTGAAAGGGTTTTTAAGGAGGCAAACTTCCTGGGTTATCTTGCTCCTTTCGTGGAGTGGCTGGATGCGGGATGCTCGCTTGTTACAAGTCTTTTTACTTGTTTATGCCTAGTTTGTTGATGTAATATAGATAGGTTATGTGTGTTTATGGCATGTCATAAACACTAGTTTCATCAAGCTCTTCGCTTGAGGTTAATGTGGTATTTCAGCCACATTCCATTTGTACTTAACAATATTTGTTGGTTATATATTTACCGGGGTAAACCCCTTTACCCAAAAAAAATACTTTTGATAAGGATTTAAAAGGTACACTTTTAAGGGGGCATTTAAGCCCTTAATCGATCACTTTTATATCCGTTACTGCTTAATTTCGTTCCTTTTCACTTTTTAGGTCTCTTGAAGGCAAATTGCTAGAATGACACTTATTCGGATGAAAAGGCGCGAATATATGAAGAAAATGGCCAAAGTCAAGAATCAAGACACTCAAGTCAGCCGGAATGGTTGGCGTTGTCATAGCCAAATGGCGACGCCGTCGCAACACGTTTTGAGATGACTCAGAAGCCAAATTGCTATTTTGCACTTGACGACATCAGGTTTCAAAGAGTAGGGCGTCACAACTCAGACGGCCTAGATTTAGATCCCGACAGCGTAAGAAGATGAAGCCGACGGCGTCACAACCATAAGTTGACACCGTCACAAAGTTGATGTGGCCAAGATGAAAACCTAATGGCGGCGACCCGACGGCGTCACAAATAAAGAGTGACGCCGTCGCATATTGTAACTCTATATATAGAATTCAAATTTTCAGAATTTTAGAGAGGTAGTTTTGTGGAGTAAAACCTAAACCGAACTTTGGTCGTCTTGGGCAAGATCTTAGGGTTCCATACCCTATTTTACAACAAGATAAGTGATTTACTTCATTAATTCAATTATGTCTTCAATTGTTTGTGTGTATGCTTGCATGTTTTCCATGTCCGCTAATTTACTTGTGTGTTTGCTTAGATCTATGAAACGTGGGTATTGAATATTGATTGGTTGTCTCTTATCTTAATTGTGATTGACCTAGTATTGCGATAGGTCATTCGTTGTGTTTTAATGCTTGAGTAATCTTTGTGAACATTAGTTTATAATCACCTAGAGTTATTGTAGGCTAAACATCCAAAGGTAACCTTAGAGTTAGTTTATGAATCCTAGAGCTTTGTAGGCAATAACCTTAAGGTAGTCTCAAAGAGTTAGGAAAACGCATACCCTACTTAATTTAGAAGACACAACGCTGCTAAGAATAAGGACGTGACAATTCAACCAAAGCAATAGGAGATAACTAGGGAGTAATAGCATCTAGGTAAACACATCATTAAATTATTATACGAGCACACAACAATAGACATAGACTACACTCACCTTAGATTAGATAATTAGATAAGTAGAGTAATCGGTAGAAATACCAACCCCCCAAATCCAATACCCCGAGATTCGTACCTTTCAACTTTAAAGAAAATAGAAAAAAAAGAATAAAAATAATCTTCCTCAACCCCAACCTTAGCGTAGTAATTTCTCACTCGCATTCCTATTCCCCAGAGAACGATATCAATTCACGAGGCTTACCCTAATACTACACTACAACGATTAGGTTCATCGCCTAGGGTGTTGAAAACTTGCTCGACGAAAGGAAGTTCCTTTGACCCCGAACGCGCGTTGTGCAGCGTATCAAGTTTTTGCGCCGCCGGGAATAGAATAGCTAGTTAGACTTTTATCTCGCTTAGGTTCCATTGCTTGATTCCTATCAAGTAAGATTTTTTTCTCATTTTAGCTTCCTCATAGTCTATCCCTTCTTCGTGACCTTTGTTAGTAATCATCACTTTTCATCATGGAAGGTGATAATCAACCACCACTCATCAACCCACCACCAAATGACCCGCCAAGAGGCCGTACTTTGGTGAATACTCAAGACCAAGCTACCTAGGCTATAGAAACACCATTGAGCTTCCCGACCAATCCCAAACTACGGCCCTTCGATCCGACACCATCCGGTTGGTGCAAAACGGATGTGCATTCCATGGACTTCGTTCAAGATCCTAATCAAGATCTTAAGGATTTCCTTAAAATCGCCGATTCCATCGACCTCGATGCTACTACTCGGAGACCACGCGCTTGCGTCTCTTCCAATTCTCTCTATGGGACCAAGCTAGTAATTGGCTTGAGCGACTTCCCGCCGGCTCCATCTCAAGTTGGGATGACCTCACCACTCGTTTCCTTGCCCAATTTTTCCCACCGGGGAGAACTACTAAGCTTGGGAATAAAATATTGATGTTCCAACAACGTCAAGTTGAATCTCTCTACGAAGCATGGACTCGATTCAAGGACTTACTCCAGAGAGTCCCTCATCACGACATTGATCTTTGGCTCCAAGTCCAAATCTTTTATGATCATGTCTGTCCCTCCATCCGACAAACCATTAATTACGCCGCTGGTGGAAGGCTAAGTAACCTCAATGTTGAAGCATGTTGGGAAGTCATCGAGGACTTAGCACAATATGAAGAAGAAGGATGGGAAATTCCAATAATCCAGGAAAGTGGGATAGATTCTCGCGCGCAAATGTTTATGAGTGTGGAGGCTCAAGTGAATGAGTTAATGGAAATGACCACACATGATTATGAGCATGTGGACGCGGTCAAGGAGTTTTGGCTTCCAAGAAAATCACGACAAGATGAATTCGAGGACATAATGTTGACATTCGTCAACAACCAAGAGCAAGAAATACAGCTCCTCGAAGCTCACATGAGAAAAACCCACGACACTTTCTTGGAACTAGCTGAAAACTTCATGATGAAACTCCGTGAAGAAATCGCAAAGAATAATATACCTAGAAAGATAAAAAAGGTATACGCGATACCGGAGCTCGTGAGTATAAATCCTGGGCCCTCTTCAATCTCAACAAACGAGACAGTCCCTCTCAAAGACTCACTATTTAGCAAGAGCTCGTGTCTACACTGCTTGCATAAAAGAAATATTTCCTATAGACATGTTCATTGGAAGGGTGCAAGTTTTACTTCCTAATTTTCATAACATAAGGAAACGTTGTTTTGGGTTTAACCGGGTTTATTAGGTCAAGATGGATCCTTAACTAAGAACCTTTTGAAGTTGATAGAAGATGATCCATTTTTAGGAGAGAGATTTGATTCACCCGCTACACCAATAGAATTAGGTAAGGTTATAATGAATGGAGCACACCCCTTTGAGCATATAAATCACCCATCACCCTCTCCTCACGTAGCAAATTTCCACCCTAAAGGTGTATATCGCTACTATCACCCGCAATTAAGCTTAAGTGTAGGAAAAACTTCCCCTTTATCCGTTAAATAAGGGTAGAGTCAAGCTCGTGACTCGAACAAAAACAAGCGCTTCTTGGGAGGTAACCCATGCTTAATTGTTTGCTTGTTTGTGTGTCATATCTTTTCATTGATTGTTTATTCACATGTTTGAATTTGTGAAAATGCTTTATTTTGTCTTTAACTTCGTCTTAATTACATATAAAGGTATTTTACAAAAAGGATAAGTGTAGGGAAGATTACATACGTTTTCAAAAGAACGTGAACATGAGAATTACAATTCTTGAAAAAGATATATATGTGTGTTTGTTTGAGTCAAATGCTTGTATCGAGTCATAATGGATGTTTTGTAGGAAATTTTCCAGATTCTAAAGATGTCAATTTTCCGAAAATTGCGACCGGTTCTGTCAGATAACCGACGGCGTCAGATCGCAACTGACGGCCGAGGAGCGTAAACACCTTATAACTTTTTCTCGTTTTTTGTGCTACTTATAAATTTTTGGAATTTCTCAAGTCTTATTTTTCAAGAAAATCTGTAAACATCCATTCCACAAGCATTATATCATAGTTTAGTAGAGTCATATTGTGACAACTGGCAATTTAGGGAGTCTATTTTAGGTAACCGCATTACGTTAAACTAAACCGAGCTTTTGCCTTTATCATTATTTTCATCGACCATGACTTGATTTAATATCGTTTATTGGTTTTTATGATTTATTTTATTATTGGATGAGTTATCGTGTGAGTTTTAACTCTTTTTGATAGGCACTATTCGATTCGGCACTATAAAAGCCTAAAACGAGAAATAACGTAACTTTTAGACCGTAACTCGAAAATTGACAAATAAATAGTCAAAACTCGTGGAAAAACATAAATAACAATAATAGAAAGTCAAATGAACGTCGTGGGACACTCGTGGAAAAACATAAAAATTACGGTCTCGACCCCTCCACTTTGTGAAATCCGGCGCCCCCTCCTCCCCTTTGTATTTATTTTCAAGTCCGTCTTTCCCAACTATAAATAAGCCCTCCCTACCTCATAACTCTCTTTTACTTCTCTCTCTAAAACACACACACGCCCTTCTCTCTCACAACTTTCTCTCTCTACAAACCCTAACCCTAAATAAAACCCTAGCCGCCACTTTTGAGATCCGGCCACATTCCGGCCAACTTCGGCCACACCGTCGCGAGTCACCACTCACCACCACCACCATCTTAAAGATCTTTTCATCCTCTTTCTAACCATATAGGGCACGCGCCCCTAGGCCTCCATATAATCCTTAAAATCGTCCAAAAACAACTCGTGAATCTAGGGTTTGCTCGTATCTTTGTAGATCAGGTTTAGAAAAGGTAAATGGGACTTGGTTTCGACATGTTTGAGGCATGAGCAGCCATGTACGAGCCATATTAAGTTCGTATGTGTGACGACATGGGGTGGGTTTCATGGACATAGGTCTAAAACAAGTTTATAATTAATTTAAAACATGAAAGGTTTGGTATCATGTGGTGTATCATATTGTTGGGTTTTTGCATTTTAGGTCATGTTTCATGTTTTAGATTAGGAATAGATGATGGGTTTGATGTTTGGTTAATGATTGGAGGTTAATTGATTGTGTTTGGATGTAGTGGAAGTGATTTGGGAGGTGTTTGGTTGTGTTTATGGGGCGTACAAGCCACCATGACCCACGATGGTCATGGCTTGGTGGTGTACGAGACCCATATGGACCAAGGGTCCGGGTCGGGTCGTTGTGGTAACTTGTGGGTTGATATTGTTTGTGTTTGGATGAGACGCGTGGAGCCGAAAAGCTTCTAGAGCTTGTTTGGTTCACGTGGTCTTAACCGTGACCATGTCATGACCATTAGGGTCAAAACATTGGTTTCTGGTATATTTGGTTGGTTGATTGGTTGGCGAGATTGAATAGGTTGATTTGAGATTGAATTGCGCTATTATGACTTTTATTTGGACTTAATATATATATTGTCAACTTTGAACAACGTCGGTGTTACTTTGACTTTTTAGTCAATAGTTGACCCCAACAACGCCGTAACATGGACTTCAGTATAGTTTGGACTATTGATTGATTAAAAGCCGAGAAGTCATGACTCGTGCTTGTGGACTCGAAACGAATAACGATATGAAACTAATATTGAAGTTTGACAAAATGTATATATGAAAATACTAATAAAATATGAAACGTAAATAATAAAAAGGCTTTTATACCAAAAATATTGATAACAAGACTTGTCTTGTTATTTATTATTTTAAAATGGAAACTAACGACTAAAATGGAAAGGTTTTCTAATAAGTAAGTAATTAATGTTTCGAGTGCACGTTTATCAAAATATGCCAATTATGGGCATTTAATACTAGTTTCAAGTATTTATTTACTTACGTTGTATGCATGGGTTACGAATGACCTAACATTAATAGCGTCGATCCATGTGCGTAGCGGACTTATTAGGTTGACGAATCTAATAAGAGACCGCTAGGTACGTAGAATAACGTTATTAATGGGTGAATTATCCTTATGACTCGTTAGGATGCGACCGGTTTATGGAATAATAAGCGACACTAATAAATAATTGAGTTTATCGAGTTGACGAATTCGATAAGGTCTACTATTTATTCCGAAACTTATTTGACTATGGAGCTTATCGCTTAGATGTCTCATCGTGTTGCATTGAGTCACATATTGGTTGTTTGAGTGCATTTATGGCATCATATTAAGTCGATACACCCACATGAGGATACCAAACACTGGGACTAAACGGTGAAACAAGACATTTTTAGAGATAAAGAAAACGAATACATTGAGGTAGATAACGTTGATTTTGGGAAATATATATTAAAATTGGTTTACATTAATTGGTTGTGCCGAGTCGATAGTTGTTGTGCCGTGATTAGTTGTTATCTTCTGCTAGTGTTTTTTTGTGCGTTGCTAGCTTGAGGTGAGTTTCATAGCCCCACTTTTATCTATGTTTTTAACTAAATTGGGGTAAGAATCATGCTACTATTTTTGGACCTTCTAAACTATTTTGATTTGCTTATGTGCTTGACTAATTAGATAGATATGTGGTAGTTGTTGCCTTAGTCTAGGGTAGCAATCCTAATTGCAATAACACTTGCCTAGTTAAGTATAGACTTCTACCTCTACCTAGTCCAGGGTTAGCAATCATTCTAGACTTTGCTACGACTGTGCTGGCTAGTGTCACTAGGGGCCCAGTATGATATCGGATATGATATTTGTTTGTGTTTGATGTGTATCTATCTTAGGTCTCGCATAGCAAATTAACTCCTACAGTTCCACTACTTTACTTGAATTTAAACCTATGAACTCACCAGCATTAGCTGACCTTTTAGCATGCTTTCTCGGGTATTTAAGTGATGTTTGGAGTGCAAGTTCGGTGGAAGCTTGGCAAAAAGGCATGGTCAAGGATCATAATCGACTCTGATAATTTATGGGGACCTATTTTTTTAAATCATGTTTGGGCCTAATATTTACACTTTGGGATTAATTTTTTTAATATTTAAATTTGGGATTGGTTTTGAATGTTAAATGACTATCTTGTTTGCTATACTTATGTGAGATACCAATCCGATTGTAACGCCCCGAAAACTTGATTAAGTCTTCAGCTATAGCGCGATTTGGGGGTGTTACAGATTAGTATCAGAGCCAGGTTATAGAGAACTAGGTATTTAATAAAACCTAAACTATAACCACTTTTTAAGAAAATTGATCCTCGACCGACGCTTGCCCGCCTGCCAAGCCGAAGCTTCTTATTTGATTATGGTATGAACTGCGATTTGATTTATGAGATATATTGAATTGTGAATTGATTATTGAGATGTTATATTCTGTGATATGATTATTGGGTTTTGGGATATGTGATTCGATTGTCGAGATATTATGGATTTGATTTGGATTATTGATATGTGATAACATCAAATAGTCCTGAATATTAAGTGTTAATTTCCCCCGATAATGCTTGTAATTTATATCATTTATATGGATTTACGCTTGTTTTCCATTGTTTTCCACTTTCAGGTAAATTACGAGCATTGAAGCTAAAGAGACGCGAAATTGGAGAAATATCAAAGATTTATCTTAGTATGCTGACTTTGAAGAAGTTACGGCGTAACTCATCTCTCACATTACGCCGTAACTAAAGCGTGACTCAGAAAGACAACTCATTAGAAGATTACGGCGTAACACCCCCTAAAGACAACGACGTAACTATATTAGGTCAAATGAGGTTCCAATCCGCTGATAACTACGCCGTAACTATTTCACCAACTACGGCGTAACCAAGTAATATTAAAGATACGGCGTAACCACTTATAAGGTTAGTAACCAGCAGATCTAGTGCAAAATACGAAGGAATTGAAGATTGCGGCTTAACTCTTATACTAGTTACGCCGTAACCCAGATTTGGCTAATAAATACCCCACGATTTCCAGCATTTCAAAGCATCCCATTCCACACACCACAACCAAAGAACGTGGAAACAAGCCAAAGGAAGGCCTAGAGGAGCATACGGAGCTGTCTCCAAGGGAGAAATCACTCCCCTACGATAAGCGTTAGCATTTTATCTTTTCTTTACTTTCGATTCATGTATTTCATAACTTTGAATATTGAATTGATTTGTATGGTTAATATGAGCGGCTAAGCACCTCTTGGTGCTGGCCTAGTTATGATTCCTTAATTGTTTTGTTTGCTTTTACATTACTTCCGTATAATTATTTCTAAGTGTATGCATGCATAGTTTATTGGTAGCTACCCTTGTTTCGGTAGTTTTGAATGGCGGTAGAGGCTTGTTGCTTAGGAGATATGACCAACTGACCCTAAGTGAGTAGACTGAGACGGGAAGGGTAAGATATGACCAACTGACGACCCTTTCTACTTGTGCGATTTGACCAACTGATCACCTACCATTTGGATGAACTTAAGAATTAGGGGTGAGTGTTTAAGTTGCTAACGCCCGGGCACTCACTATTATAAATCTAGCATGTAGCGGTACTTAATGACTTGGCTTAGGGACCGTGAACAATGGACTTATGAAGGGACACCGACTTCTCCAAAGGGTGGCATCTTTGTCGATAGGTTAGGCGAATTGACCAAATGTTGTCCTTTCGAATTTGACCCCACCTGAAGTAATTGGAAGTAAGTAGACATAGACATTACTAGCTAGGAGGAATAACTAGGTTATCACCACTCTCCTCTAGTGATTAAACCTTTGCCTTTTATCTGCTTTTATCTGCTTTAGTAGTTAATTAATTAAATTCCTTATCGAAATCATTATTAAAATCTGTGACACCTACACTTAGTAATAATCCAACACACATAGCTCTTGGGACGACCTCGGTTTTACCGAATACTACACTACATACGACCGGGTACACTGCCCGTTAGTGCATTAGGGTAGATCATAGGTATAACGAGACTATATAAATATTAAAACTCGATCAAGAAACCACGCATCAAGTTTTTGGGCCACCGCTTGGGAGCTATTTTAGGATTTCACATTAAGTCTATTTTTTCATTTTCTTTCTTCTCTTAAATGTTAGGATACAAGACTCGTAGCTCGAGGCCTTTTTTTGCCACCTCATTCGATGTTCCAGAGAAGCAATATCGGACAAGGAAAGTTTACTCTTCGGTTCCTATTCACAACATCTTTTCATTTTACGAATTAGACCAGTCTGACGCAGAACCGGAGGTCATCGATGAAAATAATATCGATGACTTGACCATGGAGCAGTATTTGGAACGACCAGATGAGAACTGCCAACGAACCTTCGCACAGGATTCTAGTACTGAAAAATACTCTATTCCAGATCAATTTATTCGAGAGTTACACGAACTTAAGTTTTCTGGAGATGAAGATGAGGACGTTCAGAATCACGTAGAAGAAGTACTCTACTTATCCTCTCTTTTCAACGTTAGAGGCACCCCAAGCTATTCGGTCACCGCAAGGATTTTTCCTATGACTCTTACTGGAACTGCGAAAAGATGGTATAACAAACTCCCTAACGAATGTAAAGGAGCATGGGATAAATTAAGAATAGAGTTCGTCCAAAAATTTTGCTCTCCTTAAAAAATGGCCAAACTTCTTGGTAAAATCTATCAATTCATTCAAGTTGGGGAAGAACGCTTTACCAGGCATGGGAAAGATTTAATGAGCTACTTTATCGATGTCCCACTCATGATTTGAACAAACATCAGATCGTCTACGTCTTCTACCGAGGAATTAATGCGCTAACGCGAGAACTACTCGATTCCCCGAGTCCTATTCCTAGCATGCTCCCTGACCAAGCCTTGGAATGTATTCAACGGATTTCTGAACATTGCTACAAATGGCATATGGATACAGGGTACGGACCAAGAGACAATTTTGATCATAAGGTAATGAAGACGTTGACAAAGCAAGAATACAATTATGGGGAGATTTTCGAAAAACGAAGGTTAGAAAGAGAAGCTGAAGCATGTAGAATTGAGAAAGTTAAGAGTGTATTTGGGACCAAAACCGGGATCAATCTTGAAAAAAAGATTCTTGACCACATTAAGGAATCAAGGGAACGAGATGATAGAATTGAAAAATGATGAAGACATTCGTGGATAATACAATCTCTTCCCTTAAAATTCACGAAGATAGGATTAAGGGATTGGAAAAGAGTGTGAGCTCATGTTCGCAAGCCATCACTGGTTACCTAGCGACTCAGGAAGAGGAAGTTGTCAACACGGTGGAAACCATCCTTGAAGAACCGACGACCTTTTCGGAAAAAGTTAAGCGACGAATTAGCATGGAGAGACAATCACTTCTGGACCAAGCTTTATCGGTAAACTCCCCTATTAATAATTCCATTAAAACTAATCATGATGATATTCCGCAGGAATTAAGCAATGATGAGACAATTCAACTCAACGAAAGATGTTCAGCGGTTTTGAGAAATGAACTACCACAAAAGGAAAAATATCCAGGATGTTTCACTCTCCCTTGCTTAATCGGGAGTCTCGATATGTGTAATGCCCTAGCTGATCTTGGAGCGAGTATTAGCATAATGCCTCATTCGATGTTCCTACATATGGGGATTGGTGACTTGAAGCCGGCCAAGATGAAAATTGAAATGGCTGATCGATCTATGCAGTCACCGTTAGGCATAGTTGAAAATGTGTTGGTAAAGATTAAGAAATTCCTTTTCCCAGTAGATTTTGTGATTCTTGACATTCCGAAAGACAACAGAATACCTGTCATTTTAGGTAGAGCTATGCTTGCCACTGCCCATACGAAGGTGGATGTCTTTGCTGGAAAACTAACACTTGAAGCTAATGGAGAAATTGCAACGTTCGGACCATATGAACTCCTCTCTACTCCTCAGAAGGTATGTGCGGTTGACCCAGTAGGCAGTTTTGGTGACGCTCTTGAAGAATTTCTTAGTGACCCCCCAGATCCTGGTGAGATAGATTCGGGGAAAGATTTTGATGTTTTCGTCAACTTCAAGGAAGAGGATAATTTAGGAATAAGTACTGACGATTTCTCAAGTGACGTCGAAATGGCCCATTGGCAAGACAACTCTGTGAAGGTTTTTTCGCAAACCAATCAAACTAGATTTTATGAGGTAGGAACCCGCATACATCATAGAAACCCTTATTATCTGAAGATCTCATGAAAAATCGGGTTCATCGATTTCCACCCATTTATTGACACAACTTCCCCAGTCAACATCATGTCAAAAGAGTGCTACAACCGAGTTATGAAGAAAGAATTAGAATATAAGGAGAATAACTTTCTTGGGTTTGCAACTAACATCCATGTCTTCGTTGGAACACATTCATTTTTGGTGGACTTTATGGTCTTGGACGACGTAAGCGAATTTGTGGAAGATGGGCTTACGGGAATAATTTTAGGAAAACATTTTCAGGAAATGTCAGGGTTAGATAAAAGTGAAAAAGAAGGGTTAGTCTGGTTAAAGATAAACAATGATAAGAATATCTTCAAAATGCCGAGAACCATTAAGAATTTTAAAAATTGGACCAAGAGGCAGTTAAGCCAAGCCCAACCATTGTTCGATATCAGTGAGGAAGACAAGACAAAAGGTATTGACCAGCCTTACCAGAAAATCAAGAGCTTCTACTAGGGCTGTTTAGAATTAGGGGATGACTACAAACGGGATGAGAATCTTATAAGTTGGATCAAACGTGGAGATTTCCATATCCACGAAATGACCAACAAGCACTGGTAGCCCCGCGGCTCTGAATCTAACTTAAAGACTCGTAAATAAAGAAAAGTGCTCTTTCGGGAGACAACCCGAATTATCCCTTTCTTTTATTTTGTTTCCATTTCTGTAGGGTTTTGTGTTTTTAACCATTTTTGTAGGAAACGAGGAAATGATTGTTGCTCTAGTTTGCTGATCTGACAATAGTTACGGCGTAACTCATCTCTGTGATTATGCCGTAACCAACCTTTTGCAGCAGAATTTTAGACACATTACCAATTACGGCGTAATACCATCTCAGTAGTTACGCCGTAGCCACTCGCTTTGTAGCTTATGTCAGGTTTTCCTAGTTACGGCGTAACTCCCTCAAAGAGTTACGACGTAACCTTCCTCTGCTTTAATTCTTTCATTTTAAAACACAATAACCTTGTATTAGTATTTTAAATGAACTTTGTGGGTGTGTTCCCGGTAAACCCTCACGAGACTTCACTCGTCCACTTGGGACACCAAGTGGTTTAAAAGGCTTGTTGCATATGCTAAATGCAACCGTGATTCCTAAGAAAGAGAGTTAGGTTTGTTTTTCATTTTTCATTTTTTCTTTTTAGAATTATGCTTGTCGGTAGTGTGATTTCAGGGATTGAAGTTTGCTCATGGATGCTTACACGAAGGCACGTTTCTTTTTCGTGGGCCTTCTTTCTTTTTGGAGCAAATTTTAGGGAAGTTCTCGCTGTAATTCTATTTTTCTCTTCTGTGGAAAACTAGAAGGGGGGGTTGAATAGTTTTACCAATTAAAACTTCTTTTAAACTATTTAGATCGACTTATGTCAATCTATTTGGTTGTGTGTGTTGGATGTTGATAAACAAGTATATAAAAATATGTAATGAAAAGATAAGAGTAAGAAGCACAAAACCACAACGCGAGTATTTATAGTGGTTCGGCTACAAGGACACCTTCCTTGCCCTACTCCACTCCCGAGTCACCTACTCGAGAGTTCAGAAACACTACACCAATCTCCTTATGGCGGAGAAGCCTTCACAACGCCGCTTAACCTTTTTCCCAGACAAAGCTAAATACCGAGTTCTTTCACACCAAGGCGAACCACACCTAACACAACGTCACCTACCCTTTATACTGTGCTAGGCTACCCACCGAGTTCTTTCACACCAAGGAGAACTAATCCTATCACAACGTCGCCTACCCTTTATTAGGTACTAGGCTAAGCACCTAGTTCCATTGCAATGGAGGAACTACTACCACACTACACCAACGACTAATCCCAAAGGAGATCTACTCCTTTACAACATCATCAAGGATATCAATATCCTTGTATCTAATACTAGTCTATCTTGTACATCGAAACACACCATATCGAATGTACATCTAAGGCACCTTTCACTAATGCCTTTGACTAGATCTACAAGACACCTTTCACTAATGTCTTGTGTCTTCACTTCTAAGCACCTTTCACTAATGCTTCTTTGTCTTGACTTCTAAGCACCTTTCACTAATGCTTCTTTGTCTTGACTTCTAAGCACCTACCACAAGTGCTTATCCTATAGACGATAGATACCCTTCACTAATATCTTCGTCTTGACACTTGAGACATCTTTCACTAATGTCTTCAACACTACACTTCTTTGAAGAAAGAAAGGAATCATCAACAAGAAGACTTCAGTAGCCTTGATGATGAGGAAGCATGGCAACTCATGGACTTGAGCTTGCTCGAATTCAAAGGTGGTGATCTTGCCTTTAAGAGGAACCTAAAAGATCACACGAAAACAAAACTACAAACATAGATCTCTTGGATCTGAGGTTAGTGAGTTATTAACTCGGGGAGAAAGTGTGTTAGAAAGGGTGAGAAATAATGAAGAAATGGCTCACTATTTATAGAGGAAATATCCTCACATTTCCCGGATCCCACGGATCCCTTCCACAAGGGATCCGTAGCGTTAAGCTAGGGATCCGTGGACGCCCCTTTACCCATGGGTATTTTGGTTATGGGTCATGGGTCATGGGTTGAACCATGGATCTTTGGCTAGATACAATGTATCTTTGAGTGCAATGCACTTGGTCACTGGGTATGGGTTGATCCATGGGTTATGGATATTATCCATGTATGATATAAGCATGATGTCATGCAATGGGTTATGGGTCAAGATCCATGGGTTATGGGCTTTGGGTTGTACCCAACTACATTCAATGTATTTGCCCAATGGGTTGTGGTACTTAAGTTTCTACCCATTTATATTACCCAATATACTACATATTAGTTATGTGTATATTATACCCAATTATGTAAACACTAGTTGTTGTACATATGTATTCCTAAATCATAAAGTCACTTGTACTTGTTTTAGTGTTTTATGTGAAAGCGTAGGTGTGTTAGAAAACTATTAGTTCAAACCATTTACGTATTTTATTTGTTTCGTTAAAATGATCTTACTTTTATTATCGACAAAACATTAGAAGATCGTAAAATATAAATAAACGTTTTACGGCTTATTTGTATTAACAATCTCCCTTTTGTTGATGACAAAACATAAGATTATTTTAAGGAAAAGCTAAAATTGTAAGAGTTTGAATTGTAGTTTTTACTTTCTCTCCCCTTTTGTCGAAACAAAAGAGCTTTGAAAAAAGCAACACTTTGTTTTTAAGAAAATGTGTGAAAATAGAAAAGAAATAAGAAATAAAAAAAAACAAGTAACGGAAAGGATCTCGTCGTTACTCCCCTTGACGAGTCCATCCCTAAGTAAGGCGTCAAGAAAGTAATTCTAATCTAGTTCATTTGCAAATTTTGCAAAAGATTACGTTATGTGACGGGTGTGCTCCCCTAGATGATTGCAATTTTGCAACGGGAAGTCATGAAATATAAATCTAAGATTGCAAGTAATTTTGCAATGTATGGTTTTGACACCAAGCTCCCCTTAGCTTTAGGGTGTCAAATTCTTTATGTGTTAATTGAATAACTACAAAACAAAGGTTAGAAAACAAGTATAATTCACAATTTCTTGCAAATGTGGTCCAAGTTAGTAGGAAAATAGTTTCTGTCTCACGGATCCCACGGTTCCCTCCTAGTAGGGATCCGTCTAGGCAATCGAGGATCCGTTTGGTGATAAATAAAATCGAAGAAAGGTGATAAAACAAGTAATGTTATCACATAAATGAGATATGAATACAAAGTAATCATATGCTCAACAAAATAACAAGTAGCATGTAGTTCCATTTAATAAAAAAGAGTTATGATATACATACTCTAAAAATAAGAAAATAGACGATACATGACTAGGAATTTCTAGACCAACTAACGCTGATGCTAGGACACCACTAAAATTCTTCTAGCTCAAGTTTTGTTTAGGTTTGATCTCGTCGAAACGTTCGAGGAGATGATAGAACATGAAACGTTGGTCTTCTCGTACTTCATGTATCAAACTTTCAACATGTTGACAATGATAGCAATCTTTGTCATGGCTAGGTAGTGGTGGTGGATGAAATGAAATGGCTTGATGCGAAGGATCAAGTGAAGCGGCTTGTGGAGCTTCAAACGATGAAGGTATTGGTGGAGGTGCATTTGAGAATGCCTCGACCAAGAATGATGGTGGTTGTAAAGAAGTGTCAACTTCCATGTGGTCGGGTGGTTGACTTTGATGATTTCTCATAATCCAAATAGGATTATATGATGGAGACAATGAAAAGGAAGCCGGAGCAAGTGTTGACTCAACACCTTGATTTTGAACCATTATTCCTCTAATGAGGAGAATGTTGTCGTGAAGCGGATGAGACGGCCTAGTCCTCTAAATTGTAGAGGTGTGGTGATGATAGTGGTGAAGTAAATGAAATAGCTCTAGGAACCAATGGTGATGGTTTAGTGGAGATGATATTGTTTGGCCTAGGAGGTATGGTGGTGTTTGGCATAGGTAGTTTTGTGGGTACTATCCTTTTAGGAATTGGTTTGATTGGATGATGAAGGATTCTATCATTTGTTGGTTTGACGGAGATGATTCGGTTGAAGAGATTTCGTGTACAACACGAGCCTTTTTCATGGGTGGTTCTTTGGTGGATAAGTTACTACTTGGGGTTTCCTCATGATGAGATGATTTCAAAAGGTTGCAAGAGCTGAAAGCTAGGATGAGAGTGATGACTATGGAGGTCCTAACAAGGTGGTTTATAAAGCAAGAAAATTGGCAAGTGCATTCAAGCCTTAAGCCACTAGGATTCATTGGAATGTGATGATTAACATGCACAAGAGTCAACTTGAGTTTACATCGATCTAGGAACTCATTTAAGATGAGATGGAGTGTTTGAGTTAGGAAGATGAGTTGAAGTGATTGTTTTAGCAAGATTTGACCTAAAGCGTCATCCGGATCCCACGGTTCCTCCTCGGAGGGATCCGTCTAAGCTAATCCTAGGGATCCGCTTTCAAGAAGATTATGAAAAAGTGGAAATGATGTTTCTAAGATCTAAGACCTATAACATATTGAGTGTTTCAGTCCTCCTAAGTGTTTTAAATGAATGGGTGCTTAAGTACTTGAGGGTAATGAATGATGTAGCTAATGATTGTCTTTTATAGAAGGATTTGGAACTTTCAAAGAGTACCAATAAATGAGTAAGGATGACACTAAAGATGAGAGTGTCAATTGAAGCTAAATGATCCTAGAGATCAGATTGTGACTTAGGATAGTGTTTTGAAAAATATCCTAGAAGCTTTGAGATGAGAAAATTAGAATTTGATCAACTTTGATCAATGTTGAGGTGAGGATGATTTATGATCAGTTTTGCCATAATTGAAAGATTTCAAAGACTAAATAGAAAATGAAGTGTGAGTTTGAGAGCGGAAGAGTAATGGATTAAAATGAAACGGTAGATCTACAAGCGTTTTAGAGTGTGATCTAGGTGTGTGAGTAGGAAGGATCAACCTATCTTGATAAGGACTTAATTTGCCTTAAGACACTATGTTTGACTTAGTGTGAGGTGTTCTAAGGATATGTTTTAAATATAATGCTTGCAATTGCATTTTCTTTCAGGATCCCACGGTTCCCTAAAGATAGGGATCCGTCTAGTACAACATTTGGGATCCGTCAATCGCTAGGCGTAACCTTTACTAAAGGTATGCAATGATCTTGACAATGCATTATATTCCAAGATTAGTTAAAGGAGTTCTAAAACTAAGATATCAAATGTAAGATGTTTTATTTCATGAAGGAAATAGGATTACATTGATAAAGCACGAGTAGAGTAGAATTGATCCTATTTGAATACCACTAGGTTCCTTGAGTGTTTTCGCTAGGAGGATCATTATGTGATTGATGAGTGTTGGTGGAATCAAGAATGAAGAAAGTCTTCATGAGAGATATGTTTAGCGGTTCCATCATCTTGTTCACAAGTACGTACAACGGACTTTGAAATTGAGGATGGAAGTGCATAACATTATGATAGAGGCGTGTCAAGAACATTCCATAAGGGATGAGTTTATTCTTGGAGCCTTGAAGATTTGCAATTCGCCTTGCGAAGAAGTAGGCGAGATTGTATGGTTGTTGTGTTAGCAAACATTACAACATGTGAGCACAACAAGTAGGAAGAATTTCTCGATTTCCCCTAAGGCTCCAAACATTTTCACGTAGGATGAGTGCAAGAGGCTTGTACTTTTCTCGGATATCCCTTGTAAAGATAATGTTTGGATCGGAGTAATATGGTCGAGGTTTGCATATTATGCGATTTAAATCTTCCGGAGAGGGTATGTGTGAACAATATGGGCTATTTTCTTCACGAAAGTTGAAGAGATAATCAAGAGACCAATCTTCGGTGAAGGCACATTGTCCATGATTTGGAATCCGGAGGATGTGAGCAAAATGCCCAAGGGTTAGAGTGAACTTTTGGTTTTGATATAAAACCAAAGAGATGAGAGCGATCCTCGTTACTGACGAGTTCGACTTGACGGAAGAATTCCATTATGAACCTTGGACATATCTTCTCGTTGATTTCAAGAAGACATTCTAGTCTTATGGCTCGGAAAGAGGTATCGATACCTTCTTCAAATTGTAGAGAGGTGCCTACAATCGTCCTTCATGGAAGTAGCGGTTTTCGAGATTATTGAACCCACGGACATGATTGCGGTGTGTTGGGCTCGAGGAGATGTTCGGAGTGTAGACGCTAATGAGTGAAAAATCAAACTCATATTCATGCGTCATAATTGAACCTATAGAAATGATAAGTTAATCAAAGAACATGTTTGTGATCAACCTATGATAATCTAATGTTTTACTAGATTTTATTAACAATGGTATTTAACACTTTTAACTTACTCAATGTTTTGACTTTCTAGTGGATTTTAGTCTTGCATGAAAACTGTTTTCGATGTCTGGATCCCACAGTTCCTTTACAAAAGGGATCCGGCTAGTGTATCTTCCGGGATCCGTGGATCTGTAGTAGCAAAAACAGATTTGATAAAAACAAAGGTTTTACAGTTTTTATTCCACGAAATATGTTTTATCCTACATTTTCTTTTAGCATGCATACATGACTTCTAATGTATCACGAAAGAATATAAAACATATAAATCAAAAGAAGTGACAAACACATTATGATAATAATAACCTAGATAAACTAGATCATTAATAATATTGCATTTCAATACTAAGGATGATACAAAGGATTGGGTATATAACCCCAATATAGATTAACAACACAAAGTAAATGTCTCCATATGTGAACTTCATCATAGGGAACACAAGTGCAATGAGTGTTAGAGCGATGAGCACGAGTGCGATGTAAACCATGTTGATGATGGATCTTCTTGGTTTCGATTGAGATGAAGTTTTTGAATGAGAGGAAATTTTTTAAATTGGAAGATTTGAAAAAATGAGGGTTTGATGAGATGGTCGACGGTGGGAGTATTTATGGGGAAGGAGGAATTTTGAGATTTGTGTTTTGTTTTATTAGAAGATATGATTTTTGGATTAAGTGAGATAAAACACAATTTTTATAAACCATGATTTCTAGACAGAGGAGTGACACATATGTGAGAAAAAGCTTCCTAATGAAGCTACATGTAAAAACATGTGTAAATACGAAATCTACTCAAATAAATGCCTAACAAATAACACTTATTTATTAAACTAATATCATTTAGATATAAGTGGAAAGTCATACCTCGAATGCACTTAGGAATGTCTTTACAAATGACACAACAAATGTCACTTAGACGATTCCCGCTCCTTTGCGTTTAAGATACCTTCTTAAGGAAGGTATTCTTGTTACCAAGTGACTCCTAAAGCTTGGTGGGTATGAGCTTTGACTAATCAACATAACAAGGAAGATTAGTACAATTAAATGAAAAGAAAATAAGAAAATGTTGTTATCAAGTCAACATCCAAACATATAGTTTTAAAAAAACATGGTGTTTGTTTTATGAAAACCTTCTTTGTAGTTTTCAATTAACTATGGATCGTATCAAGTTTTTAAAGTACAATATACTTCAAGAAACTTGGTAACGAAGCTCTGATGCCAATTGTGGAAAACTGGAAGGGGGGTTGAATAGTTTTACCAATTAAAACTTCTTTTAAACTATTTAGATCGACTTATGTCAATATATTTGGTTGTGTGTGTTGGATGTTGATAAACAAGTATATAAAGATATGTAATGAAAAGATAAGAGTAAGAAGCACAAAACCACAACGCGAGTATTTATAGTGGTTCGGCTACAAGGACACCTTCCTTGCCCTACTCCACTCCCCGAGTCACCTACTCGAGAGTTCGTAAACACTACACCAATCTCCTTATGGCGGAGAAGCCTTCACAACGTCGCTTAACCTTTTTCCGGTAGAAAGCTAAATACCGAGTTCTTTCACACCAAGGCGAACCACACCTAACACAATGTCGCCTACCCTTTATACGGTGCTAGGCTAACCACCGAGTTCTTTCACACCAAGGAGAACTAATCCTATCACAACGTCGCCTACCCTTTATTAGGTACTAGGCTAAGCACCTAGTTCCATTGCAATGGAGGAACTACTACCACACTACACCAACGACTAATCCCAAAGGAGATCTACTCCTTTACAACTTCATCAAGGATATCAATATCCTTGGATCTAATACTAGTCTATCTTGTACATCGAAACACACCATATCGAATGTACATCTAAGGCACCGTTCACTAATGCCTTTGACTAGATCTACAAGACACCTTTCACTAATATCTTGTGTCTTCACTTCTAAGCACCTTTCACTAATGCTTCTTTGTCTTGACTTCTAAGCACCTTTCACTAATGCTTCTTTGTCTTGACTTCTAAGCACCTACCACAAGTGCTTATCCTATAGACGATAGATACCCTTCACTAATATCTTCGTCTTGACACTTGAGACATCTTTCACTAATGTCTTCAACACTACACTTCTTTGAAGAAAGAAAGGAATCATCAACAAGAAGACTTCAGAGCCTTGATGATGAGGAAGCATGGCAACTCATGGACTTGAGCTTGCTCGACTTCAAAGGTGGTGATCTTGCCTTTAAGAGGAACCTAAAGATCACACAAAACAAAACTACAAACATAGATCTCTTGGATCGAGGTTAGTGAGTTATTAACTCGGGGAGAAAGTATGTTAGAAAGGGTGAGAAATAATGAAGAAATGGCTCACTATTTATAGAGGAAATATCCTATTGTTCCTCGATCCCACGGATCCCTTCCACAAGGGATCCGTGTGGCGTTAAGTAGGGATCCGTGGACGCCCCTTTACCCATGGGTATTTTGGTTATGGGTCATGGGTCATGGGTCATGGGTTGAACCATGGATCTTTGGCTAGATACAATGTATCTTTGAGTGCAATGCACTTGGTCACTTGGGTATGGGTTGATCCATGGGTTATGGATATTATCCATGTATGATATAAGCATGATGTCATGCAATGGGTTATGGGTCAAGATCCATGGGTTATGGGCTTTGGGTTGTATCCAACTACATTCAATGTATTTGCCCAATGGGTTGTGATACTTAAGTTTCTACCCATTTATATTACCCAATATACTACATATTAGTTATGTGTATATTATACCCAATTATGTAAACACTAGTTATTGTACATATGTATTCCTAAATCATAAAATCACTTGTACTTGTTTTAGTGTTTTATGTGAAAGCGTAAGTGTGTTAGAAAACTATTAGTTCAAACCATTTACGTATTTTATTTGTTTCGTTAAAATGATCTTACTTTTGTTATCGACAAAACATTAGAAGATCGTAAAATATAAATAAACGTTTTTACGGCTTATTTGTATTAACATCTTCATCTTTATTTAATGCTTAGTACAGAAGGGACTTTGTACAATTCAAGTGGGGGGACGGGAGTATAATTATCTCTTGAACTTTATTTTGCCTCGTTTTTCTAGTTTATTTTGAAAAATTATGCCATTTTTAAAATTTGACATGTTTTTCTTAACCTAACTAGATTAGACCTTAGCCGCACATACAACCCTTGATATTATATGGTGAGATTAGCCTTATCCGTTTCCAATATTTTTCCCAAATCCACCAAATTATGAGTGTGCCGGTAGCTTGTAAACTTTAGAACTTGGCCTTTGCATCATTTCGAGACCATAGACAAGGTATGTTAAGTTAGCTCGATGTATTTGGACTTTTTAGTTTTAGAAGGCAATATTATAGGATTATCACCCAAATAGCCTACCATTGTGTATCTATCGATTAGTCACCTCGACTTCTCGACCCCCATGTGAAACCCTTTTGTTGCACTCACCTTTAGTTAACCCAATATATAATTTCGATACACATATACACCTTAGCCTACCCTGTAGTCTTTATTTGTGATTGGGAAGTTATCATTTGCCTAAGTTCAAGGTTAAAGTAGAAAGGTTCGGAAATCACACTTTCGTCGACGATATATTCCTGAAGATCATTGAAGACCCCCCGAATTCCCATTGTTCATCTCAAGTGGGGGGATATTATGTTTAGTTATTATTGTTATGTTGAAAAAAAAGTGATTCGAATATATATTTATATATATATATATATATATATATATATATATATATATATATATATATATATATATATATATATATATATATATATGTTATTTAGTTATTATGTTATTTGAGTCGTAGAATAGCAACGTACTTTTCCAAGTGTCCCGCTTACACGTACTTTTTTAAGATGTAGAATAGCAATATACTTTCTATAAGTGTCTGGATTACGGTGCGTGTATTTTTTAAGTTGTAGAATAGCAATGTACTTTCCATAAGTGTTCCAATTTGGTACGTCCTACTTCCATAAGTGTTCCAATTTGGTACGTCAGCCCACATACTAAATTGGAACACTTAGGGAAAGTACATTGCTATTCTACGACTTAAAAAAGTACGTGTACTAAAACGGGACACTTATAGAAAGTACATTGTTATTCTACAGCTTAAAAAAAGTACACGTACCAGAATGGGACACTTGGAAAAGTACGTTGTTATTCTACGACTCAATTTATAAATGCGATGTTATAAGCACTATTTTTTGAGCTTTATAGATTTAGTATCGAGGAGGCCACCTCGGTCATATTCGAAGATTGGAGTTGGTAAATTTGTCAACAGTTGGAGAAAAGGTAGTGTGACCGTCACGACGTCCTCTAATGACACATTTACCTAGTATTTCCTGATCCGGTTTCTTGACTTCAAAGCTTGAACTTTGGCGGACGGTAAGTGGTGATGACTTTGTTATAGATTTATACTACCTGCTTGATTTTTATTTTACACCATTTATATATCCCATGTCTTATCCTACCCTTTAGTCATGAAGCGTGTCTAGGTGATGTAGCGAGCAATCTTTGGTGTCTTGGCCATGGATTTGGTCATGTATCATTGATTTTGTACACTTCGCCGTGACATGTTAGTAATGACGAGTCACCCCTTAACCTTTGTCGTGTCTACCCATATTGCCTTCGAGAATTGTTTAGCCCTTAACTCTAGTGGTGGAGATTTGTGTAACTGCCAAGCTTATGATATAATACATGCTATGACTGTGCGATTGAGTGATCACCTCGAAATTGACACTTAGAATAGTTGAGAGATTTGAGTGTTTTGTTCCCATTTCGTGAGGTGTTCGGCTCTATTTTATTCTAGCATAAGGGATTTGTAAACTTAAATTTTCTAGGTTTTGGGTGATATATTTTTAGGAATCTTTCTAATAAGCTCTACTTGAGGGCAAGTAGAGTTCAAGTGGGGGATATTTGATAACATCAAATAATCCTGAATATTAAGTGTCAATTTCCCCCGATAATGCTTGTAATTTATATCATTTATATGGATTTACGCTTGTTTTCCACTTTTAGGTAAATTACGAGCATTGGAGCTAAAGAGACGCGGAATTGGAGAAATATCAAAGATTTATCTTAGTATGCTGACTTTGAAGAAGTTACGGCGTAACTCATCTCTCACATTACGCCGTAACTAAAGCGTGACTCAGAAAGACAACTCATTAGAAGATTACGGCGTAACTCCCCTAAAGATTACGACGTAACTATATTAGGTCAAATGAGGTTCCACGCCACTGATAACTACGCCGTAACTATTTCACCAACTACGGCGTAACCAAGTAATATTGAAGATACGGCGTAACCACTTATAAGGTTACGCCGTAACCAGCAGATCTAGTGTAAAATACGAAGGAATTGAAGATTACGGCGTAACTCTTATATTAGTTACGCCGTAACCCATATCTGGCCTATAAATACCCCATGATTTCCAGCATTTCAAAGCATCCCATTCCACACACCACAACCAAAGAACGTGGAAAGAAGCCAAAGGCAGGTCTAGAGGAGCATACGGAGCTGTCTCCAAGGGATAAATCACTCCCCTACGATAAGCATTAGCATTTTATCTTTTATTTACTTTTGATTCATGTATTTCGTAACTTTGAATATTGAATTGATTTGTATGGTTAATATGAGCGGCTAAGCACCTCTTGGTGCTGGCCTAGTTATGATTCCTTAATTGTTTTGTTTGCGTTTACATTACTTCCGTATAATTATTTCTAAGTGTATGCATGCATAGTTTATTGGTAGCTACCATTGTTTCGGTAGTTTTGAATGGCGGTAGAGGCTAGTTGCTTAGGAGATATGACCAACTGACCCTAAGTGAGTAGACTGAGACGGGAAGGGTAAGATATGACCAACTGACGACCCTTTCTACTTGTGCGATTTGACCAACTGATCACCTACCATTTGGATGAACTTAAGAATTAGGGGTGAGTGTTTATGTTGCTTGCCCGGCACTCACTATTATAAATATAGCATGTAGCGGTACTTAATGACTTGGCTTAGGGGACCGGAACAATCGGACTTATGAAGGGACACCGACTTCTCGATGGTGGCGTCTTTTTCGATAGGTTAGGGCGAATTGACCAAATGATGTCCTCTCGAATTTGACCCCACCTGAAGTAATTGAAAGTAAGTAGAAATAGACATTACTAGCTAGAAGAAATAAGTAGGTTAGCACCACTATCCTCTATTGATTAAACCTTTGCCTTTTATCTTCTTTTATCTGCTTTAGTAGTTAATTAATTAAATTCCTTATCGAAATCATTATTAAAATCTGTGACACCTAGACTTAGTAATAATCCAACACACATAGCTCTTGGGACGACCTCGGTTTTACCAAATACTACACTACACACGACCGGGTACACTGCCCGTTAGTGCATTAGGGTAGACCATAGGTATAACGAGACTATATAATGTAACACCCCAAAATAATGGTTTGCAGCGGAAGTAAGTGTTACTGGGGTGCTACTCGATTGGTACCATAACACAAAGTATAGAACAACAATTTAACTTGAGAAATCGTATTTCGTAAAGATTTATGTTTACATCTTTCAAAATATATATTATAGAATGTAGGCCCATAAAAGAATTAAAGTGGTCCCTAATTTTATATCAAAGTCTTTTATTATCATGTCATGCCAATGCCCAAGCGCCTCCAAAGTTTAGCTATCGCCTGCAATCCTGAAAATACATGCTAAAGTGTCAACAAAAAGGTTGGTGAGTTCACATGTTTTAATACACAAATAGTTTCCAAAACAGTAAGATCAATTGGTTGTCAAAGTTTTGAAAGGGTCCATTATGTATGCAGCGCGTTCATGGCTTTAAGGGTTCCACTACTTAAGCCGATTCAGCCGTAACTTTCCCCTACGTGCAACATGCTCTAACCTAGCATGAGAAGGTGATACTATGCACTCCGGTTAGTAGAGTGAGGGGATGGCTCTACCCCTAAATAGCGCTATCCATAGATATCAATGGTTCTTCCCGTACAGTGGGAGTGAGTTAATAAGTAATGTAGTAACAGGGAACTTTTACAGTCGTACATAGGCGCCAAACATAAGCATACATACCAGTTTGCACAGTATAACAGAGCATAGCTTAGTAGATTGAATCAGTTCAGTAAATCCATAATTTCATGAATGCACAACCAATTTAGTTTTAAGTAATCATAGCATGCTTTTCACCCAAAATGAGTAAAACAGTAAAATAGGGCTGTGAAACTCACCTTAGTCCGAAGAAATACAAGAATCACAACTAACACGACTGGCATCGAGAAATGTAACACATTAGTATCACAAGGTAGCAACGTACAACGATACAAGAGTACCGACAAAACGGTACGTCATTGGCACAACCTAATAGATATGAGCTTATCTCATAATATGATACGCGAATAATAATCGATGCGCATTATTTTCAAAAGATGACGTGTTTTAGTTTTCGTGGAATATTCGTTTCAATGTTTGTAAAATGTTTAGTTTCATCATTCGTGTGGTGATATAAAATCTTAGTTTCACCAAAGTATAGTATATATAAAGCACATATACATATATACTTATAGCCTGATAACAATCCAATGGGCGATCGCCCGATATCTTAAGTCTGACATCTTAAGTTTGATGTCTCCAATATATATACATATATATATTCTAATGTTTTATCCAATAGATAAATAGGAATCCAACATTTTTCCAAGTTCGTTATGTCCGATAATTCAAATATGTAAGGTCCATCGTAAGTCTAATATTTATCTAAACAATATTTATTTGATATAAGTCCAATGTCAAGTCTAATATATGTCTAAAAAATATTTAATTGATATAAGTCCAATGTCAAGTCTCGAGTTAATATTTGTCCAAAGTCTATTATTTTTATTCCGACATAAGTCTAATAAGTTTGTCCAATTAGTCCGATACATGTCTAATAATGTCAACTAGATGTCCAATGTCCGTCATATTTTGAGTTCGATAGTTCAATGTATAATTAGTCCGATAATCGTTATAGTACAAGCTCGTTATAACATCCATGTTTAGTTCAATATTAGATACGATGTTCGGGATAATAAAGTTTAACCATACATGGTCCGATATAGTTATAACAAATCCACCAATTGGTTCATACCCAAACTTATAAGACTTTTATATTCACATGTATAAGCTGATAAGCAGCTTATCGAAATAAGCATATACGGGTTTAAAAATATTAAATAAGCTATAAGCTCATAAAATAAACTAAATGGAATAAACAAAAACCGCAAATCAAATAATTTAAACCAAACGCCCTTGTGGCTGTTCTTTTGTGAGTCAAACCAAATCAAACATAGCTTATCGTGACTGAATCCAATGCCAACACCCTTCGGGGCGCGGTTGGACCGAGACCAATGATCGACAACCAACAAAAAAATTGATTGTAATTAGTAAAATAGTTATACAACAATTAGCCAACTCCAAATCCAATCCGACCCATCACAGGTCTTGACTCCAACACCAAATGGGTTCTAAATTCGACTTGAATAGAAACAATCAAACACACCTTCGGGTGTGTGAACCAAATCGAAACCAACACACCCTTGTGTGGTTCTCTATGGTGGGTCAAATAAACCAAACCAAGCGCACCCTTTTTATTGAGCTTGTAGCTGTACCGAAAGCAGCGAACAAAACTCCTTTGAGAGTTCGGGCTGCAGAAAACAAACACTCATAACGGTTCCTTTGCTGGTCGAGACAAAAAGCCATTAGGGGCTGCGGTTTGGTGGCTAAACCCACAAGCTGAACACCACTATGTGGTGTGGCTGTGGTGTGCACTCGAGACGCAACAAGCCCGAGACTGTTAAACAAACTGCACCCACTTGGGTAATGTCAAATCGAGAATAAACAAACATCAACGACACCCCCTTTGGGTTGTCGTGAACCTAGCCAAACAAGTAAAGCCAAACTCCCCGGTTTGGACAACAATAACCAAACGCCCCTGCTGGGCTGCTGCTAACTAGGGGTGTTCAAAATATCCGAGAAACCGACGAGCCGAGCCGATCCGCTCAATCTGAAACCGTAAAAACCGATAAAATCAAGAAACGAAACCGAAAAACACGAAACCGGAAAAACCCGCATATCACGGTTCGGTTTCGGTTTTTACTTATACTTATCCGCGGTTACCCGAACCGAACCGTGTATAATATACATGTAGGTTTTAACAAACCACTCATAAAAATGGAAAAGTATTAACTATATTTTTGCACTACTTTTATCGTATAACACATTTTTACTTACCTGATATAATTATGTATTAACGTTCATGGATTACATATGATTAAAGTGATCGTAACCTATAAACGTCAAATAAATAGTATTAGTTATTTTGTTACATATGATAATTTGAATGTTTTTATTGTGACGGAACAACTTTACAATGACTCTAATATCTTCAACGTCATTTAATTTTACTACCGGGAAATATTAAGTTCTAATTTTAGTTATTGTTCGTCCTATTTGAATCGATTAATTTTTTTTAATGGTTAACCGTGACCCGAACCGCGGGTAACCGCTCATTTCAGGTACCCGCATGTCCGGTTACCCGCCTAGTATGGTTCGGTTTTGGATAATAAAATGAACTACCCGCCCCGCGATGGGTTGTTAAAATCTTTAACCGAACCGAGCCGAACCGCCCCATGAACACCCCTACTGCTAACCAAGTACAGCCTTGTGGTTCTGTTGTTGAACCGATACAAACACACCCCTTATGGGTCGTTGTCGCTGTGACTAAAATCAAAACCAAACCAAAACAAACACCACTTTAATGATTAGCACCACACGAATCTTATTTATGAACATGTTTTAATCCACAAAAACTTTATAATATGTTTAGTGGTCAGATTTAAATCAAAAGTAACAGAAGAGGATGTATACAATTGACATACCACATAACAATTAGAGGAGGTGGACGAGGTGGTGAAGATGATGGTGGCAGTGGTTATCTTGAACCAAAACAAACTCTTGAACCCCAACGCAAACCAATCGTCACAATCTATGCCTATTTAAGACACTGTTTTTAAACCATTGAACCTGATGATGATGATGGAGGCTGGAGTTGATACCGGTTGCGTGGCTGGGAGGCGGTGGAGAGGCAGTGGGAGAAGAGGGATAACATATATGTTTATCTGATCATATCTACTATTATAAAAAGGAGAGAGAGAGGCGGTTATGTAGAAGGATAAGGGAGGGATTTTATTAATTATCCCCGTGTATTTCATGTCCTGTTGAGCTCAAGTGTAAATGGGGTGCCACGGTTTAGTAAATGTAAAATATATATTTCTCGAAACGTTTTTTATAAAAAATAAAAAAATAACATTATTGACTTTAAAAAAATATAATTATCAAATTTTAAACCATTACTAATGTGGTGTCGTTCTAAGAGACAACTTTTCGTTAAATAGACAGACGTGAATGAAAAAGTTCAAAGAGTAATAATTTTAAAGTAAAGTGAATTATTTAACTTAGAAACTTATAAGTTAACTACCGGTTACAACATTGTCTTTTACGTTATGATGAAAGTCAAATAGTCAACAGTCAAAAGGTAAGATATTCGTTTTGTCTCGTTAAAATTTATGTCACATTAGTTAGTTGTTGTGATCGGGAAAACTGATAACGTTTAATGTTAAGTAAATAGACATAGAAAATGGATATATATTCTTTGATTAAAAATATTATATTAATTTAATACAAGGTGAAATTCACCGGTGGTTACATATAAATATTAAAACCTGGTCAGTAAAACATGCATCAATATGTTATGATTTTGGGATTATGAGCTTGATTTTATGATTGATTTGATTTGGGATTATATGATGCGTGGATTATGTGATAGAACAGAACTTACGTGTTTTACTTAAAGGCATATTTTGAGTAATGCGGTACCTCTATTTTAAAGCTTTCATTATGTGATATATGTTTTGGTTGAGTTGATGCGCTTATTAGAACTAGTTGTTTTCGAACACTTATACCTACCTTATGCCATTGTTACAGCATATGCCTTCACTAGCTTCGATGTGTGCGAGGATGTCCTTCTGCGCTAGTTCCCGGCATTGACTCTCATGATGCACAGGGGTGATCCCTATATGATTACCCGTCACTCTAGTTCATCATCATCATCGATCGCCTCTAGCTCATCTAGGCGACTCACTTTGCATCGGTCTTAGCACGAGCCCGGACTCTAGACTTGCTCGTAGTCTTCGCCCGCATGTCCGTCATGCGACCACCACCATCACCTATTCACCCTAGCGACTCACTCTTTTCGTCATCACCACCAAAGATCACCATGTCTTGAAGACCTAGATCACCCATCTTGTACCACCTCGGGATTCACCCGCAGAGAATCCGACTCATGGACTCTCCCTCTGAAGATGAGGGCGAGGAGGAGCATGAGATTGAGGAGCATTATGTAGATGAGGATGAGGATCCTTAGGAGGAGGATGATGAGGATATCCCTGATGTGGGTACTCCTCCATTGCAGAGTCCTGCACATTCTCCAGGACCAGGCTCTCCTTTACCTTTGCCTGAGCCTAATTCTCATGGACAGCCTTTTGATTTTCGTTCACCTCCACATTCACCTGAGATAGGTAGCCCATTAGGATCTGAGATACCATTGGAGATTGCTTCAGAGCCCGAGGAGTATGGGGAGATGGGTCTGATGTGGGAGAGGATTACATCGTAGGGTATTAGGCTTAGTAGGTTGACAGATCGGTTGGTTGGAGTGTCTAAGGGGCTAGTATAGAGGAGTTGAGAGCTGATGTGGGTGTTGTAGTCAGGAGGATGTTGGGGACCTGCTGAAAGGGTCCGCGACAGCCCGAGATGCGGACAGAGCGATATGGCGCAGGATAGGTGAGTTAGAGAGGGAGGTCGTGGATATGAAGAGTGATCGCGATGCTCACCGTGTTGAGCTTGCATCTCTATGGAGAGAGGTTGACGATGTTAGGAGATCTGTTAGTGGTATTTGTGATCGTGGCTAGATAGTGTTAGATTCATGGCTTTGTACCATCTTGAAACTGAGTAGTCTCTAGTTCGAGATGTAGATCTATCCTAGTTATCTTATTAGTATCATTGTTAGGATCGTTTTTGATTTCTCTGTATCCTTTCATGTATTCCACTTTGAAACCTATGAGTATGGTTATTGGAACGTGCATCCTTTGGTTATGATTCAGTCTCTGATTGTCTTGTTATGGTATAACGTTATCCTTGTTAACCTTGATTTTATATTCGAGCGTTATTTGGTGATCCTTAGAACCCAACTCGGTCTTTTAGAGCGTGAATTGTGAACTTATGAAACTGTTATTCTTGCCTTCAGAATGATGGCACCAAGACGAAACCCGCCTAGGACTAACCGAGCGGTCCCCGCTGTTGTGGTTGCCCCTCGTCCGGCTGAGGTCGCTGTTCGACCCGACCACTCCACTGTTGAGAACACGAACACCGATAACCCAAACAGAGAGAACCGAATGTGAATGACCGTCTTGAGAATGGTCTTGTTCTACAAAACCCTCCACCTTTGAACCCGACCCATTGACCCGACAGTGGCGTGGCGTGTGGTGAATCGCTAGTGAGACTAATCTCTCTAACACCTTTGGTGGAACCCCACTGCTGAATCGAACTTTACCTACAAAGAGTTCCGATTATGTGGTCCCATCAAGTTCGGAGGAACCGAGGGATTAGTTTACCTAACTAGGTGGATGGATAAAACTTAATCTGTGTTTACCGTTAGCAACTGTGAAGAGGATTGTAAGGTTAAGTATGCAACATTTACCTTGAAGGACGAAGCGTTGACCTGGTGAAACAACTATCACAGATCCGTAGGAAGTGATGTAGCTTATAGCATGACTTGGACCAAGTTCAAGGTTCTCTTGATCAAGACTTACTGTCATAGGAATGAAGTTAAGAAGCTGGAGATTGAGTTCTGGAACCATAAGGTTAAGGTACCAACATGACGACTTACAATCGTCGTTTCCAAGAGTTGTCGTTGCTTTGCCCTGATATGGTTCGCACTGAAGCCCTTAAGATTAAGAGGTATACTGATGGATTGCCTTTAGCTACTCGAAATGATGTCATCGCTGCAAAGCCAGTTAATTTGCATGAGGCAATTACTGTGGCTTAGCGTTTGATGGATTCTTACATAATGGAAGTAGGAGACAAGGGTAAGAGTGATAAGAGGAAAAGGAATGAAGTTGTAAAAGGGAATGACAACAAATGGCAAGAGACAGCCAGGGTGTTCGCCATAAGAAATGGAGAGAATAAGGGATAGGAAGGTAGCAAGCCCTTGTGTGGTCGTTGCAATCGACATCACCATGGACCGTGCACAATTGTGTGTAGGAAGTGCTCTAAGGTAGGACACATGGCCAAAAACTGTATGACCCGTCCACTTGCTGCGGCTCAAACTGCACAAGGAGCGGACTGAAAGGCAACTGTCACCTGTTTTGGATGTGGAAAGAAAGGGCACAACAAGAATGAGTGTCGAGAGCCATGGATGAGAGGAAATCCCGATAATGGAGGAGGATTTGTTAATCGAGGTGTGGAAAGTAACGGCTTAAACCTTGTGAAGCATGAGGTTGTGGAGAACCAAGCAAATCAGAGTCCTAGGAATCAGCAGAGAGACATGGGAACAGTGCGTGTGTATGCTATTGGGATGGAAGCTGGTGAGGACCCAAACGTAGTTACGGGTACGTTCCTTCTCAATAATCGCTATGCTTCCATACTGTTTGATACTGGTGCCGATATGAGTTTCGTATCCACCAACTTTATGCCATTACTAGGAATCTCCCAAACACCTCTAGGGTTCAGTTACGATGTGGAATTAGCTAATGGGAATAGGGAGAAGATAGAAACCGTAGTCCGAGGTTGTACTTTAAGTTTCCTAGACCACCCGTTTAGCATAGACCTATTGCCAGTTACCTTGGGAAGTTTTGATGTCATCATCGGAATGGATTGGTTGTCAAAGAACGGTGCACACATCATTTGCGATGAGAAGATTGTGCATGTACCGTATGGCAGAAAAGTTCTGAGCATACAAGGAGATCGGAGCGACTGTGGAAGTACTTCCGGGTTGAGCATCATCTCTTGTATCAAGGCCCAAAAGTACATCGATAGAGGAGGTTGTCTTTTCTTGGCTCGAATTTCTGAAAAGAAAAGCGAGGAGAAGAGTGAAAGACACCTTAATGATGTACCCGCCGTTAGAGAGTTTCCAAATGTGTTTCCCGACGATTTTCCAGGGATTCCACCTGTCCGATAAGTGGAATTCCAAACCGAGTTGATATCCGGTGCTGCACTCGTAGCCCGGGCACCCTATCGACTTACTCCAAGAGAATTGGAGGAACTGTCTAAACAGTTGGCAGAATTGTCAGAGAAGGGATTCATTCGACCAATTTCGTCACCATGGGGAGCACTAGTGTTGTTTATGAAGAAGAAGGATGGATCGTTTCAAATGTGTATTGACTACAGGGAGTTGAATAAGTTGACGATGAAGAACCGATATGCGTTACCTAGAATATATGACCTATTCGACCAACTCCAAGGAGCTAGTGTCTTTTCCATGATTGACTTACGGTCTGGTTATCACCACCTTAGATTTTGAGAGGAGGATATCCTTAAGACGGCGTTTAGGACTCGTTATGGGCAGTATGAATTCCAAGTGATGTCGTTTGGTTTGACCAACGCGCCAGCGGTTATCATGGATCTCATGAACCGAGTATGTAAGCCATATCTGGATAAGTTTGTGATAGTATTCATAGACAACATCTTGATATAATCCAGGAGTAGAGAGGAGCACGAAGAGCATTTGAGGCTCATTTTAGAATTGTTGCGAGAAGAAAAGCTGTATGCCAAATTCTCTAAGTGTGAATTGGATTCTGTCCGTGCAATTCTTAGGTCACGTGATAGATAGTCGAGGAGTTCATGTTGACCCGTCTAAGATTAAGGCCATTAAGGAATGGGCAGCCCCAAGAACCCATCGAATCCGCGGTTTCTAGGTTTAGCGAGGCTATTACCGGAGGTTCATTGAGGATTCTCCAAAATAGCTAAGTCGTGACCAAACCGACACGTAAGGACGTTAAGTATGAATGGGGAGAAAAGGAAGAAGCATTCCAACTTCCGAAGGAGAAGTTGTGTAGTGCGCCCATCCTAGCTTTGCACGAAGGAAGCGAAGACTTTGTCGTACTACGACGCTTCGCATAAAGGCTTAGGTGTTGTTTTGATGCAATGGGAGAAGGTGATTGCTTATGCATCCCGACAACTTAAGAAGATGAGAAAACTACACCACCCATGATCTTGAGTTAGGTCTTTGTAGTGTTTGCTCTTAGAATCTGGAGACATTATCTGTATGGAACCAAGTGTTTAGTGTTTACCGACCACAAGAGCTTGAAGCATATCTTAGATCAGAAGGAACTGAATATGAGACAGCGTCGTTGGTTAGAGTTGCTCAATGATTATGACCGTGAGATTCGTTATCATCCTGGTAAGGCTAATGTTGTGGCTGATGCACTTAGTCGTAAGGAGAACATTCCACCATTACTCGTTCGATCCTTATGAATGACCATTGTTTCGCCTCTACCATCTCAAATCTTAGCCGCCTAAGCTGCGGCATTGACGGAAGAGAACCGTCCTTATGAGAATCTGCATGGAATGGTAGAAAGTGAAAACGACTTCTTGAAGCGTTCCGACGGAACCTTATGCTTCAAAGAAAGAAGCTGGATACCATTTCATGGTGGAATCCGTGAGTTGATTATGCACGAGTCGCATAAGTCAAAATGCTATATTCATCCCGGAGCCGGTAAGATGTATCAGGACTTGAAGAAACTCTATTGGTGGCCTAACATGAAAGCCGACATAGCTCAGTATGTTAGTTGGTGCTTGACTTGTTCTAAGGTAAAGGCCGAACACCAGAAACCCTCAGGACTCTTAGTTCAACCCAAACTCCCAGAATGGAAATGGGAGCAAATCACCATGGACTTTATCACCAAATTACTGAGAACAGCTAGCGGCAATGACGATATCAGGGTAATCGTTGATCGTTTGACTAAGTCTGCTCACTTCTTAGCCATTAGTGAGGTCGATAGTCTCGACAAGCTCGCTCGGCTGTACATTAAGGAGATAATATCGCGTCATGGAGTACCGGTATCTATCATTTCTGATCGAGATAGCCGTTTTACACCCCACTTTTGGAGATTCTTACAGTCAGCGTTAGGAACAAACTTGGATATGAGCACTGCATATCATCCTCAAACCGATGGTCAGAGCGAGAGAACCATTCAGACCTTAGAGGATATGCTTAGACCATGTGTCATTGATTTCGACAAAGGCTGGGAGAGACATCTCCCTTTGGTCGAATTCTCCTACAACAATAGTTATCATTCTTGCATTAAGGCCGCTCCATTTGAAGCACTGTATGGCCGAAAATGTCGTTCTCTTGTTTGTTGGGCGGAAGTTGGCGAGAGTCAACTTACCGGTCCCGAACTTGTCCTAGAAACCACTGAGAAGATCATTCAGATTCGTAACCGTTTGTAAACCGCTCGAGATAGACAAAGAGTTATTCGATAGGAGACGTAAACCTTTAGAATTTCGGGTTGGAGATCGTGTTATGTTAAAGGTTTCTCCTTGGAAAGGAGTGATTCATTTTGGAAAGCGTGGAAAACTGAATCCCCGATATATTGGTCCCTTTCCAATCCTGGAAAGAATCGGACCAGTAGCTTACCGCCTTGAGCTACCATCGGAATTGAGCAGTGTACACAATGTCTTTAAGTTTAGTAATCTAAAGAAATGTCTTTCGGAGGAAAACATAGTTGTGCCTTTAAGAGATATCTGTATTGATGAGAAATTGAATTTTGTTGAGGAACCGATTGAGATCATGGATCGTGAGATTAAACGGCTGAAGCATAGCCGTATTCCGATTATCATAGTTCGTTGGAACTCCCGACATGGACCGGAGTTCATTTGGGAACGTGAGGACGTATTCCGTAGGAAGTATCCTAAACACTTCATGACATCAAGCAACTCGGAGTGAAACCCGGGACTGGTTTCTTCTGAGGCTGGGAGGCTGTGACAACTGGCAATTTAGGGAGTCTATTTTAGGTAACCGCATAACGTTAAACTAAACCGAGCTTTTGCCTTTATCACTATTTTCATAGACCATGACTTGATTTAATATCGTTTATTGGTTTTTATGATTTATGTTATTATTAGATGAGTTATCGTGTGAGTTTTAACTCTTTTTTATAGGCACTATTCGATTCGGCACTATAAAAGCCTAAAACGAGAAATAACGTAACTTTTAGACTGTAACTCGAAAATTGACAAATAAATAGTCAAAACTCGTGAAAAAACATAAATAACGATAATAGAAAGTCGAATAAACGTCGTGGGACACTCGTGGGACAACATATGAGCTCGGGATTGGGTAAACGGGATAGTTTTACAAAAATTACGGTCTCGACCCCTCCACTTTGTGAAATCCGGCGCCCCCTCCTCCCCTTTGTATTTATTTTCAAGTCCCTCTTTCCCAACTATAAATAAGCCCTCCCTACCTCATAACTCTCTTTTACTTCTCTCTCTAAAACACACACACACCCTTCTCTCTCACTACTTTCTCTCTCTACAAACGCTAACCCTAAATAAAACCCTAGCCGCCACTTTCTCTCTCTACACTTAACTCCAATTCAGGCAAAGTATCAAACGTACAAACACACCCGTTGGGCTGTGAGCCCAACAGATTCAAACGGTTCCCATGAGGGTCATTAAACCCGACCCAAACGGTATACTTGATTCAAACCCGAAACTGTTAGACAACAAGTACCCCGTGATTAACCAACTCTGACCCGATTCTACTCCACAACAATCATTAGTAACAACGCTACAGTTTTATCACCCTTGTAACCCTATCCCAATTCAAGACTCAACAATCAAGACTCTCACGTATCCTAAACTCGACCCGACATCAAAGTTGCAATTACAGCCACTATGTCCAAACTGACCCGAGACCACAACTGGATACCGATTTGACCTGATGTCACACTTATTCGGATAACACTACCTTGGGTCTTTAACAAACGTTTTACATATAATTGTTAATCATGTTTTCCCACCATCGATTATAAACGTTTTCCTAAAATCAGACTACCACGCCCAAATCAATAAATTTCGAGACACCATTTCACCACACAAAACGTTATATAAAAATTGTTTAACCTCAGATTTTTTATCCACGAAATAACCACCTCAATATGAACATTCATTCGTTAAAACAAAAATAAAAGTAAATCAAAATGAGACAAGCTTTACCGAGAGAGAAAGAGAGGTAAGCGAGGGTCGTGATGGCGTCTCCAACGAGTACAAGCCATCAAACCTTGAACCAATACAAACGTTTTAAATCAAAACCATAAGATTCCGAATCTTATAATCACGTTTTAGGGCGCGTGAAAGTGTTTGGTCGTGAATACCGTGCATAAACATGGTCGCAAGACACCGATCTATCATTTGAGATAGGTGGTGTAATTATTGGTGGTCGCCGGAAAGTTGGCCGGAAAATATGACGGCGCCGGAACCCTAGGAGGAGGGTGGCTGGATTTTGTCTTAGAGAGAGAGAGAATATATTGCGTGTGTGTTTTATAGAGAGAGAAAGTGGTGAAGTAAAGTGAGGGAGGTGTGAGTGAGTTGGGTATATATACTACCAGGAGGAACTATTCTTGTAAAGTTAAAAGTGTAGGGGCTGCAGTAAAACTATCAAAAGGACCCTAAATGTAACTTTATAAAACTTTTAATATATTAGGTTCGGGACTCGTTTTGACTAGAAAACGAGGGATTCGTGACTCGAGAGTTACGCCATTGTTTTTAAAATATTAATTCCAATAAAAACGATATAAAATACGACTCGTGTCTCAAATTAAATCAAACGATTGCTCAAATTAACGTTTCACCAATTACGACGCATCGAGGAATTTACGAGTTGTCACAGCCTCACCTCCTTAAAAGGAATCGCGTCCTCGCGATTCAATTCAATTCATCCTTTAAAGTCTAGAAGGGGTGAGTGCAAAAGCACGAGGGTTTATCTTCACGTTCTCTACGTGAATCTAGGATCTTACTGCGAGTTGCTATGAATTTCGAAGACAGAGCGACAACTTTACTAAAGTTGCTAAGTTTCATCATCTATAGTTTCGATAGGTCAACAAAGTTTAAACGTCCAAGATTAGGATTTCCCAAAGGGATAACGATTTCCTCATCGGCGAGTCATTTCTTCCTATTACACACGAAATGTTGGGAACTCTCTACTGAGCTCGATGGTAGCTTAAGGCTCTGAGCTACTGGTCTCAATCTAACAAGGATTTTCCAAACGATTGATATAGCGGGGATTAAGTTCCCACGTTTACTACTCGTTTCTCATAATTTCATGGTGGATCCGTAAGCTTAATTCTAAGTTGTCTCGGAGGGTTCAAGAGACTTACGTTGTCTATGTCTCCAAATGGTTTGTGAGTAACTTACATATCCATCTCAACTTAGAACGGTTTCATTGGTATTATTTCGAACAGGTTTAGGGTTGGTAGGTTGGGTATTTCCATTTCTACCCAACCATCGAGATTGGCACTTACGACTATAAGGGATCTCTTACGGTGCCTGTGAGGTACTAAAGCGATAGGTATGGTTATAAGAGATGTTGACCAAGGGAAAGTGTCCATCCCAACCATTTCCAAACTTGATAGGTACGCTATGTGTTCTGATAGGGTTCGAATGGTTTCTCTACTTCAGCCATTAGTCTGGAGATGATACACTGCAAGCATATCCAGATCAGTTTTCTTGGCTCTAGGATGTGATAGATGAAAAATGGGTGTGTGGCGATTGCCAAAATCCGGAAAGGATAGGAATCAGCATTTCCTAAAGCACACGGTTTCCTTTACGTGTGGAGAAGTCCGTTTGTATAAATTAGGTTTTTCGATCGCACTCCTTCCTTAAAGAATATCGAAATGAGTTGAAGGTTGAGGAAGGAGGATCAGGTGTATACTAACCAAATGAATCTCAGATAGAGAAAACGGATCAAGGTAATTTCCTTTTTAATCGAAGTTCCATAATTGAAAGAAAGTAGGGTGCTAAAGCTCAAAGGTGAGGTCTAGCTTATTGGAGCAAGTCACTTTACCGGAGGGAGAGGATTGAGTACTACCTCACCTCCTTAAAAGAATATAGCTGGGTTCTCTAGTGTTGCTATAACAATATGAGGAGAGACGAGCATTGTCGTCCATACTTTTCCTTTTTACTAATTTGCGGGAGATGAGTAGGTTGGTAAAACTACTAACAACCACTTAGGTAAAGGCGGGAATCTACTTCCAAGTTTCATCTATAGTGTAGCTTATTGTTTGGTGAGAGGTCCGAAAGGTTAGCAGGTGCTCCTCGAAGGATGAGAGAAAGATTATGTGATTATCCTAGAGAACGTGGTTCCGGTTTCTCCTTAGGATTTCAAGATTTCTGCTGAGTACGAAATCTCTACTAGAAGAGAAGTCTAGGAAGTTCAGAGTATGTCTCTATTAGAAAGTGTTGATTACTACCATCAATCAGTTGGTTGACTTAGCATGAAATCTAGGTTAGAGACGAAACTACGACTCCTTAAAAGAGAGTGTTGGTTACTAACCACAGTCTGTCGATTGACTCATTGGTGCACTTAACACTTAACGCAAAAGGTTTCAAGGTTCAACTCCAAAATCATAATCTTCAAAAGAAGTTCAACTACCAATCGATGTCCCAATCATTTCCTACATACGAGTGAACGTCAACGGCTCTAAGTAGGTATGCTAGAGAATTTCTCATATGCGGTGTGTAAGGTACCATATTGATAAAATAGGGTAGGTATTACCATTACCGGTGGTGTGACGTAGCAGACTATTTTTGACAGACAATGTTGAGGGTTCAATGCGGCTAGAGTCAAGATCGACGAAACAATATCTAAGGATAATCCTCGGTGAACAACTTCACTTAAAACAAGTCGTTAGTTCGTTATCGATAGGGGTTCCTACATAGAGCATAAGGTACGACATCAACAGCACGTAAGGCACTACCTTAACTGAAATTTGTTGGCGAAGCAACGTCGACCACAATATTATCGGTTTAGGAAATGAGCAACGTCGACTCGATGTCGTCGCTTAAATCAACTTCGAGTGAATGGTAAGGTTTCAGAAGTTTTCTCAACAATCAGCTCAAGACTAGGCTTGAGGTATAAGCGTCCGTAACAGGGTTACCAACGAAACGAGGCTAGATGTCAAATCCAAAAGTGTTACTACCGAAATGATGTGGAATGATAATTCCAACAAAATTACTATCTAAAAGTGGAATGATAATTCCAATACGGTTACTATCGTAATGCGACCGGATGACGTTTCAAAATCGAATACCAACTAAAGGTCGAAAGATGATTTTAACAAGGTTATCAACGAAACGGAGCCGAATAATAATTCAAGGACAAACGATTACCCGAAGTCAAATTACGAGTTAAAACTCGGATCGTGATCAAAATCTCAAATTCGAAAACCCAAAGACCAAAATCCAAAACCGAATCCAAAATAGTCAAGACCCAATCCAAAACAGCTCAAAACAGTTTCAAATGCTCGGATAAGATCAACGAGTCTTACATCGAAAAACAATTCAGATAAAAACAGTGCCAATCGGGTCTCACCCGATTTATGGCGAACTACGCTCAAGTGTTACAACCAAGAATTTCACATAAACGGAGACGTATAGTGGTGCCAGAAGTGTTACGACTCAAGAGGTGTTACGATGCCAGTGTGTCGTGTGTGAGTGCGGGCTTTCGTGATGTTTAGCGAGTGTGAGTGTGCGAGTCCACCTTAAGTTTATCGTTCTTAAAAGGAATCTCAAATCCGAACACAATTGTGTTATAACAA
The DNA here is from genome assembly GCA_022545495.1 of Chrysanthemum lavandulifolium. Taxonomy (NCBI): domain Eukaryota; kingdom Viridiplantae; phylum Streptophyta; class Magnoliopsida; order Asterales; family Asteraceae; genus Chrysanthemum; species Chrysanthemum lavandulifolium. The sequence goes on from CM040244.1 coordinate 118,856,418, forward strand.
TCCCCAGTATTTGTAAAATTCACCTCTGAGACGGACATAGGTGATCAGTCCATGTCCTGCTGTCTCTGGCTGAATATAGGTGATCAGTCTATATTCAATCGAGGTTCGATAAATTTTTATTAAGCAAGGCACAACCAATTATTATAACCAATTATTATAACCAATTCTCAATATATATTTATTCCCATATATGCCCAAAATGTATTCATTTTCTTATCTCAGAAACATCTCGTTGCTCCATTTAGTTATTCGCGTTAGGTATCATCGTGTGTGTGTGTGTGTGTGGTATCGACTCGACAAACACCATGAATGCACTCAAATAACCACAATGTGACTCATAATAACACAATGAGACGTCTAAATGATAAACTTTATAGTTTAATAAGCTTCGAAATAAATAGTTATACCTTATCGAATTCGTCAACTCAATAAACTCAACCATTTGTTCATGTCGCTTATTATCCCAAAACCAAACACATTCTAACGAGTCATAAGGATAATTCACCCATTAATAACGCTATCCTACGTAGATAGCGGGCGCCTATTAGGTTCGTCAACCTAATAAGTCCGTTATCCACGTGGATCGATGCTATTAATGTTAGGTCATCCGTAACCCACGCACAACACATAAATGACATTAAATATTCATAAATGACACCCTTCAATAAAAGTACCCTCGAAACACTTAATGACTCCTTTATTACAAAATGTTTCTATTTTTAAACGTTGGTTCCCTTTTTAAAATGTTGGATAACAAGGCGAGCCTTGTTATCGAATGCTTAGTACAAAACCATTTATCATTTATATTTTCTAGTACGATTTACTAGTAGATATATATATATATATATATATATATTTTTTTGGGTAAAGGGTTTACCCGGTAAATATATAACCAAAAAATAATGTTAAGTACAAATGGAATGTGGCTGAAATACCACATTAACCTCAAGCGACTAGCTTGATAAACACTAGTGTTTATGACATGCCATAAACACAAAAACCTAGCTATATTACATCAACAAACTAGGCATAAAACAAGTAAAAAACTTGAACCAAGCGAGCATCCCGCATCCAGCCACTCCACGAAGGAGCAAGTTAATCCGGAAGTTAGCCTCCTTAAAACCCTTTCCAAGAAAAACCCAAAGGAAAAACCTTGGAGTAGGGAAAAAGAGTACAACCTTACCCCGCGCTCCCTTCGTGTATACATATACTTGGAATCTTCCATTTATCCAAAATCAATCGAGACCTCAAGGTTAGCTTCTTGAACTTGAAGGTAACCAACTTCAACCGAATAGTAGAGACAATGGTGCTAACTACTTGACAATGAAGACTTCTTACGCTTGAAACTGACCTAGAATTGCGTTCCATCCAAGCGAAGTAAGTAGTAGCGACAAGCAATAATCTAGAAAGGATACTACTAACCGACCGCCCTTTAGATAAAGGAATAAGAATCTGTAACAATACTCTCCAACGAAGGTGGGGCGCATCCATACCGGATAAACTCCGCACCGAAACCAAACACGCATAGAAAATTGGCACTCAAAAATAAATGAGAATGAGAATCGGAACCAATTCACAAAGCGGGCATCTAAGCAAGGCCAAATCAACGTCGGGACCAACATCCCATTGGCGCATCCTATCCCGAGTCTTTAGCTTCATTTAATAGCGAGCCACGATGTATAGCATGTCTTGGAATACAATGAGAGAACCAAGGAATATTACACCATTCAACCAAATCAGCCCTTAGACGCATAGAATCCTAACACGCACTTAGGCGAAAAACAACTAAAATTGCCATCCTGTTACACCATAATAATCCATCTTCAATATCATTTAGAGTAGGAACCGGAGAGCGACTAACAATGGAAATCGAGATAACCAATCTAAAGGCCATCTCCAACCATCATATTGAATAAGATCAAAACCGAAGTCGATAAATTAAACCCGCTCAGTGCAATATCTCTAGCGATGAAGTAAATTACGAATCGGGCTTAACGGACACCACATATCAAACCAAACCGAAGTGTCCTTCCCATTATTGATCTTATGCCAAATAAAAGGGCGAATCTTGGGTCTAATGGCAAGAAGCTTACGTCAACCCCAACTAACATCCCCCAGACAGGGGACATCCCAAAAACTTCTCCCACGAAGTTTATATGAATGAATCCATTGTACCCAAAGCGACTCTTTATGTGTCAAAATACTCCAAATGTGAGTGGTCATGAGAGCAACGTTAAAATCCTCCAAACGTCGAATACCAAGTCCACCTTCCTGCTTTGGCTTACAAACAGAATCCCAAGCAACCCTAGCCTTGCCCTTTTCATTTCTCCTTGACACCAAAGAAAACCCTCATAAAACGTTCTAACTCATGGATAATCGAGTGGCGGGATAAAACCGAAGCCCAATATAAATGCATCGAAGATAAAGCAGACCTCACCAATTGAAGCTACCCAAGAGATAAAAACTTATTACGCCAATCATTCACGACCTTCCAATTTCTCAACAAGCACCTTACAATCCCTATAAAGAAGTCTAGATGATATAAGAGGACCCCAAGGTACTGACAGGGAGAGAACCCTCTGCAAGCGGCATAGGCTGAGAATAGCGACTTTTAAAGCATTAGAAACATTACAAAAGAAAAGTTGTACTTTTAGGGATACTTGGAACAAGACCCGAAAGTTCTTGAAATCCTCCAAAGCTGCATAATGACATTATGGACTCATGACCTCTAGCAAACAAGAAGAGGTCATCTGCAAAACAAAGGTTAATAATTCTCTGTTGCTCACAGGATGATGAAACCGAAAATCAGCGGCGGTGAAACCTTTTTCGCAATATAAGAGTTAGCACTTCCATAACCAGCGTAAACAAGTATGGAGATAATGGGTCACCTTGTCTAAGGCCCCGCTTACCTTTAAACCAAATCATGCGAGATCACCATTAATACATATGGAGTAAGGCGTAGATGAAATACATACCATGATCCAATCAACCATTTTGGAATGAAATCCAAATCAATCGAATAGCCCTAAGCATGATCAACCGTATCATATGCTTTACGAATATCAACCTTAAGCACACCTAGGAGGCCTCTCCTCTATGATAGTTCCGCATAAGCTCTTGGGTAAGTAAAATATTATCGGATATCTGACGACCGAGAACAAATGCATTGATTAATACTAACCAATGACCAAGGCCTTCTTTATACGATTAGCAAGAATTTTGCTAATACATTTATACATGACATTCTGACAAGAAATAGGCCTATAATCATTAATCTTACACGGGTAGAAACTTTAGGAATCAAAGATATAATGGTATGATTAATCTCCTTTAGAAGTTTACCATTAATGAAAAATCACGAGCAATGATCCTTACCTCAAGACCCACTATATCGAGGGCTTTCTTAAAGAAAGCGGCCTGTAACCATCGGGACCAGAGCCTTGTCATCCCCATAGAAAATATAGCATCCTTAATCTCCGCATCCGTAACATTACGAACCATCGAACCGACCAATTGATGAGGAAGAACATTAGAGAATATATCATAATCATCAAAAGAGTACAATTTCCTTCCATACCAAGAAATTGTTCATAGTGAGCAACAAAAGCACCGACAACTTTGATTCCCTCGTACACGGACATTGTTAACATCTCTAACCACTTCAATTCGATTACGGGCACATTTGCTTTTAACAATATTGTGAAAATAGGTAGTATTAGAATCACCCGCATGAAGCCATTGCACTTTAGATTTACGCTTTAAAACCGTTCTTCATCTAACATAGCCTCCTTGTAAGCAAGGAGATAATGAGCATGTTCATCCGTAAGTCCGAATTATATGGATCGATATCAATAGCCTTTTGGACCTCATCCAACTCCTTCCGAATCCTAACTACCCGCTCATGAAGATTACCTTGACTATGCAAAGCTTTCGAAATGGAGACTTCAGCCCTTTAATCGTTGAGCCACTCGATACATTGCACAACCATGCACATTTAGATTCCAACCCGCGAAACCGTATCAATAAACCCATCTTTATGCACCAAGAAGTTAGAGAATTTGAATGGCTTAGGCTTAGGCTTAGTAACACTGGGAATCGCAGAACACACGGAGAATGATCCAAAATACGATAAGGTTGAAAAATAGCAAACGAACACGGAAATAAGTCGAGAACTTGATTGCCCATCACCCTATCAATTTTCTTCAAAGTACCCAATGAGCCTCTTGGTTTTTGATTCCAAGTAAAATGAAGTCCAGTACTATTAATATCCTCAACCTCCATTTTCATAACACAATCTTTAAATTCACGCATAGCTATGTCAGGAGCATAACTACCACATGAATGATCCTCCAATTTGAGAGCCGCATTAAAATCTCCCAACAAAACCCAAGGCCTAGTACGCATAAATCCAGCATGGCAAGCAAGATTGGACCAAAGGCGCTGATGAACATAATAATTATCGCATATACAAAAGAAATAAGAAAGTTTTCTTTGTCCGCCCGAGTATTAACACGAGCATGCATAACTTTGGTTAGTTTGAGACATAATCATAACATCAACAATATCATCATCCCAACCAAGTATAATTCGGGATCCCTTATCACATAGACTACCATTAGATGTCCACTTCCACCTCGACAAACATTACGACATGTATCATAGACCACCGATGCATCAACATGAGATTCCAAAATATATATATATATATATATATATATATATATATATATATATATATATATATATATATATATATATATATATATATATATATATATATATATATATATATATATATATATATATATATATATATATATATATATATAAAGATTCGATATAATTTCAATATAAATTCATTCATCTCACTTATAAATTTCAATAAAAATTTCAATATAAATTTCAATAAAAATTTTAATATAAATTTCGATAAAAATTCCAATGTAAATTTTCGAGTCATTATTCGTTTCGAGTTCCCAAGTCCGAGTCATGACTCTCGATTTTACACAATCATATTGCCCAATTAAATACTAAAGACCACGCTACGGCGTTGCCAGGGTAGTCGAGACTAGAAAGTCACGATAACACCTGACGTAGCGCAAAGTCGACATATATACCGTTAAGTCAAAAGTAAACAATTTTCACATCTCCAGTTAATCCTCCAAACAATCTCATACCAATATCACCATCTAAACAGAAAATCAAATATACCCAACACAATAAACATTTCAAATTGACTCTTTCAATTTCCCCAAACACAACTTGATTAACGAGTATCAATTCTAACGTTTGTCAATCCCTTACCAATTACCCAAAACACCACAATTAATTCGTTATTCAATCAAGGCTGTTAATTGAAATGTCATTCGATTCCAAAAATCTTATTCATACCAATGATTCAACGTTAACCAAATAATCGCACGTTACTCCAATTTATCATCTGAAAACACTTACTGGTTTCACATATCGTTATAACATTAACGGACATGAATTCATTATTATTAATCAAAACCGATTACCACTTGTTTGACAATTTTTAAAGAATAAAAACAACGGTTTACGAGGGTTTCGACTCAAAATCGTGACACGAGACCATCACCAATCGACATCATCAAAATCATTATAATCCATCATCTAGTTATGATCAAGGGCACATAAACATGATAAGATGCAAAACACGTGAACATGACACACACACGATACCAACACACCAGTTTACATGCTTTATTAGCTTTAACGCATTTTAGACTCGTGTTCATCAAAACTTAACTGTGGAACTCCCGTTCATGAGACAAAAGGCCTCGTTTGTGACTCCCTGGCCTAGTTATAATAGTACCATTTTCTTTATATTCCAAAATCATTTCCACGACCACTACTAACGTGCAAGTTTTAAATCAAGTGGTGAGATTACGCAAGGAAATTGCGTAACCATGATACTTTGAGAGTATCCCCATTATTGATAAATAATGTTGAATTATTGGTTATCACATTCTGTGTTCATTTGTTCACTTTAATCTTCCAAGTACATTCCAATAGATCCCACGTATTTGTGTATATTCATACAAAGTTTTCTCTTTATTGTTTTGGGATATACCCAAGGCAACTACTTAATATAAGTTAAGTGTTATAGATTTAAGGTTCGGGACTCCACACTCTGTGATAGGTATAGGGCGTGCAAAAACATGAGGACATGCTTTCTGTACAGGTATAAGCATGAGGACATGCTTATAGGGCGTTCATAAGCATATAGAAATGCTTATGGGGTATGCGTAAGCATGAAGCATGTGAAATGCTTATAGTGAACTACTAAGACAGGCAGACTTAAATAGTCTACTAACAGGGCACACGCTCAATCAAGTGTTCAATCAAACCGTTCATCAAATCAGCCCTAAACATCTCATCAATCATCTTATCAATCAATTCGTTCTAATGTGTTCTCAATCATCTATAACCCACATCAAATCAATCAAGTTCCAAATTCCAAAATCATAATATACCGTTTACTCAAATCAAATCTGTAGTATCTCGATAATCACATCTCATTTACCCAAAACCATATCGTTTCAATAATCAGTTCACAATATCCCTTAACAAATTATCTCATAATTCAAATCGCAGTTCATACCATAATCAATTAAGAAGCTTCAGCTTGGCAAGCGTGCGTCGGTCGAGGATCAATTTTCTTAAAAAGTGGTTATAGTTTAGGGTTTATAAAATACCTAGTTCTCTATAACCTTGAGCTCTGATACCAATCTGTAACACCCCCAAATCTCGGTACAGCGGAAGACTTAATCAAGTTTTCGGGGCGTTACAATTGGATTGGTATCGCACACAAGTATAGAAAAAAGACAGTCATTTAACATTCAAAACCAATCCCAATTTAGTTCATCCAAACATTTAATCCAAAAGAGTAATTATTAGGCCCAAAACATAGTTTAATAAAATAGGTCCCCATAGTTTATCAGAGTCCGAAATGATCCTTGAACCCCGCCTTCTTGCCAAGCTTCCACCGATCATGTTTTCCAAACATCTCTCAAATACCTGAGAAATCATGCTAAAAGGTCACTACATTTGGTGAGTTCATAGGTTTACGTTCAACAAAATCATAGTGGACTGTAAGAGTTGATTTACTATGCAAGACCTAAGATAGATAAATACTGTTGCACACCGATCCTACCGGATCTCCAATCATAACACATGTCCCGCATCCGAGGACTACTCGGCCCAAAGAACGCTAGTCCAAGACCGTCGTGGCAAAATCTAGAACAATTGCCAACCCGGACTAGGTCGATGTAGAAGTCTATTCTTAGTTAGGCACGGTTAAACCTAGACTAAGGCAACAACTACCGCACATTTATCTAAACAGTCAAGCATATAAGCAAATCCAAATAGTTTTAACGGTCCAAAAACAGCAGCATGATTCTCACCCCAAAATAGTTCAAAACGTAGTTAAAACGTAGATAAAAGTGGGGCTATGAAACTCACCTTAGCCACAACAAAACACAAATAAACACTAGCAGAAGATAACAGGAAATCACGGCACAGCAAAGCACTATTCACTATCGACACAACTGGCATCTAAAGTTAATCTCCATGGCATCCAAAAGATTGTACGACAAGCATAATAGAATAGTTGTGACGCAACCTATTGCCTATACGATATTCTTAGAATACGGCTCGTACGATAAAGAAATCAATAGAAAGTAATGTGTTGTAGTTTTCGTGGATCATTCATGTCGTTACTTTCAAAATTACATTATCGTTCCCAAAAGTTCATAACTAATATCTCAAAAGTTTAGTTTTAACGTTTCGTGTGGTGGTAAGAAACATAGACGCGACATACAACTCACGCCAAAAAGTATATAAAAACATAACTCACACCAAAGGTACTCACGCTAAAGCAGAGAGGACATTGACACAGTCGAGACATACACACCAAGTCAAGAATTTCAGACATTACTCACGCTAGTCAAGGACTAGGAAATGACGACATCTACTAATGTAACATAAATAGGTTAAACTGACAAGTTTCGGCAATTTACCCAATAATCCCCAAACGTACATGTTTAATAATAAAAGGCAAGTTTCCATTCATCGCTCAAATAATAAAGTTTTCTCAATCGCTATACATAATTATACATGTTTACCTGAAAGTACTTCATATAAGGTATAGTAAATAGTGTACTATAACTGATACGTTCATTTATATCCACGTTTTCAAATCAGTACGACTTCAATAAGTTATATTATCAAGATAATATTTCCAAACAAGTTTATAAGAGCTAACAGGTGTTACAAAACACGAGTTACCATCGTATTTATTAAGAGTTTATAATAGATCAAACCATATCCGATAATAACATATATAGTTATATAATTCAATAGCAGCTTAGATGTGAAAACGGAATATTTAGTTTTATTGTAAAAACAGTAATATTAGCTCATTTAAACCAAAACGTTCAATAGAGTACGACATTCTGATCAATATATATGTTTTTAACAAGTTTATAAAAGATATTTTGTATCTATAAGACATAAGTCATTATCATAGTTGATAAAGGCTTTTAGTAAATTAAAACCATATTTTTGATAATGTATATCAGAATATCTCGTTAAAATGTGAAAATATAATACTTGGGCACATCACGAAATAAACATATCAAACTCATTTCCGAGTCTAATATATTATACTTGGTTAATTCAAGAGGTTTAGTGAGTTCGACTGCCAATTCTTACTCTAAAGGTACAACCCGTATAAAACGTTATAAGTTATAATGTATATACCATATCCAATATTAGTTATCAATCACGTAGTTAGTTCTTAGTGTTTATCATCCCATATTGTAGATAACTTATTCATTACTCGCTAGTCTAATATCGTTTATCCAATATTTTCATCCCGTTATCTTATACCATTAATCCGTAACTCATTTTTATTTGTACCATATAACCGATTCATGAACCAAGGCCAAGTAAACACAAGTTTATCATTCGGTTAAACACAATACTATTAATTAGTGTTAGTCAAACTTACACTTAACTCCAATTCAGGCAAAGTATCAAACGTACAAACACACCCGTTGGGCTGTGAGCCCAACAGATTCAAACGGTTCCTATGAGGGTCATTAAACCCGACCCAAACGATATACTTGATTCAAACCCGAAACTGTTAGACAACAAGTACCCCGTGATTAACCAAGTCTGGCCCGATTCTACTCTACAACAGTCATTAGTAACCACGCTACAATTTTATCACCCTCGTAACCCTATCCCAATTCGAGACTCAACAATCAAGACTCTCACGGATCCTAAACCCGACCCGACATCAAATTTGCAATTACAGCCATTATGTCCAAACTGACCCGAGACCACAACTGGATACTGATTTGACCTGATGTCACACTTATTCGGACAACACTACCTCGGGTCTTTAACAAACGTTTTACATCTAATTGTTAATCAAGTTTTCCCACAATCGATTATAAACGTTTTCTTAAAATCAGACTACCACGCCCAAATCAATAAATTTCGAGACACCATTTCACCACACAAAACGTTATATAAAAATTGTTTAACCTCAGTTTTTATCCACGAAATAACCACCTCAATATGAACATTCATTCGTTAAAACAAAAATAAAAGTAAATCAAAGTGAGACAAGCTTTACCGAGAGAGAAAGAGAGGAAAGCTAGGGTCGTGATGGCGTCTCCAACGAGTACTACCCGTAGCCATCAAACCTTGAACCAATACAAACGTTTTAAATCAAAACCCTAAGATTCCGAATCTTATAATCACGTTTTAGGGCGCGTGAAAGTGTTTGGTCGTGAATACCGTGCATAAACATGGTCACAAGACACCGATCTATCGTTTGAGATAGGTGGTGTAATTATTGGTGGTCGTCGGAAAGTTGGCCGGAAAATATGACGGCGCCGGAACCCTAGGAGGAGGGTGGCCGGATTTTATCTTAGAGAGAGAGAGAATATATCGTGTGTGTGTTTTATAGAGAGAGAAAGTGGTGAAGTAAAGTGAGGGAGGTGTGTGTGAGTTGGGTATATATACTACCAGGAGGGACTATTCTTGTAAAGTTAAAAGTGTAGGGGCTGCAGTAAAACTATCACAAGGACCCTAAATGTAACTTTATAAAACTTTTAATATATTAGGTTCGGGACTCGTTTTGACTAGAAAACGAGGGATTCGTGACTCGAGAGTTACGCCATTATTTTTAAAATATTAATTCCAATAAAAACGATATAAAATACGACTCGTGTCTCAAATTAAATCAAACGATTGCTCAAATCGACGTTTCACCAATTACGACGCATCGAGGAATTTACGAGTTGTCACATATTCTTAGCTAGGTTACATAGTTATAGCAAGGGATTGCTATCCTAGTCTAAGTCAATATCTACCACATATCTATCCTTTACTAGTCAACACATAGGCAAATAAAAAAGAGTAAAAGCAGGACCAAGAAAATAATAGCATGCTTTCTCACCCCAATTTAGATAAAACATAGTTAAAAAAATGGGGCTATGAAACTCACCTCAATCAAGCAAAGCACAAATAACCAATAGCAAAAGCAGATAAGCAGCTAACACAGCTCGACAACTACTGACTCTGCACAACCTATTAATATAAATCCATCCTTAATACATTTTTCAATTCCAATATTTTCTATCCCGAATATATTCCATTTCTTATTTCCAAAAACATCTCGTTCTCAATTTAGTTACAAGTGTTTGGTATCATCGTGTGAGGTGTCGACTCGATAAGACTCCATGAATGCACTATATTTCTAGCAATGCAACTCATGACAGTACATAAAATAAGTTTCAAAATAAATTGTTAGAACTTATCGAATTTGTCAACTCGATAAACGCAACTATTTATTTACTTCACTTATTATTCAAAAAACTAGTCACAACCTAACGAGTCATAAGGATAATTTGTTCATTAATAAATTTGTCCTACGTATATAACGGGCTCTTATTGGATTCGTCAACCCAATAAGTCTGTTATCTACGCGGGTTAAATATATTAATGGCAAGTCACCTGTAACCCATGCGTATCCCACAATGATTATTAAACACTCATAAATGCCACATTTTGGTAAACGTGCCTTCGAAACATTTAATAACTCGTTATTATAAAACTTTTTCATTTTTAAGTCGTTAGTCCCCCTTTAAATATCGAATAACAAGGTGTGTCTTGTTACTAAATATTTAATACAAGAACTCAAAATTTCTATTTTTGTGACAACTCGTAATTTCCTCGATACGTCATAAATGGAGAAACAACAATTAGAGCGATTGTTCCATGTAAGTTGAGATACGATACGTTTTTATAGTCGTTTTTATCAGAAATAATATTCTGAGAACGTTGGCATAATTCCCGAGTCGTGAATCATTCGTTTGCTAGTCCAAACGAGTCCCGAACCTAATATATCAAAAGTTTTAGCAAGTTACATAAATGGTCCTTGGATAGTTTACATTGCCGCCCCCCTAAGTTTTGATTTTACAAGAGTGGTCCCTCCTGGGACTATTAATACGCAACACTTCTTCCACTCCCTCATTTGATACCACTACTTTCTCTCTCTAGAAAAAACACAAACACTTCTCTCCCTTCTCTCTCTATATTTTTCGGCCACCCAATTAGGGTTCCGGCACCGTCGTGTTTTCCGGCCAACTTTTGGCCACCACCACAAACAACACCACCTACCTAGAATGATAGATCTAGCCCTTGGGGGTTCTATTTTCATAACACACGCACGTTCAAACCCCACGACGCGCCCTAGATATTGAATTATAGATTTGAATATTTAGGGTTTCTAAAGGTTAACAAGATTCAAAGGATCCAAGCTTGGTAGGTTACGAGTCTACTCGTACAAGACACCACCAACATGGGGAAACGTGTGTTAGTAACACACGAACCTCATCCTCCTCTCGTTCTCTTGGTAAAATGACACACCCTTTCGTTATTGTTGTTTTTAATACCGATTATATATATTTATATATATATGTTTATGGTTGTCGTGGATATACATGTGTTAAAACAAGATCTATAAACGTTTTTAACAAATAGTTCATGTGGTAACAATTGATGAATGAGGAGTTTGTGATTTCTATTTTGGATGTTAAACCGGGTCGGGTCAGACCCGACTGAATCTTGGTCTAATTCATGTTTGGTGTTTGTTTGTCTCGGATTGATATTTAGAGGGGTCGGGTCAGGTTTAGACCCCGCAGGATCCTCAGTTTCTAACTTTTGGTTGAGTTGTGATAATTCATTTTTGTTAATGAGCATTGACTTGGGATTTGACATTTGGTCTCGGGTTTGACCCGGATTCTATTTTGGTGTTTATTTTGTCTTAGTGGTAAATTGATGTGTGTCATGAATTAAAATGGGTTAGTAGGATAATTAGTCAAACGATATGTGTCGATATGGGATTACGGGTAATACTCGAATTACACTCGATAATTATTTATAAGTCATAAAATGTTGTTAAGATATTGAAACAAGTAATGTGGTAACCGGTATAAGACAATGGGTAAATTCGAAACATGTAACGAATTAATTATGTATATATCAATATCGGGACTAAGGCCATGGTTAGAGATGTAAGTAGGGATCCAGTGAGAATTAAATTAAAATAAGAAGTGGTGAGAAGTGACCAAAATCACGCATTTGAGATGCAACGACTTGCATTAGATGCATTTCTATTCATATAGATGCAACATCTTGAGTTTCGAAAGTTAATTTGATGTATATATATATATATATATATATATATATATATATATATATATATATATATATATAGGATCAAATAAGAAGATTACTTAAAATAAGAAGGAATAAGAAGAACTATAACCGCAAATCTGAGATGCACCGAGCTAAATTAGATGCATCCTTATAATCTTAGATGCATTATAACGCACAATAATGTGTTTTCTAGCTTTTAATCAGATGCATATACGTATATTAGATGCATTTCATGATTTCTTTTGTTTTTTGTTCCTCTGCACATGCCGAAATCATGAAAATCAATTTGCACCATCTATACATCAAATTAACTCTCGAAACTCAAGATGTTGCATCTATATGAATAGAAATGCATCTAATGAAAGTCGTTGCATCTCAAATGCGTGGTTTTGGTCACTTCTTACCACTTCTTATTTTAATTTACTTCTCATCGGATCCTCATCTATATATATATATATATATATATATATATATATATATATATATATATATATATATATATATATATATATATATATATATATATATATATATATATATATATATATATATATATATATATATATATATATATATATATATATATATATATATATATATATATATATATATATATATATATATATATATATATATATATATATATATATATATATATATATATATATATATATATATATATATATATATATATATATATATATATATAACGACGTGATTTTGTACGAATTAATTATACATCGATAACGGAATAAAACTATCGTGATATACGATATAAGACTTGATCGGATAACGAATAAGTTATTTATAAAACGGGACGATAAACGTTAAGAACTAATTATGTAACTAATAATCGATATCGGATATGACGTATACGTTATAACTTATAAGGATCAACTACATTTTATAAATTTGGAATAGCAATTGATAACAAGTTATATTGATTAATAAGTTAGACATTATTAAACATTTTTGGCTTAAACGAGTATAATATGTTAGACTCGGAAATGAGTTTAATGTATTTGTTTCGCGATATGCCTAAGTATTCCATTTTCGTATTTTTACTAATAGCGAGACATTTATCTATATAATGTCGACGAATATTGTTTTAGTTAATTATAAACCCTTATTACTTACGATAATAACTTGTGTTTTATAAATACGGGTTAACTTCTAGAAACTTGTTGAGAACGGTTATTTTGATAAAACAACATATTAAAGTCGTAATGGTTTGGGAACGTTGTATAAACGAACGCGTCATTTATAATACACTACTTAGTATACCTTATAAAAAGTACTTTCTTATAAACTTGTATAATTACGAGTAACGATTGTAAAACCTTTATTAATTGAGCGATAAATGGAACTTATCTTTTATTATAAACATGTACGTTTGGGATTATTGGGTAAATTACCAAAACTTACTAATTAACCTATTTATATTACATAAATAGTCGTCGTCGTTTCCTAGTCTTTGACTAGCTTGAGTATTGTCAGTATTTCTTTACTTTTGTTGATGTCTTGTCCTTTTTGGCGTACGTTCTAATTAGTATGTCTCGACTGTGTCGACGTCTTCTCCTATTTCGCGTGAGTTATACGTCGCGTTTATGTTTCTTACCACCACACAAATTGTTAAAACTAAAATTTTGAGATATTGATAATGGACTTTTGAAAATAATAACATGAATCATCCATGAAAACTACAACACATTACTTTCTATTGACTTCTTTATCGTATGAGCCGTATTTTAAGATAATCGTATACGCATTAGGTTGCTTCACTTTTATTCTATCGTACTCGTCGTACCGTCTTCTGGATGCCATGGAGATTAGCTTTAGATTCCAGTCGTGTTAGTTGTGAATAGTGCGTTACTGTGGCTAAGGTGAGTTTCATAGCCCCTCTTTTCAAATGCTTTCATAACTCTTTTGGGGGAGAATACATGCTGCTTTCGACGAACCATAATTGGATATGTGAACATTATTTGAGAATGACTGTCATTTGGTATATTTGATTTGTGGATTGTGATCTTATGTGTTATGTGAATACAAACTATTTCTTGGACCTGTCACTACTCTTTGAATTGCTAATGTGTTGACTAGAAAAGGTTAGACATGCGACAGTTGTTGACTTAGACTAGGGTAGCATTCCAATGCTACAACTCGATGCCTAGCTAAGAATAGACCGACCTAGACCAGGGTAGCTTGTGTTCTAGGCCTTGCTACGACTGTGCTGGTTAAAGTCGCTTGGGGCCTTGCTGAGATCTCGATTGTGTTGTTGGATTATTGTGGATTGATCGTTGATTGGAATGTGTATTATATATCTGCCTTAGTCGCATATAGAAATTAAACTTTATCAGGTCCACTATTAATTTTGTAAGTAAACTCTATGAACTCCCCAGCGTAAGCTGACCTTTTTAGCATGTGTTCTCAGGTTTAAGGCGATAGCTCACTATTGGAAGACGCTTGGAAAGGGGCATGGTCATAGGCGACTCTGATGAATAATCTGGACCGCTTTAAACTTCTTATTGGGCCTATTTCCGCACTATTTTCATTAATGTAAACTTTATGTTTTCAAATAATGAATTTTAATCTAAATGGATGGAATTAAAACCATTCTTTATACCTTATGTTGTGATACCATGATAATAGCACCCAAAGGTTCATATGCTTCCGCTAGACCATATTTTTGGGGTGTTATAGATTGGTATCAGAACCTAGGTTATAGAGAACTGGGTATTTTCAAAGCCTAGGCTATAACCACTATTTCAAAAACTTAACCCTATGACCTCCACATTCCTGCCTGCCATGCTGACGCCTCGCGTATGACTTGTTTAAAGATGTAGATAATTGAGAACACATTAGACGAATTGATTGATGAGTTAATTGATGATATGTTTATGGTTTAATTGATGAACTGTTTGATGGGACACTTTTGAATGTGTCCGTCGCTTGTAGACGATTTAAGTCTGCCTATCTTAGTATTTCACTATAAGCATGTCCTCATGCTTATGCACGCACAAAAAGAATGTCCTCATGCTTATGCACACACTATAATCATGCCCTCATGATTTTACACGCACAGTAAGCATGTCCTCATGCTTACGCACGCACTATGCCGTAATCTTATAAACTTGTATAATTACGAGTAACGATTGTAAAACCTTTATTAATTGAGCCATAAATGGAACTTATCTTTTATTATAAACATGCACGTTTGGGATTATTGGGTAAATTATCAAAACTTACTAATTAACCTATTTATATTACATAAATAGTTGTCGTCATTTCCTAGTCTTTGACTGGCTTGAGTATTGTCAGTATTTCTTGACTTTTGTCGATGTCTTGTCCTTTTTTGCGTACGTTCTAATTAGTATGTCCCGACTGTGTCGACGTCTTCTCCTATTTCGCGTGAGTTGTACGTCGCGTTTACGTTTCTTACCACCACACGAAATGTTAAAACTAAACTTTTGAGATATTGATAATGGACTTTTAAAAGTAATAACACGAATCATCCACGAAAACGACAACACATTACTTTCTATCGACTTCTTTATCGTATGAGCCGTATTTTAAGATAATCGTATACGCATTAGGTTGCTTCACTTTTATTCTATCGTACTCGTCATACCATCTTCTGGATGCCATGGAGATTAGCTTTAGATTCCATTCGTGTTAGTTGTGAATAGTGCGTTACTTTGGCTAAGGTGAGTTTCATAGCCCCTCTTTTCAAATGCTTTCATAACTCTTTTGGGGGAGAATACATGCTGCTTTCGACGAACCATAACTGGATATGTGAACAATATTTGAGAATGACTGTCATTTGGTATATTTGATTTGTGGGTTGTGATCTTATGTGTTATGTGAATACAAACTATTTCTTGGACCTGTCACTACTCTTTTGAATTGCTAATGTGTTGACTAGAAAAGGTTAGACATGCGACAGTTGTTGACTTAGACTAGGGTAGCATTCCAATGCTACAACGCGATGCCTAGCTAAGAATAGACCGACCTAGACCAGGGTAGCTTGTGTTCTAGGCCTTGCTACGGCTGTGCTGGTTAGAGTCGCATGGGGCCCTACTGAGATCTTGATTGTGTTGTTGGATTATTGTGGATTGATTGTTGATTGGAATGTGTATTATATATCGGCCTTAGTCGCATATAGCAATTAAACTTTATCAGGTCCACTATTACTTTAGTAAGTAAACTCTATGAACTCCCCAGCGTAAGCTGACCTTTTTAGCATGTGTTCTCAGGTTTAAGGCGATAGCTCACTATTGGAAGACGCTTGGCAAGGGGCATGGTCATAGGCGACTCTGATGAATAATCGGGACCGCTTTAAACTTCTTATTGGGCCTATTTCCGCACTACTTTCATTAATGTAAACTTTATGTTTTCAAATAATGAATTTTAATCTAAATGGATGGAATAAAAACCATTGTTTGTACCTTATGTTGTAATACCATGATAGTAGCACCCAAAGGTTCGTATGCTTCCGCTAGACCAGATTTTTGGGGTGTTATAGATTGGTATTAAAACCTAGGTTATAGAGAACTGGGTATTTTCAAAGCCTAGGCTATAACCACTTTTTCAAAAACTTAAACCTATGACCTCCACATGCATGCCTTCCAAGCTGACGCCTCGCGTATGACTTGTTTAAAGATGTAGATAATTGAGAACACATTAGACGAATGGACTGATGAGTTAATTGATGATATTTTTATGGTTTAATTGATGAGCGTGTGATGGGACACTTTTGAATGTGTCCGGTAAACATGAAACGATTTAAGTCGCGCTATCTTAGTATTTCACTATAAGCATGTCCTCATGCTTATGCACGCACAAAAAGAATGTACTCATGCTTATGCACACACTATAATCATGCCCTCATGATTTTACACGCACATTAAGCATGTCCTCATGCTTACGCACGCACTATGCCGTTCATATAGCTACGCAATTCCCTTGCGTAATCTTATTAGCCAGCTTAGAGCTCGCACACTAGTAGTAGCCTTGGGAATGATTTGGGATGTAGAGGACATGGTGCTAGTATAACTAAGTCGGGTATATCAAAATTCATTGAACCTCGGGTAAGTATAGACTAGTCACCTATATTCAGCCAGGGACAGTGGGACATGGAATGATCACCTATGTCTGACTCAGAGGTAAATTTTGCGATACTTGGAGTAGTTATAATAGAATTATGTCCGTGTTAGATTTTGGTTTTAGGTATGATGAGCTTTAGGTGGCACACACACACACTCACCGAACATTACGAAAGCCCACACTCACACACGACACACTAGCATCGCAACACCTCACGAATCGTAAAACTTATGGCATCACTATACGTCTCCGCTTATATGGAATTCTTGTCTGTCACCGTCAAGCGTAGTTCGCCTTAAGTCGGGTTAGACCCGATTGGCACCATTTACATTCGAGTTGCTTATCGTCATAAGCCTCGTCGATCTCACTAGAGCGTTTGGAATCGTATTGGGCTACCTTTGGATTTGATCTAGACTATTTTGGATTCTATTTTGATTTTGGTTTTTGGGATTGTTTGACTTTGTGATTTTGGACCTCGTTCCAAGTTTTGAGTCATCATTTGACCTTGAATCGTCATTCAACCTCGAACCTTCGTTCGACCTCGAACCATCATTCGGCCTCGAATTGTCATTCGGCCTCGTTCTGTTGATAACCTTGTTAGGATCATCATTTGGCCTCGAATTGTTATTCGACCTCATTTCTTTAGTAACCTTGTCGGAATTATCATTCCGCCTCGTTTCGTTAGTAACCTTGTCGGAATTATCATTCCACCTCGTTTCATTAGTAATCTTGTTGGAATTATCATTCCGCCTCGCTTCGTTAGTGATCTTGTTGGAATTATCATTCCGCCTCGTTTCGTTAGTGATCTTGTTGGATTTGTCATTTAGCCTCGCTTCATTGGTAATCCTATTACCGACACTTCTACCTCGAGCCTTATCTCGAATCGATTGTTGTTCAAACTTTCGAAACCTTACCACTCACTTGATGTTGATTCAAACGACGTTATCTAGTTTATGTTGTTCCTATTCTAAACCGATAATGTTTTGTCGACGTTGCTTCGTCAACAACTCTTAGTCAAGGTTGTGCCTTATCCTCTATTTAGGTATCCCTATCGATAACGTTCTAACAACCTGTTTTAGTGAAGTTGTTCACTGAGGTCATCCTGTAGATATTGTTCCATCGATGTTGCTCTAACAACGTTGAACTCTTGACATTGTTCTATCAATGATAGTCTTCTGACGTCATACTCCCGATTGTTGTACTACCAACATTTTCCTATCGGTGTTGTACCTTACACTCCATCGATGCGAAATTCTCTAGTATACCTACTTAGAGCCGTTGACGTATACTCGTATTTAGTATTTGATTTGATATCGATCGATAGTCGAACTTCTTTTGGGAATTAGGACTTTGGATTCGAATATTGTACCTTCCTGTGTTAAGTATCAAGTGAACTAATGAGTCAATCGATTTATTGTTGTTAGTAACTAGTACTCTCTTTAGGAGTCGTACTTCCCGCCTCTAACCTAAGTATCGTACTAAGTCAATCAACTTATTACCGTAGCAATCAACACTTTCTAACAGAGTCATACTCTAAACTTCCTAGACTTTCCGTCCAGTAGGGATTCCGTGCTCAACGTAAATCTTAAGATCCTAAGGAGTAACCTGAACCGCGTTCCTTGGGACAACCACCTAATCGTTCTAAACCCTAAAATTCTCTCTCCCTTTGGGAGAAATCCGGCCGCCACTCTACTCTCTTTTTCCGGCCAAATCCTACTCCTAATCGTCTCTCTATCCTTGATTCAAGGGTATGCAATACGATCTTGGGATCAGATAACCTTTTAGAGTGGTTGGCAACTTTGTTTTCTATATATTGTATCGGATTTCTTCTTTATTTATTTCTTGGCTGTTCCTTTTTGGCGATTTCGTAAACCATAACTAATCTTTAATAATTAATTTGTTGTCCTAGAAAGTCGACCACTAGTCATTCATAGATTCTTGGTCGTTTTTGTGGATTCGAATGTTGATTTAGGGTTTCGGATTTGGTGCTCATCTGATATATTATCAAACCACCTTTAGGGTTTCTTGAATCGATCTGTTCATGGTTATGTAAGTCGGTTCTGACTTATTATTTAAAGGTCGATCTCTTGTCATCTGATTCTCCTCATGTTGCTTAATGATTATTCTTTGAGGATTGTTTTCTGATTGGATCTATTTTGAACGATTATAAAACCTCTTTGGTTTTTACATTCAAGGGTTTATAGTGCTTAATGGCTGAACGGAACCCTAATTTTAAGGTTTTGTTTATTTTTCTTCTAGAAGTATACCCTCGTTAGGGTGTTCTTTTTTGGGTAGTTATCCCTTATTAGGGTTTGTTTGTTGGATGTAAGTTCTTAATCAGATGGATGCATTGTGTTCGTGGGTTATGGGAGAGGTGTACGTCATACTGGTTATTCGCTGCATCATTGGTGGATCTTGCTGCTATTGTTCTTGTTATTCTGTTTACGATCTGTGATGTGGTTATGGATGTTAGGGTTTGTATGTACCCTATGGTTCGAACCGTATTGGTCTGGATGTTAGGGTTTCTATAAACCTTATTGTTTGTTACGCTTTATCATGCTGCTACTGGTTTGCTTATGACAAGGGTCGTGGTGACCCTTGTCGATTTGAAGTTAACTCCTATTCAATGTTTCTGGTAGTAGTTGATCGATGTTAATGTATGTTACGGAAGTTAGGGTTTCGTAACTCTATATTTTTGTCTAGGATTGGTCATGGTACACTGGGTTACATTCATGCTAGAGTTTCATTACGTTGGAACCTTTAGTAGATGAGGTATTAGATCATGTCGTAGTATTGTGTTATTGGTTAGCCGTTTGGTTTACGGCTTACTGGGTTAGTTCAGGTTCTATGTGGATGTCGGACGTGTCTTTTGATGATGGTGCTTACCAGTTCGCATGGAAGTTGATTGAAGGACTATGCTGACTATAATTTAGAGCTATCTTCGTGATCATATGTTACTTTCATGTTTCTATTCACTTTTATAGTCATTATAGATAGGAAGTTTTATTGTGTAAGTTATAAGAACGACATGTCGTTCTTATATGTGGTGTGTGTTAGTGTCCTACGGGACTGAGGTGAGGGACACACCCTCATCCATTGTACTTTTAATGTTTTTTGGTTAATATATTTTACCGGGGTGCAGGATTACTCCCCTTTACCCAAAAATACACCTAATCATTCTCTCGTCCTTCCAAAAACACCTGCTATCCTTTCGGTCCTTTCATCGAACGATAAGCTACGCCATAGAAGAAACCTTGGAAGTAGATCATGCGCCTTTACCTGAGTGGTTGTTGGTAGTCCTACCCAACCTGTGCACCTCTCGCTATTCATCAAGATGGAATGTATGGACGACCTTGCTTGTCTCTCCTCCTATAGTTATAACAATACTAGAGAACCCCTCTATTTCTTTTAAGGAGGTGAGAGAGTACTCATTCCTCTCCCTTTGGTAGAGTGGCTTCGCTCCTATGAGCTAGTCCTCAGTTTCGAACTCTAGCTCCTTACTTTCTTTTCTACTGTAGAACTCCAAGCGAAAGGGAATCTTCCCTTTGTCTGCTTTCTCTATTTGGGATTTATTCTATTCGAACATGTCTGAACCTTCCTTCTCAACCTTCAACTACCTCCGATCCTATTTAAGGAGGAAGTGCGATCGGAATGCCTGAGTTAGCAAATAGATTCCTTCATGCGTAAAGTTTATTAACCATAAGAATAGCATGTAAGCATATAAACACAAACTTATTGGATCGGACACCTAACAATAGTGATAAGAAACCCTAACTTCCAATCAAAAAATTCCAATCTACCCATTTGTAGCACATAGATCAAAAGGTACATGAACAATCCAACCATGCCATCAACGAATAGACATCACAGCGTCAGACATAATCAGAAAACATATGCAGTTGAAACAAAATTGCAACTTACAATACTTAAAGTAACGATCACATGTAGGTAGTAGCAATGATTGAACATAGTTCTTGGCAGAAAAAAGCTTCATCACAAAACCACCATAACCATGACTACTTAAAGTAACGATCCCAAACCCACGATCCAATCTCAAAACATAATCATTCAATACCGAAAACCCTAATAAGGGTTACATACATTTTGAAATAACCAAACCCTAACGAATTAGGGCTTCATTAAGCGATATCCGCACAGGTCGAACCAAAAACCAGAAAGATATGGACTTTAATACGCAAAAGAACACCAGATCGTACCATGTATAAAGTAACCGATTAAAAAAAGCCGATTATGAGTTTGGTATTAGACACCAGATACGATCGAAACAAAAGGAGATAAACTGAAACCCTAATTAATTGAAAAACCAATCGACCATCACAGGAACCTAGGGTTTTAGGGTTAATGAATTAGAGGGGCGATTTTCATAAACAATAAGGAATAGATAGATATAGCACACCACATCCCATAAACTAATAACCTGAATACCCGATTGCATATCATAAAATCATGATAGCGAGGCGGATAAAGGCTGTTATTTGATAAAAAATAGAAGGGAATATGGTGGCCAGAAAATCACCCCTAGTAGGGGAGAGAGAAACTTTAGTTTTTTTCCGTTGTGTATTCTAAAGCTGGTATAAGTTTGATTGCAAAACAGTTGGGGCAGATTTTATGTTTTGATGTGCGTATTAATGCTATGTGTAGCAATCCTTGGGGTCGTTATTCAGCAAATAGGGATGTTTTGGAATTGATTGATGTTGTTATACCATTACCTAAGGGTAAGGGTCATTACATAGAAGTTCTTGAAGTGGAGTATGAGTGGTGGCCGCCTTGGTGCTCAAAGTGTGTTAGCTTTAACCATGATGATGATTATGGTCCTCTTAGACGAAAGCGGGTTACTAGTGCTTCGACTAATAAAGATGTTAATGTTGATGGTCCTGTTCAATCTCATAAGGCTGGTAAAGATACTAAAGGGTCTCGACTTTTTAAACCAAAGACCAATGTTATGTATAAACCAGTTTTGAAACTGGCTGCCAAGAAAAAGAACTTGTCTAATAAACGTAACTTTGGGGCTTTAATTAATAAGCCGACTAATGAGGGTTTGAATTCTAATGGTATACCTGATGGTGCGTTACGGAGTGATGATGGTTTGGCTTCGGTACCTACACAACTTGAATAGCCTACTAATGTTGACATTTCCCCATCCTTTGGGGAAAAGGAAAAATTTGGTGAGGATTGTAATCTTAAGGTACCTAGGAATAGTAAGAATGCAGATTTGTTGGAGCGTTTCAACACTCATGTGGCTTCTACAAGTAATGCATCAAAATGCAGATTTGTTGGAGCGTTTCAACACTCAGGTACCTAGGAGTAGTGATGTGGTTTCGAATTCTATATTGGGTGATGATTCTTTTGTGAGTTATTGAAAGAAACGATGAAGTCTTTGAGAACTATGATGATATTGAGATGTATGCTCCCAAATCCAAGAACAATAGTGGCTCTCCAAGAGACTTCAAGGTGCAAGGACGCAAGAAGAAGTAGATTTATGCTTTTTTGTGTTTTTTGTTGTTAGGTAGCTTTGTTTAGCTTGTTTTGTTTGTAAGTTGCACATGTGTTTGTGCAAGTCAATTTCCCTGATCGGGTTAAGATGGGGGACTCACTCCCATCCTTTGTACTTCAACATTTTTTGGTGCAATGCATTTTACCAGGGTGAAAAATCCCTTTTACCCGAAAAAATTTCACGAGAAATGATATTAAAACACGTAATATCATGCCCGAAAATATGTTTAAATATCAAGATTCCTTGCCTCATAAGGCTTACTTGATGAGAGCAATTATCCGTTACTTGATGAGTGTTATTGTGCCTAACCACTTGCTGATATGATGACAATAGTTTCCCTTTACATGATGAGAGCCGTTATCCGTAAATCTTGCACACTTGGTAAGAGCAATTATCCCTTACATGATGAGATTCGTTGTCCCTAAAGGCTTAGTTATTGAGAGCAATTGTCCATTACTTGATGAGAGTCATTTTCCTTAAAGGCTCACTTTAGGAGGGCAATTGTCCCTTACATGATGAAAGGCATATTTGCTAAAAGCTCACTTGATGAGAGCAATGTCCGTTAAATATTGAGAACCATTGCTGTAATATCCCACAAATTTCATCCAGGTTACCTATAATTATGCTTTACATAATATCATTTTCACGGGTAAAATTTTTACTTTATTTC
Organism: Chrysanthemum lavandulifolium; assembly: GCA_022545495.1. NCBI lineage: Eukaryota > Viridiplantae > Streptophyta > Magnoliopsida > Asterales > Asteraceae > Chrysanthemum > Chrysanthemum lavandulifolium. The sequence goes on from CM040244.1 coordinate 118,880,465, forward strand.
ATCCCCATTGCTTACATGACCCCCTAGACATGCTCACGTATCCACCAATGCCAAATATCCTTATGTTTACATCATGTAAACCCCTGGTATGTCAAGTCTAAGTTCTAAACATCATTTTACTAAGTAATCTATCAATCTAGTATACTATATCTATCATAACACAAAAACAAGCCCTATGCGATTACGGTTATTTCTAAAACCCTAATTTCAAAACGAAACAAGTTTAATTGTGTTCAAGGCTTATGTATAAGTTACCTTAGTAACTTTAGAGTATCTTAGTTCTCCTAAACCCTAGTACAACTCCTTAGAGCTTAGGTACATGTCTCTTAAGCACAAAAACCTAATTAGGTCATTTAGGCCCTTAAACTAGGTCTAAACCTTCCCGATTCTTTAGCATAAGTTACCACCACCTAGTACAAGACTCCTAAGCCTTAATTTTAGTAACTAATCACTCACTAAACCCTAATCTAAGTACCCTAATATAAAACCCTAATCCTAAACCTAACCCTAAACCTAGATTAACCCTAAAACTAAGCCTAAACTAGTACCTTAAGCACCTCAAGCTATCACCCTAGCAGCTTACCCGCCTCCTTTTCATCGCAAGCAAGTACCCTAGCACCACCCCTAGTATCTTACAAATAGGTGCATTACCTACTTGTCACCTAGTACACTATACGACTAAACCACCACCACTAGCCCCCTAGCTACCACCCTAGGCTACTCCATAGCTTCCATTAGTCACTAGTAGTTGTTCTTAGTCACCCCCCCACCAACACGCCACCCTATGCTTGGCTAACAAGCCAAACTAGGCCTATATAAGGCTCGTTACCCCCTGTTCTTTCAAACCATCCCTCCCCACTTCTCTACCTCCTATAATCTAGTTCTAGCAGTAGTATACTGGTCCTAGGAAGCTAAGAAGTCGAGATAGCTAAGCCTTGAAGCCTTGTCAAATGAAATTTTTTTGAGAAAACCCTAAACCCTCGCTAGCACCAGTTCTAGGTCAAGTAAGCCTCTTAACTAGTTCCATAAGCTTTACTTCTGTACTAGGATAGTTATTAGGTATATTAGATCACATTAGAACCCTTGCAGGAGCCTTGATCCTTGAAACTTGTTAGTTTTCCTTTTAAAACCCTAATATGAGATGAATTCATGTTTTTATAGTATAAGCCCTTGTCATAAGCTATAAGCTAGTTTAAGCTACTTACATAAGCTTAAAATAACAAGCAATAAGCTATAAAACTCTTTGTGCCATAAAAATATACTTTGCATGGTTTTCGTTTTTTTTTGGGTAAAAGGGATTTTTCACCCTGGTAAAATGCATTACACCAAAAACGTTGAAGTACAAAGGATGGCGGTGAATCCCTCATCTCAACCCGATTATGGCAACTGACATGCACAACATGTGCAACTTACAATCAATACTATATAAGAATGACACACCATCTTATAACTACCAAAATGAACTAATAAACTATAATGACTACAAATAGGATTGCTGCACAACTTAAGGAAATAAACTTGAGCCTTCAAAATCATCATAGTAGTCCAAATATTCTTCCATGAAGAAGCCTCAAGTAATGTGACTCCATCAACTTGCAAACCGTCACAAGCTTCAAACCTTAGCACGCCAAGGTCATAACAAGGACATAAGCAGCAGGTTTAAGACCAAACCTAGGTATCAACAACCACGTCCATAGTGAGCAGCTCTTTCGTCAATAATAATCATATCCTTACGCATGAGAGCAACACCAACATCCACAAGCATAAACACCATAGCACCATAAAAATGCTATATAAAAGTGAAAAGTTTCATATCCCAGATCACTAGATATGATTGGAAATCAACAAGTCCAGGATAGAAACATATGCATAGGGTTTAGACCAACCCTAACTTCCAAAACGCAAATTCTAAAGTTGAGATACGACGACAGGACCATCTACATCATCCTTAATTTACGTACCAAATTAGGCCAAAACAACCACTTAGGGAACGAATCCCAAACATCCAAATAAACCGACCCCAAGGAGTTGGACGTAATGCGACCACCATAATCCAAATCGTTAGAGCCAGTTAACACAACCCAAACGACCAGATAAAGATCATCCTCATATACCCAGGTCGTTAGTGTAAGTAACCTCATCAAATCTGCCCCAACCAACACCATTAACATCAAAGCACTAGAGAGATAATTTGAATCGAACTAGGGTAAAACTTAACCCTAACATACATGAACTCAGCTACCACAAAGCAGCCAAACACAAATCACGACCCACTATCCATAATCTACTATAGAATGTTGAAACAAGCAAGTCGATATATAAGTGACCGAAGCCTAGTGTTTAGTATCACAACCCTAACGTCCCACAAAACCAATAAGATCCACCAAATCAGAATGATAACCAAACAAGAGGATCTGAAAAGAATCACGCAAAGGTTTTTGAACAAGAACCAATAAAGTTGACTTCCAACTAAGTCAATCATGTAAAGAAAACGCATGACCAGCCCGACACCAAGTCGACTTGTACCTCCCCAAAACCCACGAACCAGAAATTGAAACATCTAACAAACACGACACCCATGTCGACTATCAAGTAAACCCAAGAGGGTAAAACCAGATCGAAAAGAAAACCCTAAAAATTAGGGTTTCGTTGTAACAAGTATGCCGCCATGAAAAGAATCGACCAGATTATGTTAATCCTAATCCATCATCAAGGATCGTACCACACCACAACAGATCCATAAGATCTCCAATACATAACCGTATGATCAGATCCAAAAACCGACCAAAACAAACCCTAGAAACAATAGATCGAGTAAACATTGAGGGTTTTTGAAGAGATGATCGGAAAACCAAACAAATTATCAATAAAACCCTAAAGAATCAGCGAATAATAATAAAACGACTAAAGATAAATCTGTTAGGCCGATTGAGAACAAGTCGGTTAGGGTTAAATATAGGGGATATGCGATCTCCACAAAGAGATAACTAGAAACATGGACACACCACGCCTCAAAAAAGAACAACCATCGTCCCCGATTGCATATCATTCAAGATGAATGATAGAGAGGTGGTTAGAAGGAAGTTTGTGACCGGAATAGGAGAGGGGAGGGTGGCCGAAGATCGCCCCTTGCATGCATAGGGGTATATATTGTAACTTTTTGAAACTATTAAGTCAAAGGGCTGTTTTTGTCATTTCTTAGAAGTTATAAGTCTAAGGACCTATTTGGTAAAGTTTTAAAGCCTAGGGATAGGTATATATATATATATATATATATATATATATATATATATATATATATATATATATAGTTATTTCCGTAAAGGACTAATTTCATAAAAGTTTATATAACCTAAGGGTATTTTATGTCAATTTACAAACTTAAGGGTCTTAATGAGTTATTTTCTTATAAATCAAAACCATATCTTTTTATTTAATAACGTATCACAATACTAGGGACCTTCATGTGAGGGGTATCATTTGGGTATTCATTTTGACGAGTTTGCTGGGTTTACGATTTTAAGTGCCCTGGCTCCTCAAACATTTACTTCATGTCCTTTGAATTATGATGGCCCAAACGGTGTTATGTTATATCTAAATCTAGTATACCTAGGAATACATACTTAAGAAACATAGACAAACCAATTAATACTTGACATACCTACACACACACTACCTTAGGATATGTGAGTAAGCTTTCTAAATGCCTATCACATTTCCCTGAACCCAGGTGATTCATACCCTCACTTTTTAAATGCTTTCTAAACCCATGAGGGGGATACATGCTTTAAACCGAATACAAGTCTTTTCTTTGATTATTGCACGAGTACCTCCTATGCCATTATTACATAACAAATTTCAATGAACCATAATCACTTGCGAGTGAATGCAAGTATAGTGAATAGATCTATTTGGATTTAGTTTATAAAACTTTAGATCGATAGTATGTGAAACCTTTGGATGTTGACATATGGTTAATGCAAGTTACTTGGAAAATAAATAAATACAATAAAGTAAAGAGATGAAAGGATAGAAGCGAGACACAATGGTTTATAGTGGTTCGGCTACAAGGACACCTTCCTTGCCATACTCCACTCCCCGAGTATCTAACTCGAGAGTTCGTAAACACTATGTCAACAAGCTCTTTCAACCGATGGAGAAACCTCACAACATCGCTTACACTTTTTCTGGTACAAAGCTAAATACCGAGTCCTTTACATGGAAGACCAATTCAACACAACAACATGACTAACACAACAACTTTGAGAATACAAGAAGAAGTATCAACAACAAGAGACAACTCAGTGGTCTTGAGATGATGAAGAATTCGAGCAACTTGAAAAGAATAATGGATCGTGTGATAGAAAGCGTGATCTCGTCTTGTAAGAAGAACCTTGAGAACACAAGAGAAAGAAAGCTACAACAATGATATTTAGATATGAGCTTAGAGAACTCAGAATATGGAGAGAATATATATCTAAGTGGGGTGAGGAACAAGAAAGAAATGACTCACTATTTATAGGCAATTATGAGCACTGTTCACCCGGATCCGGCGGATCCCTTCCCAAAGGGATCCTGCCAGTGTAAAGCAAGGGATCCGGGTATCTGGTAGTACCAGTCCGGTTTTTGGGTTACAATTCTGGGTTTGGGTCATGGGTTAAGGTCCATGGGTCATGTGATGTCAAAGACATCTTGGGTCATGGATTATAGACTTTGGGTCATGGGTCATGTGTTTTACCCATTATTTATGTCATGCATGATGTTATGTAATGGGTCATAAGTTATGAGTCAAGCTTCATGGGTTATGGTTATGGATTACCCAACTCTTTTTCATGCATTTCATTTATTACAAGTAAGTATATTTGTATGTAAATAGGAAATGGTAAATGTGAAAACATGTAATATTTAGATGGGAAAATGAGGCAAATAGACCACGCGCCCTGAGGCTTATCACTTTTCGGACCACGCTCTTTTGCGTTATGAAAATAGACCAGTTGCCCAGTGATTTTCTTAGAGCCAACCATGGGGTGCCACGTGTACGACAAAAGTATGACAGAAGTACATATTTTGAATGTATTTGGCATGTATTGTAAGGTATTGTTTTTTGGGCAACCAAATGTATTTTCGGGCAACTATATATTATTGGGCAACTTGTATTTATACTCGAGGATATTATGGTCATTTTACAGTGGTTGTATTAAAAAAACTAATACTAATAACAGAGACACGTACTCACACAACATCACGCGCACACACACACACACACAATCAAACATCTTCTTGTACAATTCTGAAATTAACAGCTTCTACAATTAAACATATTCTTCTACATCACGTGCACACACTCACACACCACATCTTAAATTTGTACAGTTGTAAAATCGCAGTTCGTTCTACATTGAAGTTGCTTCCAGATATTAAACTATGTTTGTCAAAGAACGAAAACCGCGAAAGGTGGTTCGAGCAAAGCTTTTTGGTCCATGGTTGGATATAAAGTCGATGCGATAATGACGCCTTCGATGCATTACGTTTTGCAACATCGGTATATGTTTCTAACATCTCGTCGATTCCCTCCACTAACATTCCAAATTGGGATCATTCGTTAACGTTTGGCGAAAAGAATTTTTTCGATAATGTGGTTTTGATTTGGCAAAGTTTCAAAACCGATTAAATGATCTAGCGCATTTTTCGATCGTGTATTTCACGAAAAAAGAGTAATGGTATAACAAATGTACATGCCATTGATCTTTTGGAACTTGTTAATGATGACAAAAGGATGGAAAAAGGTGGTTATCTCTTTCGATGAGGATGTTGTTAGGGTGTGTCATTGGTAGCTGCGGACACGGTGTTTATGGGAAAAGAAGGCAGAATTACATCCGTAAACACTTATTGACCTTGGTTGACGATTTTGAAGCACGGAATGTATTTCCTTGGGGTGAATATATGTGGCATAAATTTTATCAAGGACTATCAATATTGTTCATATACACGTAAAAGATCATCTGTTAAAATTGAAAAGAACCCAAAGTTCGATTACCACATACAATCTATACGGGTTCGCTTGGGCTTTAAAGGTTAGAATTTTCAGTAGTTTGTACTAATGTACGAATGTCTAACTTTGATAAGATATTTCTTTAGAAAACAGGTTATTAAAAACTTTTGATTCTATTTTGTTGTGCTATTACTTATTCATTTCAAAAGTACCTATAAATAATGTTGTTGTTTTATTGTTATGAAATGCTGGTGTTTTGTTCTGTATACAAGTAATATAAAAGTTACACGTAATTTAGATTACAACAATGTTATAACACTTTTTAGTTTGTGATTTTTTTTTAATTCTAACCATAAAGGTATTGTTTCATCCTAAACAGGTGACCTTTACTTTGGTAAACCTTGAAACATTTTCAAAAATGATATCTGCATAACTACACGTTTTAAAGATGACAGTTGTGGCTATTACAGATTTGGATTTTGGAGAGTTATCCTAAAAGCTCGCTTTGGTGGGTGAAAAATAATAAGGTCATTCCACTTGGTCTTGCTTGGTCAGGACTTTCAAAGTTTCGGAATGCGGACTGTTGTAACCTCTTTGGACCGGTATGCATCACACAGTCTTACAATGCTGACCACACTAACTTGTACCTAAATTTCTTCACAGTATCAGTAATTGTATATTTTTGGTTGTTAGGATTCAACTCCCATTGCTGAATTTTCTGTAACATAAGCTGAAATGAAGCAACCGTGGTGTATTGCCAGTGCCCAATTTATAGATGGTTTATCTATTCCAGACACAGACGCTGGTGAGAAGACGGAAGAGCATTCGAATGAATTCGCGAACGATATCAATTTACACATGGGCATGGAAAGTCAACGGCATGGGTTATCTGAAAACGCACTTTATCTTAACATTGAGCAACCACCTTCTTTAAATGGTGCACAAACTGGGACCACTCTTTCAACATGGGCTCTAATTCGTGAGTTAGTGGTTTTGAATAAAAAACTTTTGATGATAGAAAACGGCATTCATTCTGTCAGAAACACACGGTTGTACTTGATGTGTTTATGACTGTGAAAAGCATACTTTCAAAAGTACAACAACTTTTGGGTCTTAAAAATGATGCTACCTTTGTTCCTGATCAATCTAAAAGTTGTGCCAATACAAACGACTCTGACGTTAACCCTGATGAACCGAAGGTTTGTATTTACTTTTCAGTTTACCTTCAATGTTTATACCAAACCCAAATAATCATTCGTGTCTACACTTATATCAAACCTTGGTCGCTACAGGCCACGTCGTGTCATATCTTAGGCCCTAACGGGGATAAGGTCGTCGATGCGGACCATGCAACGGACATTAAAAATGATGATGGGCTTAAAGAAACGCAACCATGTAACCTTGGGATTCTTGTAGAAGCTTGTGCCATGACCCAAAAATGTCCTGCTATGGAATATGGAGGTGAAGGTAGTACTCAACTTCAACCAGTTGCACCTAACAAGGAAAAAAAACACCCGGTGACCCCATTATTGTATGTTAGCTTTCACTTACAGTTTAAATATCAAGTATAATATATGTCCCTACTTATGTATATATATTTAAAATTCAGCAGGTCCCGGATTGTGGTAACGATTGGTCATCTAACATAAACGATGATAAAGTTTCAAGTGATAATTCTGTAGATGCAATGGATTGTGATAATGAACAACAAGATGTGGTTCAGAAACAATTAGTTGGGGAACCTGAACCCGTTAACAATATTGTTGGTATGCAGACAGAAGAAGGAACACCAACCAACAAAGCTCTTGAGGTATCTACATTATCAGTAAAACAACGCCGATAAATAAAAGATTTTAATGTGCTTTTTTTAACATACTATATTTTCAAATCTCAGTTTAAAGACACATGTAAATGTGGTTGGCCAAAATGACACGCCTATGTTGGGACTTGTTTCCTCCGAAGATAATTTCAAAAAAAGCGTCGATAAAACATTTGTGTTCCGTCTTTAGATTTAATGGATTGTGATGATCAACAAGGGGATGTGGTTGAGAAAAATTCGTTTGTTGGCCTTCAATCCAGTAACAATGATGTTGCTGTGGTTAGCCAAGAAGAAACACCAACCAAGAAAGACACTGAAGCCCCTGAATCTCAGGTTAAACCCAACAAAGTGTCATTTGCAAATGTGGTAGGTCCTAATGACAAACCTCCTTTGGAAGAACTTTCCTCCGATAAGAATACAAACAAAAGAAAGAGAGTAAAATTGAATGACAACCTCAGTAAAAAAAGGGCATTCTAAAACATTATACGAAGTTGGTTGGGTCTGTCAAATTGCCAAATGGGCTATCAAAAAAACATCAGCTACTCCTTGCCGCCGTCTTACAAGATTGCACGGTGTCATTAACGAGGCTATTATCCCGGCTACCGGTTCAGATGTAAAGCACCTTATGAAATTGTAACGGAAACGAATATTTTTCGTATGTATGCTTATTTTTTTACTATGTTTTCAGGAAACATCGGGAAACCCCAAAACGCGTCCAGTTACTCACTTCTATTCGCCCACAATTGAACTGTTTGTAGAGGTAGGTTCTGTTTGTTAATCCACTAACATCCTTATCATTGGATTAATGTTATTCAAAAAATATATATTTTTTTGTTTAGGAACTTTTACGACACCCGAAATGCAACAAGAAGAAGTTTATTGTGCCTGATTAACTTCGCAACTATTTCAAGCTTAAAAAACCAGTACTTTATACGTTTCCTTGGGGCTCCGGTGCCGTTGTTGCTTATAGGGGTTTTTGGGTAGCCTTGGCATGTGTTGAAGATTGCACCGGCAGGTGGCTTAATGACTTAGTGAGTAAACCTGATGCCTATCTGGTCTACTACACTTGTTTATTATTTCGTTTTGTTACTTAGGAACCGAATGTTAACAGTTTTGATTTGTTTTATATGTCCGCAGCACTTAGATGCATAGGTTGATTTGATGTGGTTGTTTAGACCAGCCGATGCAGATTGGGATTTGGCAGGGTGTAATTTATGCACTCAAATCCTAGATGGCAAAATGCCTACCACTTATTCAGATGGCACAACATACCCTGTGGCTTGGTGAGATGTTGAAAAGGTCAGTTTGGCAGACTCTTACCGTACATATAGCACTACTGATATAAACAACTTATAATATTCTGCAATTGTTTTATATATCAGGTGTATTTTCCCGTGAATGAAACTGAAAAACACTGGGTACTCGGTGTGCTCCATATCCGCACTGGAGTTGTTTACCTTTATGACTCTCTCAGGTCAGCCGGAGTAGGTGCACGGTGGTGGCGAGGTTTGAAGAGAAAGTTACAAACACAACTTAAATTGTATCTAACAAAGACTGGGGTACTGCATAGTAAGAGCATATCACCGGGGGATTATATAATCACTACCAGTGTCCAAAAGTCCCACAACAATCAGACTTATATGGCGATTGCGGAGTATGGGTGTGCATTATTTTGTACAGATTGCTCCGTAACCAGCCTCTGGAAGTAGACGACCCTCTTCAAACAGCGTTAGCTTACCGTGAACGGATGCTTGAATACTTCTGGAAGCACAAGGTTGAATACAAAAATTGATAGCGGTCTTTCAAGGTACGATCCTTAATGTCCGTTTGACCCATAATTATTGTCAAATGTTCACTTGTGAAGTAATTTTCTTTCACTTTTACTATAGGTATTTTTACTTGTGTTATATATTAGTCGATTATTATATTTTTTTAACTCAACGGCATTTCTTTTGGGGTGTTGATACTCACACCATTGTATTTGATAGTTACACCACTTTGTACAAGCTGTATAGCACACCGTACAACACTGTGATGCACAGATTGTGGTGAAAGTATGAAAAGTTGTGGTGTGATTATCAACCCTCTTTCTTTTGTAAATACATGTGCACATACACAAAAAGGCCTATGGTTTGCAAACCTATATGGGTTATGTATAAGTATTAATATTTCGTATATAGCAGAATTTAATATTTGGTTGCCCTAAAGTACATCACGGTACATGTCCTTTAATGTCTTATGTTCCCAATCTCTTTCTTTAATACAAATCTTTCTTATTTTGTTTAACAAAATCTTTCTTTCTTCTTTTGGTCTATTCACTTCATATCTTTATCCCAATCTTTCTGCATTTGTTTAACAAAAATTTCTGACAATATCCCACTGGATGTTCAACTAGATATCATCCGTAGGCTACCTCCTAAGTCTATACTCCAGCTACGTAGAGTTTGCAAGTTATGGAAGGCTAGTATAGATTGTGGAAGCTTCATCTTTAATTACGGTGTTCGTCGTAATGATGAGTGTTTTTTTACGCTAACATTCGATCAGGGTCAGCAAGGTTTTATGTTAGCTTTAGATGAACAGCTAATCACTACGCCACTTCATACAGATTTAATGCTTTCATCTACGATTGTAGTTGCCAATTCTAATGGTCTTTCGTGTTTTGTTTATGGTTCTAATCTAATGTCTGTTATTTGGAACCTGGCAATCAAAAAATCACTTGCAGTATTTGTTCCGTTTTACACGCATCAAATTGAATGTCAAAAGATTTGTTTTGGTTTTGGCGTCCGTCTGGACACTCTTGACCCAACGATCGTGAAGGTCTCCTATCCTGTTTTCTAAAGTGGTTTCTGGTATGTGTTTATCTTTTCTTTGAACTCGTTAAGGTGGACAAACCTTGAAAATTTCCACCCCCTCGTGAAACAATCAAATTGAAACGTAAAACTCAGGCAGTTGTAGGTCGTTTTATCTATTGGACTGGGAGTGAAAAGTTAATTAATAAGGACGGTGTTATGTACAAGATTTATATGTTGATTTCTTTTGATTTGGTAACCAGCCAATTTAAAGTTATAGACATACTACATATTTTAAAAAATGAACTCCCAGTTCCATTCTATGTTTCCGATCTTGGAACCTCTCTAGTCATTTCTGGGATGATCATTGGTGAAGGTATGCCATTGTTTTGCGGATGGTTGTTGGACATGAATGGTTCTTCCATAAGATCATTTAGAAGCCTATTCGCCATCCCTAGCCTAGTTTCGGTTCATTTGCTTGGGTTTACAAAGCATCAGGCTCCAATAGTGGAAGCGTACAACGGCAATCATTTGGGTCACTCGGTATTTGTGTACAACCAAGAACTTGAATTATTTGTCACCATAGGAATGATAGGAGATGCTGGATCTTTCTATATCGCCCCATACAAAGAATCTCTTCTTTTGTTAAATCACACAGAGCATGCTGTGTATAGTACATTTTATTTTTAACTTACCATTCTATTGATCTTCCTTTTAAACATTGTCACTTTACTTGGTTAATGATATATGAAGGGCATTTTCAACAGGTTTGTTCGCCTGAAGTTAGCGATCATGCTTAATGGGAATGAAGCTTTGTGGTTTTAGTACGCTGTCTATTTGGGAAGGAAGCATGGAGTGGTTAGCTTTTTCTTCCTACTCGCTGAATGTTATAAATCAAGTGGTTATATAATATGTAACCATTAAACTTATAATTATGTAGTAATCGTAATATGTAGTAGGTTGTCTGTATGAAACGTTGTAGGTCAACGTATTTACTATTTCCTCTGTTGTGTAATCCCATTATCCATTTTTATTTCATCTGGGCAACTAGCAGTTGTTTCCAAAAATCAATTTGGCAACTAACTGTTGTACGTAGGGCAAGGAGTCCTTCTAGTCGTACAATTCGTATTCTACAATCTACTAATAACTACCAACTAGTGACTATGCACACTTACCAAAAACAGATTTAACATTCACCACTAGTACAATATAACTAGCAGTTATTTAGAATTAACCCTAAAAACTCTCTCTCTTGGCGATTTCCTTCTCCCTAGCTGCCTCTAATCGTTTTTCACCATATTCCAATTAATTCTTGTGTTTTTTGCAACGATTTGGTTTGATTCTTTGATTAGCATTCGTGTTATTCATTAATCTGACCATTCTTGTTGCTAATTCGCATTATTTTCTGGATTTGGTGTGATCACTTTTAGGGTTTAGTTAATCGTTTTTTAAACCCTAACTATTACTGCAAATCGATTTCGATTGTTAGGGTTTCTTTGGTTTTCTGATCGTTTACATTCTTGGGTGCTTTTAACGTGCTTAATTACTTCTTATCATTGAAACATTGATCGATCATGGGTGCTGGTTAGGATATGGTGCGTAATTCTCAAAACCCTAACTATTTAGTTAGGGTTTCGTTCTTGTAAGTTCGATAGCTGTTTGATTTCTGTTCCGTATTGGTGTTTGTTTGTTTTGTTTGTGGGTTTTTAAGAGAGATGGAGAAAGGTTTTCTTGACAAAGATGGTTCTTCGGTGAAGGCTTCAAAAACAGCCACCAACTTGGCCGATCAAGTTGGTGTGAACAAGGACACGAATCCTCCTAGGGTTGATATTCAGGCGTTGGAAGCTAGGTTTCGACGTCTCAAAGGTGAACGTGGTGTTGAGGGTGACACTGCTGGTCCGGAGTTGCGTAAAGTCGCTAGGGTTGTTCTAAATCCTAGTGCGCATGATGTTCATTCAGATTCGTTTGGGGTAATACTAATCTAGAAAACACAAGTTATAGTGCTACATTTGTGGGTGGATTGGATTCGAGCACTAAAGTCTCTTCGACTAATGCTACTAATGCGGTCAATTCGGTCCTAACGTGGTAAATGCTCCTACTTGGTCCTAATGTGATTGGTAGTGAAACTAACGAAGTGAGGTCCTTTGCTAATGTTTTAAACCCGGCGTGTATCTAGGAAAGTTAATTTTCGTGCCTTGGTGAATGAGATGTGCATTGAAAATCATGATACGGTGCTTCCAAAGGCTGCTATGGAGGGTGTTTTCAACCGTTATGAAAATACACTTGTTGGCTTCTTTGTTGGCAAGAATGTTGCTTTTCCTTTGGTTTAGAACTACGTCACCAACACGTGGGGAAAGTTTGGTTTTAAGAAACTTATGAAGAATGATGATGGTGTTTTCCTCTTTAAATTCGATTCTAAAGAGGGTGTTGAGAATGTTCTTCAATGGGGCCCTTGGATTATTCGCAATTCTCCTCTCATTCTCACTAAATGGACTCCTGATGTGCTATTGTCTAAAAGTGAGGTAACTAGAGTTCAGTTTGGATTAAATTGCATAATGTTCCATTACTTGCATATTCGGAAGATGGGTTGAGCTTAATTGCTACTCAGTGGGTAAGCCGATTATGCTAGATGCTTTACTAGTTCCATGTGTGTTGATTCATGGGGTCGCATTAGTTTTGCACGTGCTCTTGTGGAATTATCATCGAATCGAGCTTAAACATGTGGTGACTATGGCGATCCCTAAAAAGGATGATAGTGGTTTTACTACGGCAAGTATTAAGGTGGAATATGAATGGAAGCCGCCACACTGTGCGGAATGTAAAGTGTTTGGACATGTTACTGATTGTTGTCCTAAGTGTGTAAAGGAGCAAAATGATGTCCCTCCCACCTCTAATGTGGAGGAACCTGATGATGGTTTTAAGGTGGTGCAGAATCGGAAAGCCAAACCTAAAGGTACGAAGATGACGGGTGGTATTAATATGGGTAAGGGTCCTAGATTTGCACCTAGGAAGCAGGTATATGTTGCAAAGACGAAGACACCGGCAATGCTAGTGTTAATGCTAAAGGTACACCGTTACTACATCTAACTCTTTTGGGACTCTTGAGGTGGAAGATGACATGGGCATCCCAAGTCTCGTGATTGATTCTACTATCGACGCGCGAAGGCGGGGAGTCTTCGGTACTACTAAGGAAGCGGTATTGATGGTTCTCGGGAAAGACTCTCGTATTGATATTGGTGCGGCTTCTAAGCCTCCGGAGACTGTGAATTCTTCCGCTACCAAGGTAAGTAATCCGTTTTCTAAAGTCGGGAATGTGACTGCTCGGCGGTGGAAGAGGATGAGGTTTTGGAGCCGATAACCCTATGGCGTCATTTTGGCTTCGGGGTGGTGGGGTTTTGATCTTGAAGATTTTGATGATTATCTTTGAGCAAGTCTACGATCTACCGAGACACTTGGAGGATATGTGTGACATGTATGATGTTAGTCTCTTAGGTCGTGATAGGAAGTAAATTTGGTTGTTTGGTAGTTCATAAGATTGGCATGTCTTTCTTATGTAATTTGTTTGGTTAGTGCACTTTAGTGTGTGTTTGTTGCCCATGTAACGGGCCGAGGTGAGAGATTCACTCTCATCCGTTGTACTTCAATTTTTTTGGTTAATATATTTTACCAGGGTGCAGGATTACTCCCCTTTACCCAAAAAAAATATAACTAGCAGTTGTAAGTTTAATACTAGCAGCACTAAACGACTATGTGCCTATTCAGGACCAGAATAGTAAGCGCAACACCTACACAAGGGCACCAGAAACACGTCCATACACAACAGCATTAACAACTGTTTCATCATTTTGTTGATGTCTTCTATTGTAACACCCCCAAAATTATCGCAGCGGAAGATAGTGTCACTGGGGAATTACTTCATAGTTCACAGCACTAGTTACAAAAAACGACTCTAAATGAGACGTTTTGAAATAAATTATCATTCGATTAAAATATCAGATTTTACAAATTGGTCCAACAAGTTTGTACAATCATAAAAAGTACAACATGAAAGTTGTAATGTTTTTCGAATGATAATATATGGATCGTCTTTAAAATAACTTTCCGTGCGCCTTCACATGCCATGCCAGCTAATTCCTTTCGAACCTGAGATGACATGCTAAAAAGTGTCAACACAAAGGTTGAGTGAGTTCATAAGTTTGTAAGTACAATAGTTTGATCACAAGATTTCAAGTTTAGGAAAAACAGTAGTGGACAATATAGTTCGTAGTATAATTGCAATGTGTACAATTATCTTCTTGATAGTTATTATTGCTCTAAGCTCATGGCACTCATGACTGACTGTTGTATATATATCACCGGACGATATATACAGTAAATAACTTGCCCCAGGTAGGTATTTTGCCCTATACCTAGATAATCTCAAATATAGTGCGCCTTGTTATTTCCGATAACATAGACGGGTTCGTCAATTCCAATAGGCCTATCCATAATATTTGCGCTCACTCCCAGTGATTAGTGGTCCATGATGTTTGGGACTTTTGGCAAAAACAACTTAGGCATGCAATAATACAGTTTATAATACAGTTTGCAAGTAATTGTCCATAATATAAAGCATTTTAGCATGTAGTAAAAGCAGTAGCATGTATCTCCCCCAAAAGAGTTTATAAAACAGTTAAACAAAAGCTGGGGCTATGAAACTCACTGAGTGATCAGCAGCGGAGTGTAACGATATAATGTATGTCAATGGCAACACCAAGATCGTTAACGATCACCTACGAAAGCATAGTATTCATGTTTTAGTATAGTGTACGATATAAGTGTACAAGTATATGTAGTTTAACATGTCATATGGTCATTTACTTAGTTTGTCAAAGTCTAGCATAGTCTAATCGAATGAACTAAGTTTTAAAAACAAGTTTCGGGTCATTAAGCCAAAACTAGCCGTGTGGCTAAGTTATGGTTAAGCAACTTGACACAACAATAAGGCCATACCAAATGGCTATTTTTAAGTCAAAATACCTTGAGACATCATCCTTGGCTTAACCTTGGCTTTGTTTTGGCCTCAAAGAATCAAAATACACTAAGGTTTCTTAGCCATGGTTGTTTTCCGGTATACAACAGGTCCGGTTAGTTTTTGTAGTTTTTATCATTTTCTATTCACTTTTTGCTGATGTGCACCTGAGTTTTTGTAGAAAACGTCATTCTGAGCAACTTTCGTGTTTTACACTTTTGCCGATTCGGACCAGAAAAGGGTCAAAACCTCGTTTTACAATCGTTTCAGCAAGCTTTCTTGTTCCAGCACTATATTTGCCTCTAGTAACACTTAACTAGGCATAACTTTTTAACCACAAGTCCTTTTTAAGTGATTCAAAAGCTCAAATTCTATTTTTTACTTTCTCTAACAGCTTCTCAAGCTTAATCAAGTTCAAGTTACAAATTTTACTTATAGCAATAGTCTAATTACAAGTATATACTTATATTTCATTGCAGAAGGTTTGGCTGCACATTAAGTCCTGCCAAAACGACCAGAAGTTGAGTTCTACAACTTGTTTTGACACGCGGCTTTCGCCAAACTTCAAGTTTAGGTCTTGGATACATTTCATAAAACTAAGTCGACTTCCAGAAATGAACAGAACCATGGGCTTTTCCCAATTGAAATCTGGTGTGCAGATTTTGACATGTTTTGCCATTTTGGCTCTCATTTACTCATTGGGAGGAGTTATGAGGTGCGCCACCCGACGAAACGACCATAAGACATAGCTCTACAAGCCTTACTTATTGAATTAACTTCAAGGTTTACTAAGATGATCAATTTAATCAATCTTTGTGACTGTTGTAAATTTCAGATTCATAAAACCTACCTAAGGCTTTTTCTAGCTTCTTTTCATGTTACAAACTTCATGTACAACATCAATCATGCCATATTACATATACTACTTATATCAAATTACATCAAATAATATAAATTATTACAACCTTATTGAAAGTAACAAGGAATAAAAACATGGAGTTTTTGTTAAGTTTTTGGGTAAAGGGGAGTAATCCTGCACCCTGGTAAAATATATTAACCAAAAACGTTTAAGTACAACGGATGAGAGTGAATCTCTCACCTCGGCCCGTTACATGGGCAACAAACACACACTAAAAGTGCACTTAACCAAACAAATTACATAAGAAAGACATGCCAATCTTATGAACTACCAAACAACCAAATTTACTTCCTACCACGACCTGAGAGACTAACATCATACATGTCACACATATCCTCCAAGTGTCTCGGTAGATCGTAGACTTGATCAACATAATCATCAAAATCTTCAAGCTCAAAACCCCCACCACCCCTAGAAGCCAAAAATGACGCCATAGGGTTATCCGACTCCAAAACCTCATCCTCTTCACTGTCAGAACAGGTCACATTCCCGACTTTAGAAAACGGATTACTTACCTTGGTAGCAGAAAAAGTCATAGTCTCCGGAGGCTTAGAAGCCACACCAATATCAACACGAGATTCCTTCCCCCGAGAACCATCAATACCCGCTTCCTTAGTAGAACCAGAAGACTTCCCAGTCTTCGCCTCGTCAGTAGTAGAATCAACCACAGTACTTGGGATGCCCGTGTCATCTTGCACCTCAAGAGTCCCAAAAGAGTTAGACGTAGTAATAGGTGTACCTTTAGGATTAACACTAGCAACTTCCGGTGTCTTTGTCTTAGCAACATAAACCTGCTTCCTACGTGCAAATCTAGGACCCTTACCCATATTAATACCACTAGACATCTTCGTACCTTTGGGTTTGGCTTTCCGATTATGCACCACCTTAAACCCATCATCAGGCTCATCCAAAGACGAGGTGGGAGCAACATCATGGTGTTCCTTAATACTCTTAGGACAACAAGCATTAACATGCCCAAACACTTTACATTCAGTACAATGTGGAGGTTTCCATTCATATTCAACCTTGATACTCGCCGTAGTAAAACCACTATCGCCCTTTTTAGGGATCGCCATAGTAACCACATGTTTCAGTTCAGATTCCGATGATAATTCAACAAGAGCACGTGCAAAACTAATGCGACCCCATGAATCAACGCACATGGAACTAGTAAAAGCATCTAACATAGTCGGCTTACCCACCTGAGTAGCAATAAGGCTCAACCCGTCTTCCGAATATGCAAGTAATGGCACATTATGTAATTTAATCCACACGGGAACTTTGGTGACCTCACTTTTAGACAATAACACATCAGGAGTCCATCAAGTGAGGATGAGAGGAGAGTTACGAATAATCCAAGGGCCCCGTTGAAGGACAGTATCAACACCCTCTTTAGAATCAAACTTAAAGAGGAACACACCATCGTCATTCTTCATAAGTTTCTTTAGTCCAAACTTACCCCACGTGTTAGTGACGTAGTTTTGTACCAAAGGAAATGCAATAGTCTTACCAACAAAGAAGCCAACAAGATTATTGTCATAACGGTTAAATACACCCTCCATAGCAGCTTTATAGAGAACCGTATCATGATTAGCAATATGATGCTCATTCACCAGTGGTCGAAAGTTAACTTTCTTAGTAACTCGTTCCGGGTTTAGCACATTAGCAAACGACCTAACATCAGTAGGCACTTTGTCATTCACATTAGAATTAGACTCATTAACCACATTAGTAGATGCAACTAAATTTTCCACCTTCGAATCATTAACACAAGGAGAAACCAAATTCACGTTCAAATCAGAATCATGAGCATTAGCGTTAAGAGAAGACGACGTGCCTACCTTATCACTATCAAGTCCTACCTTAGTGTTCACCCATGGGTCAAGACCACCAGTTTTCACCATAGTTTCCGTACCCCAAACAGATTCGAAATCAGTATCACCAACCTGATTCCCATCGTTAGCGCTAGGGTTACGGACAACCCTAGCAGCTTTACGCAACTCAGGAGCAGCAACAACATCAATTCCATCACCCTTAAGACGATTCAATCTAGCTTCCAACGCACTAATATCCACCCTAGCATACGGATTCAAGTCCACATTCAAGCCAACTTGATCGGCCAAGTTGGTGGCTGCTTTTGCAGCTTTCAATGAACCATCTTTGTCAAGAAAACCTTTCTCCATCTCTCTAAAACCCCACAAACAATCCAAACAAATGCCACAAATAAACAGAATTTAACCAGCAAGAAGCAATTCGTACAGATTAAACGAAACCCTAACTAAAAAGTTAGGGTTTTGAAACGCAATGAATCAAGAACCTAACCTGCTCCCATGATCATATTGATGTAATATGATTAAAACGAGACCAGCAATCAATCGACCTTAAATATATATAAGTTGACAATCAAACCGACTTTAACAATAAAAGAATATATAGGATCGATTTTGGATAGTTAATGGTGGTTGAAAACCCTAAAAACCGATTTACACCAGATCTGATCTAAAAACCTAAAAAACAAGCAAGGAATTGAGTAAACCAATGTTAAACGCAATGTTTAAACACTAGGATAAGCAATTCGATCCAAGAATCAGAGGTTGTAGGCCAGAAAAGATTAAAAAACGATTTGAAGAGGGTAAGGGAAAAAAATCGCCACCTAGAGAGAACTTGTAGGGTTTCTTTTTGTTACTATTTTTTTTTTGTTAAGTTTTAACGCCTTATATCTATGTAATTTTTGTTTCTGGTAATAGTGTGCGATATGGAGCCTAATTTGTATTTGCATGGTTTCCTTAATTGTTTCGTGGGTGATCCCTAAACACCTTAGTTCAGCAAATGGTTAACTAACACTTTCATTGATATAGTGTCTCAAATGGAATATCAAATGGTTAACTAACACTTTCATTGATATAGTGTCTCAAATGGAATAGTTTTGTTGTTGTTAGGGTAACTGTTGTTAATCAAAGGTGTAAGATATTGTTGATGTGAAATAGTTTATAATGATGTGATAATTGTTGTAGGAAAGTCTTGCTAGTGGCAAGTGGTTATCCAAACCATTTCCAAAGTTGATCATGTCTTAGGTGGTTTCGGGATGAAGGCTATAGTGTTTATGTCTACTAGTGTTTGAAAGAAACGTGGTACAGTGAAGTTTTACGTACTGAATTTCAATGGGGTTCAGATAATGATGTGACATGTTGACGATTAGAAGAGTGTAGCGTACGCTTACCATTATTCTTAGGTAGAGATGTAAAGTTTGTTTTAAAATCAAAAGTGAATTTTAAAGGAATATGGCGGAATGATATCCTTGAAACCTAATCAGGCTAGTACCTCTAAGAAATGACGAGAAGATTTGATGACTATCCCAAGATAGTAGTTCAGATTATCTCATGTATGGAAATTTCAAAAAATGAAATTAGGTAGTATAAATAAGATGTTAAGATTTTGCTGAGTGGTAAGGCACTATCGTGTCTCTAGATCTTTTTAATGAATCCTAGTGATTTATCGAGTTTAAATAGGAAATAAACCTGAATATAACCCTTGTATAACTATTTTGAGTGTTTGAAAAATTTAAGTCGAACATAGTTAATCAGGCTATGTTCCACTATCCCTAGGTTAAATATAGGCGATTAGGCTATATTTAGCCGAGGTTCGATAAATTTTTCAAATACCTAAATTAGGTATACTTGTGATATGTTCATAGCTTTTGAGAAATTGTCTACTAAGCAAAGACGATATCAAACCATTCAGTTGCAAGTCCTGGCCATAAAAGACTTGTAACCTATGTTTTCACATTCCATTGCATAGAAGATAGTTTGGGTAGATACGTGTGGAAAGGAAATCTTAAGTAATTCTAAAATAGTCCATACTAGGCTAGAATTACGAACTTTTAACAATGAAGGTTTCAGAAGAGAACTTTGATGAATGTAGAGAAAGTTGCTGAACTTTAGCTTTTGTAGATGATGAGTCACTTTGTCCTTTAGAAATCCTATTTCTTGTATTTCCATTAGGGAAATTGATAGACTGTAACGGCTTTCATTTAAAACAATATCATATAATGTTTATAAGATAATTTTTAGAGACTATTGTATAACTTACAATATCTGTGAAGTAAATTAAACCATTGTGTAACTCACAATGTCTTGAGAAAAGATGGAGAGGTCATTGTGTAACCCACAACGTCTTGAGAAATGATGGAGAGACCATTGTGTAACTCACAATGTCTTGAGAAATGATGGTGAGATCATTGTGTAACTCACAATGTCTTGAGAAATGATGGAGAGACCATTATGTAACTCACAATGTCTTGAGAAATGATGGAGAGATCATTGTGTAACTCACAATGTCTTAGGAATAAATGAGTTAATTGCTTCATTTACAGTGTTTGGGATGTAATTGAGACCATTATAGGATTTACAGTGTCTGAGAATGTAATGGAGACCACTGTAGGATTTACAGTGTTTGAGAGTGTAATAGAGACCACTGTATCTCACAGTGTCTTGAAAAATGAATGAGACCATTGTATCTCACAATGTCTGGGAAGTAGGAAAGACCATTGTAATTAGTTACAATGTTTTGGATAAAGTTTCGTAATCCTATGCACGAGTAGATGCATGATTGGGAGATTGGGAAAATATGATTGTGTCGTAATGCCATAGAATAGGCATACGCAGATATGTTGAGTACATTGTTTATGATTGAAAATTATGTCGAGTGTATATATCAATATACTAGTATGTCTGTATAGCTTAAAATGCCTAAAAGTCACATAATCGTCTGGAGGATGGAAGGCACGGAGAACGGAAGGCTATAAAATGTTTTTGTTTGAAAAAGTAGTTATAGTATGCTTAAAATTTATAGCATCCTTGATCTAGTCCTTGCTCTTTCGTGCCAGCTTCCGACATTATGGACCTGAAATGCATGCTTAAAACTGTCAACACAAAGGTTGAGTGAAATTCATAGAGTTTAGGAAATCAGTTGAACACATAATGTTTGTGTGGGTTACGTTGTTAAACACCCATAAAGTTGAAAATAAAACATATATTATTGCACTAAGCTCATGATGAAACCAAATTATGCTGGGTGCCACTACCCAAAGTTATGTTGGGTGCCTATTCCCAAAGATATGATGGGTGCCTATACCCAAAGATATGCTGGGTGACTCTACCCAAAGATATGTTGGGTGCCTCTTCCCAGAGATATGCAGCTATTTCTACGTAAGTAAATTAACTACCAGTTTCTAACTTAGGCAATAATAATATCAGGAGAACAACAAACAGTTTCAAAGCAATGTGTTCGGTTTAAAATAAAGCATGTATCGCCCCCAAGGATTTGTAAAACAATTAAGTAATAGAAAGTGGGGCTATGAACTCACCTCAGAGTAAACGATATCAAATGTATAATGAGAATGATGGATATGCCGTGAGAATTTCTACGAGCAACCTAGAATAGGATGTTGCGACTTAGGTTTGAAATAATGATGCTAAAGAAATAACAAACCTATATATGTTTCTATGTTGATCATGATGTAGTACATGGTTTTTGTGTATGTCGTTTATAGAAATGGTCTAGTTGTGAAAACGAGTTTAGTTTATACATATCGTACTACTGTTCGGGCCATCACAATTCAGAGGTCATGTAGTAAACGTTCGAGGAGCTAGGACACTTTAAATCGTAAAATCCAACAACTCGTCGAAACGTTTACCCAAATGAAATCTCTCACATGAAGCTCCCTAGTTTTGTAGCACTTTAATAGATAAGACATATGTTTTGTTTATATATCATAAGTGTCAAAAATGTCCATATGGTTTGCAAACATAAGTTACATGTTTGTTTGGTTATGTTTAGGAAATCATAATGGTTATCACAAGTATCGTTATAATTTATGTCACAAGTGTTTAAAGAAAAGTTTACAAGTTTCTAAATTGTAAAGTTGGTTATTACAAGTATAGTTTCATGGTTTATCGAGGGAGTAGATCCAAATTGTATTGTATACGTTTAGGTTTGTCAAGGCTAAGGCCTTTGGTTTACTGTCTCGGCTTAGGAAACCTTGAGGCTTTAGCAATGGCCTTGCGTGGCTTTGTTCTAGGCTACCATGGTCTTAAGACTCAGCCTTGGCCTTAGCCGTGGCTGTAGTCTTGGCTTAAGGCCATTAGGCTTCTTGGTTTGCTTTTAGTTGTGACAAAAGTATAGTTATGAGACCATATAAAGGGCAGTTTCTGTTTTTGAAAGATAATGGCATGTTTAAGCATTTTCAAGGTCCTAGCTTCTTTGATATCAAAGGAAAACGTCGTTCCGGACAACTTTCGTGTTTTAAATTTTTGATGATTCGTAACAGAAATACCACTTTTAAAACGGCAGAATCAAAACAGTTTCAATATGGCAGTTTCGGCGTTTTGGTTTCGCTAACTTCTTTTGCCTATAACTTTTGACTCGTTTGTCCGTTTTGGGTGATTCAAGTTGCTATGTTTACCTTTTTATCTTGTCTACCATAGTATGTAAGTGAGAAAGTCCATAGGTTACTGATTTTAATGTGTTAATACAAATAAACCGTAAAAACGTTTATTAATATTTTGCGATCTCTTTGTGTTTTGTTGATAACAAATATAATGTTATCTTAAGTATAATTATAAGGATACATGTTATTTTTGTAAAGCATTTACATATAGCCATTTAAATACAAAAATGTAGTAATTAAGCATTTGTTGTAATAGTTTATTAGGATGGGTAAAAACCATAACCCATGGACCATAACCCATGGATCTTAACCCATACCCAAGTAGACTAGATACAATGTATATTTAGATACATTGAATCTAAAGAAAACCCATGGACCAACCCATAACCCATGACCCATAACCAAAAAACCCATAGGCAAAGAGGAGCGTTCCACGGATCCCTAGGATTACACTAGACGGATCCCAAGTGGAAGGGATCCGTGGAATCCGGGTAACAGTGAAGAATTTTGCCTATAAATAGAGAGCCATTTCTTCATTCTAACTCACCCCTCTTCTTACTAAATCTCTCATACACTCTCATTCTCTTCTAACATATAGATCACTTGATCTAGAGAGTTGTTCTTCTTTCTTTCTATTTGTGATCCTCATATAGGTCCTTCTCTAAGGCGAGATCACGAGCATTCTACAAGTCATCCAAGCAAGGGTCCTTGATTGATTTGTCACTCCGCAAGATTTACATAGCGAAGATCTTGTATTTGATATTTCACATATTTGTTATGTAATAGTCGTGTTGGTTTGGTCCACCATGCTACGGACTCGGTATTTAGCTTTGTACCGGAAAAGTGTAAGCAACGTTGTGAAGGCTTCTCCGCCAAGTGAAGGAGTTTGTTGACATAGTGCTTGAACTCTCGAGTAGGTGACTCGGGGAGTGGAGTAGGGCAAGCAAGGTGTCCTTTAGCCGAACCACTATACATCGGTTGTGTCTTTTCTTTCCCTTCGCTTTACTTTATTTACTTGCTTTATCATTAGATCTATACTTTCTCTACATCCATAAGATCTCACATATTAACGAATCTAAAAGTTTTTGAAACTAACGTAAAATCGGCAAAACTATTCAACGCCCCTTTCTAGTTTTCCACAATTGGCATCAAGAGCTAAGTTTATAAAATTTTTAAAGTAAAATTGTATTTTAAAAACTTTTCGATCACTATGGGTTCTGAAAATTATAAGGAAGGGCAATCTATGCAACGACCACCACTACTTGAAACTAATGGTTTTATATATTGGAAAAATAGATTCGAAACATATGTAAAATCTAAAGATATTGATCTTTGGTACATTATTGTAGAAGGCGATTTTGAGGCTACCTCAAAAGATGATAAAGGGAATGTAGTTAACATACCTCATGATAAACTAAATGATGATTTGACGAAAAAGCTTTCTAAAAATAGTGAAGCAAAAATGGTTTTATATAATGCTTTACCGAAAAAGGAATTCGAAAGAATTTCTTTGCTTAAAACCTCTAAAGAAATTTGGAATTCTTTAGTTGTAACTCATCAAGGCAACGAACAAGTTAAAAATAATAAAATTGATTTATTTGTTCAACAATATGAACAATTTTCAATATCGGATGAGGAAACTATAGATCATTCATTTGCTAACTTTAATATTATAATTACATCTTTACAAGCACTTGATGAATCTTCTTCTAGCCGTAACCATGTTAGGAGATATATAAGGGCACTTCCATCGAAGTGGAGATCCAAGGTGACGGCGATCGAAGAGTCAAAAGATTTGACAACCTTCACCCTCGATGAACTCATAGGCAATCTAAAAGTCTACAAGCTTGTTCTTGCTAAAGACTCCGAAGCCTCAAAGGTGAAAGAGAAACACAAATCTCTTGCCCTAAAAGCAAAAAAGGCTTCAAGCGATGAAGAGAACTCCTCCTCGGGTAGTGACGACGAGGAGTACGCTATGGCGGTAAGGGACTTTAAAAAGTTATTTAGAAGAAAGGGAAGATACGTCAAACAACCGTACGACGATAAGAAAGGCTTTCGGAAAAGCAAAGAGGACGAGAAGCCAAAGGATGATCGTACTTGCTTTAAATGTGGGGACCCAAACCACTTTATTAGTAAGTGTCCCAAACGGGATGATCAAAAGGCGGTTGTGAGCGGCACGTGGGGAATGAGCGACGAGGAGGACGAAGAAATTTGTCTCATGGCAAATGACGAGGTATGTCACGAATACTATAGTAGTTTTTTGGGTAAAGGGGAGTAATCCTGCACCCTGGTAAAGTATATTAACCAAAAAGATTGAAGTACAACGGATGAGAGTGAGTCTCTCATCTCAGTCCCTTAGGACACTTACAGACTAATATATAAGAATGACACACCATTCTTATAACTTACAAAAATGAACCTATCAAATTGACAAAAGTAAATAAAACAATACACTACTACTCAAGACATGTACTTGAGCCTTCTAAATCACTTTGTCGGTCCACCAACTTCCATGAAGAATCCTCCAACTTCCACTCATGAATCATCAATCATAGAAAAATAGGGTTTAAGAAAACCCTATAGAGTTTTTGAATAAGAACCCTAAAAACTTAACTTCCATAACATTCAGCACATCAATCCGTAGACCCATGAAAATAACAATACGAACATGTCCTTGAATGATGAACCGTGTTAAAACCAAGATCCCACATTACTTCCCAAAGATTATCGATCAACAAAGAGCTAAATAATATGTTTTACGATCATGTATATAGCAGCAATATCACGCATAAGCACTAAACTAGAGTTTTAAAAACCCTAACGCTTCCCTAAGGCGTTCGATCATCAAAACAAACCACCCCATGTCGCAGACAATTCATCACCATATATCGCCATGTACGGATGAATGACCACTATCAACATAAACATGCGTACCCATCTTAACGTACAGGAATCATAAGAGAATGATCCACTCCAGTCGTAAAGAACAGATACCCAACGAACAAGGGTATAGAAAACCCTACCCGCAATAATATCATACCTCTCACAACCCACATACAGGAATCAAGTCACATACCAGATAAAAACAACGATCAAAAGATCGACTTTCATATAAAGAATGGACAAACAGTCCAACCAGCAAGACCAAAAGCCAACCAAGCAATAAATACGAAACCCTAAGGTAGGGTTACGTTCTTGGAAGCAGATTCTTGATTGCCCAGATAAACCATCCGTCGAAACCCTAATAATATTGAACAAACTAAAAAGATTGATTAGGGTTACGTCCCAAGTACCAGATCCAAACGACACCACTTATGAAACGACACAACTCAAAAAACGATTGCATACAACCAAAACAATTCGTTATGGTGTAGAGAGGCGTTTTTAGGGTTGATTATGAATAAAAAAGAGGATAAAGAGGTGACGGCAGCACATAAAGGGAACGATTTATGAATAAGCACTAGAAACCGACTCCAATCCCTAACAAATTAGATCAATACGTAGTTTCAAATAATCCAATGAAGAATTAAAGAAAAAACGTGGCAGAATATGGCCGGAATTTGTTAGGGGAAAGGAGATCGGAATTCGCCCCTAGAGAGAGGATTTTTAGGGTTTTTGCTTTAAATACTATAGTAGTTCATCACTTGATGACGACTCATTGCATAATGAATATGACAAACTATGCAATATTAGCTTAAAACTAATTAACAAAAACAAGCTTTTAAAGAGTCAAAATCAACTCTTAGATAAAGAAGTCATAGAATTAAAAGCAAAACTAAAACGTTTAGAAAAGGGTAAAATAGCAAGTGGTGAATGTGAACTTTGCGTTCAACTTCAAACACTAGTTGATCATTTAGATTCTAAAATTGCTAGAATAAGTACGAACACTTTAGATACTATACTCGATAGTGTTAAAACCGGTAACAATCAAAAGGGTCTAGGTATTCAACAAATTGATCCATCAACTAGTGAAAGTAAAGAAACAAAATTTGTTAAGGAACTAGAAAAACCAGCCACT
Source organism: Chrysanthemum lavandulifolium (assembly GCA_022545495.1). NCBI lineage: Eukaryota > Viridiplantae > Streptophyta > Magnoliopsida > Asterales > Asteraceae > Chrysanthemum > Chrysanthemum lavandulifolium. Next base: position 118,907,461 of record CM040244.1, read on the forward strand.
GTTGTGGCGATCCCACGGATCCCCAAAAGGGAACCGCTAGTGTACGAGCAGGGATCCGTGGATCTGCTGTAGCAAATAGTGGTAATAACGTAGCCTCTTCATCTAGAACTGGATTTGTTATCGTTAATAGGAAGAAACCAACTCATGTCACTACTAGACAACCACCTCCAAAATATAATCCTACTTTTGCAAGAAACAAAGCACCATCTTTTTCAAAACATAATCCATCTAGGAGACCTAATAACGTTTATCCAAGAAGTAACCATCAAATGGGATGGAACCCAAATATGCAAAGCGGTTTTCCTTTCCAAAACTTTGCTCCATGGAATGCATACTCATCTTATCCATACATGTCTAACATAAATGGAATGTTTAACACTAATGGACCCATGAACAAATGGGGACCAAACTTTTGAGTTTATTATTGTTTTAGGTGTGCTTAAAGGTCGACCTAGACCACGATGAATGGGTCAAGGATAGCGGGTGCACGAGGCACATGACCGCAATAGGATCTATTCTCCACATATGAATCCGTAAATGGAGGTAATGTGGTGTTTGGAAATAGCAAAGTAGAATCATCGGTAAAGGTACGATTTCTAACAAATCTCTAACCATTAACGATGTGTGTCACGTAGAAAACCTAAACTTTAACCTCTTAAGTATAGGACAAATATGTGATAAAATGTGCAATGTACTTTTACCAAACCGTAGTAAGATACTTAAAATGGCATAACCATAGGAAGAGGAATTAGGAAACACGGAGTCTATGTCATTAAAATCGGTAATGAACCTAAAGACAAACTATGTCTTACCTCTATGGATGATACTTGACCTTATGGCATCAAGATTGGGTCACGCCAACATGCGACTTCTTCAATCGCTATCATCTAAAGATCTAGTAAGAGATCTACCTAAGTTAAAATATGAACATCATTTTTGTGATGCTTGTAATGTAGGAAAACAAGCTCATTCTAGTCATAAAGCTAAAAACATGGTGCCTACAACTAGGTGTCTAGAATTATTACATATGGATTTATTTGGTCCATCCGCTATCCAAAGTTATGGAGGCAACTACTACACTTTGGTCATAGTGGATGACTACTCTAGGTATACATGGACAAAATTTCTAAAGAACAAAACGGAAACCTTAAATTATTTTGAAATATTAAGCAAAAAGATCCAAAGACAACTAGGAAGTCCTATAGTGTCCATTAGAACGGATCATGGTAGGGAATTCGACAATGAAGTGCAATTTGGAGCCTTTTGTGACGCTAATGCTATTACTCACAACTTCTCGGCTCCACGCACTCCACAATCGAATGGGGTAGTAGAAAGAAAGAATAGAACCCTACAAGAAATGAGTCGAACCATGCTTAATGAACAATCCATACCTCAAAAGTTTTGGTGTAATGCCGTTGATACTTCAACGTACATACTCAATCGAGTCTTAATTAGACCAATCTTAGGTAAAACTCCATATGAGTTACTCCGAGGCAAAAAGCCTACGTTAAATCACTTTAGAGTCTTTGGAAGCAAATGTTTTATTCTTAACACTAAAGATTACCTTACAAAATTTTATCCTAAATCAACCGAAGGTATCTTTCTAGGTTACTCACCAAATAGCAAAGCTTACGTCATATTAAACAAAGAAACAATGAAGGTAGAAGAGTCATTAAACCTAAAATTTGATGAAAGTCCACCCAAACCCTCTCCACCTCTTGTCGATGACGAGATCATAGAAAGTGAAGCTATAGTAATAAAGAAAAAGATAAATGAAGAAGAAGAACCTTTAAATGATGAAATCATAAACATTAAAGAGTCCAAAGATCACCCGTAGATAAAGTCATAGGAAAGCTAAGCGAGCGAACATTAAGGTCTCAAGTTCAAAACCAAAGTAGCTTGTTTTGTTTCGTTTCAACCATAGAACCTAAGAATACACAAGAAGCCATAAAAGATGAGAGTTGGGTAATGGCTATGCAAGAAGAACTAAATCAATTTGTTTCTAATGATGTCTGGACGCTTGTCCCTCCACCTAGTAATTAAACCATAATAGGAACAAAATGGGTTTATAAAAACAAATTAGATGCAAACGGAGTAGTGTCTAGGAACAAGGCTAGACTCGTTGCCCAAGGGTATAACCAACAAGAAGGAATAGACTTTGATGAGACCTATGCCCCCGTGGCTAGATTAGAGTCTATAAGAATACTTCTTGCGTATGCTTGTGCTAATGATCTAAAGCTTTATCAAATGGATGTCAAAAGCGCTTTTCTAAATGGTTTCATTAATGAAGAAGTATATGTAGCTCAACCTCCGGGCTTCATCGATTTTGAAAAACCCAAACATGTATATAAATTAAAGAAAGCCCTTTACGGTCTTAAACAAGCTCCAAAAGCTTGGTATGATAGACTCAAGTCCTGTTTAATTAAACACAACTATACCATGGGGTTAGTTGACAACACACTTTTTACTAAGAAAAGAGAGTACCATATAATCATAGTGCAAATATATGTAGATGATATTATATTCGGATCCACTTGTCAAGACATGTGTGATGATTTCTCCAAAATCATGCATGACGAGTTCGAGACTCATGTACTAAATATGTGTTTTCGGGTTATCTCAATAGGATTGTTTTTTTACTTCTAGCTAATTTTCTATTTCTTTTTAGAGGTCGAGATAACCGCAACTCCAAATAGTTTGCATATAGGCACACACTAGGCAAAATTGTTTACAAAAAGAAAATTTTGTCTTGCTCGAATCACTGGACCCACGGATCCCAGCCTTCATGCCGGACGGATCCTCAAGGAAGGATCCGTGGGATCCGTGGAGCATGTGTCGCTTTTACCTTCTATCTTTTCACTTTGGATGAAAAATCCACATTTGTTTCATTTTTGGGAGTATGCTCTTTAATGCTTGTGTTCTCCTGATCACATGCCTTGAATTCATATCTAATCATTAGATTTTAATCCACATTTTGGGTCAAGCATTCATTACAATGCTTTATTTTTTCTATATATAGAACTCCCAAAATGCTTGCATAATCCATCTTATCCTTACACACACAATACACCGTGTCATCCAAAAACCCTTTAGAAGGATCACCTAGTAAAAACAATCATCTTCATGATACCCAAACTTTTGTACTACCACCATCCAAAATACCACAATCAAACTCTAGGATATCCGCACGGATTAGTATACGATCTTGTTGTTTAGAAAAACCAACCTCAAATGGTTCATCCTCAACAAATAACTCACCACAAGACGCTTCCATTATAGCACCTCCCTCATCACCAACAAGTACACCAACTTCATCACCACCTAAAGTCACTCTTTTGGAACTCCTTAAGACTCCAACAAGATCTAAACAACCTAAACAAAAAGAAATAGTCTTTTCAACACCTCCCACATCTCCAAATACCATTTTTCAAGATCTTGAAACATCACCACCATTAGCTCCCATCACATTACAAGAACATCTAGGTTCTTTTCCACCACCACTTACAAACATTCCGGATGTTGATTCATATTTTCCTATTTTTCCACCACATCTTCCGCATAACTCAAATCAAAACAACCCGGAAAACTTCCGCACTCATTACCCACATCACCTACATTGTGATAATTGCCAATCCACTAGGGAAATTGCAATAGAAGTTAGGGAAGAAATGCGATTCATACTCAATCTCATACTTGATCGCATCAATACCATCACTCATCAAAACCTCCATCCATAAACCTTATGCAAGCATGGACGGAATCATTACTACTATTTTTCTATTTTTAGTACTTTTGAGTCATTTTCAAGAACAAGTCTTGTTCTTATTTTTACATGCTTGTAGGTGGCATAAATACCACTTCACTTTGTTGTTTTATTACAAGGCCTCGTTTACATACCTTGGCTCCCAATCTTGATTCTCGTCAATCACAAGATTATATAAGCATGTTACTAACCTTTCTTCTTGTAGGATTTTTTTTATTGTTCTTAACTTGACGCCCCAAACTAGGGGGAGCTACCGTCAAGGGGGAGTAAGAAACACGTGGACTACTTTTTCCACACTTTTATGTTTATTTCTTCCAAGGGTTAACTTTTTGTTTCGACAAAAAGGGGGAGAAGAAGTAAAACTTAGGGGCTTTCAAAACTTACATCTATTCTTAAGTTTTACTCATCATAACATTAAGTTTTGTCATCAACAAAAGGGGGGAGATTGTTAATACAAATAAACCGTAAAAACGTTTATTAATATTTTGCGATCTCTTTGTGTTTTGTTGATAACAAATATAATGTTATCTTAAGTATAATTATAAGGATACATGTTATTTTTGTAAAGCATTTACATATAGCCATTTAAATACAAAAATGTAGTAATTAAGCATTTGTTGTAATAGTTTATTAGGATGGGTAAAAACCATAACCCATGGATCTTAACCTATACCCAAGTAGACTAGATACAATGTATATTTAGATACATTGAATCTAAAGAAAACCCATGGACCAACCCATAACCCATGACCCATAACCAAAAAACCCATGGGCAAAGAGGAGCGTTCCACGGATCCCTAGGATTACACTAGACGGATCCCAAGTGGAAGGGATCCGTGGGATCCGGGAACAAGGAAGAATTTTGCCTATAAATAGATAGCCATTTCTTCATTCTAACTCACCCTCTTCTTACTAAATCTCTCATACACTCTCATTCTCTTCTAACATATAGATCACTTGATCTAGAGAGTTGTTCTTCTTTCTTTCTATTTGTGATCCTCATATAGGTCCTTCTCTAAGGCGAGATCACGAGCATTCTAAGTCATCCAAGCAACGGGTCCTTGATTGATTTGTCACTCGCAAGATTTCGTCGCGAAGATCTTGTATTTGATATTTCACATATTTGTTGTGTAATAGTCGTGTTGGTTTGGTCCACCGTGCTACGGACTCGGTATTTAGCTTTGTACCAGAAAAAGTGTAAGCAACGTTGTGAAGGCTTCTCCGCCAAGTGAAGGAGTTTGTTGACATAGTGCTTGAACTCTCGAGTAGGTGACTCGGGGAGTGGAGTAGGGCAAGGAAGGTGTCCTTGTAGCCGAACCACTATACATCGGTTGTGTCTTTTCTTTCCCTTCGCTTTACTTTATTTACTTGCTTTATCATTAGATCTATACTTTCTCTACATCCATAAGATCTCACATATTAACGAATCTAAAATTTTTTGAAACTAACGTAAAATCAGCAAAACTATTCAACCCCCCCTTCTAGTTTTCCACATAATGGTCTCAAATGTGTAGAATATGACTAGTTTACTAGTTTGTTACTTTTATGACAATATGTAAATTAAAACATGTGATTGAGTATATGTACATCATGAATCAACATAGTAACTATATATATAGCATGAAATAGTTAAGATTATGAATAATAAAGATGAGATGATGGTAGTGATAAGTTTCTTACAACTTTTGGCTTTTAATCAAGAAAGGAGTAACTAGTAAGGATCGGACTTTGATTAAACACTTAGGACTTTGGATTGAGCTAGCTTTCTACACCTTGGCACCCTTGTGATCTTGAAGAGTTGGTGATGAAGTACTAAGTGACTTGAGTGGATCTAAACTCAAGAAGATCACTTAAACTTGCTAGAGATTTGATGTAGTAACTTAATTACTACTTGAAACTTCTTTGCATAAACTTGGAGTTTATAGATCAAATGATGGAAGATATGATGTTTTGTGATATGAATGACCCAAATCAGAATATGAGGGTTCTTAGGATGCATTTCACTTGCAATTTATAGGAGGGTAAGTTTGGTTAACCATATATTGGGTTAAATGTTAACCATGGTTAAGTTAGGACACATGTAATGATCTAAATGAAGCATTGTTAGGATTATGACACCAAAATGATGACTCCCCCCCCTTAAATTGGCTATAACATGCATAGGTGGCTTAGATGATAAGTCTTGGTCTTATCTTGATGTTAGAGTGTGATTTGGTTCCGTTAAGTGCCAACCATAAGCCATAAAGTCACGAAACGTAAAACCGGGTATCGTAAAGATATGAAACTTGCAGGAATGATGAAACTCATCGTTATACTCCATCTAAAAATATAAAATGGGTGATAAGTCTCATTGGGGGTAAAAAAGCTGCTTAAAGCTGGAAACACGGGTCAAAAACGCGTAATTCACAGTTTATCAGAAAAGAACGAATTTTCAGGGAAATGACCGTGAATTTATTTAGAGTAGACTAAAATTAGTCTATAAGTGATATGAGATGGTAAAATATGGTTTTCGTCATACGTGGGATAACTTAACAGTTATACGTGAAGTCTAAAAGTTACGCGATTTAAGCAAAAATGTAGAACTTACAAGGTTAATTTCTTTATGGTCAAAGGAGGAGGGAAATATGTTTGACTTTTCAAAAAAAAATGTAAAAGCGTCAAAATATCTTAGAAAACACAGTGCAGGAATGGTTAAGTTTGGGTCTAAGTAGAATTATTTAAAACGTAAGTTTAGTCTCGTCTGACTCGTGGTTTATTTAGTAACATTTAAAATGAAATCTTAAAAAATCTCTAATTGATTATGAGTGATCTAAAATAAATCGATGTGAGGAAAATTGTAAGAGTTGATTTTCATTGCTGGGGATGTTTAAATGGTGCTCACCAAAACAAAACTTTAAAACGATGCTTTCTTAATAACTTTTGCGAAGATGATCTAACGATTGTCAAACTCTCAGGATATTACTAAAATAATTTATCTTACGAGAATTTGAAATAAAAATTTTACGGGACGAATAGTGAAAGTGAATAGTAAAAGTGAATAGTAACTTTTCAAAAATATGAAAAATAACCCGAAAAATGCGGGTTGTTACATAAAACTTCACAGTACCACGTTTTTTCTAAACATTAGTAGACATAACCACTATATGATATAGCCCTCATCTCGAAACCACCTAAGACATGATCAACTTTGGAAATAGTTTGGATAATCACTTGTCACTAACAAGACTTTCCCTACAACGACAGTTATCACATCATTACAAACCATTTTACATCAACAATATCTTACACATTTGATTAACAACAGTTACCCTAACGACAAAAAAAAACTATTCCATTTGAGGCACTATATCGATAAAAGTGTTAGTTAACCATTTGCTGAACTAAGGTGTTTAGAGATCACCCACGAAACAATTAAGAAAACTATTCAAATACAAATTAGGCTTCATGCCGCACACTATTACCAGAAACAAAAGATACATAGATTTAGGGCGTTAAAATTTAACAAAACTCCATGTTAGAAATTAAGGTTTGTTGAAAGCCTCGATACAATAAGATATGTTTCATTTTGAGAATTGGGAAAAGCCAAACTTGAGCTATATTGGACTCAATAAGATTTTAACAAAACCCTTTAGGTTATCAACTTAAGCCACATGGTACATAACACATTCTATAACCAGAAACTTAAGAACGCAAAAATTAGAATTCGGCGCATACACCCACATTTTCCTAGACAATTCAACATAGGATAACACACATTGAATTCCGGGACGGAATTCCCATTAATGTGGTGAGACTGTAACAATCCGCATTTTTCGGGTTACTTTTTCATATTTTTGAAAAGTTACTATTCACTTTCACTATTCATCCCGTAAAATTTTTATTCCACATTCTCGTAAGATAAATTATTTTAGTAATGGCCTTAGAGTTCGACAATCATTAGATCATTTTCGCAAAAGTTATTAAGAAAACATCGTTTTAAAGTTTCATTTTGGTCGGAACACCATTTAAACATCCCGCGCATAACGAAAATCAAATCTTTGACATCTCATATCACTTTTAGACTAATTTTAGTCTACTCTAAATAAATTCACGATCATTTCCCTGAAATTTCGTTCTTTTCTGATAAACTGTGAATTACGCGTTTTTGACCCGTAATTCCAGTTTTAAGCAGCGTTTTTGCACCCAATGAGACTTATCACACATTTTATATTTTTATATGGAGTATAATTATGAGTTTAATCGTTCCTATAAGTTTCATATTTTTACGATACCCGGTTTTACGTTTTATGGCTTAACAACTTACGGTTGGCATTTAACGGAACAAAATCATGCTCTAAACTCAAGATAATACCAAAACTATCCACCTAAGTCATCTTATCTCTATATGGCCGACTTAGGGGGGGGGGAGTCATCATTTTGGTGGCTTAATCCTAACCATGCTTCATTTAGATCATTACATGTGTCCTAACTTAACCTTGGTTAACATTTAACCCAATATATGGTTAACCAAACTTACCCTCCTATAAATAGCAAGTGAAATGCATCATAAGAACCCTCATATTCTGTTTTGGGTCATTCATATCACAAATCATACATATCTTCCATCATTTGATCTATAAACTCCAAGTTTGTGCAAAGAAGTTTCAAGTAGTAAGTTACTAAACCAAATCTCTAGCAAGTTTAAGTGATCTTCTTGAGTTTAGATCCACTCAAGTCACTTAGTACTTCATCACCAACTCTTCAAGATTGCAAGGGTGCCAAGGTGTAGAAAGCTAGCTCAATCCGAAGTCCTAAGTGTTCAATCAAAGTCTGATCCTTACTAGTTACTCCTTTCTTGATTGAATGCCAAAAGTTGTAAGCAACTAATCACCACCATCATCTCATCTTTATTATTCATAATCTTAACAATTTCATGCAATATATATAGTTACTATGTTGATTCATGATGTACATATACTCAATCACATGTTTTAATTCATATATTGTCGTAAAAGTAACAAACTAGTAAACTAGTCATATTCTACATATTTAAGACCATTAAAACCAGTTACATATAGACTTTTTAACTTACATAATATGGTAGAAAAGATAAAATGGTAAACATAGCAACTTGAATCACCCGAAACGGACAAACGAGTCAAAAGTTATGGCCAAAAGAAGTTAGCGAAACCAAAACGCCAAAACTGCCATATTGAAACTGTTTTGGGTCTGGTCGTTGTAAAAGTGGTACTTCTAGTCCGAATCATCAAAAAGTTAAAACACGAAAGTTGTCCGAAACGACGTTTTCCTTCCATTGGAAAGAAGCTCGGACCTTGAAAACGCTTAAATAGGTCATTATCTTTCAAAAACATAAACTGCCCTTTTTATGGTCTCACAACTATACTTTTGTCACAACTAAAAGCAAACCAAGAGGCCTAATGGCCATAAGCCAAGACCACGGCTACGACTAAGGTCAAAGCTGAGTCTCAAGACCATGGTAGTCAAGACCAAAGTCACGGCAAGGCCATGGCTAAAGCCTCAAGGCTTATTTACCCAAGACCGTTAACTAAGGTAATCATATTTATGAAACGACGAGAACTTGTAAAAACTTGATAAACTTATTTATATAACAATCTTCACTCAAAACATATGTTGTATCTACTAAGTGCTACAATAGTATTGGAAGTTCCTAGCGTTTGCTTAGGATTTTGGTTGGAAACCCCTTTACCGTGGTATTACTTCTTGATGGTAATTTGTAATATTTGGGTTTTCATGTGTGTTGCGAGTTCAGGTAAGAACCTGGTTCTAGCTGGCGTGTTTGCTGCGGCTTGGGTTTTTGAAGTGGGTTGTGGCTCTTTTCAGCCGTTTGGGGTGGATTTGGACCTTTGACCATTGGTTCAGTTGGTAGGGCAGATTCATTCGTGTCGAAGAGTTGTGTTGGTTGGACCTGGACCTTTTGCCATCTTACGTGTTGGTAGGGCAGGTTGGGGATGCGACTTTAGACGTGTGCGCTGCTATTGCAGCTTGGAAGTTGGTGATGCACTCAAGCAATGAAGAACATTAAAGATAGAGTCGCTCACTATGGAAGTGGTTCTATGAACCTAGTTGTCTTACATTTAAATTGTTTGTTTAAATGTATTCGTTTTCAATTATGTTGTTACCAGTTTAGTGTTTGTTGCTGCGTTTAGCAGTTGTATGTTGCTTTGTTACATTTGTACAGTCAAACCATCTATGTAACGGGCTGGGGACATGGGATTCACCTATGTCAATTGTACTTCAAATTTTTTTGGATATATTTACCGGGGTTTTAAGGCCCTTTTACCCACAAAAAAAAGTGCTACAATAGTAGGGAGCTTCATGTGAGGGGTTTCATTTGAGTAAAACGTATCGACGAGTTGCTGGATTTACGATTTAAAGTGTCCTAGCTCCTCGAACGTTTACTACATGACCTCTAAATTTTTATGGCCCGAACGGTAGTACGATATGCATAAACTAAACTCGTTTTCTCAACTAGACCATTTCTATAAAACGACATACTCAAAAACCATGTACTACATCATGATCAACATAGAGACGTATATAGGTTTGTTATTTCTTTCGCATCATTATTTCAAACCTAAGTCGCAACATCCTATTCTAGGTTGCTCGTAGAAGTTCTCACGGCATATCCATCATTCTCATTATACATTTGATATCATTTACTCTGAGGTGAGTTTCATAGCCCCACTTTCTATTACTTAATTGTTTTACAAAACCCTGGGGGAGATACATGCTTTATTTTTAAACCGAACACATTGCTTTGAAACTATATGTTTATCTGAACTGAATGTTTATTTATGCTAAGTAACATTATTGCCATAAGTGAATCGCATTTATATATTTATGTGCATACATAATTGTATCAAACAAAAACAGCTCAAGAATCATCAACCAGTATCAAACAAAACGGCTCAAGAATCATCACCAGATCAAACAAAAACGGGCTCAAGAATCATCACCAGATCAAACAAAATGGGCTCAAGAATCATCACCAGATCAAACAAAACGGGCTCAAGAATCATCACCGTATCAAACAAAAGCGGGCTCAAGTATCACGTACTTGAGGCAGTCAGTATCAAACAAAAGCGGGCTCAAGTATCATATCCTTGAGGCGATCGTATCAAACAATAATATCTATTTTGTTTTCAACATTATGAGTGTATAACAACGTAACCCACACAAACATTATGTGTTCAATCGATTTCCTAAACTCTATGAATTTCACTCAACCTTTGTGTTGACAGTTTTAAGCATGTATTTCGTGTCCATATTGTACGAGGTCGGTACGGAGGAGCACGGATACTCAAGAAGGCTATAAATTTTATTATCATTCGAAAACTCATTTAATGTATTTTGTAAACAATGGAACCAACTGGGACCTCATTTTTGTAAACTCTGATATTTATATAAATTGAATGATAAATCTTTTAAAACGACTCCATTAGAGTTCATTTTCTATTGTCATGACTGTTGTGCCATGAAGTAATACCCAGTTTGAATTCCGCTGCGTATCACGAAATTGGGGGTGTTACATAATTCAATTCCTAGATTCACATCTAAAGACGAAAAATTGGGCAAGAGTTTTAGTTGAAGTTCTGGTTCATCAAAACTAGGAACTTCCTTAGAACTAAGAGAGAGGTCATGAAAACAAGCATCTAAACCTACATTCTCTAGTTGTTTTTAGTCCAAAGGTTCTATATCAATCGGGGTTCCTATAGTCTCTTCTACTTCTTCTGGATAAGTTATAGGCGGTGTGTGTTCTTCAAGTGATGGTAGGGCTTGTGCGCTTGGAGTTTCCACCTCATTCTCTATTATATCTAGATCACCTATGCATTCATTTTGTACTGTGGTAGCGCCTAACCATGACATGCACCTAGGTGCCTCAACTCTAATCATCTCCTTCCTAAACAACCTTTCCGACTGAACCTTCCAAATTAAGAATAGGTCTAAACTTTCATTTTTTTGGGTCATGTTCCACTTCTAAATTGGGCGTGAATCTCAAAGATTTCGTATGCATCTTGAACACCACGTCCCCAAATATCCCCATTCACTATATAGTTAAGTCTCATTTGGGTTTCGTGGTTGATACGAGTGTAAAATAATTAAAGTGGAGACAATAAATCAAGACCATGATGAAAGACTTTTTGTAGTAAGTATTTAATTCGAGTCCATGCCTCGGGAAAGGATTCATCATGATGTTGTTGGAACCTCAAGATCTCATTTTGGAGTTGAAAGGGCCGATTTTGTAGTGGATTATGTCGATTGGGTGAAAATTTTGGCGGATTCGCGTTCTCCATAACGTTACGAACAAAAGCACAAATAAGGGGGATAGACTACAAGAAAGCTAATGAAAATAAGAAAAATCTTACTTGATAGGAATAAAGCAAGGGAACGTAAACGAGATAGAAGTCTAACTAGCTATTCTATTCCCCGGCAGCGGTGCCAAAAACTTGATAGCAGGGTTCGGGGTCGAGAAAACCTCCTTTTCCACGAGCAAGCTTTTCAAACCTCTAGGCAGTGAACCTAATCGTTGTAGTGTAGTATGAGGTAAGCCTCGGGGATTGATATCGTTCTCTAGGGGAATATGAATGCTAGAAAGAAATTTATGAAGAGAAGGTGGGGTTGAGGATGATTCTTTTTTATCTTTTTTTATGTTTTTTTGAAAGCAAGGGTAAATATCTCGGGCAATTGACTGGGGGTGGTACTTCTATCGATTTCTCTACTTCTACTAATTATCTAATTATCTAATTACTACGGATAGCTATGTTTAATTGAGGTGTGCTCGTATGATGATTAAAGATGTGTTCACTTAGATACTATTACTCCCTAGCTATCTTTTATTGATCGGTTGAGTTGTCATGTCCTTTATCTTAACGCGTTGTATTCCTATTAGTCGTAGGGTGTTCCTATCCCCTAGTTCTATGAGGTTATCTCTCGTATAGGATTCACGGAATCGACAAACCTAAGCCATTTCATCTGTGCACCCTATCATCCTCAAGCATACTCATGCATTAAATACAACGAAAGCCTAGATGCACTCCTAAGCCTATATCAATTAAGACAAGAAACAACCTAACAACAATCAATAACTAGGTTTCATAGATCTAAGCAAACAAGCAAGTAATTTAGCTAGACATGTTAGACAAGCAAGCATACACACAATCAATTGAACATGGGTTTCATAGATCTTAGGATGAGAGGAGAGTTATGAATAATCCAAGGGCCCCGTTGAAGGACAGTATCAACACCCTCTTTAGAATCAAACTTAAAGAGGAACACACCATCGTCATTCTTCATAAGTTTCTTTAACCCAAACTTACCCCACGTGTTAGTGACGTAGTTTTGGACCAAAGGAAACGCAATATTCTTACCAACGAAGAAACCAACAAGAGTATTGTCATAACGGCTGAACACATAACAGCTTTAGGGAGAACCTTATCATGATTAGCAATATGATGCTCATTCACCAGTGGTCGAAAGTTAACTTTTTTAGTAACACGTTCCGGGTTTAATACGTTAGCAAACGATCTTCCATCATTAGGCACCTTTTCAAAAGCATTCACGTTAGGAGCTTAAGTAGACGCATGTACCCCATGCGTAGGTGCAGCAAACTTACTATCCTTCGAAGCAAAACTAGGAAATTCCAAATTCAATTTCAAACAAGTATCCTCATCAGTAGGAGTCACATTAACCGAATCCAACCTGTCAGTATTCAAAACAGATTCAAACACAACATCATCAAATTGATTCCCATCTTGTGCGCTAGGGTTTCGAAAAACCCTAGCAGCTTTACGTGGCTCAGGAGCAGCAGCATTAATATCAATTCCATGATCACCTTTAAGCCGTTTTAACCGAGCTTCCAACGCATTAATGTCCAACATAGCATACGGATTAGAATCCTTGTTTAAACCAACTTGATCGGGCAAGTTGGTGGCTACTGTTGAAGCTTTCAGCGAAGACCCATCCATGTTTAAGAATCCTCTTTCCATCTCTCTAAAACCCCACAAACAATCCAAAGAATCAACCCAACCAAGAAGAAATCAACCAGCAAGCAACACGCATACAATAACGAAAACCCTAACTGAAGAGTCAGGGTTTTAAAAACACAACGAACCTGGTCCTATCCCATAAAAGAATCGATTAAAACAATAGTAATAAGAATTAGATCTGTTGGAATCGCTCCTAACTCGTAAATGGAACGACATTGACGAGATTACATTTTCAATCTTTGTTACCTTAAACACATGGGCTTGTTATGTCAATTACCCATTGTTATGGGTTTCAGCGAGTTGTTATGGGTTTGAAGAGTTGATTATTATGTCGATTAGGACACCCAACTTCAGTAAAAACAAAAAACGATTCTTGAAACCCTAAAGAAAACGATTCTTCAAAAACCTAAATAAATCAGGAGACACAACTCATAAATCCAATCAAGAACCAATTAACAATGATGTTAACCAATAACAAAATCAGATAGATGCATAGAATCGCAAGTTATAGGCAGATTTGAAAAAAATGATTTAGGGTTGTTAGGGTTAAAAGAAATCGCCTAGAGAGAAAACGCATGGGGTCTCTGGCCCCGCTTACCTTTAAACCAGCCATGAAGGTCACCATTAACACAGATAGAATAGGATGTAGACTCGACACACACCATGATCCAGTCGACCATCTTAGAGTGAAAACCAAACCCAGTAAGAATAGCTTTAAGAAACGCCCAATCAACCGTATCATATGTCTTTTGAATATCAATTTAAACGCACACCTAGGCGGGCCTCTCCCTCTATGATAGTTCCGCATAAGCTCTTGGGTAAGTAATATATTATCATAGATACGACGTCCAGGAACAAATGCGGACTGATTAATACTAACCAATTTATCAAGGCCCTCTTTAATACGGTTAGCAATAATTTTGCTAACGCATTTATAAAGGACATTACAGCAAGAAATAGGCCGATAATCAGTAATCTTAGACGGGGTAGATACTTTAGGGACCAAGGATATGATAGTATGATTGATTTCCTTAAGAAGCTTACCATTAATGAAGAAATCTCGAATAGCACAAGTAATATCAGTACCCACAATATCCCAAGCTTTCTTAAAGAAAGCTGCAGTGTAACCAGCAGGACCAGGAGCTGTGTCATCTCCCATCAAAAATACAGCTTCCCTAATCTCATTATCCGTAACATGACGAACCATAGAATTAGCTAGTTGGTGGGGGAGAACATTAGAGACTATGTCATAATCATCAAAGGGGCTACAATCTCCGTCAATACCAAGAAATTGTTCATAATGAGAAACAAACGCACCTGCAACCTTATTACCTTCGTATAAGACATTAGATGAGTCTCGAACCAATTCAATTCGATTTCGGGCGCATTTACTTTTAACAATATTATGAAAGTAGGCCCTATTAGAGTCACCTGCATGAAGCCATTGAACCTTAGATTTTTGCTTTAAAAACCATTCTTCATCTAACGTAGCCTCTTTAAACGCAAGAAGGTAGTGAGCATGTTCATCCCAAAGAGCTGAATTAGATGGATCCTTATCAATGGCTATCTGGACCTCATCTAGCTCTTTACGGATCCTATCCACCCGCTCATGAAGATTACCTTGGTTATGCAAAAGCTTCCGAAAAGAGGGTTTAAGCCCGTTCAAACATTTGACAACATGATACATAGCACAACTATGAATAGTACTATTCCACCCCGCAGTAACAGTATCAATAAACCCAGCTTTATGCACAAAAAAATTAGAGAACTTGAATGGTTTAGGATTAGGCTTGGCTACTTAAGGGAGACGAAGAACACAAGTGGCATGATCCGAAATACGATATGGTTGAAAGATAGCAAACGAACCTGGAAAAGAATCAGAAAACTGCAGATTACCCATAACCGTGTCAATTTTCTTCAAAGTACCATGGGAGCCTTTAGGTTTTTTTTTTTGGGTAAAAGGGCTTCACCCTGGTAAAATATATTAATCACAAACAAATGAAGTACACTGGAATGTGGCTGAGATACCACATTAACCTCAAGCAAAAGCTTGAACAACCACTACATACTAAACGCTTGTGACATGCCACAGAGCGCCACTAAACATCAACATACAAAAACTAAATCACCAATCGGAAACAACCACCGCATGAAACATGAATCCCCATAACTGTCCATCAGCTGCTTCGAAGGAGATTGATGAACCAAGTGAGACTGCCTCCTTAAAAACCTCTCCAGGTAAAAACCCAGTGGAAAAACCCTGGAAGAGGGAAAAAATAGTACAGCTCTCAAATGGATCTCCAACGAACAATCCAAACAACCAAAAGCAACTTCCAAAGAAACCACATCATCCATCCAAAACCAGCACTCAGGAGACCACATCATGAATGCATAAGAGACAAAGGCAAATGCCAGACACCCAACAGATCTTCCACTTTCGCAATCTTCTTAAATCTGCACGAGAGAAGCTTGAGACGAACCGTGGACTTGATAAGATCAACAACTTGGGCTTGCGATCTTTTTTGCGCCTTGAAAATCCTGTTGTTCCTTTCTTGCCAAATAAGGAGTGTGGTTTCGAAGCTTCTGTTTGCGGCCTTTAGGTTTTTGGTTCCATGTAAAATGAAGACCAGTTCTATTAACATCCTCAACCTCCATCCTCTGAACACACTCTTTAAACTCACGCATAGCAATATCCGGAGAATAACTACTACATGAGTGATCTTCCAAGTTAAGTGCCGCATTAAAATCACCCAACATAACCCAAGGCCTATTACACATAAAAGCAGCATGACACACAAGATTGCTCCAAAGCGCACGACGATTCCCATAGTAGTTATCTGCATACACAAAAGAACAAAAAAAGGTCTTGCTGTCCGCACGAATATTAACATGTACATGCATAACTTGGTTAGTTTGAGACATAATCATAACATCAACAATGTCATCATTCCAGCCAAGTATAATACGAGACCCCTTGTCACAAAGGGTACCATTAGAAGTCCATTTCAATCGATGACACACATTACGACATGTATCATACACCACATAAGCATCCACATGAGATTCCAAACCTGCACACTAACTAAGATTATTATCGTTAACAACCTGTCTAACCTCTTTTTGTTTAGGGGAGTGGTTCAAACCCCTAATATTCTAGAAAGCAATACTAAACATCAGGAACATTCAGTACGGGAGTGCTTGCCCCCGGTTTATCAAACAGATTAACTGATTCATCAAATACATTTTCAACCTCGTCCTCTCCAGTTAAATCTTTATTCATATCAATATCATCATCATAGGCCAAGGAACCAAATGAATTAGATGTAGACACATTTGCAGTCAAAGTTGGGTTACTTACCTTAGGGGAAGGATAGCTAGTATTGGTGACTTTTCGAGCAGGCTGGCTATCCTTATTAGGTTTAGTCGTAGAAGAAACACCTACTGAGTTAGGGGGAAGACCAGAACTATTACTAGGTTCCCCTTGAGCGGGTGTGCTAGTAGACGGAGGAGTGACCGCTTTAGGCCTATATTGCATATTCTTACCAACAGGCACCCCAGTAAACAGATTCCCATTTTTCTTATCTTTACTCTTAGATTTACCATTTTTACCCACTTGTTGAAACCCGTCATTATTAACCTCCACAACAGGTGTAGTAACAACTTGCTTAGGACAAGAATCAGCAGAGTGGCCAAAAATCAAACAAATATCACACCTCTGGGGTCTCCATTCATATTCGACCCTAATGGTTTCTGAAGAGAAACCAAGACTATCCATATACGGGACACCTATAGTGATAGATTCTTTAAGGGCAACACTAGAGTCAATCTCGATTAAGCAACGAGCAAAACTACTCATACCCCAAGAATCAATGCACATAGAACTAGTGTAGGAATCAAGCATGATAGGCTTACCAATATGCGTAGCAATAATACTTATACCATCCTCATTAAACACCTGCAATGGAACATCATGTAATTTAACCCAAACCGGGATCCGTGTTAACTCATCTTTCGCCAAGCTAGTACTCATAGTCCATTTTTAAGTATAATGGGGCTATTTTTAATCATCCACTAGCCTCCCTCTAAAACAGCGTCCAAGCCAACCTGGGAATCAAACTTAAAGAAAAAGAAACCATTTGCATTCATCATAATACGTTTTAACCCATACTTAGCCCAGTTGTTTCGAACAAAGTATTCGACCACCGGAAAAGCGATACGCTTTCCAATAAAATACCCGTAAAGAGTGTACTCAAATTTAGTACTAACTGTTTCAACCACTTTACGCGGTATGGATACATCGACACCTACAAACACATTATCAACCGTTAGGGGACGAAAGTTAGATTTACCTTTGACACTTTCCGAATTTGTACCACTAGTAGCACCAACATAGGACTTAGGTGATGCATTAACCTCCGCACTTTGAACAATATGCATAGTACCTTTAGATTTATCCACAGTCGATGAAGGAGCACTTGTTTGTACACCATGCAACCTACCAGCTAGATGAGCAACCTTTACATTATCTCCACAAGGAAGATTAGCCTCGTTACCAATATCCACACCATCATGATCATTAGACGCACCCAACACAGATTTAGGATTAAGTGTGGACCCAACCGAATCACAAAGAGGAGGGAAACCATGCATGCCCATTGAAGTCGAAATAACATCAGGTCCTTCTGCCCAAAACGATGCATCCTCCACGTTTTTTCCCTCAACGTGTGTATAACCAGTTTCTAGACTCGTTTGTTCCATAGTATCTTTAGGTATAGTACTTTGTGGTAGTCAAGTATCATCAGAAACAATCCCAGAGATAACGTTAGCAACTGGTGCAACATTAGTATCCAAACCAAGATTAGGGTTTCTCAACACCCTAGTAGCCAATCTCGACTTAACCGTATCACCCTCATTACCAGCCTCTAGATCCTTAAAACGCTGCATACGAGCCTTCAAGGCATCCACGTCCACCTTACCATCACCAACATTCGCCATAATAACAGAAAATAATAGCAGAAAAACGATTAAAATAAAAACCCTAAAAAGTAGCAAACCCTAATCGAACAAAACCAGAAATCAAGAAGCTCCACGTCCAACTTCACAACGATTGTCTTAAGCAAGTTAAGACATGCAATAAAGTACGAAACACAGCATCTAACCAACACCCCTCATGGTCACAAGATAATCAGAATATTGCGATTCCAAATAAATCCTAAAACAACGATAAGAAAAAAGACCCAAGTTCCAAACCACACGACCAAACTGCAACAATTACACACCACGAATGATAGTAGCTATAGCAGATTGAGGTGGAAGAGAATTGAATTTAGGAATGAATAACGATCGTATAGTTGTTAGGGATAAAAGAAAATCATTTTTTTCTCCATAAGAAAATCGGTTTTAATACTAAGTCCATGTTATAGCGTTGTCGGGGTCAATCGAGGCTAAAAAGTCACGATAACACCGACGTTGCGAAAATTTGACATATATATTCTTAAGTCCAAAATAAAAAACTCCACAACTCCAATTTATCCTTCAAACAATCTCATATCAATCTTGCCATCCAAACAAACTACCAAACATAACCGATTATCGAGTATCAGATCTAATGTTTGTTAGTAACTGTAGCAGCCACGAACACCAAACGATCCCTAAAATGTTTTCTCTATGGTGAAAAAGGCGACAGTTCTTATCCCTAACAATTCTCAATCGATCTTCACCTTTATGTGCCCTAAATCCTTCAATTCATGTGCGATCTTGATCAGTCCAGTGCTAAACCTTTGTGTTTATCTTTGATTCATTGAAATCGCTACTTTATTCATTCTCTAAGGGTTAATTCTGGTGTTGCAAGCGATTAGGGTTTAAACCGCCTACTGGTTTTGCTAATCGATTCCCTATATTCTGGTTCAGGCGGTTATTATTCTTTATATAAGGATCGATTCTTCAATCTTCTACGCATTGTTAATCTAGTTTGGATTCAGGTGTACATGCTATACGATCTCCCTATTAGGGTTTCGTTACTAGTTGCGTATTAGATCTTTGTTTTCTGGTTCTTAACGCATAACTAATCTCTGTTAGGGTTTAGTTTTTTCGTCATTGCAAGTAGCCCAGATTAGGGTTTGTGGATCTACAAGTGCGTTTGATTATTACTGCTGTAAGTTTATTTTGTACGTGGGATTAGAGAGAGATGGAATCAGGGTTTCTTAATGGTAGGACGTCTAAGAAGAATGTTGGGTTGGCTGCTCGGATTAACAACATTGATGGTAAGGTTCTTGTTAATGAGGAGAAGCCATTGAAGTCAATATTAAAACATGCAGGTCTAGAAGGTAAAACAGGTAGTTTTCCTATCCCTAGTGTGTTTGGTTCTGATTCTTTGGCACCAGATGCTGCTAATACTACTGTTCATGCGTCTATATCTGCTGAAAGTGCTACTAAACGTTTGGTTGGTCATAATTTTGATGCTTTGAATGCTACTAATATCACTAATCCTGCTGCCGTGTTGGGGGATGCTTATGTGGGTTCTGATTTGGTTAGTGAGGCTGGTCCAACTAATGGAGTTAAGATTTGTGGTGCTAGCGTTGTTATTCCTTTAGCCGTTATTGATGATTTGCGACCTAATTTTGATAATACATTATGCGGCTATTTCCTTGGGCAACGGTTAGCTTTTCCTATTGTTGCTGATTATGTTAAGTATGCATGGGGTAAGTTTGGCTTCGAGTGTGCAATGATGCGTAGTGATTTCTTTCTTTTCAAATTTAAGACTCAAGTGGGTATGAATAAGGTGCTTGAGGGTGGTCCTTGGTTTATCAAATCGAATCCTATGTTCTTGAAGACTTGGATTCCTAATACAAGGGTGGAGAGGGAGAAGATTACTAAAGTACCGGTATGGGTTATAATTCATAATGTACCTGCTATTGCATACATCAAGTCGGTGTTAGTTTGATTGCTCAACAGCTTGGGCGTGTTATAAGAATGGATGAAGGTACTTGTGCTATGTGTCGTAATCCGTGGGGTCGTTATTCTTATGCGCGTGTTCTAATTGAATTATCTGCTGAGAAGGCTGTTTTGGAATCAATTGACGTTGCTATACCTTTGCCTATGGGTAAGGGTCATTATATGGAAGTTCTTGAAGTTGAATACGAATGGTGGCCATCTCGATGTTCTAAATGTAATGTTTTTAACCATGAGGACGATTCTTGCCCCCTTAGGAGACGTCAGGCTACTTGTGGTTCGGGTTCGACTAAACAGGATATTGGTGCTAATCGGGGAGTTCACTCAGATAAGGTTGGAAATAAGGAAGCTAAAGCCAACCATAAGCCTAGGTCTTTCAAACCAAAGCCTAGTGTTATGTATAAACCCGTTTCTAAACCTGCCAAAAAGAAGAATGCCATTGATACTCCTCGTACTTTGGATACTGCTCCGTTAGAGCAGCCTTCTAAAGATGACTCGAATGGTATTTCTTCTAGTATGTTAAAGGGTGATGATTTTCCAAGCATGGGGACGGTACAGGTACCTATTATGGAGCAGACGTGTGATGTTTCTTCTAGTGATGTACCTGTGGAAAGTGGCAAGGGTAGTTTGTGGAAGCAATTTGCTGGTACTCATGGTATTTCTACACCTCTGGGGTATTCATCCTTGGAGGATGATGATGAAGTTTGCATGCCCGAGTATCTACCTGGTGCTGGTTTTCTGGAAGATTTGGAGTCTTATGATGGTTATGAGCACATGCCATTTGGTTATGATGTTCGTCTCAAGGGTCGTCATAGGTAGTATGTTTTTATTATGTTAGTTATAAGAATGGCCTGTCATTCTTATATAGTTGTTTGGTTTATTGCTGTCTTAGCATGTAAGTGTCCTTCTGGACTGAGATGAGAGACTCACTCTCATCCTTTGTACTTCAATGTTTTTTGGCGTAATAATATTTACCGGGGAAACCCTTTACCCAAAAAAAATGTTTGAAACTAAGAAGAATGGTCTGCATAAGAATCAGGGTACTAAGAATGGTAATAAGAATGCTAATGGTCGCAAAAGTGGTGATGGTAACAGTTCTAAAGATGGGTTGGGGGCTAAGAATGTTAGTACTAAGAATTGGTTTGATATTTTAAGTGATGATAATAGTAATGACAATTCTGAGTGGTGGAATGAGATGGAATCTCAAGTGGACAAAGCTTGTGAGTCTGGTGTCCCGGTTTTGGAGAGTGTTGTTAAGGGTTGGACTGATGATATGATCAAGTTTTACACGGAAAAATGGAATAACAGAGTTATGAAGGCGTGTTCTCTGAACAGATTTGGAATGGAAGTTAAGAAATCATCTAATAAAATTATTCACTTTAACCGAACCTTAATAACAAGGCCAAAGTTAATGCTTTGAAAAGTCATTGAAGAATTCTGTTTGACTTCTCAAGATAATAGGGACGTTTCATTTAACAAGTTTTATGATGAAGCTTATCGGTGAATTAGCTAAAGTGGAGAGTTTGAATAAGCGAGAGGAGTTTAACTAAAGTTGATTTGTTTATTTTATCTAACAAGCCTCTTGATAATGATCGAAGAAGCATGGACTGATGAAATGATGGAATATTATAGGAGTAGATGTGAAGAGATTAAAATGATCGTATTAATGGTCATGTCACCGAAATTTCGGCTTGTACTGCTGATGAAGTGGAAGAGGTCACTTCGACTCGCTTGTTTCATGACACAAAATGAGGTGACTAATGACATTGATTGCTCTATGGCGTGTTCTGGTGGTGGTTTGGCATCACACTCATCTAGTATTCAATGATGATGAAAATTGGTGCTTGGAATGTTCGTGGTTTGTCTCAAACAACCCGGCAAGATGAAGTGATTTCCTTAATAAGAGAGGAACGTCTTAGTATGTGTGTTGTGCTTGAGACACATCTTAGAAAAAAGTTTGTTAAGTCTGCTGCTGATTATACGTTTGGTAACTGGAATTGGTTGTCTAATGTTGGTGATCGCAGTAAGTGCAGGATTATGGTTGGATGGGACTCTAATGTAGTTGGTGCTAATCTGATTTCCCATTTTGATCAAGCTATGCACTTCGAAGTCAATTTTGTTCATGATCACAGGAAACAGTTTGTGTCCTTTATTTATGCTAAAAACAAAGGGTGTGAAAGAAAGGCTTTATGGAAGAACTTGGTTAAGCATAGTATTCATGTTAAGGGTGAGTCGTGGGTCCTTGTGGGTGATTTCAATGTGGCGTTAAATATTGATGACCGCCCGAGTCTCTCACGCTAAAGATAATGATATTGAAGATTTCAACTTGTGTAGAGTGTTTGGAGATTGACGATATTTCCAGTAAAGGTATGTTCTATACTTGGATTCAAAAGCGTAAGGATCCTGGTACTGGTATTTTAAAGAAACTTGATAGAGCCTTGGGTAATGGCAACTTTATATCTACGTTTGATAATTGTTTTGCTGAGTTCCTTCCATTTGTTACTTCGGACCATTGTCCTGTTATTCTGGTGTACCCATTCACTAAAGTGTCTAAGCCTAGGTCTTTTCGTTTTGTTAATTTTCTTGCCGATAAGGACTCTTTATTCCTACCGTTGAGAAGTATTGGGGTATGGAAGTTCAGGGTTATTGTATGTTTATTTTGGCTAAAAGGTTGAAAACATGAAGAGACATTTGAGGAATATGAATAGGAGTAATGGTAATGTGTTTAGTAAGGTTAAATGCTTAGAGTGGAGCTCAAGAGAGTCCAACAATGTTTAGATAAAGACCCTAACAATAGCAGCCTTCGGAAGAGGAGATTCTTTATCTTGTAGCATATAAGGAGGCGGTGATGGATGAGGAAAGTCTTCTTAGGCAAAAAACGAAGATTCAGTGGTTGAAAGATGGGATCGTAACACTTCTTATTTTCATAATTTGCTCAAAAGTAAGACTAACAAGTGCGTGGATTCAAGTTGTGTGTGATGAACAGGCAACAAGTTTTATGGTGATGAGGTTCCGGTGTTTTGTTAATCATTTTCAAAATTTCTTGGGTATGGAGGATGAAGTTTTTCCGATTGAGGATTTTGAGGATCTTTTCATCAAAAAGTCGGATCCAAGTGTTCTTGATAGCATGGTTAGGATCATATCGACATCAAATAAAAGAGGCAATGTTTAGTATTGATGTTGACAAAACAACGTGGCCGAATGGATATACTTCCAAGTTTTTCAAAGTGGCGTGGAGCATTGTAGGAAATGATGTTTGTGATGCGGTTAGAGAGTTTTTAGTTCGGGAAGTTGTTTGGGAATTCAATGCAAATCTCATTTCTCTCATTCCTAAGATTGATGTTCGTTGAAAGTTTCGATTTTAGGCCAATTGCGTGTGGCAATGTAGTATACAAATGCATTAGTAAAGTTATCACTAATAGGATCAAGGAAGGGCTGAATAGTTTGATTGATAGCAACCAAAGCGCTTATTCCGGAAGACAGATCGGCGATAATATTTTATTGGCTCGTGAGTTTATGAAGGGTTATAGCCGGAAACGCATCGTGAGTAAATGCGCTCAAGGTGGATATTCAAAAGGCTTACGACATCAGAATCGGGATTTCTTGAAGACCGTTCTTATCCACTTTGGCTTTCATGACCCATGGTGCATTGGATAATGGTATGTCTTACATCCGCCTCTTTTCTATTTGTGTAAATGGGGAATTACATGGTTTTTTAAAGTAAACGGGTCCGAGGCGGGTGACCCTATGTCGCCTTTACCTTTTACTATTGTGATGGAAGTTTTAACTTGATGGTTAGAGACAAATTAGAGGGATGATAGGTTTCGTTATCACCGGGGGTGTAAGAAGCTCATGTTGACCCACTTATGTTTTGCGGATGACTTTTTGTTATTCTGTCATGGTGATGAAATCTCTGCTTGTATTTTGAGAAGGGATTTAGATGAGTTTACAATGTGTTCTGGTTTGTACCCTAGTTTACCTAAGAGCGCTGCTTTCTTCGGAAGCGTTTCTGATGTGGTTAAGAATAGAATTCTCATGGCCATGCCGTTTAGTATTGGACATCTTCCTATGAAATACTTAGGTGTTCCTCTTACTGGTAAGAGAATTAGTAATGCTGATTGTAGAGTTTTGATTGATAAAATTAAAGTAGGATTCGAATCGAGGAATAAGACTTTGTCTTTTCATGCGTGCTCCACTTGTGTCCTCGGCCTCATCTTCTCTTCATGTGTATGGGCTTCAATGTTTTTACTCTGCTCATGTTTGTGATAGTATCGATAAGATCCTTAAGAAATTTTTGTGGTCTAGTGGTGATAATGGTAGTGGAATTGCTAGTGTTGCTTGGAAGGATGTGTGTAAGCCAAAAAATCAAGGTGGTCTTGGTCTTAAGCCTCTTAGGCTTATGAATGAGGCGTTAATGTCTAAACATCTTTGGAATGTCATTAGTAAGAAAGATTCGCTGTGGGTTAAGTGGGTTCATTTGTATAGGATCAAAGATAGAAACATTTGGTTCAATGTCTGTTCTGAACATGGAGCATGGAGTTGGAATCAGATTTTAGAGCTTCGTGATAAGATTCGTGATTTTGTTGTTTATAAATTAGGTAATGGCAGGAGTTGTTCTATGTGGTTTGATAAGTGGCATACTAATGGTCCGTTATGTAAACTTATCACTCATAGTTTCTTAAATGAGCGTGGTATTGATGTTAAAGATAAGGTTGCTGATTGGATAGATGTTAATGGGTGGAAATGGCCACTGGAATGGAATACTCTATTTGGTGAAGTTTTGAATGTCCCGGTGCCTGTTTTATTAGATGACTGTGAGGATAAGGTTTTATGGATTAATAAGAAGAATAAGGATGTTTTATTCAGTGCCAAGGAAGCTTGGAAAGCGTTAAGGGTTGATAGTCCTAAAGTCATTTGGCATAAGCATGTCTGGTTTAGCCAATGCATTCCTAGGCATGCTTTTGTTCTTTGGATGGCAATGAGAGGTAGGCTTAAAACCACCGATGTGATTTCCAAATGGTTTAATGTTTCTAGCACCTTATGCCCTTTGTGTAAAAATGATGATGAGAGTCATAATCACTTGTTTTCAAATGTCGCTTTTCTAAGTTAGTTTGGGAAAACCTTAAACAGTTATGCAAACTGGATGATGTTTCTTGTATTTGGGCTGAGATTGTTTCGGGAATATCGGTTAGAGTTGCTAATAGTTCTATTTGGAGTGTGGTTCAGAGGTTAGTTTTTGGGGCTGCGGTTTATTTTATATGGCAAGAAAGAAACATTAGGATATTCCAGAATGATTTTAGAACTGATGAGACTGTGTTTAAGATCATTGTTGATACTGTTAGACATAAACTTATGGGGTTGAAGATTAAGCGTTCTTTAGAAGTGGAGAATGTTGCTAGAATTTGGAAGATCCCGGTGAAAGGTATTCTAAATGGTGTTAGTATGGGTCAAAATGGTGATGCTAATGGTGTTACGTAGTCCTGGTTTTGTCCTTATTCTGCACAGGTTGTTATCTTGTTGGGTGCAGAATATATTGTGTTGGTGTTTCGGTTTTGATGATTATTGGATTATATGCAACTGGCTATGCACTACAGACTATAAGTTTAAGCTCTGCTACCGGTTTGCTATTCGAGGTAAGTGGTTGGGTAGACTATGCACCATGAGTTTAAGCTTCTTTTCTGCTACCGCCTTTTGTTTTTGGAGGTGTTCTTTCGGGTATAATGTTCGATGTGGCATCTTTTGGATTAGTTTGGTCACCACACAAGATTGGTCTTTATTCAAAGTTAAGAGCGATCCGTTAATGATCGTGTACTTGGTATTGTGTTTGGAACCCTCGTAGCAATTATTATTGTGCTGATGCAGTTTACCATGTGTTCTTTTGCATGCTGGTTGATCTTCATCATTGGGTTTGCTGGTTTTGTTTGGGCACTGGATTTTGGAGCAGTAACCAAATTTTTGACCGTGGTGATGATATTTTAATCAATTACAGGTTCTCTATTTACAGGCTATGCACTTCAGGTGAAAGCGGGAGCTTTGGGATGTTTTCTTATTATGTATTTGGTGTAGTTGAAGTTCCAGGTATGTTAAGTAAGCGCTTTCTTTGGTTCTTTGCAATTAGCCTGTGCCGGTCTGGTTTTATTGGCATTAGATGGTGGTTTTGCAATTGGCTATGCACTACAGATAGTATGATTAAATTCTGCTACCGCCTCGCTATTTGAGGTTTGAGGTTAAGTAGGCTATGCACTGTAATTGAGTCTTACTATCTCATACCGCCTCTTGTCATGGGTGGATAATTGGATGGCTAACAAGATTATGGTCAAATGTCATCCATGGACTTGGTTCTATTTTTGTACTAATGAGGGCCTGTTGAGGACTATTAGTTATATGAATATTATCAAGTTCCATGGTTTTGACATTTTTGACTATTTTCCTCTGTGGTTTCCCTTTTGTTGGTGTAATGAACTGGTTGTGGTTTCTCTCAAACAGTTTCTTATGAGTTTAATGATTAGTGAGACTGTTTTAAGTTTCGCACTGTGTCTCATATGTGGTTTGGATATGTTGGTCTTTTCATTGTTAGATTTGGTTTGGTTTCGTGTTGGGGTATGGGGTTGTTTGGAACAGTTGGAGTTGGGGCTTTTTGACTATGTTACTTACTACTCTAACGCAAACATATCTTGTACTCTTTTTCCTTGTTCAAAGTTTTCCCACGTGGTTTTTATTTGGCAAGGTTTTTAATGAGACAAGGTATTTGGGTGATTGATTGCTATGATGATTCATCCTATCTCTTGGTCGCTATCAAGTATAGGCTACTCAAGATCTAGATGGTTGATGGTTTTTGCCGCATGTCTTCTCGCTAATCGCTTTCGCTTCTCTTGAATATCGCCTTTGCATCTTGGCTTTCTTAAGTTATCTCATATGGTGATGTTTGGATATGCTTTGGTTGGTCCCTTAGTATACTCCATGATTCAGAGTATGATGGTATCTCTTGATCAAGCTTGTTATTGTTTGTAATGGCTGGTGTTTGGGGGTTGCTTGTTTTTGGTGTCATTTCTTTAGTTGGTTATCTTGTTATTTTGTCATTAGCAGCTTTGTTTATTGTTTTGTGTTGTTGTCCATTTTTATTTCCTAGGCAAGGAAAGATCTACTTAGGGGTTGTCCTTGTAGTATCTTTTTCTTGTGCTATTCCTTGTACATAACTTTTTCCATTTTATTTAATGTATTTTACCTTTATAAAAAAAAAAAAAAAAAAAAATGTTTGTTAGTAACTTACTAATTACCCAAATTACCACAATTAATTTGTTATCCAATCAAGGCTATTAATTAAAATATCGTCCAATTCCAAATAACAGATACGTACCAATGATTCACCGTTAACCAAATAATTATACGTTAGTCCAACTTATTATCTGACAACACTTACTGGTTCCGTACATTATTATAACACTAGCGGATATCAACCCATTATTAATAATCAAAACCGACTACCACTTGTTTGACAATACTTTAGGACAAAACAACGGTTTACAAAAGTCTTGACCCAAAAGTGTGACACGAGACTATGTACCCTTCGACATCATCAAAACCGATATAACCCATCAACTAGTTATGACCAAGAACACATAAAATGATAAAAATGCAAAAACACATGAACATGACACAACACATGATACCAACACACTATTTTACATGTTTTATTAGTTTTAAACGCGTTTTAGACTCGTGTTCATCAAAACCCAACCATGGAACTCACATTCAAGAGACAAAAGGTCTCGTTCGTGACTCCCCGACTTAGTTATACTAGCACCACATCCTCTACATCCCAAATCATTCCCACGGCTACTACTAGCGTGAAAGCTCTAAATCTAGTGGTGAGATTACGCAAGGAAATTGCGTAACTATGTGAAAGGCATAGTGCGTGTGTAAGAATGAGGAAATGCTTCATGTATGTGTATAAGCATGAGGACATGATCATAGTGTGTGCATAAGCATGAGGACATGCTCATAGTGCGTGCATAAGCATATGGAAATGCTTATGGTGAGCTACTAAGATAGGCAGACTTAAATCGTCTACTAGCGGGGCACACATTCGACAAGTGTGCCAACAAACAATTCATCAAATAAGCCATAAACATCTCATCATTTATCTCATCAATCAATTCGTCTAATGTATTCTCAATCAACTACATCCTTAAAGAAGTCATACGCGAGGCGTCAGCTTGGCAGGCAGGCACGTGGCGATCGTAGGGTTAAGTTTTCGAAAAAAGTGGTTATCGGCTAGGTTTTGAAAATACCCAGTTCTCTATAACCTTGGCTCTGATACCAATCTGTAACACCCCCAAATTATGGTCCAGCGGAAGCATACGAACCTTTGGGTGCTACTATCTTGGTATCACAACATAAGGTACAAACAATGGTTTTTATTCTAGTTAATTAGAATAAAATACATGATTGAAAACGTTAAGTTTTCATTACATGAAAATAGTGCGGAAATAGGCCCAAAAGTTAATTAAAGCGGTCCCGATTATTCATCAGAGTCGCCTATGACTATGCCCCTTGTCAAGCGTCTTCCAATAGTGAGCTATCGTCTTAAACCTGAGAACACATGCTAAAAAGGTCAGCTTACGTTGGTGAGTTCATAGAGTTTAGTTACAAAAGCAATAGTGGACCTGATAAAGTTTAATTGCTATGTGCGACTTAGGCAGACATATAGTACACATTCCAATCAACAATCAATCCAATTAATAATCCAACACACAATCAAGATCTCAGTAGGGCCCCAATCGACTCTATCCAGGAACTACGCTATAGCAAAGCTTAGAACAATCCTACCCTGGTCTAGGTCGGATACATATGTCTATTCTTTGCTAGGCATCACGTTATATCATATGAATGCTACCCTAGTCTAAATCAACAATTGTTGCATGTCTAACCTTACCTAGTCAATAGATTAGCAATCCAAAAGAGTAGTGGCAGGTCCAAGAAATAGTTTGTATTCACATAAAAACAATAGATCACAATCCACAAATCAAATATTCCAAACAATAGTTATTCTCATATAACGTTCACGTATCCAATTATAGTTGGTTAAAAGCAGCATGTATTTTCCCCCAAAAGAGTTATGAAAACCTTTGAAAAGAGGGGCTATGAAACTCACCTTAGCCATAGTAATGCACTATTCACTATTGACACGACTGACATCTAAGGCTAATCTCCACAACATCCAGAAGAAGGTACGACGAGTACGATAGAATAGAAACGACGCAACCTAATGCATATACGCTTATCTCAAAATACCGCTCGTGGATTATTCGTATCATTACTTTCAAAAGTCCATTATCGTTCCCAAAAGTTTATAATTAATATCTCAAAAGTTTAGTTTTAACGTTTCGTGTGGTGGTAAGAAACATAGATGCGACGTACAACTCACGCGAAAGAAGAGAATACATCGACACAATCGAGAAATACTAACTAGAACGTAAACCAAAAAGGAAAAGATATCGACAAAATCAAAAAATACTGACAATACTCAAGCTAGTCAAAGACTAGGAAATGATGACATCTCTTTATGACACATAAATAGGTTAACTTTCGATAATTTCCCCATAATCCCAAACGTACATGTTTATCATAAAAGTTAAGTTCCATTTATCGCTTAATTAATAAAGGTTTCTCAATTGTTACTCGTACTTATACAAGTTTATTAAAAAGTACTTGTTATACGGTATATTAAGTAGTGTATTATAAACGACGCATTCGTTTATTCAGCGTTTCCAAAACATTACGTCATTAATAAATTGTTTTATCAAAATAACCGTTCTCAACAAGTTTATAGAAGTTAACATGTATTTATAAATCACGAGTTACTATCGTAGTTAATAAGGGTTTATAGTAAATAAAACCGTATTCATTGACAATATATATCTAATTATCTCGTTATTAGTTAATACGTGACAATAAAGCATCTAGACTCGTTGCGAATCAGATATATTAAATGCACGTCTAGTCTAATATATCATATTCGGTTAGATCAAATCGTTTAATAAAGTTTAACTCATAATCAATATAACCCGTATATCAAATGCTACGTCAAGTTTATAAATCGTATCAAACCTTATAACGTCTACGTATCCGATACTAATTATTAATCACGTGTTAGTTCTTAATGTTTACCATCCTGTTTTATAATTACTTATTCCTTATTCGATCAAGTCTAATATCGTGCATTGTGATAGTTTTATTCCGTTATAATTGTATAAGTGATTTGTTACCAAATCATGTCGTTAAGTATTTATATAATATATATAGTTAACCAAGGTTCGTATTACAAGTTTTAGCCGCTTACTCACATCTTTAACCATTTCCTTAGTATTCGATATTGTTATATAATTAACTCGTTACGTTTTTCCAATGATACCATTGTCTATACCGGTTACTACTTTACTTGTTTCAATATTCTTCGTAAACTATTTACAACATTTTACCAATTATTGAGTCTAATTCGAGTAATATCCGTAATCCCATATCCACACATATAGTAAGACTAATTATCATACTAGTCCATTTTACCATGTCATAACCATCTCGAACCAACCCACAAACCGACGCTTACACGTATTACCAATAGACCCGAAACCCACTGAGTTGACTCACCCGAGTCGACACAACTCGATGCCCTAACACAGTTTCAAAACAATTAATCATCTCCACAATTTGACTTGTACTCTAACTTATCCAATCGACCTAGACATGGGTCATAGATCCGACCCGCGACTAGGTTTCTAACCCGACCCAGTTACATATCCAAAACAGACAACACACATGAACTTGACAAGATTTTAGTCGGGTCTGACCCGAACCCGTTTTCTAAAATGAATCATGTACGAGACTACCATGAGTCTAACACCCATCGAGACCCCAATCAGAAATCACAAACACTTGTTCCTCAATCGATACCACACAAAACCATTTAATAACATGTTTTTATTTGTTTTAACAACGAAATATAATACGAATATGTATACAAAAACGTCACAAAAAAATATAAATATATGTATGATAAAAAGAGTGGGTCAAGGTGACCTAACCCAAACCCTAATCCTATCATGGCAGTCGGCGGCCAACCATCAACACTATTCGGATATGATTAACTATCCTCTATTGATTCTAATGCTTCATAACGTTCAATTATTACTGTTTACTCATTTGATTGTTCTTTATTTGGCAGTGGATCATCTAGGGTTTAGGGTATCGGTTTTTTTTTGTTGGTTTGTGTCGCTTGCTGTCTTGTGTCTATTGTTGCGCTTTAATTCTTCATCATTTATTTACATCATTCATGGAGATCGGTTCGGGCTTGTTTGATTTGTTGTTGAAACCCTATTTTTTTAGGGTTTATTTTATTTCTTTTTGCCTAATCGTGGTTCTACGTATGCTTGATTCTCTTGCTGCTGCAAGGGTTGGATTGGTGTTTTAGGGTTTCATTTGGTTTAGGTAATGGAAAGTGGTACCTCGCATGGGGGTGGAGCGGAGGATACAAGTTTATTGTTGCGTTCTTTGGCAAATAAGATTAAAAACATAGATGGCCGCATGATTCCTTCGACTAAGCAGACTAGTCCTTGGCGTCAAGCTATGAGAGTCATTAAGCAGGTGGGTGGTGATTCTGAGATTCGTGACTCACAACAAAGTGCTGAATTCAGTTCTGGTAATCCAAAACCTTCGTATATTAATGTTATGAATGCGGATACGCAACAGAACGAGAGAAAGAAAGTGTTTTTTCCTGATGATTTGCATTCTGTGATTGGTGATCCCCTTCAACATATTGAATTGAGTATTACATTGCACCTGAATACTCCAATGTTGCTATTGGATTAGATGTTGATACAAATGTTTTTGTTGGTAGTAATACTCTTGTTGGGCCGCATGTTATGGAGCAAGCCAATGTTATTAAAGAAGGTGAACCTGCTAATGTGCATGAAATGGAAAGGGTTGATGTGGATGGGTTGCCTAATAAGTTGCTCAATGAGAAAGAGCACGTTGCGATCCTTGCTGTTAATAAGTGTACGCCTGTTGTATTGGGTCAGGCTAACAAGGGTGTTGCCCCTTGTAGGCCTCTACCTTCCATGCATAACAGCTTGAAGAAGCTAATTTCGTATGCTAATGTTATTCAGCTTAAAGCTAGCAAATGCAAAGCTAACTTCCGAGCTTTGGAAGCTGAAATTAGATGCGAAGGAGCTGAGCTTGCAATACCAATTACTGTTGTTACCGAGATTAATAATTAGTTTGGACATACTTTATATGGTTACTTTCTTGGTAAGCGGCTTGCATTCCTGGTTGTGGAATACTATGTTAAGAATGCATGGGCAAAGTTCGGGTTTAACAAGGTCATGATGAAAGCCAATGGTTTCTTTTTCTTTAAGTTTGATACCCAAAAAGGATTAGCAGATGTTCTCGAAGAGGGACCATGGATGATTAGGAACACTCCAATAATTCTAAAAAAGTAGACGTTGAACACTAACCTATTGAAGGAGGATCTTACTCACGTCCCGGTTTGGGTTAAACTTCATGATTTCCTTATGGCTGCGTTTTCGGAGGATGCTCTTAGTCTCATCGCGACAAAACTTGGTAAGCCTATAATGCTTGACTCTTTTACTAGTACGATGTGCATGGAGTCTTGGGGTCGTTGTAGTTTTGCTCGTTGTCTTATAGAGGTTATAGCTAATGAAAAGTTGAAGGAAAGTGTAACCGTAGCTATACCTTTGCTTGATGGTGATGGGTTTACCATTGAAATGGTGCGGGTCGAATACGAGTAGAAACCTCCTAGATGTTATACTTGTAAGGTTTTCGGCTACACTAGTGACTCTTTCTTAAAGAATGTTCCTAAACAAGCCCCTAACATGGAGAAAACAAGTGATGATTTTCAAAGGGTAGGTAAGCGCCAAACTGGTAAATCTGGTGGTGCGAAAGGAGAGGGTAAATCCGGGTTTTATGTTGGTTCCAAGGTTCAATATATTCCTAAAGCATACTCAAATCCCTCCTATGTGGCTACTTCTAAGAGTAGAAATAATAAGTCAAGAAATGTTGATGTCAACGTGGATTCAAATGGGTCCAAAAAAGGCAAGGAAGTAATTGGTGCGACTTCTAATAATTTTTTCAATACATCTAATAAATACAATGTTTTATCCGATGATTTTGCTACCAGATTTGAAGAAGCTAATGTGAATGATAAGGCCTCGAGCTCTAGCAAGATTCAGGTGGACGTGCAAACGGATAAAATCAAGGTTGATGATCCTTTTGTGGAGGTGGAAACGGAAAGTGAAGATGAAGTGTTTGAGAACTAGTATGATGTTACTAATTATGTGAATTCAACGAGCTTCAAGGCTAAGAGTGGTTCTTCAAGAGACTTCAAGGTTCAGAGCCGCAAAAAGAATTAGATAGTTGTGTATGTTTATGGCATGTCATAAACATATCTTATTATTTTTCTTTTTAGCCGGTTGTTTATCTTGTTAGCTTTGGTTCTTGCATGTATGCTGCGTTTGTTTTGTTTGTTAGCCCTGACCGGGCCCAGGTGGGGGATTCTCCCTCATCCATTGTACTTAAATGTATTTTTGGTGTAATATATATTTTACTAGGCGGAAGGCCTTTACCCAAAAAAAAAGAGTGGGTCGTGTTTTACCAAAAGGTTGAGAGGAAGAATCAGATATTTGATGGTGTCTTTCACGAGTACAACTCGTGACCAACCAAGTTTGGACCCTTAATACTCGTTATCTTTAGAAAACCCTAGGACAGGAATCTAAAATTTTAGATCTAGGGCGCGTTAGGGTGTTTGAGGGTGCGTGTGGTATAGAAATAGAGCCACAAGATCCCGATCTACAAGATAGGATAAGCGGTGTTGATGTTGGAGGTGGCCGAAAGTTGGGCAAACTCCGGTGACGGCGCCAGAACTAGGGGTGAGCAATGGACCGGATGGACCGGACCGACCGATAAAACCGACCGGACCGAACCGAAACCGACCGGACCGATGGACCGGCGGTCCGGTCTCGCTCTAGGATTTTGCCGAATTCGGTCTCGGTCCGGTCCGGTCCGGACCACAAACCCGAAATTTAGCCTTGTTGGACCGGACCGACCGACGGACCGACCGAGACCGGACCGGACCACATTCGGTCTCGGTCTCGGTCTAGGGTTTTTGCCGGATTCGGTCTCGGTCCGGTCCGGTATTTCTCGGTCCGGTCCGGTTTTCGACCGATGAGCACCCCTAGCCGGAACCCTAGATGGGTGGCCGAAAAATGTAGAAAGAGAAATAAGTGTTATGTGTGTGTGTTTTTATAGAGAGAGAAAGTGGGAGGTGAAAATGAGAGAGTGGGGAGTATAAGATTGGCATGTCTTTCTTTTGTGGTATGTTTGGTTGTTGCACTTTAGGTGCGTGTCTTTCGCCCATGTAACGGACCGAGATAAGAGATTCACTCTCATCCGTTGTACTTAAATATTTTTTGGTTAATATATTTTACCAGGGTGAAGCCCTTTTACCCAAAAAACATTATTATACTAATCCACTAACACTTATTTAATTAATTACGAGGTACGGATTATTCCGGTCATATATTGTTTTACTTTATACTTTCACCAAAGCCAACACTTATGAGTCGTTACAGATAAATGTTTTCGAAACGTACATTACCACACAGTAAGCAAGAAATACACAAACACTTTGAAACTTGTAAAATTTTCAAGTGAGTCAATACTTTTAATACACGAGTAGTGTGCTAAGCCTTACCATACTGATCTAGGTCGTGTGTCGGAGCGGTCGTACCATATCTTTTGATTTTGCTAGCAGCTTGCTACTGTTTTGAGGTGAGTTTATAGCCCTATTTTTTCATCTTAACTGCTTTGTAAACTGTGGGCTGAGAAACATGCAAAACTGTTTTCATGGACCAAAAACTGAACTTTTGTCTTTACACAATAGTACGCGGATAGCCTAAGTATGTATGATACCACTATGCCCACTATCATGAACCGTCAGTTCCTGCGGGAAGCTTGATTGTTATAAATAGATCTATTGGGGGTGACTCCCCTGTTTTTTTTGGGTAAAGGGGAGTAATCCTGCACCCTGGTAAAATATATTAACCAAAACGTTTAAGTACAACGGATGAGAGTGAATCTCTCACCTCGGCCCGTTACATGGGCAACAGACACACACTAAAAGTGCATTTTAACCAAATATATTACATAAGAAAGACATGCCAATCTTATGAACTACCAAACAATCAAAATTACTTCCTACCGTGACCTAAGAGACTAACATCATACATGTCACATATCCTCCAAGTGTCTCGTAAATCGTAGACTTGAGCAAAGATAATCATCAAAGTCATCAAGCTCTAGTCCCCACCTCCCCAGACGCCAAAATGACACCATAGGGTTATCCGCCCAAAACCTCATCCTCTTCACTATCGTAACAAGTCACATTCCCGACTTTAGAGAACGGATTACTTACTCTAGTAGCGTAATAGTCATAGTCTCCTGAGGCTTAATAGGTGCATCAATATCAACACGAGATTCCTTTCCCTAGAACCATCCATACTTACTTCCTTAGTACAACCAGAAGAATTCCCAATCTTCGCCTCATCATTAGTAGAATCAACCACATTACTTGGGATGCCCGTGTCATCTTGCACCTCCAGAGTCCCAAAAGAGTTAGATGTAGTAATAGGTGTACCTTTAGCATTAACACTAGCAGCTTCCGGTGGCTTCATCTTAGCAACATATACCTGCTTCCTAGGTGCAAATCTAGGACCCTTACCCATATTAATACCACTAGACATCTTCGCACCTTTGGGTTTGGCTTTCCGATTCTGCACCACCTTAAAACCATCATCAAGTTCTTCCATAGTCGAGGTGGGAGCGGCATCATTATGCTCCTTAGTACTCTTAGGACAACAAGCAATAACATGCCCAAACACTTTACATTCCGCACAATGTGGAGGCTTCCATTCATATTCCACCTTAATACATGCCATAGTAAAACCACTATCGTCCTTTTTAGGGATCGCCATAGTCACCACATGCTTTAGCTCAGATTCTGATGATAATTCCACAAGAGCACGTGCAAAACTTATGCGACCCCATGAATCAACACACATGGAACTAGTAAAAGCATCCAACATAATCGGTTTACCCACCTGAGTATCGATTAAGCTCAACCCGCTTTCCGAATATGCAAGCAATGGCACATTATGCAATTTAATCCACACGGTACTTTGGTAACCTCACTTTTGGACAATAACACATCGAGTCCATTTGGTGAGGATGATAGGAGAATTACTTAATAATCCACGGGCCCGTTGAAGAACATTCTCAACACCTGCTTAGAATCAAACTTAAAAGGAAAACACCATCATCATTCTTCATAAGTTTCTTTAACCCAAACTTACCCCACGACAGTGACGTAGTTTTGGACCAATGGAAAGGCAATATTCTTGCCAACAAAGAAGCCAACAAGAGTATTATCATATCGGTTGAACACACCCTCCATAGCAGCCTTAGGAAGAACCGTATCATGATTATCAACACGATTCTCATTAACCAGAGGTCGAAAATTAACCTTCCTAGTGACACGTTCTGGACTTAAAACATTTGCAAAGGAGGTAGTTCCCATCTCGCCCATGTTAGTGGTTTTAGGCACATTATCACTAGCATACACATTAACACCAGAATTTGAAGCCTTTTCCGCATTCTTATTAGTAACACCTTGCATTGCTTCCTCAAACGACTTGCAAGCATCTAAGACCACCTGATCAATACCATTCTTGTTACCCACTTCACTAGAGGCTGATTTGCTTACAATGGGGTCAAAAGAATTAGTAGGACCAGCCATATTGTCACGATCGATGTCACATCCATGTGGGTGTTTGCATAACCGTCAGACATCTCCGCCTAAAGAGGTACCACTATCAATACCACCGCCACCAATAATACCACTACCATGTCCACTTGAATCACCCCATCCCTTGACTTAGTAGCGTGGGGGCATGTGAAACCGCTTCACATGCTCAATATTGACATCCAATGATGTAGTATTAACCACTATAGGTGTCGAAACATTATGGGCAGCAGTGCATCAACAATGATTCATAACAATCGAGTCGAACCTAGGATCACGCCAAACCCGCATAGTTTTCCTAGGTCGAGACACATCGAATTCCCAGTGTCGAGACCCTTTAACCGCTGCATTCGAAAGCACAAAGCATCCGTGTCCACTTTAGCGATACCAGAAAAACTCGTACTCTCGGGTGCATTCACATTGTTAAACTGATTATCCATCTTACTTATCTGATTTCCATCCTTGTACCCAATGTTACCATCAGGTTTAGAAGCATTAGAAGCACTATTATTAAGGAAGCCTTTCTCCATCTCTCAAAAATCCCACAAACCACAAAAAAACAAATGGCTAACCACAAAAAAAACGAACCAGCGTCCAGCAGAATTACAAAGAAAGAAACCCTAACTTAACGTTAGGGTTTAGAGCGCATGTATCATAAACCTAACCCATAAATTAGAAGATAGAATAATTGAATAGGGACAGGACCATGCACGTGAAGCCAATCAATAACAAAGATTGAGTATATATGAGATATATTAAGATAATGGAACCATGCACGAAGATACCCAATATACTGAAGCAAAACGAAAAGCGAATATTTGTATAACACCGACCCACTAATTGAATTAACCAATAGAATTATTAACCTTGCCACTAGCGTGAAGAAGATTAATAAATTAAGGGTTAAAAATCGAATGATAGAGATTCGTAGGTTTTGTGTAATCGCCGGTCGCCAGAGATAAACTTTTAGGGATTTTTTTTTTCAAAATTAAACAGCCGCTACCCTTAAAAGTAATACCGCATACGAACTCGTATCGCATATCCAAGAACAGGTAGAGAGGACGAATTGTAGTGATATAATGGCCGGAAAATAGAGGTGGCGGCTGCCGGAAATCTCAACAATTTGAATTTTGGTAATGTAAACTTTTTAAAATGGATTTGAAAATCCGTTCTCTATATCTGTTTGTTGTGATTACCAATTTAGTAGCACCCATGACATGTATGCTTTCGCTAAACCAGATTTTGGGGGTGTTACAAAAGACTCCGATCATGTAATGGACAGTTGCTCTTATCAAGTGTTCAAGCATTAATGGACAATGATTCGCCATGTAAATGGAAATTACTCTCATCAAGTGTGCAAGAGTTTAGGGACAACGACTCTCATCAAGTAACGGAACACTTCTCTCATCAAATGAGCCTTTAGGGACAACGGATCTCATCATGTAAGGGATAATTGCTCATATCAATTGTGAAAGCATTCAGGAAAACGACTCTAATCATGTAAAGGTCAATTGCTCTCTTCAAGTGAGCAAATGTTTTGGATAATGGTCCTCATCAAGTAACGGACAATTTCTCTCATCAAGTGAGCCTTTAGGGACAACGACTCTCATCATGTATGGAAAATTAATCATATCAAGTGTGTAATAATTCAGGGTTAATGACTCTCATCATGTAAAGGTCAATTTCTCTCTTCAAGTGAGCAAGAGTATAGGGGCAATGGCTCTCATCAATTAATGGACATTGCTCCCATCAAGTGAGATTTTAGCAAAAATGCCTCTCATCATGTAAGGGGTTATTGCCCTCATAAAGTGAGCCTTTAGCAACAATGGCTCTCATCAAGTAACGGACAATTTCTCTCATCATTGATCCTTTAGGGACAATGGCTCTCATCAAGTAAGGGATAATAGCTCTTACCATGTGTGCAAGCCTGTTTTGCGTAGTTGTTTTCTCTCCCTATGGGGGAGAGAAAACCCTAACCAGCCGCCACCTCAAAAAAGGCTTTTCGTTCGCCATTCTTATC
The DNA here is from genome assembly GCA_022545495.1 of Chrysanthemum lavandulifolium. Classification (NCBI taxonomy): domain Eukaryota; kingdom Viridiplantae; phylum Streptophyta; class Magnoliopsida; order Asterales; family Asteraceae; genus Chrysanthemum; species Chrysanthemum lavandulifolium. The sequence goes on from CM040244.1 coordinate 118,947,075, forward strand.
CTTTTTCGGTCGTTTAATCCTTCCCTACCTGTTCCTTATTGATTATGATCTGGTTAGGGTTTATATGGGTGGGTTTTGAATTGAGCCTTTTGGAAGAAACCCTAAAAGGGCGTGATCAGGCCATCACCATAACAAGATCTGATCTGGTCTTGTACATTCGTTTTTCTTATAATCTTTTTGAGATTGTTGGTAAAACGTTTTGTTAAGGATCTGATTGTTTTCTTTTGATGTGGCGGCTGCTGTTATTGGTTTATATCATTATGTAATTGCTCTTTTATAGATGGAAGGGGGTCGTAAGTCGTAACCCTAATTTTCTCTACATGATAATGTTGGCAGCTCCTTTATTTCAATGTCAATGATTAATCCTAATATTAGGGGTTCGTTGTTAATGTTTTCGTTATCTTGTTCAATCCTAGAAGGGGGTAATAAGTCGTAACCCTAATTTGTCTTGGAAGTTACGAGGTATAACGATGATGATGTGGTGGTCATTCTTTGATTACCCGCGCAGAATGCTACACCAAGCCTATATTGTAGGTGCGGCTACATACAATGCTCATTAGCCTTTAGGTATTTCATTGATGGTCTGATTGGATTCGACTCATGTTATTTGTTATGATGTGATGACCATTTAGAAGTTAGTGGTGAAGCTATTGGAAGCTTACTGTGTTTCGTCTTATGTGGTTGCATGAAGACTGTTTGGAAGTTTTATGTCGGATATAAGGCTCACATTTTTTGTTTACTGGAGCAAAGTTTTGGTTGGCTTTGTGATCAATATAATATCCGCATAAATAGTTGGTACTTTTGGAAGTGGTTGTTGGTGTTGCACTCGCGGGATATGTATGGATGATTATTGAAGATAGAGTTGCTCACTATGGAAGTGGTTCTTCGAACCTTGGTTTATTACATTTAGTTGGTTTTCTAAATGTAATTATTTAGTTCAACCTTTAGCTATGTTTGTTCTGCTTTTTTACACCATTTGTTGCCCATGTAACGGGCTGAGGGCATGGGAGTCACCCATGCCAATTGTACTTAATTGTTTTTTGCGTAATGAATTTTATCGTGGTGAATTAACCCTTTTACCCAAAAAGATAATGGCTCTCATCATGTAAAGGTAAAATTCTAATATCAAGTGTGCAAGCATTCAAGACAACGAATCTCATCATGTAAAGGGAAATTGCTCTCATCAAGTGAGCAAACGCTTTGGGATAATGGCTCTCATCAAGTAATGGAAATTTTCTCTCATCAAGTGAGCCTTTAGGGACAACGACTCTCATCATGTATGGGAAAATTGATCATATCAAGTGTGCAGTTATTAAGGGTGAATGACTCTCATCATGTAAAGGGAAATTTATCTCTTCAATTGAGCAAGCGTATAGGGGCAATGGTTATCATCAATTAACGGATAATTGCTCTCATCAAGTGGGCCTTTAGGACAACGACTCTCATTATGTAAGGGATAATCACTATATCAAGTGTGCAAGCATTCAGGGACAACGAGTCTCTTCATGTAAAGGGAACCTACTCTATTCAAGTGAGCAAGTATTTATGGGCAACGGTTCTCAACAATTAACGGAAAACTGCTCTCATCAACCGAGCCTTTTTTAAAAATCGCTCTCATCTTGTAAAGGACAATTGCCCTCATAAAGTAAGCCTTTAGGGACAACGGCTCTTTCAAGTAACGGACAATTGCTCTCATCAAGTAAGCCTTTAGGGACAACGGATCTTATCATGCAAGGGATAATTGCTCTTACCAAGTATGCAAGCGTTTATGGATAACGGCTCTCATCATGTAAAGGGAAATTGCTTTCATCATGTGAGCAAGTGTTTAGGGACAACGACTCTCATCAAGTAACAGACAATTGCTCTCATCAAGTGAGCCTTATGGGGCAACGACTCTCATCATGTAAGGGACAATTCCTCTTATCAAGTGTGCAAGCAATCAAGGACAACGACTATCCTCATGTAAAGGGAAATTGCTCTAATCAAGAGAGCAAGTGCTAAGAGACAATGACTCGCATCATGTAATAGATAATTACACTCATCAAGTGATCCATTAAGGACAAAGACTCTCATCATGTAATGGATAATTGCTCTTATCAAGTATTCAAGTGTGCAAGCATTAATGAACGATGACTCACATCATGCAAATGGCAATTACTCTCATCAGGTGTGCAAGAGTTTAGGGACAACGGGTCTCATCAAGTAACGGACAACTGCTCTTATCAAATGAGTCTTTAGGGACAACGACTCTCATCATGTAAGGGATAATTGCTCATATCAAGTGTGCAAGTATTTAGGACAACGACTCTCATCATGTAAAGGACAATTGCCCTCATCGAGTGAGCAAATGTTTTGTGATAATGGCTCTCATCAAGTAATGGAAAATTGCTCTCAAAAAGTGAGCCTTTAGGGATAACGACTCTCACCATGTATGAGAAAATTGGTCATATCAAGTGTGCAATCATTCAGGGTCAATAACTCTCATCATGTAAAGGGCAATTGCTCTCTTCAAGTGAGGAAGCGTATAGGGGCAATAGTTCTTTTCAATTAACGGACATTGCTCTCATCAAGTGAGCTTTTAGCGAAAATGCCTCTCATCATGTAAGGGGCAATTTCCCTCATAAAATTAGCCTTTAGGGACAACGAATCTCATCAAGTAACAGACAATTGCACTCATCAAATGAGGCTTTAGGGACAAAGGCTCTCATCATGTATGGGATAATTGCTCTTAATAGGTGTGCAAGCATTTATTAACAACGGCTCTCATCATGTAAATGGCAATTGCCCTCATCAGGTGAGCAAGTGTTTAGGCGCAACGACTCTCATCAAGTAACAGACAATTGCTCTCATCAAGTGAGCCTTATGGGGCAACGACTCTCATCATGTAAGGGACAATTGCTCTTCTCAAGTGGGCAAGCAATCAAGGACAACAACAATCCTCATGTAAACAAAAATTGCTCTCATTAAGAGAACAAGTGTTTAAGGACAACAGCTCTCATCATGTAACGGACAGTTGCACTCATCAAGTGAGCCTTTTAGGACAAAGACTCTCATCATGTAACTAACAATTGCTCTTATCAGGTGTGCAAGCATTAATGGACAATGACTCGCATCATGTAAACGACAATTGCTCTCAATAAGTGTGCAAGAATTTAGGAACAACGGATCACATCAAGTAACGGACAACGACTCTCATCAAGTGAGCCTTTAGGGACTACGACTCTCATAATGTAAGGGATAATTGCTCGTATCAAGTTTGAAAGCATTCAGGACAACGACTCTCATTTTTTGTCGCCACCTAGAGAGAGATTCTATCTTCTAGTTATAAGTAGCTTCACTATGTTTTACATGTTTTATTCAGTATACATATTTCTTTAGATTGTTCATGCTTTCAAATGATACATTGCTTCTAAAACTCTGTTATCTAAACTCAATGTAAAATATTTGTAAGTACCAAACCACAACATTCAAAAATCTCTCTTCACAATTTCTCACACCACTCGAACGTCTAGCTACAGTAATCCATCTTTTTAAAATCTTATTTAATCTAATACCTCCGAATTTACAATTAAAAAAACAAAATTAACATTCATCTCTCAAAAGAAGAAGATAACCTCAGAAAATATGTATAGCGTCGTCCTTGTGATCATTGTCATTTCTCTTATCACACTCATCTACCCAATGATCAAGCTCATGCATGGAGCATTGTATTTTGTTCTAGGTATTTATGTTTTATCATTTATCCAATCCTTTGTATTGCATTATGCATTGAAATGAATGGAATATGATTTTTGTTTCGTTTGCTTCATCTCATATTCATCTTTCTCTTTTTTGCGACTCTAGAAATTTCATATACGTGAATCCTCGCTTCTCTGAAACCACACCATAGACTTAGGACCAATAATTATATTAGCAAAATTTACATACTAATAAATATTAACAATTAGAATCAAACTTTACGTCAAAACTAAACAAAATAACTTTCTGCAATCACAGTTTAGCCGGATCCCTCAACGATAAGGTGCCGGATCCATTTTTCAAAGGATTCGGTAGATCCGGCATATCAACAAACAGTTTATCTGTTTGGTGATCACTGTGCACTTCATACTTTACTCTACTCCTCCCAGCTCTACCTAAAACTCACTCCCACTCTTCTTGGAGCCATATCATCATCTATCCTTGTAAACTAATCATCCTCGTAAGTAATAATATCTAATTCTAGGTTTTTAATTCTAAGCCACCGAGGTTGGATGTTTGTTTGATTTTTGACCATTCTGTTAATAGTTGCCCTAAGAAAGTTGTGACTAAGATTCGTTACTGGCCTTGGGATTCGTTGGTGGTTCATTGATTATTATTATTTGTTTACTGATTACGTTTGCTTGTCCACCGACCTTATTTGATTTATAATAGTTGATCGCATATAGTATTTTACTTCTTGGTATTATTATCACTTCAATCATTGGTGAATTTTGTCTCTTTGTATATTATGTGACGGATCAACTTACACGTATTTTAAAACCCTAACACTTTTGTTAGGGTTTTTTTCTTCATTACTGTTCATTAGCAACTTGTTTTATTTTTGCATGTTGGTCACTTTCTTTTTGGTGGTTTACGAATTTGTTTGTGGGTTTAGAGAGATGGAAAAAGGGTTTTTAATTAATAATAGTGCATCCAAAGTGAAGAAATCTGATGGCAATGTGTAAAAGGGTTAATTTACCCCGGTAAAATTCATTACACCAAAAAATATTGAAGTACAAAGAATGAGGGTGATTCCCTCATCTCAGTCCTTTAGGACACTTACAGACTCTCATATAAGAATGACAAATCATTCCTATAACTTAACAAAATGAAACTACCTATAATGACGTAAGTACATAATACATTACAATACTACTCAAGTAATTGCACTTGAGCCTTCTAAATCATTATGGCGGGACACATTTACTTCCACGAAGAATGCATGTAAAATATGGCATGAATGAGCACCCATATCATATGAATCCAATGACTTACCACAAGTCCAAGTATCCAGCCTTCAAGCTTGTATATACAAAGACTCGTACCAACACTAATCAACATTGCCACCAAGCAAAACATCCAAACGCAATATGTGTTTACCTGAACCAATGGAAAAATATCCACAAACATAATCTTGATCAATTAGAAGCATTGTATACCTATGCATACCAATACACACGTACACGAGATAAAGATCACCATATGCATAAAAATATATGCATCAAGATGACCAACACGCTCACTCGAGTAAACATGTATGAATGACCAGCAATCAAATCGACCTGGTCAGCACCAATGTATACGAATAATAACCTAATCCGAAACCAACAAATCTCGAATACTCAACATTAAGCCAAAAACTGATATACAACTTCCACTCGTGTTCAAGCTACCACATTAAACGACCAGCATAATCGTTACAAAAATGTAGCAGTAGAACAACCCCATTAGTACAACGTGTACCAAACATCATATGACCCAAATCACCATGGTATCTCAGTGAAGATCATTAGCGTACAGGACCCAACAATCATAGCGATAATATGCATGGTAAGAATGTAGAACAACATATCGGGTCACTCGTAAGAAGATAATAGGGTTCACCATAAGAACCCTAACGTCCAAACAAAAACAATTCTCAACACCACCAATCAGAAAATCGCCCTTAAGAACAGATCTGAGAAAGATACAACTAGGGTTTTGAACAAGTACCCTAACAACTTGAAGTCCAACTCTCAAAACCCACGGACCATGATTACAAAACCACAACAACACATAACCATAACCTAGGGCTTGTCGACTTCCAATAGCACATAACCACCCATCGAATCAGATCCACGCTAATTGCTATTATTATTACTAGGGATGAGCACGGCGCCATTTTGGTACCGTACCGGCACCGTATTTGATGTACCGAATTTTTTCCCGACCTAAATTCAAAGTCTCGATCCCGAACAGATCTTAAACCGGTGCTGTACCGCATCGATATCGGTTCGATCGGTTCGGATCAGTATCGGTTCCGCATCGGTTCGGCAGACACGGTACTAAAACGGTAAAGAACCGTTTACCTATTCAAATACTTAGAATCTTAATAAAAGATGGTATGACAATGGCCATTTTAAAATACTTAGAATGTTAATAAAAATATGGGTCCCAACTAATCATATATCAAAGGATGGTCATACTGATCATATATCTTGGTGGTACCCATTTGACAAATATCATATATTGTTATATACTGATCAAAGGTAGAACCAGTCACAAATATCATATATTGTTTAACAAATTAGATGCACTCATTTTAACCAATATACTACTCTATTTCAGCTTGTTCGTTACAAAAATGTTAGAACCAGTTCACTCTATTTCAAGATCGATTTGATAACAAGGACCGCACTATAAATGGGTGTTTGGCAAATTGAATTAAGTAGCAAAGAAATCCAACTACTTAAAGGTGTGTTTGGCCGTAAGTAACGAAAGTGTCTAATTACATTTGGCATATCCTGCTTTGACCCTTTTGACTCGTTAACCCATCATTACAAAGAAAATCCAGCTTTGACCATTATAATCAACTCTCAATAATCGGTTTATAATTAGCTACAATAAATCATTAAAATCACATTAAAGAACAACATACTCAAATTAAAAGAACAATATAATCGAAAACATTAAAATTCATCAAAATGACCACATCGATACACATTAAAGAACACATCGATTCACGTAGAACCATCTTACATAACTGAAAACATTAAAATTCAGTCAAAATTAAAACAACAACATAAAATTGAGTCAAAAACACATCAGATTCATTAAAATCACATTAAAGAACAACATATTCAAATTAAAAGAACAACATAACTGAAAACATTAAAATTCAGTCAAAATGAGCACATCAGATTCACAGCAGAATTTCCAAAAAATTACAGTTTGACCCATTCTTTCCGATACACTCAATCTTCCACACCTTCTTTCCGATTCTCTCGACTGTTTTGCTTGTTAATTCCATCTTCAATCTCTACACATACGACAATAGACAAGCTAAGTTAGGTACTTAACAAACATTAGAAATACATCCTTAAGAGAATATCAAAACTTGTTGTTAATACCTGTTGCAACATCGTCGTCGTTTAATATGTCTTCAATGTCATCTATTATAGTTTTTCTTGACTTTCTAACCCAATCTTGAGTGCATATCAATGCCTCAACGACCGGGTAAGACAAGTTAGTCCTATATGGGTCGAGGACACGACCTCCTGTGCTAAACGCCGACTCGGATGCCACAGTGGTTATTTGGATTGGCAATATGTCTGAAAAAAACAAATGCATCAGAAATACAATAACGTAAAATATAATGATAAAAAATAAATCTAAAAGTATATTAAATTACCTTTTGCCATTCGAGATACGATTGGAAATCTTGGTGCATTTAATTTCCACCATTCAAGAATGTCAAAGTCTCTTGTATACCTAATCCGTGGCTCATTTAGATACCTAGTTAACTCGCTTTCCGATTCAATGGAACCGGATTCTTCCAAATTCAAGAAGTCATACACAAAGTCATTACCACCTCCATATGCTTTACTAGATTCTTGATTCCTTGCTTGTTGAGAAGAACTTTTAGACCCAACCATATCAAACCTTGTTTTGTATGTTTTAAACAAAACTTCCATTCTTTGCACAACCTTTTTCACCATCTCACTTACCATGTCGGTAAGAGAATCATCGTCAATAGTATCTTCATATGACATGTTATACATAAGCATCGTTTTGAACCCATGTGAAACAAGACGCTGTTTCATAGTAGGGTCCAATATGGTGGCAAAATACATAAAGTCGTTAAGCTTATCAAACTTCCCCCAATACTTGTTATATTTATCAACCATATCATGAACCATCATACAAAAATCAGGTTTAGTCTCCCATTGATGAAGATGTTTGTCTACGTCCAGAATTTCTCCAAACAAAAGATGAGCTAATGGCTTTGAAGTGGATGAAATAAGTTCGGTTTTAGTTTTAAATTTATCTAAAAATTTAACAATTTCTTTGCAAGCACCAAAATCCGAGTGTTCAGGCATTCTATCAAGATCACGATAGTAAGAATCATCTACAAGTTCATATTTGAAAAACAATACTGAATATCCAAAATTGGGGTCTCCTCAACAATTGTATCATCATCATTTTTTTTTTGGATAAAAGGGTTAATTCACCCCGGTAAAATACATTACGCCAAAAACATTGAAGTACAAAGGATGAGGGTGAATCCCTCATCTCAGTCCCTTAGGACACTTACAGACTCTCCTATAGGAATGCAACATCATTCCTATAACTTACAATATAAGCGTGATGCACCACACTTATAACTAAACATCGACTACAACGATAAAAAGGATAAAAATAAATGCACTTCAAGTAGAAATACTTGAATCTTCAAGTCACCATAGTAGTCCAAACTTCCAGCGTCGTCCAAATATACAATATCATGGCCTCAAATTGAAGTACAATTCACAAGTTTCACACAACGGTTGGTGAGGGACTCTAAAACCACGGATAGAGCAGCAAGCTCAAAACTCGCTCCAAAAGTGTATGTTGAGATGCAAAACTGAACACCAATAAGAATAATCAACAAATACGTATAAACCAACGCACATCCACAATAGCAGCTCCTAACCATCAGTGACCACTCGTAGAAGTGGCTTGACATAAGTTCCAAGTTAGAATCTGCCAAAGAACGTAGTAACCCAAAACAACAATCCAACAGCAACACCATGCTAAAGAACTAGTTTTAGGACGATAATAGGGTTTAACAGAACCCCAACCTACATAACCAACCAGCATCAAAGTATAAACGAAAGCAACACCATGGAATCAGTTACCAAGGTCATTGTAGCCACAAAAGTATCACAGAATCACAACAAATGCGTGGAGACTATGATATCAAAACTAGGGTTTGTGAATAAGAACACCCTAGGAAACTTAACTTACCCTCTCTCCTAACCCACGAACCATGATAGAAAACTGATGCGGTAATCAACAAACCAACCCAAGAGCGGGTTTAACATGCACTTCACGATCAGATCCAGCATCACAAACCATTCAGAAAAAATCAAACGAAACCCTAATAGGTTCCATTCAATCGTTACAGCTCCAAAGCACCTCAGATAATAATCAAGCCCTAATAGGACTCGTTTATAGATTAAGCATAACCACAGATCATACCACATTCAAAATAAATGATTTATAAAGAATAAACCATCATGAATTAATTCAGGAACATGTGTAGATCTTAAACCGACCAAATATATATCAATAAAGCACATGAACACCATAGATCGAACCCGAATAGAGGACCAAATTAATGATCACAAGGATTTATAGTATATACAAGGTTAACGATCAAAGGCGGGATCGATTGGAAACCCTAGCAAAACGATTCTCTCAAAATCTGATTATAACAGATTTACTAGTAGCGATCTGATAAGGAGATGTAAAACACGAATGTTAGACACAACTAGGATCAAATCGTTACAAGAAAACATGTTATAATGGCCGGATTAGAGGGAATCGATATAACAATTTAGCATGTTAGGGTTTTAGCAATCGCCCACCCCTAGAGAGAGAATTTTAGGGTATTCCTAGGAACGTTTTCTTAAGCAAAAGGCTAAAGCTACACAAAGACAATATATACGCATTAGATTGATAGTAACCTAATATATACTACATTCATCATGTGATAACTGATAAATATTAAAGAAAAAAAAATATTCTTACCTCCATTTTCAATCTGTAACTTGATGAATGATGTTGATTATTTAAGATGATGATGATTTGGGTGATGTGTAAACTAGATGATTTTTTTTAAATGCCTATAGTTTACACATCACCCAAATCATCATCATCTTAAATTAATCCACTCACCAGAATATGTGTGATCACCAGAATATGAAAACCCTAAAAGGGTTTACTTTAAATGCCTATAGAAAAAACCCTAAAAAATAGCGATTAACCAAAAAGATATAACCGATAGACAGATAAATCCTTTAGGGTTTCAAAAAGTAGGGACAAATCAAAGATATTATGATATAAACACAGCATGCCACCTCTTAAAATGCACGGCCTATTAAATCAATTGCATACCGTAAGGTAGAGAGGCGATTCAATAGGATGATTTGGCCGGAAAAGAGGAAGAAGAGGTGGCGGCAAAGGCTGCCTGAAATCGCCCCTATGAGAGAGCTTTTAGGGTTTTTTATTTTGGAACAAAACTTGGTTTTGGGTAAATGTAACATTTAACTCGTTACGTGGGAATAAGAAGTGTTAATAATCAAAACTTGTGGAAAATGTAATTAAAAACAATGGCGCTATAAATAAAAATAACCGGTCACTAGTTATAAAATATACGAACCCGTGACTAGTAGTTCGGGAAAGTTTACAAAAAGTTTAACTTTGGTCCCCCGGGGTTTGCATATGGCCGGCGCCCCCCTTTGTTCCAAAATAATTATAATTTAATCCCCCCTCAAAAATAAAAATACCCATCTCACTCACACACACACACACACACACACACACATCCTCTCCCTCCTCATAACCCTAGCTCACACTTTCTCTTTCTACCACTCTCTAGCCGCTACCACCTTCTTCGGCCATCCACCACCACTACGCCGTGCGTGGATAGACACCACCACAATCAAAGCGTTCATCTCGTTTCCCTCTTTCTTTTGATATATATCACGCGCCACCCCCTACCATACCGCCACCCCAAACGCGAATAAACAATACTTTTGTATATGTTTTTGTGTTCCAAGTGTAGATCAGGAAGAAAGAAAGGTAAAGGAAACGAGTTGTACACTCATTAGATATTGTGTTGCCTCGTTTGAGACTTTTATCTCTCGTTCGCCCATTTTTGGTTGGGTTTAGATGGACACAAACACATAAACTAGTTTTAAAAGTAATAAAAACATAATAAGATGAATTGGAATCGTGTGTGTCATGTCGGGTCTCACGTATGCATTTTTATTTTGTTGTTTTGATGTTTTGATTGTGGGTTTGTTATTGATAGTGGAGGATTGATGGAGTTGGAAAGCTAACCGGGACCATGAGGTCCGGTTTGGGTGCGTTGGGGGAGTTACCGAGAACACAAGGACCAAAGTGGTCCGTTTGGTGTTGCGTTGGGAGGTGACCAAGACCCACAAGGACCCTATGGTCCGGGTTAGGTTGTCGTGGTAATGGTTTGGATGTTTTTGTTGATGTTAGGAGTGACCGGGACCAAGATGGTCCGGTCGTTTGATGTTTGGATGGGACACGAGAGGTCCAACGAACCAATAGGGTCCGTTTGGTTCGCGTGGTCTTACCGTGGCCAAGTCGAGACTATTAGGGTCTCGACATTGGTTTCGAGTGCGATTTGATACTTGATTGGATGTCAGGAATGATGTGAGTTGAATGGAGATTGTTGGATGCGTTGCCGAGCCATAGGTTTAGGGCCGGTAACGAGTGGGAAATGTTTATTTGGACTTGAAATTATATATATGTGAACTTTGCGCAACGTCTGTGTTACTGTGACTTTCTAGTCTCGGTTGACCCCGACAACGCCGTAACATGGACTTATATTATTTATTGGACATATGACATATGAAAAGCTGAGAGTCATGACTCAGACGTGTGAACTCGAGACTCGAGAAATTGATAATATATATATATATATATATATATATATATATATATATATATATATATATATATATATATATATATATATATATATATATATATATATATATATATATATATATATATATATATATATATATATATATATATATATATATATATATATATATATATATAAAGGAGCAATAAACACAACCTAACTCCGAGCCTTACACCAAACCAAAGTTTAAGATTCAGCCACCCAAGCCTAGCCCCGAACCTGAGAGATATAAAAAGACCCCACACATGCAAACTCTCAAACCTCATAACCAGACTCTCTCTCTCAAAGCACACACTCGATCCTATTTCTCTCATCTCACCACCACCACAACCCCCATCCCGACCACTACCGGAAAAGACACCATAAAAAAACCACCCACCACCGAGACTCGCCGTCACCCCATCTCGGAAGGCCTTTCAAGTTTCGAGGTTTTTTTTGTTGTAAAGATTTGTGTATCTTTCAAGTTTTCGATTGAAGGTTTTTTTTTTTTTTTTTTTTTTTTTAAAGATATAAATCAGTATTTCTTTTCTTTATAGATCTGAGTTTTATTATACATCTGGTTATAACACTTTTGTTTTTTTGTAGTTACCGGATTCAGCGTTTCCGGCTGTCGAGACCCCCATAACCACCCAAACCTCTCACCACCACCGAAAACTGGCACAATTGAAGCTCCCATGTCACCAAAGTTTCTTGACAGCTATTAGGGGTTTTTTGAGTTCTATTATAGATCTATACATATTTTTAGTTTTTGAGGGTTTTTTTATTCATAGCCGTGTATTATGTTTTCAAGTTTTTTTACAAAATAGATCTAACATTATCTTTTTTGTAGATCCGCTGCCGCACTCTCCATGGTCGTCGCATGAGTGACCGGATCTACCTGCCACTGTAACTGTATGATTTTTTTGTATATCTTTTTGTTGATGAATAATAAAATTTTATATAGTTATTTTTGTAAATTCTTTTGTATGTTGTATGGTGTTGTGTGAAAAAGATTGAAATGTGTGGGAAAGGATATATTCCTGGTGGGGAATTGGTCCAGTGGATGCATTTAGTGTAAAGGAGATGTAGAAATAAGGCAAGAGGGTTATGGCAAGCTGTGGCGTGGGTGGCTGCATACTTCATTTGGAGGAGTAGAAATATGGGTTTGTGGCTTGAAATGTGGGTTAGTTTAATGAGTATTTCCTTTTTTGCTGCCCCCGTGTCTACTCCACCGCCATTGTCTATGTAATTGTTTTTGTAAGTTCATGTAAATTTGTGATAAAGTCTTAATAAGTCTTAATAATTTATTTTACTCAGCCTCCTTTATGGCCGGAATATTCGCTACCGTGGCCAAAATATTGTGTCTTCTAAAGGTTTTTTTTGTAAGTTTTGTCGTAAAGTTAATATAGATTTTGGTAGACTAAAATTTTGTTGTAGTTATGTAGATTTTATTATATAGTTTATTGATTGTTGGTATTTTATTATCAACATAATTTGTATATTTTGGTGTGCAAGTTATTTGTGAATTTTGTAAATTTGTTTTAAATTGTTAGATAAATTGTTCGTGGAAATATTCGGTACATTATATGTTGATTTTATGAAAATTTTAAAATTGTAAAATTGCATAACTTTTGAAATTAGAAATATTTTGGAACTTTTTAAAACCATCCAAGTTTTTAAGTTTTCATTACTTTTAGTTTTTAAAATTTTGATACTTTTTCAAACACTGAAATTTGAAAAGTTTTGAAATTGTAAAAGTTTTTTATATGAAAAAATGTTGACTGTGTGATTGTCTATAATGAACTACGAGTAGTAAAAAATAATCTAGATATTGAACAAATAAATTTAGACTCACATCTCAATGCAGACAAAAGTAAATAATGACATCTCAATGCAAAATGGGACTTGTGAGATTGAAAGGGACACCCTAGGCCAATGACCTATCTACATTGAAATTTTGAAATGAATTAAGATACTCACAAATTTCAAAGCCAATTGCGTAAGTAAAAAAACTTGATATAAAATAGGTGCACAAATAAGTTGTCAAACAAATAGTTTTCAGCAATATTGTTACATCTATAAAAATCAATAGAACAAATAATTTTCCTATTTCGTGGTATTTAAATTTTTAAGGTTACAAGTTTAGAAGCTAGGGGTTTGAAGGCGATTAATTTAATAATCGTATTAGTTATTCGCAAGTAATTAACTACTGCAACTTTACACACATGTTAACGTTATCGAATTATACTAAAAGTTACACTCTTTTGTCGCGATACAAACATGGCTATAGAGAAACAGTGTTTCGAAAGAGACTGAAAAGCGTCACAACTGCTGTTGAAAAAAATTGTTCTGTCGTCGAAATTTTATCAAAAGTTAAACAACGATGCGTTAGGCATGGATGTAATGGTTACCATCAAGAGACTTACATCCACATTCTCGCATCAGCTTTTTCTTTTCTTTTTAACCTCATGACCAACTTATTGTAACAAAAATACTAAAGACACCACAATAAAAAGAAGAAAAACCCATAAAAACAATGAAATAAAAAATCCACACATGAACTACACGCTACACAACTCGGTTGTATGCGACCGATTTTTATTTTTATTTTATTTTTTGTCGCCTATAACACGTCGGTTGGGAGAAGTGAAAAGGAAAGAATCCCTTTCTTGCCATTACTACCGGTCTGAATATGTATTATAATATTTTATTATTTGTGGTTCAGGTTGATAAATACAACACTTAATTTTTTTATTAACATTATAATCTTAACTTACTACTGCAACTTAAACAACACCATCAGAAAAACAATGCTACTACGATATTGCCATGACGAAAAACAATGCAACTACGATATTGCCATGACGAAAGCAATTCTTCGGAAAAGATTCCGTAACGCTACAAATATAATTTTACCAAAAGATTATTCGCCGGCGAAACTATTTCGAAACTAGACATCGCTGCCGCTAGGCTATTACTACTAGAATATATATATATATATATATATATATATATATATATATATATATATATATATATATATATATATATATATATATATATATATATATATATATATATATATATATAACATGTAAATAGACTAGAAAAAATAGAAAATAGTAAGTTCTTGTACTAAATATTTAGTAACAAGACATACCTTGTTATTCGATATATAAAGTGGAACTAACGACTTAAAAATGGAAAAGTTTTATAATATCGAGTTATTAAATGTTTCGAGAGCACGTTTACAAAAACATGTCATTTATGAGTGTTTAATAATCATTGTGGGATATGCATGGGTTGCGGATGACTTGCCATTAATAGGTTTAACCCGCGTAGATGGCGGACTTATTGGGTTGACGAATCCAATAAGAGCCCGTTATGTGCTTAGGATAAAGGTATTAATGAACAAATTATCCTTATAACTCGTTAGGTTGTGACTAGTTTTTATAATAATAAGTGAAATAAATAAATAGTTGATTTTATCGAGTTAATGAATTCGATAAGATCTAACGATTTATTTCGAAACTTATTAAACTATAAAGCTTTTCTCTTAGAAGTGGCATTGTGTCGTTGTGAGTCGCATTGTTAGATATATAGTGCATTCATGGAGTCTTGTCAAGTCGATACCTCACACGATGATACCAAACACTTGTAACTAAATTGAGAAATGAGATGTTTTTAAAAATAAGAATTGGAATATATTCGGGATACAGAATATTGGAATTGGAAAATGTATTAAGAATGGATTTATGTTAATAGGTTGTGCCGAGTCAGTAGTTTCCGAGCCATGTTGGCTGCTTATCTACTTTGCTATTTATTATTTGTGCTTTGCTTGATCGAGATGAGTTTCATAGCCCCATTTTTAACTATGTTTTAACTAAATTGGGGTGAGAAAGCATGCTACTCTTTTCTTGGACCTGTTTTCACTCTTTCTTATTTGCTTATGTGTTGACTAGTAAAGGATACTGAAATTCAAACAAAAAGAATCTAAAAAAAAACCCTAAAAACCTTTGGCGACATTGGCAATCTCATGCTCCCCTCATCTTCATTGTTTCTCCTACTGCAATTGATCCAATCCCCTATAACGTTTCAACTTTTCCGGATTAATCATTGTATTACATTCGTCTAGTTGACTTTTTATTTGGGTGCCGTTTAATTTTGCTGTTAGGGTTCGTGATTGATTAGGGTTTCGCTCGTCGTTTTACCTTGGTTTTAATTCATCTACTCATTCATTGTCAATCATTATTCATTATGTGATAGATTTAATATATTATGGAGTAACAAAACCCTCTTAGGGTTTCGTTTTGGTGTTGTTCCTTTTCTGTGCTGCTGCTGCGTTTTGTTCGGTATTTTAGGGTTTTTTTTTCTGTCGTTCGTAATGTCTGGTTTGGATTCTTCTAAGTCTATGGAGAAGAAAGGTACTAAAGGTTCTACTAAAGCTACTGATGGGGTCAAGGGTTATAGTTTGTTGGGTGACGCGCCTATACTTAAATTGATACTGAAGAAAGCTCATCGAGTCGTTCCACCATCAAACCTTAATCCTATGGAAAAAGGTTCGTTTTCTGATGGTGTGTTTGATAATACAACTCCTATGACCATTGTTACTATTGAGGAGAGTGGATCGACCCATGCGAAGGGTAATTTTTCTGCTCATGATGTCGTTGGGCTAGGTCATGATGATGGAAATATTTGCATGGCGAATGCATGTCAAACAAATAAGAATGGGGATGCTACTACCACCATTCCTACTGGTACGTCTCATGGGTTAAATTTCCATGTTGATTCTGCTCATGATGTTGTTGCCCAAGGTCCTACTGTTGGGAATACTTGCATGGCGAATGAATGTGAATCGAATAAAGGTGGGGATGTTTCTAACACTACACCTACTGGTATTTCTCTAGGCCCTAATAGTCATGTTCCTACTGCCCATTCAGGTAGTTTTATTAATGAGGGTCCAAAGTCTTCATATGTGTCTATGTTTAAATCTCGTAGTGCACATAAGGCTGTTAATCTTGTTGAAATGCGTAATGAGCATTGTGTTGTGGGGGCGAACGTCACAATTCCAATAGAAGTTGTTGATAAGGTCTCATCTAGATTTACTAATACGCTTTATGGTTACTTTATTGGGAAGAGACTTGGGTTTCCCATTATGGAGAATTATGTGAAAAATACTTGGGCAAATTTGGTTTGGAACGGGTTATGTTAAATAATGGTTTCTTCTTGTTTCAATTCGCTACGAAAGAGGTATGGAACAAGTTTTGGAATCTGGTCTGTGGTTAATTCTTCTCGTTCATATCATCTTGAACATTTGGACGCCTAATTCTAAGCTCAAAAAAGATGAGATAACGTCGGTTCCAGTTTGGGTTAAGTTGCATAATGTGCCAATTATGGCGTATCGGAGATTGGGTTGAGTTTGATTACCACACAAATAGGTCGTCCTCTTATGTTGGATTCGTATACTAGTACTATGTGTCTCAAGTCATGGGGTAGGAATTCGTATGCTCGTTCTCTTGTGGAAGTTTCTTCTCTCAATGCGTTATTGGATTCTTTGGTGGTGGCAATCCCATTTCCTAATGGAAATGGGCATTCTTTGGAGCGGGTTGATGTCGAATATGAATGGAAGCCACCATTGTGTGAAACTTGTAAGGTTTTTTATCATAAAGATGAAGCGTGTCCTAAAACATTGCTACAAACGTGAAACAATTTGTTGACGATGATGGTTTTGTGGAAGTCAACAAGCGTAAGGGTAAAGGTAAGCAAGTTACTAAGGAAAAACATATTGATGGTCTTCGGCTTACTACACCGAAGGTTGCATTTCATTATCGATGGGAGCCTAAAGCAACGGTAAAGGACCTGGGGCATCTTCATCAAGTGGTCCTAAGGTGGGTTCACAACCTGATGTTCGTACTAATTCAACTAAACCTATCTTTTCTCCTAACGATTCGGGCAATGGAAGTAATAAGGATATTTCTCCTAGTAATCTTGTCAATGTAAGTCAAATTGGTATGAGCGTCCCTAATGATTCTCCTTATGCGCCGACCACCCAAGGTAATGTTGCTTCTCATATAGTCTCATTGAAAAATTCTTTTGCGACTCTTAGTGGTGAGGATCCTTTCGAGACTGGTGACATTGCTTATTTTATACTTTGGATAGTGATAGTGAAGTTGATGAGGTCATGGATATGTCCCATAAGTTGAGCACTAAGATGATTAATATTAAGGAAGCAAGCACTTCCTCTGGCGAAGTTCCTCATGTATAGTATTGCCTCATGGAATATAAGGGGAATGAACCAATTCCCTAAACAAAAGGAGGTTCGTCAGGTTCTTGGTGAGAATAAGCTTTCTATATGTGCTATATTGGAGTCTCATGTTTCTAACTCTCGTCTTTAGGTTTTATGTGCTAAGGTTTTTTGTAGGTGGGATTGAACTTCTAATGGTCATTTATGTGAAAAAGGGTCTTGTATCATTTTAGGATGGAATATGGATGAAGTTGACTTGAATGTGATTAGCATGACTGACCAAGTTATTCATACTTTTGTTTGGTTCAAGGGGTATAAAAAGGAGCTCTTTTGTTCTTTTGTTTATGCTCATAACAGGTACACGCATAGGAGACCTCTTCGGAATAATCTTGGTGCTCATAAGCATGTTGTTCATTTGCGCCCCTGGTGTATTCTTGGAGATTTCAACTCGGCTTTGAATATGGAAGATAAGGTTGAGAGGTCCTCTGTTATTGATATAGCTATGAGGGAGTTTAAGGAGTGTGTTGATGAGATCGAGGTGTCTGATATTAATCGGAACGGGCTGCAGTTTACATGGAATCAGAAACCTAAAGGTTTGGATAGTACTTTGAAGAAGATTGATCGCATTATGGCCAATCTTGGTTTTATAGATTCTTTTGTTGGTGCTCATGCCATATTTTAGCCATACCGTATTTTTGATCACTCTCCTGCTATTCTTAATATTCCTACTTCTTTTAAGTTTAAACCAAGGCCATTTAAATTTTCTAACATCCTTGTGCAGAATTCTCGGTTTAAAGTACAAGTTCAGGAATATTGGAGTAACCTTTTAGTGGCTTTCACATGTTTCAAGTGGTGAATAAGCTTAAATCTCTTAAGAAGCCGCTTCGGAGATTGCTTTTTAATGAGGGTAATATTGATGATAAAGTCGTTAAATTGCGCATTGAATTGGATGTGGTCCAACATGCTCTTGACTTGGACCCATTTAATTATGATATTCGAGAGGAAGAAGCTTGTTACCTTAATGCCTATAATGAAGCAATTCTTACTGAGGAACATTTTCTTAAGCAAAAGGCGAAAGTTGATTGGCTTCGGGTGGGGGATTCGAATTCATCCTATTTCCATAAGGTGGTTAAAACTAGGAAAGCAAGGAGTCGGATTGACTCTATTAGTGATGGTAATGGAGTTATGTACGTGGATGATCAAGTTCCTAATGCTTTTGTTAGTCACTTTACTTCGTTTCTTGGTCAAGAGGGGTTATATGTTCCGTTTGATGCTAGTAAGCTTTTCTCTTCCACTCTCGATCTTCATGTTGCGTTGGATATGGTTCGTGATGTTACTCCTAAAGAGGTTAGAGATGCTATCTTTTCTATGGGTGATGATAAATCTCCTGGTCCGGATGGTTTTTCTGCGGCTTTCTTCAAGGGAGCTTGGGATATTATTGCTGATGATATTAATAGGGCGGTTCAAGAATTCTTCGTGAATGGTAAGCTTCTAAAAGAGGTTAACCATACTATCATTGCCCTCTTTCCTAAGGTTAATTCTCCTACTCGGATTACTAGTTTTAGGCCTATATCTTGTTGCAATTTGTTGTTTAAGTGTATTAGTAAGATTATTGCCAACCGTATCAAGGATAGTCTTACTATTTTGGTTGGGTCGAACCAATCTGCTTTTGTTCCTGGTCGTCGGATTTTGGATAATATTTTGCTTACTTCAGGAGCTCATGCATAATTATCACCTTGATAGGGTCCATCTAGGTGTGCTTTCAAAGTGGACATTCAGAAAGCATATGATACTATTGATTGGCAGTTTTTGCGTAATACTTTGATCAGTTTTGGGTTTCACTCGCGAATGGTGCATTGGATTATGGAATGTGTGTCTACCACTTCTTTTTCGATTAGTATGAATGGTATTCTGCACGGTTATTTTAAGGGTAAGCGTGGGCTTAGGCAAGGAGATCCGTTGTCTCCCTATTTATTTACATTGGTTATGGAGGTGCTAACGCTTATGCTCCAGCAGAGGGTTAGGGATTCCGGGTTATTTACTTATCATCACAAATTCTCTCAATTACGTATTATTAATCTTTGCTTTGCTGATGATTTGTTTTTGTTCGCTCATGGTGATGCAGATTCGGCCGGAGTCATTATGGAGGCGTTGGAAGAATTTAAGCATGCTTCTGGTCTAACTCCTAGCCTGCCCAAAAGCACGGCTTATTTTTGTAATGTTCTTAATCATGTTAAAATTTGTATCCTTTAAATTCTTCCTTTTGCAGAAGGGGTGTTGCCTGTTAAGTACCTTGGGGTTCCTTTGATTACTACGCGGCTGATTTTTAGGGATTACAAGGAATTAGTGGAGCGGTTATCTAATCGTATCAAGGATTGGCACAACAAATCGTTGTCCATCGCTGGTCAGTTACAGCTTATCGGTTTTGTCGTCTATGCATATTTATTGGGCATCTATATTTATTCTCCCATCTAGTATTGCTGATGACCTTGAGCAGCTTATGAGAGGGTTTTTATGGTGTTATGGTGATGGTGCGAGAGGTATGTCTAAGGTTATGGGAAGTTTTTTTTTGCCAAAGCATGAGGGTGGTCTTGGTATTCGTCGTATTGTTTCATTTAATAATGCTCTCATTGCTTCTCATATTTGGCTGACGTGCCACATTAACCTCAAGCTAAGCTTGAACAACCAATGAAAATCGCTAGTGATAGGCCACTAAGCGTTACAAAAGCTAAAGAATACAAAAGCTAAAACACCAACTGGGAACATCCAACTAAGAACGCATGAATGAATCCACCTATCTGCCCATCTCTTTGATGGAGATTGATGAATCAGATGAGCCTGCCTCCTTAATGATGATGATGATGATGAACTAGAGTGACGGGTAATCACATAGGGATCACCCTGCGCAACAGTCATGAGAGTCAATGCTGGGGAACTAGCAGAAGCAAGGACATCCTCAGACACATCAAAAGCTAGTGAAGGCATAGTCTGTGACAATGGCATAGGGTAGGTATAAGTGTTCGAAAACAACTGGTTCTAATAAGCGCATCAACTCAACCAAAACATATATCACATAATGAAAGCTTTAAAATAGAGGTACCGCATTACTCAAAATATGCCTTTAAATAAAACACGTAAGTTCAGTTCTATCACATAATCCACGCATCATATAATCCCAAATCAAATCAATCATAAAATCAAGCTCAAAATCCCAAAATCATAACATATCGATAATCCAAATCAAATCCATAATATCTCGACAATCGAATCACATATCCCAACACCAATAATCATATCTCAAAACATATTATCTCAATAAACAATCCGCAAATCATAATATCTCATAAATCAAATCGCAGTTCATACCATAATTAAATAAGAAGCTTCGGCTTGGCAGGAGGGCAAGCGTCGGTCGAGGATCAATTTTCTTAAAAAGTGTTTATAGTTTAGGTTTTATTAAATACCTAGTTCTCTATAACCTTGAGCTCTGATACCAATATGTAACACCCCCAAATCTCGGTACAGCGGAAGACTTAATCAAGTTTTTCAGGGCGTTACAATTGGATTGGTATCTCACACAAGTATAGCAAACAAGATAGTCATTTAACATTCAAAACCAATCCCAAATTTAAATATCCAAATCATTAATCCCAAAATGTAAATATTAGGCCCAAACATGATTTTAATAAAATAGGTCCCTATAAATTATCAGAGTTTGATTATGATCCTTGACCATGCCTCCTTGCCAAGCTTCCACCAAACATGCACTCCAAACATCACTTAAATACCTGAGAAAGCATGCTAAAAGGCCAGCTAACGCTGGTGAGTTCATAGGTTTAAATTCAAGTAAAAAGTAGTGGACCTGTAGGAGTTAATTTTCTATGCGGGACTTAAGATAGATACACATCAATCACAAACCATATCATATTCGATATCACAACGGCCCCAGCGACTCTAGCCAGCACTGTCGTAGCAAAGTCTAGAACGATTGCTAACCCTGGACTAGGTCGAGGTAGAAGTCTACTCTTAGCTAGGCAACGTGTTATAGCAATTAGGATTGCTACCCTAGACTAAGGCAACAACTACCGCACATCTATCTAAACAATCAAGCACATAAGCAAATCCAAATAGTTTTAAAGGTCCAAAAATAGTAGCATGATTCTCACCCCAATTTAGTTAAAAACGTAGATAAAAGGGGGCTATGAAACTCACCTCAAGCAAGCAACGCACAAATAAACACTAGCAGAAGATAACAGCTAATCACGGCACAGCAACTATCGACTCGGCACAACCTATTAATGTAAACCAGTTTTAATATATATTTCCCAAAATCAATGTTACCTACCCCAATGTATTCCTTTTCGTTATTTCCAAAAATGTCTTGTTTCACCGTTTAGTCCTAGCGTTTGGTATCCTCATGTGGGTGTATCGACTCAATATAATGCCATGAATGCACTCAAACAACCAATATGTGACTCAATGCAACACAATGAGACGTCTAAGTGATAAGCTCCATAGTCAAATAAGTTTCGGAATAAATAGTAGACCTTATCGAATTCGTCAACTCGATAAACTCAATTATTTATTCGTGTCGCTTATTATTCCATAAACCGGTCGCATCCTAACGAGTTATAAGGATAATTCACCCATTAATAACGTTATCCTACGTACCTAGCGGTCTCTTATTAGATTCGTCAACCTAATAAGTCCGCTACCCACGTGGATCGACGCTATTAATGTTAGGTCATCCGTAACCCATGCACACAACATAAGTAAATAAATACTTGAAACTAGTATTAACTGCCCATAATTGGCATATTTCGATAAACGTGCACTCGAAAGATTAATTACTTACTTATTAGAAAACTTTTCTATTTTAGTCGTTAGTTTCCATTTTAAAACAATAAATAACAAGGCAAGTCTTGTTATCGATATTTTTGGTATAAAAGCCTTTTTATTATTAATGTTTCATAGTTTATTAGCATTTTCATATATACATTTCGTCAAAGTTCAATATTAGTTTCATATCGTTATTCGTTTCGAGTTCACAAGCACGAGTCATGACTTCTCGGCTTTTAATCAATCAATAGTCCAAACTATACTAAAGTCCATGTTACGGCGTTGTCGGGGTCAACTATTGACTAAAAAGTCAAAGTAACATCGACGTTGCTCAAAGTTGACAATTTATATATTAAGTCTAAATAAAAGTCATAATTACGCAATTCAACCTCAAATAGGCCCAAATCTATCTCGCCAACCAATCAACCAACCAAATATACCCGAAACCAATGTTATGACCCTAATGGTCATGACACGGTCACGGTTAAAACTACGTGAACCAAACAAGCCTAGAAGCTTTTCGGCTCCACGCGTCTCATCCAAACACCAACAACATCAACCCACAAGCTACCACAACGACTCTACCCGGACCCTTGGTCCATGTGGGTCACGTACGCTACCCAACCACACCCATAAGTGGGTTTGGTGGCTTGTACGCCCCATTACCACAACCAAACACCATCCAAATGGCTTCTACAACCTCCAAACACAATCAATCAACCTCCAATCATTAACCAAACATCAAACCCATCATCTATTCCTAATAAAAAACATGAAACATGACGTAAAATGCAAAAACCCAACAATATGATACACCACATGATACCAAATCACTAGCTACATGTTTATTTAAGTGTTAATTAGGTTTAATCCCATGTTTGAACCAAAACCCCTAAATTTTTAATTATGGTCGAGCCATAATAATGCCATACGTGGTTCATGTGGCCAAAACAAGCTTGACCCATGTTCCATTTACCTTTTCCAAGCCCGATCTACAAGTTTTAATGAAAACCCTAGAATCAAGAATCTTATTTTCAAGATTTGGAGGTGTTAATGTAGGCTTTTGTGAGAGTTTTATATATGGATGAAAAGAGGAAAGAGAGATCTATCTAATGGTGGTGGAGGTTTAATTCCACTTGCCGGAAAATGGCCAGAAGTGGGCGGCGGTAGTGGTGGTAAATTAGGGTTAGGGTTTTTAATTTTGGAAGAGAGAGAGAGAGTAGAGAGAGAGAAAGTGGGTGTGTGTGTGTTTTTAGTTAGAGAAATAAAAGAGTGAAATGTGAGTTAGGGAGGGTATATATAGTTAGGGAGGAGGGAGCTCAAAATAAATAAAAGGTGGGGAGGGGCGCCGGCCAAGGTGAAAAGGGGAGGGCCGAAGCCGTAATTTTCATAAAATGCCTCGTTTACCCATTCCCGAGCTCATATATTGTCCCACGAGCTTCCCACGACATTCATTCGACTTTCTATTACCGTTATTTATGTTTTTCCACGAGTTTTGACTATTTATTTGTCAATTTTCGAGTTACGGTCTAAAAGTTAGGTTATTTCTCGTTTTAGGCTTTTATAGTGCCGAATCGAATAGTGCCTATCAAAAGAGTTACAACTCACACGATAACTCATCCAATAATAAAATAAATCATAAAAACCAATAAACGATATCAAATCAAGTCATGGTCGATGAAAATAGTGATAAAGGCAAAGCTCGGTTTAGTTTAACGTAATGCGGTTACCTAAAATAGACTCCCTAAATTGCCAGTTGTCACAGCCTCCAAGCCTCAGAAGAAACCCGTCCCAGGTTTCACTCCGAGTTGCTTGGTGTCATAAAGAGTTTAGGGTACTTCCTACGGAATACATCCTCACGTTCCCAAGCGAACTCCGGTCCATGTCGGAGTTCCAACAAACTTTGATAATCGGAATACGGCTATGCTTCAGCCGTTTAATCTCACGATCCATGATCTCAATCAGTTCCTCAACGAAATTCAATTTCTCATCAATACGGATATCTCTTAAAGGCACAACTAGGTTTTCCTCCAAAAGACACTTCTTAAGATTACTAACATGAAAGACATTGTGTACACTACTCAATTCTGATGGTAGCTCAAGGCGGTAAGCTACTGGTCCGATTCTTTCCAGGATTGGAAAGGGACCAATATATCGGGGATTGAGTTTTCCACGCTTTCCAAAACGAATCACTCCTTTCCAAGGAGAAACCTTTAACATAACACGATCTCCAACCTGAAATTCTAAAGGTTTACATCTCCTATCGGCATAACTCTTTTGTCTATCTCGAGCGGTTTGCAAGCGGTTAAAAATCTGAACTATCTTCTCAATGGTTTCTAGGAGAAGTTCGGGACCTATAAGTTGACTCTCGCCAACTTCAGCCCAACAAACAGGATAACGACATTTTCGGCCATACAGTGCTTCAAATGGAGCGGCCTTAATGCTAGAATGATAACTATTGTTGTAGGAGAATTCGGCCAAAGGGAGATGTCTTTCCCAGCCTTTGCCGAAATCGATAACACAGGCTCTAAGCATATCCTCTAAGGTCTAAATGGTTCTCTCGCTTTGACCATCAGTTTGAGGATGATAAGCAGTGCTCATATCCAGGTTTGTTCCTAAAGCTGAATGTAAAGATCTCCAAAAGTGGGATGTAAAACGGCTATCTCGATCGGAAATGATAGATATCGGTACTCCATGACGCGATAATATCTCCTTAAGGTACAGTCGAGCGAGCTTGTCGAGACTATCGACCTCGCTAATGGCTAAGAAGTGAGCAGACTTAGTCAGGCGATCAATGATTACCCAAATAGCGTCATTGCCGCTAGCTGTTCTCGGTAATTTGGTGATAAAGTCCATGGTGATTCGCTCCCATTTCCATTCTGGGAGTTCGGGTTGAACTAAGAGTCCTGAGGGTTTCTGGTGTTCATCCTTTACCTTAAAACAAGTCAAGCACCAACTGACATACTAAGCTATGTCGGCTTTCATGTTAGGCCACCAGTAGAGTTTTTATCAAGTCCTGATACATCTTATCGGCTCCGGGATGAATAGAGTATTTTGATTTATGCGACTCGTTCATAATCAACTCATGGATTCCACCATGAAATGGTATCCAGCTTCTGTCTTTGAAGCATAAGGTTTTGTCGGAACGCTTCAAGAAGCCGTTTTCACTTTCTACCATTCCATGCAGATTCTCATAAGGACGGTTCTCTTCCGTCAATGTCGCAGCTTGGGCGGCTAAGATTTGAGATGGTAGAGGCGAAACAATGGTCATTCCTAGGGATCAAACGAATAATGGTGGAATGTTCTCTATACGACTAAGTGCATCAGCCACAATATTTGCCTTACCAGGATGATAACGAATCTCACAGTCATAATCACTGAGCAACTCTAACCAACGACGTTGTCTCATATTCAGTTCCTTCTGATCTAAGATATGCTTCAAGCTTTTATGGTCGGTAAACACTACACACTTGGTTCCATACAGACAATGTCTCCAGATTTTAAGAGCAAACACTACAGCACCTAGCTCAAGATCATGGGTGGTGTAGTTTTTCTCGTGCTTCTTAAGTTGTCGGAATGCATAAGCAATCACCTTCTCCCATTGCATCAAAACAACACCTAAACCTTTATGCAAAGGGTCGCAGTACATGACAAAGTCTTCGATTCCTTCAGGCAAAGCTAGGATGGGCGCACTACACAACTTCTCCTTCAGAAGTTGAAATGCTTCTTCTTCCTTTTCTCCCCATTCATACTTAACGTCCTTCCGCGTCGGTTTGGTCACGACTTAGCTATTTTGGAGAATCCTCAATGAATCTCCGGTAATAGCACCGCTAAACCTAAGCTGGCGGACTTCTGATGGGTTCTAAAGGGCTTCCCATTCCTTAATGGCCTCAATCTTATCTGGGTCAACATGAACTCTACGACTATCTATCATGTGACATAAGAATTGCACGGACGGAATCCAAAATTCAAACTTAAAGAATTTGGCATACAACTTTTCTTTTTGAAACAATTCTAAAATGAGCCTCAAATGCTCTTCGTGCTCCTCTCTACTCTTGGAGTATATCAAGATGTCGTCTAGGAATACTATCACAAACTTATCCAGATATGGCTTACATACTCGGTTCCTGAGATCCATGAAAACTGCTGGCGCGTTGGTAAAACCAAACGACATCACTTGGAATTCATAGTGCCCATAACGAGTCCTAAACGCCGTCTTAGGGATATCTTCCTCTCGAACTCTAAGCTGGTGATAACCAGATCATAAGTCGATCTTGGAAAAGACACTAGCTCCTTGGAGTTGGTCGAATAGGTCATCTATTCTAGGTAACGGATATTGATTCTTCACCGTCAACTTATTCAACTCCCTCTAGTCAATACCCATCCGAAACGATCCATCCTTCTTCACATACAACACCGGTGCTCCCCACGGTGACGAACTTGGTCGAATGAATCCCTTCTCTGACAATTCTGCCAACTGTTTAGACAGTTCCTCCAATACTCTTGGAGCAAGTCGATAGGGTGCCCGGGCTACAGGTGCAGCACCGGGTATCAACTTGATTTGGAATTCCACTTGTCGAACAGGTGTAATCCCTGGAAAATCATCGGGAAACACATCTGGAAACTCTATAACGACGGATACATCATTAAGGTGTCTGGTGTCTTTCACTCTTCTCCTTTCTTTTCTTTTCAGAAATTCGAGCCAAGAAAAGACAACCTCCTCTATCGATGTACTTCTGGGCCTTAATACAGGAGACGATGATCAACCGGGAAGGACTTCCACAGTCGATCCGATCTCTTTGTATGCTAAGAACTTTTCCGCCACACGGTACACGCACGATCTTCTCATCGCAAATGATGTGTGCACCGTTCTTTTTTTTTTGGGTAAAAGGCCTTCTGCCCGGTAAAATTCATTACACCAAAAAAACATTGAAGTACAAAGGATGAGGGTGAATCCCCCATCTCTGCCCGATCAGGGCTACGCAAAAGCACAAAAGCACTAACAAGCTAAAATAAAGCTAACAAGAAACATAAAAGAAATGTTTATGACACGCCATAAACATCAACTAACTATTTCTTATTGCGTCCCTGAACTTTGAAGTCTCTCGAAGAACCACCGCTATACTTGGAATATTTACCAATATCATCGTAGTTTTCGCAGACTTCATCTTCACTTTCAGTTACCACTTCCACAAACGGATCATTAACCATGTGAGTTTTCATGACACTTTCCACTTGAACCTAACTAGAACTCGAATCCTTCTGATGAACATTTGATCCTTCAAAAACATTATCTTCAGTCATAAGAGCATCAAAAGAGTTCTTCAAAAAGACATGATTAACATCCTTAGGACCAGAATTTTCACCTTCATTAACTGGCTTATCTCGCGTAACCTTGGGATGAGATGTAGAAGCCTTATCACTAGGCTTACTAATAGGTCTATAATAGAAGTTAGACTTAGGTTTATTTAATCGAATACCTCCTACAGGCTAAGATTTAGCCTGCTGGTTACCCTTACCATTCTTGCGATTCACTTCTATAAAACCATGATCATGATTATTAGACGAAGTAGCAGCTTTACATTTCTTTGGACATTTTTCATCTATGTGACCAAAAATCTTACAACTCGAACACCGGGGAGGTTGCCATTCATATTCAATCTCAATAGTTTCCAACGAATGACCAGTCTTATTAAGGAAGGGAATCGCGATAACCAAAGAATCCCTTAACTCTATAACCGACGACACCTCAATAAGAGCTCTCGCATAACCAGTCTGACCCCACGATTTCAGACACATATCACTTGTGTACGCATCAAGCATAATAGGCTTACCAATCATAGTGCCAATAAGACTCAAACCTACTTTAGTATAGGCTGCAACCGGTAGATTATGTAGCTTAACCCAAATAGGAACATTCGTAATCTCATCTTTTTTAAGAATGGTGTTGAGATCCCATGTATTCAAGATGATAGGAATATTACGAATAAGCCAAGGGCCATTCTCTAGAACTTGTTCCATACCCTTCCTAGTTGAGAATTTGAAAAAGAAAAAATCATTTTTCAACATAACACGTTCAATACCATACTTAGCCCAAGTATTTTTAACATAGTTCTCAACAATAGGAAAAGCTAGCCTCTTTCCAATAAAATACCCATATAGCGTATTCACAAACCGATTATTAACCTCTTCAACCGACTCTAATGGAATAGCCAAATCCGCATGATCAACTAATTCATTGGTGGTCAACGAACGTAAATTTACCTTTTTCTTGCAAGGAGCATCATTAACAATTGATGCAAGCGAGTTAAGAAGACCATTAGCGACCCTCGACACTTTTTCATGATTACTTTGTTTCCAAAGTCGATCCCATATCAACCGTAGGCTTTCCATGCACACCACTACCCTCCTTATGAATCATACTTTCCTTTAGGTCACTTGCTGCCCAACATGACGCCCCACCCCCATGCGCAAGAGAAGCATCAAGACCAGGGACAATAGGGACAACAGTTGCTGGTGAAATCAGTTGACTATCAACCGGATCAATGTGTTCCTCAAATGATACATACGTTCCAGGAGAAAGATTAGGGGTCTGATTGCAGGTTTCGGATCAAAACAAACAGCCCTAGTTGGTAATCGATTTGAACGAATCATGTGCCCATCTACATTCTTGATCTTTTTCGCCAATGAATTCAGCAAGGGGAACTCATCCTCCTTATCATCATCATAAAACACCGCCCCAACAGAATTAGTCATTTCAGCATTAGCATCATTACCCTCTTTACCATTATTAGCAAATCCAACCAATTTATCCATAATTAAAACAGCACTCAAGTTAAAGAAACAAAAGAAACCCGAACTCACCCATGAACCAGCAACGAAATAGCAAAAGCAATAACACGATTGCACCGTTCTTCGACAACCAATCCATTCCGATAATGACATCAAAACTTCCCAAGGTAACTGGCAATAGGTCTATCCTAAACGGGTGGTCTAGGAAACTTAAGGTACAACCTCGGACTACAGTGTCTATCTTCTCCCTATTCCCATTAGCTAATTCCACATCATAGCGAATCCTAGAGGTGTTTGGGAGATTCCTAGTAATGGCATAAAGTTGGTGGATCGAAACTCATATCGGCACCAATGTCAAACAAGTATGGAAGCATAGTGATTATTGAGAAGGAGCACTGCAGTAACTACGTTAGGGTCCTCACCAGCTTCCTTCCCAATAGCATACACACGCTGTTCCAATGTCTCTCTGCTGATTCCTAGCACTCTGATTTGCATGATTCTCCACAACCTCACGCTTCACAGGGTTTAAGCCATTACTTCCCACACCTCGGTTAACAAATCCTCCTACATTACCGGTATTTCCTCTCATCCACGGCTCTCGGCACTCATTCTTATAGTTCCCTTTCTTTCCACATCCAAAACAGGTGACGGTAGCCTTCCAATCCGTTCCTTGTGCAGTTTGAGCTGCAGCAAGTGGTCGGGACCTACAGTCCTTGGCTATGTGTCCTACCTTAGAGCACTTCCTACACACAATCGGGCACGGTCCATGGTGGTGTCGATTGCAACGACCACACACGGGCTTGCTACCTTCATAACCCTTGTTCTCTCCATTCCTTATGGCGAACACCCTGGTTGTCTCTTGCCGTTTGTTGCCATTCCCTTTAACAACTTCATTCCTCTTCCTCTTATCACTCTTACCCTTGTCTCCTACTTCCATTACGTAAGAATCCATCAAGCGGCGAGCCACGATGGTGCCTCATGCAAATTAACGGCTTCGCATAGCGATGACATCATTCGAGTAGCTAAAGGCAATCCATCGGTATACTTCTCAATCTTAAGGGCTTGGTGCGAACCATATCGAGGGCAAAGCAACGACAACTCTTGGAAACGACAATTGTAAGTCGTCATGTTGGTACCCTTAACCTTATGGTTCGAACTCAATCTCTAGCTTCTTAACTTCATTCCTAGGACAATAAGTCTTGATCAAGAGAGCCTTAAACGGGTCCAAGTCATGCTATAAGCTACATCACTTCCTACTGATCCGTGATAGTTGTTCCACGGTCGGCTTCATCCTTCAAGGTAAATGTTGCATACTTAACCTTACAATCCTCTTCACAGTTGCTAACGGTAAACACAGACTTAGTTTTCTCCATCCACCTAGTTAGGTAAACCACTCCCTCGGTTCCTCCGAACTCGATGGGACCACATAATCGGAACTCTTTGTAGGTACAACATCGAGTTCGATTCAGCAGTGGGGTTCCACCAGAGGTGTTAGAGAGATTAGTCTTAGCTAGCAGTTCAGCTACACGCTGAGTCACAAGTGGGTCAATGTGGGTTGGGTTCAAAGGTGGAGGGTTTTGTGGAACAAGACCATTCTCAGCACGGTCGTTCGCATTCGGGTTCTCTATAGCTGGGTTATCAGTGCTCAGTTTCTCAACAGGTGGAGTGGTCGGGGTCGGACGACGACCTCGACGAAAAGGGACAACCACAACAGCAGGGGCTGCTCGGTTATTCCTAGGCGGGTTTCGTCTTGGTGCCATCACTCTGAAGGCAAGAATAATAGTTTCATAAGTTGACAGCTCACGCTCTAAAAGACCGAGTTGTTCCAAGGATCACCAAATAACGCTCGAATACATAATCAAGGTCAAAAAGGATAACGCTATACCAACCAGAGATCAAATCATAACTAAAAGATGTACGTTACAATAACCATAACTCATAGGTTTCAAAGTGGAATACATGAAAGGATACGGAGAAATCAAAAACTATCCTAACAACAATACTAATACGATAACTAGCATAGATCTACATCTCGAACTAGAGACTACTCAGTTTCAAGATGGTACAAAGCCATAAATCTAATCATAATCTAGCCACGACTACGGGCACTCCTAAACGACCTCCAAACATCGTCCATCACTCTCCATAGTGACAAAATCTCCAAATGCTGAGAGTCGCGATCTTTCTTAAGATTCACAACCTCCTTCTCCAACTCGTCGACATTGCGCCGAAGCACTTGGTCTGCCTCCTGGGCTATTGAACACTCTGCTTGCCGGTCTCCTACCTGCTCATAGAGTCCTGACACCCTCTCTCAAGGCCATCGACTTCTTCTCCATCTTAGTCAAATCTATCCTCAAATCCTCAACACCAATCCTCGTCACTCCATCTAGTCGATCAGACAACTGACTAAGGCTAATATTCTGGGATATAATCCTCTCCCAAATCAGACCCGTACCTCCATACTCCTCGGGCTCTGAAGCAATCTCTGATGGTATCTCAGATCATAATGGGCTACCTATCTCAGGTGAATGTAGAGGTGAACCAAAATCAAAAGGCTGCCCAAGAGAATCAGGCTCAGGCAAAGGTAAAGGAGAGCCTGGTCCTGGAGAATATGCAGGACTCTGCAATGGAGGAGTACCCACATCTGGGATATCCTCATCATTCTCCTCCTGAGGATCCTCATCCTCATCTACAAACTGCTCCTCAATCTCATGCTCCTCCACGATCTCATGCTCCTCCTCGCCCTCATCCTCAGAGGGAGAGTCCATGAGTCGGAGTCTCTATGCGGGTGAATCCTGAGGTGGTGCAGTAGGGGATCTAGGTCTTCTAAGACATGGTGATGCTGGTGGTGATGACAGAAGAGAGTGAGTTGCTAGGTGAATAGGTGATGATGGTGGTCGCACGGACATGCGAGCAGTACTACGAGTAAGTCTAGGAGTCTGGGCTCGTGCTAAGACCTGATGTAAAGTGAGCTGCCTAGATGAGCTAGGATGATCTGATGAAGATGATGATGAACTAGAGTGACGGGTAATCACATAGGGACCACCCTGCGCAACAGTCATGAGAGTCAATGCTGAGAAACTTGCAGCAGCAAGGACATCCTCAGACACAATGGCATAGGGTAGGTATAAGTGTTCGAAAATAACTGGTTCTAATAAGCGCATCAACTCAACCAAAACATATATCACATAATGAAAGCTAAAAAATAGAGGTACCGCATTACTCAAAATATGCCTTTAAATAAAACACGTAAGTTCAGTTCTATCACATAATCCACGCATCATATAATCCCAAATCAAATCAATCATAAAATCAAGCTCAAAATCCCAAAATCATAACATATCGATAATCCAAATCAAATCCGTAATATCTCGAAAATCGAATAACATATCCCAACACCAATAATCATATTTCAATAAACAATCCACAAATCATAATATCTCATAAATCAAATCGCAGTTCATACCATAATTAAATAAGAAGCTTGACTTGGCGGTAGCGGCGTCGGTCGAGATCAATTTTCTTAAAAAGTGGTTATAGTTTAGGTTTTATTAAATACCTAGTTCTCTATAACCTTGAGCTCGATACCAATCATAACACCCCAAATCTCGATGCAGTGGAAGACTTAATCAAGTTTTTCGGGCGTTACAATTGGATTGGTATCTCACACAAGTATAGCAAAAAGATAGTCATTTAACATTCACAACCAATCCCAAATTTAAATATCCAAAACATTAATCCCAAAATGTAAATATTAGGCCCAAACATGATTTTAATAAAATAGGTCCCCATAAATTATCAGAGTTTGATTATGATCCTTAACCATGCCTCCTTGCCAAGCTTCCACCGAACATGCACTCCAAACATCACTTAAATACCTGAGAAAGCATGCTAAAAGGTCATTCTAATTGGTGAGTTCATAGGTTTAAATTCAAGTAAAAAGTAGTGGACTGTGGGAGTTAATTTGCTATGCGAGACTTAAGATAGATACACATCAATCACAAACCATATCATATCCGATATCACAACAGGCTGACGACTCTAGCCAAGACCGTCAGTAGCAAAGTCTAGAACGATTGCTAACCTGGACTAGGTCGGGTAGAAGTCTACTCTTAGCTAGGCAACGTGTTATAGCAATTAGGATTGCTACCCTAGACTAAGGCAACAACTACCGCACATCTATCTAAACAGTCAAGCACATAAGCAAATCCAAATAGTTTTAAAGGTCCAAAAATAGTAGCATGATTCTCACCCCAATTTAGTTAAAAACGTAGATAAAAAGGGGCTATGAAACTCACCTCAAGCAAGCAACGCACAAATAAACACTAGCAGAAGATAACAGCTAATCACGGCACAACAACTATCGACTCGACACAACCTATTAATGTAAACCAATTTTAATATATATTTCCCAAAATCAACGTTACCTACCCCAATGTATTCCTTTTCATTATTTCTAAAAATGTCTTGTTTCACCGTTTAGTCCTAGTGTTTGGTTTCCTCATGCGGGTGTATCGACTTAATATAATGCCATGAATGCACTGAAACAACCAATATGTGACCTTTAAAACCCTAAAAAGTTCTCTCCCCTATGGAGATTTCCGGCCGCCACTTCCTATTAAATTTCCGGCCATAAAACCTCATCTACACGTCCTCTCTACCCTCTAATTCGTTATTGGGTATGCAATACGTTGTATTTGATGCGTTTTTTATTTAAAGAAGTGGCGGCTGATTTCTTTTCTCATGAATACCTTATGAAATCTCCATATCTGATGGTGGCTGGTCATATCATGATCCTAATCGTTCTTAAATCGTTATACTTCTGGTCTTCTTGATCAGGTATACCCTAATCTAGGGTCGGTTGGTTTAACGATCATGGTTTGATCGTTTTTTTTGTTTATGCTGTGCTCTATTGACGAAACCCTAATTCTAGGGTTTCTTATCTATTATCGGTGGTTGGCCTGATCTTTGATTGCAATTAATTTACTGCTTGGTGCTTGATTTCTGCTTGATGGTGGTGTGTGCTTCAACTATCTAATGGAACCCTAAATTAGGGTTTCGTTTTATTTTTTTTCTGCACGTGATGATTATCTGATCATAACTCTGAAGGTAAACCCATTCTAGGGTTTGTTTTGTTGATTGCAAGTTCTATATCAGATTTAAGTATTATGTACGTGGGTTTTTTGAGAGATAGTGTTATTGGAAGTTAAGTTTTGTAGGGTTCTTATTCAACAACTCAAGAGAACGTTATTGGAAGTTAGGGTTGAATACCCTATTGTTGTATCATGCATTGATATGGCTGCTGGAGTTGTTTGGTGTCAATTCGATCTACTTTGCTCTACATGGTGGTCGTTGTTACTATGTTGTGTGGGGGTGATGAAGTTGAATCTGACTTTGATTACGATGCGGCTTATTCTTGTTATGGTTTATCTTTGGTGCCGTAGTGAAACCTGGCTGATTTGCTATCTTCATGGTGTCATTGATGGAAGTTAAGTTTTTGGGGACTCTTGTTCGAAACCCCATGTACACAATCACGGATCAGTTGCACTCTTATTCATCTTGGGGTCTTGTGATTGTATATGCTGGAAGTTAGGGTTTGTAAATCCTATTTTCATACGCTACTGGTCATCATGCTGGTGTTTATGAATTGTGTTCGGTTTAGCATCTAAACATACACCGTTGGAGCAAGTTTGCTTGCTGCTCTATCCGTGGTTTTAGACTCTTTCACCAACCTTTGTGTGACATTTGTTAACTGAATCTCAAGATTGATGATCCATGTGTGGGCAAGTTGGAGGATTCTTCATGGAAGTTAAGGTGGACCGCCATAGTGATAAAGAAGGCTCAAGTGCTTTTCTTGAGTAATATTGCTATTTTTATGTATTTTTGTCATTATTGGTAGGTTCATTTTATTGTAAGTTATAGGAATGGTGTGTCATTCTTATATTTGTGTTTGTAAGTGTCCTTAGGGACTGAGGTGAGGGATATCACCCTCATCCTATGTACCTCAACGTTTTTGGAGTAATACATTTTACCGCGTGAATTAACCCTTTACCCCAAAAAAAAAAAAAAAAAAAAAAAAAAAAAAAAAAACCAATATGTGACTCAATGCAACACAATGAGGCGTCTAAGTGATAAGCTCCATAGTCAAATAAGTTTCGAATAAATAGTAGACCTTATCAATTCATCAACTCGATAAACTCGATTATTTATTCGTGTAAACTATTATTCCATAAACCGGTCGCATCCTAACGAGTCATAAGGATAATTCACCCATTAATAACGTTATCCTACGTACCTAGCGGTCTCTTATTAGATTCGTCAACCTAATAAGTCCACTACCCACGTGGATCGACACTATTAATGTTAGGTCATCCGTAACCCATGCACACAACGTAAGTAAATAAATACTTGAAACTAGTATTAAATGCCCATAATTGGCATATTTCAATAAACGTGCACTCGAAACATTAATTACTTACTTATTAGAAAACTTTTCTATTTTAGTCGTTAGTTTCCATTTTAAAACAATAAATAACAAGGCAGGTCTTGTTATCGATATTTTTGGTATAAAAGCCTTTTTATTATTAATGTTTCATAGTTTATTAGCATTTTCATATATACATTTCGTCAAAGTTCAATATTAGTTTCATATCGTTATTCGTTTCGAGTTCACAAGCACGAGTCATGACTTCTCGGCTTTTAATCAATCAATAGTCCAAACTATACTAAAGTCCATGTTACGGCATTGTCGGGGTCAACTATTGACTAAAAAGTCAAAGTAACACCGATGTTACTCAAAGTTGACAATTTATATATTAAGTCCAAATAAAAGTCATAATAACGAAATTCAATCTCAAATCGACCCAAATCAATCTCGCCAACCAATCAACCAACCAAATATACCCGAAACCAATGTTATGACCCTAATGGTCATGACACGGTCACGGTTAAGACAACACGAACCAAACAAGCCCTAGAAGCTTTTCGGCTCCACTCATCTCATCCAAACACCAACAACATGAACCCACAAGCTACCACAACAATTCGACCCGGACCCTTGGTCCATGTGGGTCACATATGCCACCCAACCACACCCATACGTGGGTTTGGTGGCTTGTACGCCCCATCACCACAACCAAACACCATCCAAATGGCTTCTACAACCTCCAAACACAATCAATCAACCTCCAATCATTAACCAAACATCAAACCCATCATCTATTCCTAATCAAAAACATGAAACATGACCTAAAATGCAAAAACCCAACAATGTGATACACCACATGATATCAAATCACTAGCTACATGTTTATTTAAGTGTTAATTAGGTTTAATCCTATGTTTGAACCAAAACCCCTAAATTTTTAATTATGGTCGAGCCATAATAAATCCATACGTGGCTTCATGTGGCCAAAACAAGCTTGATCCATGTTCCATTTACCTTTTTCAAGCCCGGTCTATAAGTTTTAATGAAAACCCTTGAATCACGAATCTTATTTTCAAGATTTGGAGGTGTTAATGTAGGCTTTTGTGAGAGTTTTATATATGGATGGAAAGAGGAAAGAGAGATCTATCTAATCGGAATACGGCTATGCTTCAGCCGTTTAATCTCACGATCCATGATCTCAATCGGTTCCTCAACAAAATTCAATTTCTCATCAATACGGATATCTCTTAAAGGCACAACTAGGTTTTCCTTCGAAAGACACTTCTTAAGATTACTAACATGAAAGACATTGTGTACACTGCTCCATTCCGATGGTAGCTCAAGGCGGTAAGCTACTGGTCCGATTCTTTCCAGGATTGGAAAAGGACCAATATATCGGGGATTGAGTTTTCCACGCTTTCCAAAATGAATCACTCCTTTCCAAGGAGAAACCTTTAACATAACACGATCTCCAAACTGAAATTCTAAAGGTTTACGTCTCCTATCGGCATAACTCTTTTGTCTATCTCGAGCGGTTTGCGAATGGTTACGAATCTGAACTATCTTCTCGTGGTTTCTAGGACAAGTTCGGGACCGTAAGTTGACTCCGCCATCTTCACCTAACAAATAGGAGAACGACATTTTCGGCCATCTGATTACTTCAAATGGAGCGGCCTTAATGCTAGAATGATAACTATTGTTGTAGGAGAATTTGGCCAAAGGGAGATGTCTCTCCCAGCCTTTGCCAAAATCGATAACACAGGCTCTAAGCATATCCTCTAAGGTCTGAATGGTTCTCTCGCTTTGACTATCAGTTTGAGGTTGATAAGCAGTGCTCATATCCAGGTTTGTTCCTAAAGCTGAATGTAAAGATCTCCAAAAGTGGGATGTAAAACGGCTATCTCGATCGGAAATGATAGATACCGGTACTCCATGACGCGATACTATCTCCTTAAGGTACAGTCGAGCGAGATTTTCGAGACTATCGACCTCGCTAATGGCTAAGAAGTGAGCAGACTTAGTCAGGCGATCAACGATTACCCAGATAGCTTCATTGCCGCTAGCTGGGTAAAAGGGTTAATTCACCCCGGTAAAATGTATTACACCAAAAAACGTTGAAGTACATAGGATGAGGGTGATATCCCTCACCTCAGTCCCTTAGGACACTTACAGACTCGAATATAAGAATGACACACCATTCTTATAACTTACAATAAAATGAACCTACCAATAATGACAAAGTACATAAGAATTGATAATACTACTCAAGAAAAGCACTTGAGCCTTCTATATCACTATGGCGGTCCAACTTAACTTCCATGAAGAATCCACGTAGAAACATCCAGGCGATCTTCAACATATAATCTGTGTGTAGTATCAACGAACACCACAAACAAAACTTCCAATAATCCCATCATACACTAAATCCATAAGCTACACCCCAACAATAGCGAGCATGATGAGCTACTACCGAATATGTGAATACATGTGAACCCAATAGTAGCGAGATAGTGTAACAAACACATAAGGTTCGAAAACCCTAACATCCATGCAACAAACTTCCATAACATGCAGCACCAGCAATCAAAAGACCATTAAAATAACGATAAGCAACATGTCTTTGTATAAGGAGCAGCACATCAACGAACACCATCACCTTCCCTCTCTCAACCCACTTCCTCGAATAACATGTCTTTGCCGCTAGCTGTTCTCGGTAATTTAGTGATAAAGTCCATAGTGATTTGCTCCCATTTCCATTCTGGGAGTTCGGGTTGAACTAAGAGTCTGAGGGTTTACGGTGTTCGGCCTTTACCTTAGAACAAGTCAAGCACCAACTGACATACTGAGCTATGTCGGCTTTCATGTTAGGCCACCAGTAGAGTTTTTTTTTAAGTCCTGATACATCTTATTGGCTCCGGGATGAATAGAGTATTTTGATTTATACGACTCGTTCATAATCAACTCACGGATTCCACCATGAAATGGTATCCAGCTTTTGTCTTTGAAGCATAAGGTTCCGTCGGAACGCTTCATGAAGCCATTTTCACTCTCTACCATTCCATGCAGATTCTCATAAGGACGGTTCTCTTCCGTCAATGCCGCAGCTTGGGCGGCTAAGATTTGAGATGGTAGAGGCGAAACAATGGTCATTCCTAGGGATCAAACGAGTAATGGTGGAATGTTCTCCATACGACTAAGTGCATCAGCCACAACATTACCCTTACCAGGATGATAACGAATCTCACAGTCATAATCACTGAGCAACTCTAAGCAACGACGTTGTCTCATATTCAGTTCCTTCTGATCTAAGATATACTTCAAGCTCTTATGGTCGGTATACACTACACACTTGGTTCCATACAGATAATGTCTCCAGATTCTAAGAGGAAACACTACAACACCTAACTCAAGATCATGGGTGGTGTAGTTTTTCTCGTGCTTCTTAAGTTGTCGGGATGCATAAGCAATCACCTTCTCCCGTTGCATCAAAACAACACCTAAACCTTTATCTGAGCGTCGCGATTACCGACAAATTCTTGATTCCTTGAGCAAAGCTAGGATGGGCGCACTACATAACTTCTCCTTGAAGTTGGAATGCTTCTTCTTCCTCTTCTCCCCATTCATACTTAACGTCCTTCCGCGTCGGTTTGGTCGTGACTTAGCTATTTTGGAGAATCCTCAATGAATCTCCGTGTAGCTTTGCTAAACCTAGAAACTGGCGGACTTCTGATGGGTTCTTAGGGGCTGCCCATTCCTTAATGGCCTCAATCTTATCTGGATCAACATGAACTCCTCGACTATCAATCACGTGACCTAAGAATTGCAAGGACGGAATCCAATATTCACACTTAGAGAATTTGGCATACAGCTTTTCTTCTCGCAACAATTCTAAAATGAGCCTCAAATGCTCTTCGTGCTCCTCTCTACTCTTGGAGTATATCAAGATGTCGTCTATGAATACTATCACAAACTTATCCAGATATGGCTTACATACTCGGTTCATGAGATCCATGAAAACCGATGGCGCGTTGGTCAAACCAAACGACATCACTTGGAATTCATAGTGCCCATAACGAGTCCTAAACGCCGTCTTAGGGATATCTTCCTCTCGAACTCTAAGTTGGTGATAACCAGATCATAAGTCGATCTTGGAAAAGACACTAGCTCCTTGGAGTTGGTCGAATAGGTCATCTATTCTAGGTAACGGATATCGATTCTTCACCGTCAACTTATTTAACTCCCTCTAGTCAATACACATCCGAAACGATCCATCCTTCTTCTTCACAAACAACACCGGTGCTCCCCACGGTGACGAACTTGGTTGAATGAATCCCTTCTCTGACAATTCTGCCAACTGTTTAGACAGTTCCTCCAATTCTCTTGGAGCAAGTCGATAGGGTGCCCAGGCTACGGGTGCAGCACCGGGTATCAACTTGATTTGGAATTCCACTTGTCGAACAGGTGGAATCCTTGGCAAATCGTCGAGAAACACATCTGGAAACTCTCTAACGACGGGTACATCATTAAGGTGTCTTTCACTCTTCTCCTCGCTTTTCTTTTCAGAAATTCGAGCCAAGAAAATACAACCTCCTCTATCGATGTACTTCTGGGCCTTAATACAAGAGACGATGATCAGCCGGAAGGACTTCCACGGTCGCTCCGATCTCTTTGTATGCTCGAACTTTTCCATACCACGCACGTGCGATCTTCTCATCGCAGATGATGTGTGCAACCGTTCTTCGACAACCAATCCATTCCGATAATGACGTAAAACTTCCCAAGGTAATTGGCAATAGGTCTATGCTAAGCGGGTGGTCTAGGAAACTTAAGGTACAACCTCGGACTACGGTGTCTATCTTCTCCTATTCCCATTAGCTAATTCCACATCGAATCGAATCCTAGAGGTGTTTGGGAGATTCCTAGTAATGGCATAAAGTTGGTGGATACGATACTCATATCGGCACGGTATCAAGCGATATGGAAGCATAGCGATTATTGAGAAGGAACGTACCCGTAACTACGTTAGGGTCCTCACCAGCTTCCTTCCCAATAGCATACACACACGCTGTTCCCATGTCTCTCTACTGATTCCTAGCACTCTGATTTCCCTGATTCTCAACAACCTCACGCTTCACAGGGTTTAAGCCATTACTTTCCACACCTCGGTTAACAAATCCTCATACATTACCTGGATTTCCTCTCATCCACGGCTCTCGGCATAGTACCCTTTCTTTCCACATCCAAAACAGGTGACGGTAGCCTTCCAGTCCGTTCCTTGTGCAGTTTGAGCTGCAGCAAGTGGTCGGGACCTACAGTCCTTGTCTATGTGTCCTACCTTAGAGCACTTCCTACATACAATCGGGTACGGTCCATGGTGGTGTCGATAGCAACGACCACACACGGGGCTTGCTACCTTCATAACCCTTGTTCTCTCCATTCCTTATGGCGAACACCCTGACTGTCTCTTGCCATTTGTTGCCATTCCCTTTAACAACTTCATTCCTCTTCCTCTTATCACTCTTACCCTTGTCTCCTACTTCCATTACGTAAGAATCCATCAAACGTTGAGCCACGGTAATTGCCTCATGCAAATTAACTGGCTTCGCAGTGAAGACATCATTTTGAGTAGCTAAAGGCAATCCATCGGTATACCTCTTAATCTTAAGGGCTTCAGTGCGAACCATATCAGGGAAAAGCAACGACAACTCTTGGAAACGACGATTGTAGGTCATCGATGTCGGTACTCTTAAACTGGTGTGTTGGTATCGTACGTTGTGTAATGTTCACGTGTTTTTGCATCTTATCATGTTTATGTGTCCTTGGTCATAACTAGATGATGGATTATCATGGTTTGATAATGTCGAAGGGTGAATAGTCTCGTGTCACGATTTTGAGTCAAAATTTTGTAAACCGTTGTTTTATTCTTTAGAATTGTCAAACAAGTGGTAATCGGTTTTAATTATTAATAATGAATTCATGTCCGTTAGTGTTATAATGATATGTGAAACCAGTAAGTGTTTTCTTTTTTGGGTAAAAGGGATGTTTCACCCTGGTAAAATACATTACACCAAAAACATTGAAGTACAACGGATGAGGGTGGCGTCCTCATCTCGGTCCATAGGACACCGAGACTCTCATATAAGAATGACATGCCATTCTTATAACTTACATAAAACAACTTACCACCTACACTGGCTATACAAGTGAATAAAAAATACGAATTAAAAGATGATTCACTAAAGTAGCATCAAGCACATAGCCATCATAGAACTTCAAATCAACATCCATGTGATCAAGAACAGCTCCCTAAGCATAGAACATAACTAATCTCCACATAGAAGTGTAACCGGACATCACACATCCATGGATCAACAAAATTGACTTCAGCGCACAAATTTCATACAACATTTGGTGATAGACTCTAAAACCACGGATAGAGCAGCAAGCATAAGCTTGCTCCAAATGTGCATGTTTAGATGCAACACCAAAAACCAATAAGAATAACCAAGGATAAGACAACCAAGACACTTCCACATTAGCAACATCAAATCATCTTCATTATGTCGTGCAAAGAACACATCCAGATCCAGCAACTTAACAAGCCACGAGCATCACTTACAAAGAACGACCAAGGATATGAAATAGATCACGATCCTTAGCATGAATAAGACCAAGAAATGATGCTAATAGGGTGTAGGAACCTAACTTCCAACAATGCCATCATAACACGGATCATAGTATGTCGATCAATTCATGTCAATAATGGCAAAACAAAGGGTTATCGAAACCCTAACGATCAAAACCAACAATAGCATCAATCATCCATATTGATTATAATCAACCAACACGCATGAAGACCCCAAGCTCCCAAACTTCCATGGCCACTACAATACGATCCGTCTATCATCATAAAACATACCGGGATGATCCGGGATGGCATACGGTATCATAGAACGGCGGTGGACAACTTCCAAGGTTTAACGAAACCCTAACATACCCAAACCATGATATAGGCGATCCAAAGCGGCATCAATAACGAAGATTAACCACAACAAAGGATCCAACAACATATAATAGGGTATATCAAAACCCTAACAAATCCTACCAAATGTACCAAAAGCCATCACCAAACCATTACTAGAACACTGCATAAACGCCAAACCTCTTCACCCACTTACGGACAAAACAACATACCGAAGAAACGACAACGATCACACGATCGACTTACAAGAACAAATGGACTAATCGGTCCAACATTCATACTTCATGATATAACATGAAAGCGCGACATCACCAATAAACGAAATAATACAATACCTAGTTAGGGTTTCGTTCTTGAAAGGCACAGCAGACCCACACCTCAAAAATATTACAATAAGCATCATGAGGAACAAAAATCATACCAGTAATGAAACCCTAAGGGAAAGAAACGATAACCCTAAAATTCGACAAACGAATAAGAAGAGAATCGATTGAAAAAAAAGGATGGAGTAATTAGGGTTTCGGTGATGAGTGTGGTGATTTATAAATAATAGGAACCGAATGTATTCCAAAACCCTAAAAAGAATAACCGAATCCACAACAAAACACCCAATAATTAATATAATCATCAACAGATCTGATAGAATCAAATCATATACAGAAAACATGATCATTGGATGAATTATAGGAAAACGATTTGAAAAAATAAGGGCAAGGGTTATAAAAATCATCCAGCCGCCACCTATTTATTGTAAAACACAACCACACAATCGTATTGCATACCCAAGAAGGTTAGAGAGGACGATTATGGATTTGTTTTTGGCCGGAAATTGATTGGAGGTGGCGGCCGGAAA
Organism: Chrysanthemum lavandulifolium; assembly: GCA_022545495.1. Taxonomy (NCBI): domain Eukaryota; kingdom Viridiplantae; phylum Streptophyta; class Magnoliopsida; order Asterales; family Asteraceae; genus Chrysanthemum; species Chrysanthemum lavandulifolium. Next base: position 118,990,913 of record CM040244.1, read on the forward strand.
TCACCAAGGATAGACTTTGTGAAAATGCTTTACCTTAGTTGGCTAAGTGCTTTGTTTTCAGATAATACATTGGACTAACGTGTGATTATTTGGTTAACGTTGAATCACTGGTATGAATCAGATTTTTGGAATCGGACGACATTTCAATTAACAGCCTTAATTGAATAACAAATTAATTGTGGTGTTTTGGGTAACTGGTAAGTTATTGACAAACATTAGATTTGATACCCGTTAATTGGTTGTGTTTGGGGAAATTGAAAGAGTCAATTGGAAGTGTTTAATGGTGTTGGGTATGTTTGATTGTCTGTTTATATGGAGAGAGTGGTATGAGATTGTTTGGAGGATTAATTAGAATTGTGAAAATTGTTTATTTTGGACTTAATGATATATATGTCAACCTTGCGCTACGTCAGGTATTATCGTGACTTTCTAGTCTCGACTGACCCCGACAATACCGTATCTTGGTCTTTAGTATCTATTGAACAATATGAGGTGTAAAAGCCAAGAGTCATGACTCGGACTTTGGAACTCGAAACGAATAATGACTCGAAATTTATATTGATATTTATATCGATATATATATATATATATATATATATATATATATATATATATATATATATATATATATATATATATATATATATATATATATATATATATATATATATATATATATAGTAGGGATCCATGAGAAGTAAATTAAAACAAGAAGTGGTGAAGTGACAAAAACCACGCATTTGAGATGCAACGACTTGCATTAGATGCATTTCTATTCATATAGATGCAACAACTTGAGTTTCAGTTAATTTAATGTATAGATGGTGCAAATTGATTTTCATGATTTCGCACGCGTCGAGAGGAACAAAAACAAGAGAAATCATCAAATGCATATAATATACGTATATACATCGATTAAAAGCTAGAAAACACAATATGGTGCGTTATAATGCATCTAAGATTATAGAGATGCATCTAATTTAGGTCGGTGCATCTCGGATTTGTGGTTATAGTTCTTCTTATTCCTTCGATTTTAAGTAATCTTCTTATTTGATCCTAACTCTCTCTCTCTCTCTATATATATATATATATATATATATATATATATATATATATATATATATATATATATATATATATATATATATATATATATATATATATATATATATATATATATATATATATAATAGTGGGCCCAATGGCGGACATGTCTTATAATTATCGTTGACGTAATTTGCTATAGCGAAAGAAGAAAGGTAATCGTAAAGAAGGAGTGCAACTAAGGTGGAAATTTTCGACCTTGATGTGTGGGTCTTGAGAGGCAAGAAGATTCGTGACATATTGTATGAATCTCTTAGACCACACATCAACGATAATTACGATGGGCGGGCATGACTTATAAATATTGTTGGAATATTTTCCTATTGCGAAAGAAGGTAGTAAAATTTTATTTTAAGACAAATTCCGTAGGTAATAATCAAATGAACATTAATATGAATTTTAGCAATTCAATATTAATTAATTAATAAAATTACATTTTAAAACATAAGTGGTTTTTAAAGGAGCACTTGACTTATGAATATCGTTGGAAAAAATAAGTTAGCAATAAATATTCCATACACATACCAAATTTTTTGTTGAATACATTAAGAACGAAAAGAAATAAACGGTTATCGAATATGAGAGAAAAAAAAAAGTTTCAAAGTTGTACGTAAGAACAAAGTATCAAATTATAGGCCGCCTGATGGGTGAGCAAGCCTTATGAATATCGTTTAAAAGCTTAAGTTAAAGAAATAAAATATAGGAGGGTGTCTATGTAAGCATACAAAAGGTGGCTAAAACCTTGTGGCTATAAGTTGTAATCTATCACAGATGGTTAGGACATGAGCTAAACAACTATGCTTATGTGGTGAGTGTTAGGGCTCTGCTTTGATGGTTCTTAATCGGCCATAGTATTATTAGCCTTGAGGACAATCTATACTCGATACAGATATTACTACTACTCATTAATCTTATGAAAGCTGAAGTGTGTGACCCTTAACTAATCAGAATATTAATCCAATGCACCATACGAAAGTGAAACCCAAAACTAATCAGAATATTACGCAGAAACTGCCAATCAACAGTATCATAGGCTTTCTGAATGTCCACTTTGAAGGCACACCTAGCAGGACCACGATCAAGATGATAATTATGCATGAGCTCCGAGTAAGCAAAATATTATCCAAATCCGTCTACCCGAACAAAAGCGATTGGTTCGACCCAACCAAAGAAGTAAGACTATCCTTGATACGGTTGGCAATAATCTTACTAATGCACTTAAACAACACATTACAACAAGATATAGGCCTAAAATCATTAATCCGAGTAGGAGAATTAACTTTAGGCACGAGGGCAATAATAGTATGATTTACCTCTTTCAGAAGCTTACCATTAACGAAGAATTCCTGAACCGCCCGAATAATATCATCGCAATAATATCCCATGCCCTTTGAAGAAAGCCGCAAAAACCATCGGGACCAAAGCGATTTATCATCACCCATAGAAAAGATAGCATCTCTAACCTCTTTAGGAGTAACATTACGAACCATATCCAACGCAACATGAGGATCAAGCGTGGAAGAAAAGGTTACTAGCATCAAACGGAACATATAACCCTTCTTGACCAAGAAACGCAATAAAATGAGTAACAAAAGCATTAGGGACTTGATCATCCACGTACATAACACCATTACCATCACTAATAGAATCAATCCGACTCCTAGCCTTCCTACTTTTAACCACTTTATGAAAATACGCCGAATTAGAGTCCCCCACCAAGCCAATCAACTTTCGCCTTTTGCTTAAGAAAACGTTCCTCCGTAAGAATAGCTTCATTGTGCGCATTAAGATAGCGGGCTTCTTCCTCACAAATATCGAATTGAATGGATCTAAGTCAAGAGCTTGTTGAGCGATGTCCAATTCATGGCGAAGTTTCACGACTTTATCATGAATATTACCCTCATTAAAAAGCAATCTCTGAAGCGGCTTCTTAAGAGATTTAAGCTTATTCACCACTTGAAACATGTGAAAGCCACTAAAAGGCTTACACCAATATTCCTGAACCTGTAATATAAACTGAGAATTCTGCACAAGGATGTTAGAAAACTTAAAGGGCCTAGGTTTAAATTTAAAGGAAGTAGGAATATTAAGAATAGCAGGAGAGTGATCAGAAATACGGTACGGTTGAAAAATAGCATGAGCTCCAACAAAAGAATCCGTAAAACCAAGATTAGCCATAATACAATCAATCTTCTTCAAAGTACCATCAACACCTTTAGGCTTCTGATTCCATGTGAAATGTAACCCGGTTCGATTAATATCAGCCACCTCGATCTCATCAACACACTCCTTAAACTCCCTCATAGCTATATCAATAACCGAGGACCCCGCTGCCTTGTCTTCCAAATTCAAAGCCGAATTGAAATCTCCAAGAATACACCAAGGACGCAATTGAACAACCTGCTTGTGAGCACCAAGATTATCCCAAAGAGGTCTCCGATCGTGTACTGTTATGAGCATAAACAAAAGAACAAAAAGCTCCTTTTATCCTCCTTGAAACGAACAAATGTGTGAATAACTTGGTCCGTCATGCAAATCACATTCGGTCAACATCGTCAAGTTCCAACCTAAAATGATACGAGACCTTTTATCACACAAATGACCATTAGAAGTCCAATCCCACCTACGAAAAACCTTAGCACATAAAACCTGAAGACGAGAGTTAGAAATATGAGACTCCAATATAGCACATATAGAAAGCTTATTCTCACCGAGAACCTGACGAACCTCCTTTTGTTTAGGGGATTGGTTCATTCCCCTTATATTCCATGAGGCAATACTATACATGATGAACCTCGCTATAGGAAGTGCTTGCTTCCTTAAGATTAGTGCTCGATTTATCAAACATATCCATGGCCTCATCAACTTCACTATCACTATCCAACGTATACGTACCCGCGTCCTTAAACGTACTAGAAGCAATGTCACCCGTCTCGAATGGATCCTCGCCACTAAGAGCCGCAAAGGAATTTTTCAGAGAGACTAAATGAGAAGGAACGTTACCTTTACTGATGGTCGTGTTTGTAGGCACACTAGGGACACTCGTATCATTTTTCCTATCATTACCCAGATCACTAGTAGAAACATCCTTATTTCTATCATTGCCCAAATCGTTAGGAGAGGGATGAAGTCTAGTAGAAGTAGTACTAATATTAGGTTGTGAATCCACGTTAAGACCACTCGAAGAAGATGTCCCTCCACCTTTCTTAGGCTCCCATCTATAATGAAATGCAACCTTCGGTTTAGTAAGCGAAGCCCATCAATATGCTTTTCCTTAGTAGCTTGCTTACCTTTTCCCTTACGCTTGTTGACTTCCACAAATCCATCATCATCAACAACTTGTTTCACATTAGTAGCAATGTTTTTAGGACACGCCTCATCAGTATGATCAAAAATCTTACAAGTTTCACATCTTGGTGGCTTCCATTCATATTCGACCTCAACACGCTCCAAAGAATGCCCACTCCCATTAGGGAAAGGAATAGCCACCACCAAAGAATCCAATAACGCATTACAAGAAGAAACTTCCACAAGAGCACGAGCATATGAATTTCTACCCCATGACTTGAGACACATGGTGCTAGTATACGAATCCAACATAATTGGATGGCCTATTTGTGTTGTAATCAAGCTCGGTCAATCTCGAATAAGCCACAATAGGAACGTTATGTAACTTGACCCAAGCTGGAACCGATGTAATCTCATCCTTTTAAGCTTAGAGTTAGGGTCCAAATATTCAAAATGATAAGAACAAGGCGAATTAACCACGGACCAGATTCTAAGACTTGATCCATACCCTCTTTGGTTGCGAATGAAACAAGAAAATCCATTATTCAACATTACCGTTCCAAACCAAATTTAGCCCAAGTATTCTTCATAATTCTCCACTATGGAAATGCAAGACGCTTCCCAATAAAATAGCCATAAAGCGTATTAGTGAACCTAGATGAAACCTCATCAACCGCTTCCATTGGAATAGTGACATTTGCCCCACAACACAATTCTCATTACGCATTTCAACAATGTTAATAGCCTTGGGAACACTTGAGATTTAAACATGGCAGCATATGGTGTTTTAAAGGCTCATTATGCATGGAATTAGGCGAATCGTTAGCAAGGCTAGTATTAGGGGTAAATTTGTACCAACAGTGGAGTAACCCCATTCGTAATACCTACTTGACCATGCAAGGACTCCCACGAAACCTCAATATTCGAATCAATAAGAGGATCAACCAAATTACCCTTAACACAACTCGACATACCATCCTCAATGAAACATTAGTATCAACATTCAATTGCGGCGAAGACATACCTTGCCCAACAGGATTAGCATTAATAGGAGCATTAGAATTCGATTTCGTAGGGGGCACGATACGGTGAGCTTTTTTCAAAATCGACTTAAGAATCGGAGCATCCCCTAACACATTTGAACCCTTAGCACCATTTGAAGCATTAGCAGATTTTTTACCACCTTGATTATCCAACGACAATGAGTTCTCCATACCCAATAGCAGCAAATAATAAGACCAAAGAAAAAACCCTAAATGACGAATGACCGACAATAGCAGCAGCGCAAGAACCACACTAACAAAACCAGCATGAACGAACAAATAAAAAAGAGAGAAAACCCTAGCCAACGCTAGGGTTTATGGTACAATAACGTCCATAATTAAACCATACTAATAATGGACTAATGATTGCAGCATGATAAAGTCCCACATTAATTAGTAAGCGACAAGAGTAATAAATCCCACACCAATCTTAGAATCTGATCTAAAAATTAACCACCGACCCACGAACAAGGATGGACCAATAGAGAATCAGTTACAATATAAATTATAACTACTTAAGATTACAATGAAATCGCCATTATCGCCGTCATTGGGAGTGTTTACTAGTTATTGACTTAAATTGATACCTCTACTTTAACTAGTATAATTAGTGAAAAACATCTAAAATGCTTTTACATAGTTACACAAATGTTTCTTGGAATTTGACAGTCATTATGCGACTACGGAGTTCATTAGTAAGTATCTTGTAATCTTTAACATTACTTTATCGTAAAAAAAGCATAAACATTTTTTGTTAATTACAGGAATATCTTGTACTAAATATCACAAAGTATTTACTGTTTGTTCTACATGATTAATAGATTCGGACCGTGGTCTTATCATTTTACTTGTAGCATAACTAATCAGATAGATGTGTATATTCTATGTCACCGAGAACCACATAATGAAGGATTATACTTTATATTTTTCAAGAACCTGTCCAATGTATGATCACTATCTACATTTTCACTACCAGTCTACCAGCCATCAACATCCAACTCTATACTACATCTTTACTATGTATATACATAAACCTCTACATGGACAACAACTATGTTCATATTAATACAACTACAAAGACTTGTAAAAGGTTCTGTAACAAGCAGATTAATGAGCTCATTTTCACAAAAGAATTATTATTCATTACTAGATGAATCAATAGCATAAAACTTTTTTTTTGTTATATATCATATTCACCAAAAGATTGCAAATCGATGAAAATATTACCATGGGGACATATCAAATAATTCCACATTGAAACTTATTAGTTGACACGGCTCCAATTATGCCTCCATAAACCATAATCTTCGCAGCCTCACGAGTCGTCTTCAACTAAAGATAGAAAACACGGTTTTTTAGAATTTAATAATAGTAGTCACAAAGAAGTACAATAATAATCAAGACTCGGATTACACCTTTTGAGCAGTCGTAGTTGTATGGTGCTATCATCGAAGATTTTGTAAAGTTACAATTCAATGAATTTAAGAGAAAATTTGTCCGTTACTAAGAATCGTAATAATCGGATGGAACACAATGGGACACTCACACGGTTCGCGAACGTGGTCATTGCATATGTAGCTTAGCAACCTATTTCCACAATTCTAATAAACTGCAATAGGTAAACACAAATAACACGGTGAGGCTATTACATATCATCATATATCAGAAAAACACATAAATAACTCGGGGAGGCATTTTGTCGAACACTTGGTCTACACATACAATTCACAAAATTGCAGTGAGTTATCACCAAATACATCTCAGTTGCTCCAGGATTCACTTAAATCTTCAGTTTCAGATGGTGATTTCCTCTTATTCCAAACCAAATCCTCAATACTAAAGCTTATCGACATTATATCAATAATTAAAGATGAATAAAAGTAATTTGTTTAAGTCAGGCATTATATCGAACAGTTAGTGTGCATGTCAAAAACGGAAAATAACCTACAAGTATTCTACAAGGGATACCACTTATTCAATAGAATAACACTCTATTTTGCATCAAAATTTCACATGTATGATCATCAACAATAAGTTTCTAAACTATAACATATCGACAACTAAAATCGATAGAAGATATCAAATACTTGCATAAAACACTAGTCAACACATTAAAGCAATGTAAGCAATTGTACCAACTAGAAGATGTGATGCAATCCGATTGATTATTACCGTCACAAAGTTGATAAACCACCGGAAAAACCTGAAATTGAACCTGTAATCGATCATTAAAAGATATGGTTGAGTACAATCAGAAGGCCGTGAGGTTATGGTGGCGATACGATGGTAGTGCGGTGATGTTGTGGTGGTGGAGCGGTGGTGGTGGTGGAGCGATGGTGGTGGTGGAGGCGAAGGGTTTAATCGGGAGTCGGGATTGAGGGTGTGATGATGTTGGTGACTTGGTGTTTCTGTTAAAAATAATATGGTGTATTAATAAATAAAGTGGAAAAGAAAATAATTAAAATTGATAAAAATGTCTTTCACAATAACAAAAGATTTGTTTAATGAGTGCTCACGAGGTTAAATGGTATTACATAAATTTGAACTTTTCTTTTAAGTTAGAAACTCATTTATTACACATTATAAGAATAGTTAAGCAAAGAAATTCAAATTACAAAATAACTTAAGATAATTAGAAATACAGTTTGTTTAAGTGGTTAAAATTTAGCGACGTGAATAGCGACATAATTTAAGAAAGTCGCTAATATAGCTACACCACTGGCGACATCTTTTTGGTAAGTCGTAAATTGGCGACTTTGCTAGGGACATGGTAGAGAATGATGCAAATATGGTGACGCTTGTTGCGATACTAATTGCGACAATGCCATCTCGAAACACATCGCGACATCATTGGCGACATAGTTTGCGACGTCGATGGCATAACAACGCTAAAGCAATCGCTACATATGTCGCAACTTTGCGACTTTAAATGGTTGGTCGCTAATTATGTCGCTAAAAGGCTATTTTCTTGTAGTGCTCGTCTCGTCTTTCTTTCGTCATGAATCTGGTTGTGAATATTTTGCCCATGCGCTGTGTTGCTACAAATCATACATGTCACATGAATGTTTAAAACTACCTCTATGTCATCTAATACACAACATAAGTGTTGCTTGTGTTTGTAATCTGGTCATGGCCTTATGTCATCCTACGCATGCCTTTGTATTCACTTTACATTTACTAAAATTGTTAAAAGAAACTAAGCAAACTAACCTAACATTTGGAGTACATAAAATAATGAAAAGGGTCTTGACATGGGTCGAATCATGCTCATCATAAATCTGTTTTGTTTTTGATTCTGGTCGTGGGTTTGGGCAGCCCTCACTCGCCATTTTTGTACCTATAAAACATGCTTCATAAGACATTAAAACTAAGCTAAGACAAATCAAATGTAAGGTTACATGGAATCATGAAATAAAACCCTATGTGTGTCAAATATACATGCACTATATGACTCGGTTTCAATCTGATTTTTGGACTCTAATGACATGCTTTTTCTTTTGTTATTATCATGCCTAAATGGAATCTAAAACATGTGTATATGATTAATAATAGAGTGTCGAATAAAACCAAGGGTTGGGGTTCGTTTTGGTAGTATTACGGGGCATATAATTCTGATGTGGGGAAGGGAGTCTCGAATGGATGGGAAATCACAAAATGGAATCATATAAGCTTGCACTGTATAAATGTTTCACTATATGAATAAAATAAGTAAACAATGATATATTTTCAAATAAGACCCTACAATTTATAATATTTACACCTTAGACCCTAAACTTGTGAAAATTGGCTTAAATGCTCCTTAAACTAGTATAACACTCATTTCTACATCACTTAACCTAATATGACATTAAATGCTTCATAAATGGAAACTTACTAGTTATAGAAACCTGCTATTTTTAGAAAGATACTAATAATAGAAACCTGCCTAAAATAGAAAGTTACCTAAAATGGAAAGTTACTAAAAGTGGAAACCTGCTAAAAATGGAAAGCCGTCTAAAATGAGTGATCTGATATTAATAAGCGTTATCTAATTCATAGGTTTCGGACGGCGGGATTGATTCGTCTTGCGACTTTACTTTTCCATTGCTTGCTCCGATTGAGGTACAGATATTCTGACCTTTCTCATAAGGTTTCTCATGATCTCTTTGCATCTTTGACCTCTTGCCAATTTGATATTGAACCTTTGCTCTGCTATTGAACTATTGATATTGAATCTTTGCTATTGACCCCTTTGCTATTGAACCTTTGAATTGAACCATTGATATTGGATTATTGATATTGATTTGTGAACTGCTAATATTGGACCTTTGATATTGATTGACCTCTATACTGCACACTTTGACTGTCGATTGATACGAGCCATTAACTATGCATGGGGTTCCATGTCCGTGTCATTGATGCACCAATGGCATGACTCGGTGTGGATGAGTGATGTTCCACCGTCCCTTTTGTTTGATATATGATTATGAGCTCAAGAAAGATATGTTTGGCCACTATGATTTGATTTGCAGGGGCGTATGGATGCATCCTAGATTTGATTTGATTTGATTTGCATTTGATATGATATGATATGTTTTGGTGATGCGGTGCATGTGTGCAATACACCCCCTCACAGTTTGGGAGTTGATCACTCCACTAGTTACTTGAGGTCTCCCCTCCTATTGGTTTGGTATTCCGAGGTCACCCCTCCGAATACAATGGCGACTATTGGATACTATTGGCGACTATTGCCACTATTGGTATTGGTTTGTTTTGTTGGCTCGGGATGGATTTCTGATAGACCTTACACTATTGATATACCCATATTGTACCTTCTGTATTTCCCAACGCATCATATTCTGTACTTATTATCTTTATCCAGTACCCTTATGTGACTCACTCTACTACCATGTTATATATTTCATTGATCTGTCATACCATGGTTCCGTTACTTCAGACCATCGTTCCATTCACGTACTGGGTTATTATGTAATTATTGAATTTGATTGTGCTATTGCATGTCTTATGTGACTCTTGTTTACCACCTACGATATGATTAGTGCAGCGATTATATGATCCACTGTTGTCATCGATTACATGTAATCCTCTTGTTATGTATGTGACCCTTTGATTAGTCGGTGACCATGCTAGTATGTAAATAATTGTTTTGACGGTTTATCATGTAAACTTTGTTACATTAACCTCGTGGACTATGAATGTACGTAAATATCCTTATCTCGCTCATTGTTGATCCGCCATGTGTACATTCTTGTTTATACTCTTGTTCGATTGGATAAATGGTTCAACTTATGTGGTTTGGCTTGTTAACTTCAATTTTGTCTGCTATGTCCCTAAGTCATTCAATTATAGTGTTCATGCTGAATTCATACTTGATACTGTGGTTACCATGTCGACTCTTGATTGTACTTCTTTGTTGTGATACTTGTGATGTTTTTTTTTGGGTAAAGGGTTAATTCACCCGGTAAAATGCATTACTCCAAAAACGTTGAGGTACAAAGGATGAGGTGATTCCTCATCTCAGTCCCTTAGGACACTTATAGACTCGAATATAAGAATGACAAACCATTCTTATAACTTACACTAAAATGAACCAACTAATAATGACAAAAGTACATAAAGATTTACAATACTACTCAAGAAAAATACTTGAGCCTTCTATGTCACTAATGTGGTCCACTTTAACTTCCATGAAGAATCCAAGTATGAACATCCAAGCATTCTTCAACATAATGCATCAAAACTGCAACTTCCCACGAACACCACTTCCAAAAGATAACATATTGTTGCATCAAAATATGAGTAATCTGAGGAGAAGCAACAAGCATCCCAAGCAGGTCGAACCAAATAATCATATCTAATCGGATCCACATATAATGATCGTGAATAATGGTAATGATGCGGGCGGAATCTGAACAACAAACACATCACAATCCAACGATGAAAGCATAAGGACCAGTGTGTGATGATCATAGGGTTATTAAGAACCCTAACTTGCAGCAAAACACCAACCACAAGATCATATAATAAACAAGCAGCAGCATCTTGTGATATGAAGCAATTAATAGGGCATAACAACACCCTAAAAACCATAACCAGATATAATCGATCCCAAGCAACATCAATAATGACAATACCTAACAAACATTAACACCATAAAGATTAATAGGGTTTTAGAAAACCCTAACAAACATTAACACCATAAAGACCCGTCAATCAAATCAAAGTGAAGCTTAAAGTAGCAGCCGTATATAAGTATACCCTCAAACTTAACTTACATTCTCTCAAACCCACTTGCACAATAGACGTGAACACGATGAGGACATGCAGCATCAACAATCAATCCAAACAGAACATACACAGGACCAAAACCCTCGAAGAAGGGTTACTTGCATAATGAAGATAATAAACGAATCCCTAATAAAAGGAATCCATTATGTCGTTAAGCATCAGCACCATCACCATCAAGAAGATCATAGAAAAATAAACCCATATAATCCATACGATCAACCAGAAACAATCCCAATGCGATCAGGAAACCCAACCAAGAAAACCCTAAGCAATCAACGATTTAAAAAAATGTAAATCGTTATAGTCATTAAAGAACAAATTTAGGGTTCAATCATAAGAAAAGGGACGATTTAAAGGTATAAACAGATAGAAAACCCACCCACCACCCTAACAAACCAGATTCTTAGTTGTTAATTCGATAATCCCAATAGAGATTAAAGAAAAACCAATCGAATAGGAAGAATTATGGTCGGTTGATAGGGTGAGGGTGAAACTAAATCTCCCTAGTTGAGAGAAAATCGTTTTTAGGGTTTAGTTAAAAAAAATTCTTACTTGTGATGTTATTAACTGTAAATATTTGACTTGTGTGATTTCCATGCTTACTTTCTCGTTAATTGCTTCCGCTAGCATTTGGACTTCCGTTGGCTGATTTGTACTCTGATTTCCTGATTTATTGTATGCCTGGTTATTTAGATGTGCGTACGTTTATGTCATCAATGTGCTATGTGCTTTTCCTCCTCTGTTATCTGTTTCCTTTGGGTATTTGTGTAATTGTGTTTCTGCAGGACCCTCATCGTCTCATTGATCTCTTCTCGTTGCGACATTGTTATCAGTTTCCTTATTTCATTTGCATCTTGATTTCGTTTAGCTTTCGTTTTGTTATATCATTCCTTTGGGCTTTTTAAGCTCGGTACCATTTCTTTTCTGCGGCGGGTTTTAGGTTGGAAGATGGGCTTTAATGGGCTGAGAGTTGGAATATCTGAGTGGACCGACCCTAGTTACCTTATTATCTTGGACTTATTTTGATGGGCTATTGTTTTGAGATTTCATTTTATTTTAGACATTTTGGATTTTGTAATTTTCCTTGTAAGTCATTCGTTTATATGACTTGGCAATTTATTTTATAATGCTTCCGCTTGAGAAATTTTATTGTATATTCTGATATGACACCAGAATGTGATACTTCTACCCTTGCCGGGTTGGGGTGTTACATATATACTTAACGAAGTGATTTGGTAACGAATCAATTTCACAACTAAAACAGAATAAAACTATTGTGATATTCGATATACGACTTGATCGGATAACGATGTAAATTATTTATAAAATGGGAAGATAAATGTTGAGAATTAATTAGGCAACTAATAATCGGTATTGGATATGACGTACGATATAATTTATAAGGATTGAATACGGTTCATAAACTTGGAATAACTATTGATAACAAGTTATAATGGTTAATAAATTAGATTTTATTAAACGTTTTGGCCTAAACGAGTACCATATATACTAAATTCGGAAATAAGTTTGATATATTTATTTCGCAATATGCCTAAGTATTAGATTTTCACATTTTAACTAATAACTTTTAACTAATAACGAGATACTTAGATATGTATTATAAATGAATACGGTTTTGTCTAACTATAAACCTTTATTCACTACAATAATAACTCGTGTTTTATAACTACTTGTTAACTTTTATAAAATTGTCGGGAAATATTATTTTGATAAGACTATTTATTAAAGTCATAATGTTTTGGAAACGCTACATAATCAAATCTTGGTTATAATACCTTTGCTTAATATACGATATAAAGTACTTTCTCATAAACTTCTATCTTATAAATGCATGATTAGCTTCTATAAACTGGTTGAAAACGGTTATTTGGATGAGATAACTTATTAAAGACATAATGGTTAAGAACATTGAATAAACGAACGTGTCATTTATAGTACACTACTTAATATACCTACTATAAAGTACTCTTTTATAAACTTGTATAATTACGAATAACAATTGGGAAACTTTTATCAATTGAGCGATAAATGGAAACTTGTCTTTTATTATTAAACATGTACGTTTGGGGATTTTTGGGTAATTTACCGAAACTTATCAATTGTCCTATTTATGTTATATAAATAGTTGTCGTCAGTACCTAGTCTTTGACTAGCTTGAGTATTGTCTGTATTTCTTGGCTTGGTCGATGTCTTTTCCTCTTTCGCGTGAGTTATGCGTCACGTCTATGTCTCTTACCACCACACGAAACGTTAAAACTAAACTTTTGAGATAACAATTATAAACTTTTGGGAACGATAACGTACTTTTGAAAATAACGACATGAATGATCCACGAAAACTACAACACAATACTTTCTATTGATTTCTTTATCAGATAAGCTGTATTTTAAGATTATCGTATACGCATTAGGTTGCGTCACTTCTATTCTATTGTACTTGTCGTACATTCTTCTGGATGCCATGGAGATTAGCTTTAGATGCCAGTCGTGTCAATAGTGACTAGGGCATTACTATGGCAAAGGTGAGATTCATAGCCCCATTTTTATCTACGTTTATAACTAAATTGGGGTGAGAATCATGTTACTGTTTTTGGACCTTTAAAACTATTTGGATTTGCTTATGTGCTTGACTGTTTAGATAGATGTGTGGTAGTCGTTGCCTTAGACTAGGGTAGCAATCCTAATTGCTATAATTGTTGCCTAGCTAAGAGTAGACTTCTACCTCGACCTAGTCCAGGGTTGGCAATTGTTCTAGACTTTGCCACGACAGTGCTGGACTAGAGTCGTTGGGCCCGTGTGATCACTGGATGTGTGATATGGATTGTGATTTCAGATATGATACGGTTTGTGATTGATGTATATCTATCTTAAGTCTCGCATAGCAAATCAACTCCTACAGGTCCACTATGTTTTAACTGAACTTAAACATATGAACTCACCAACGTAAGCTGACCTTTTTAGCATGTGTTCTCAGGATTAAGGCGATAGCTCACTATTGGATGATGCTTGGCAAGGGGCATGGTCATAGGCGACTCTGATGAATAAACGGGACCGCTTTAATTATCTTTTGGGCCTATTTCTGAACTACTTTCATTAATGTAAGTTTAATGTTTTCAATTAATGAATCTTATTCTAAATAAATGGGATAAAAACCATTCTTTGTACTTTATGTTGTGATACCAAGATTGTGGCACCCAAAGGCTCGTATGCTTTCGCTAGATCGTATTTTCAGGGTGTTACAGATTGGTATCAGAGCCTAGGCTATAGAGAACTGTGTATATTTTCAAAACCTAGACTATAACCACTTTTCAAAAACTTAGCCCTATGACCGCCACGTGCCTGCCTGCCAAGCTGAAGCCTTGCGTATGACTAGTTTAAGGATATAGATAATTGAGAACACATTAGACGAATTGATTGATAAGATGATTGATGAGATGTTTATGGCTTATTTGATGAACGGTTTGATTGAACACTTGATTGAGCGTGTGCCCTGTTAGTAGACAATTTAAGTCAGCCTATCTTAGTAGTCCACTATAAGCATTCCGCATGCCTATACACACACGGAAATCATGTCCTCATGCTTACGTACACCCCATAAGCATTTTCATATGCTTATGCACGCCCTATAAGCATGTCCTCATGCTTATACACACACAGAAAGCATGTTCTCATGCTTTCGCACGCGCTATACCTTTCATAGAGTGTGGAGTCCCAAACCTTATATCGATAACACTTAGCTTGTATTAAGTAGTCGCCTTGGATAGTTCCAAAACAACAAAGAGAAAACTTTGTAAGAATACACACAAATACGTGGAATCTATTGGAATATACTTAGAAGTTGATAGTAAACAAACGATCCCAAACTGTGATAACCAATACTTCAACAATACTAATCAATAATACAGATACTCTCAAAGTATCAGAGTTACGCAATTTCCTTGCGTAATCTCACCACTTGATTTAGAACTTGCACATTAGTAGTGGCCGTGGGAATGATTTGGGAATCTAGAGGAAATGGTGCTAATACAACTAAGTAAGGGAATCACGAACGAGACCTTTTGTCTCGTGAACGTGAGTTCCACAGTTAAGTTTTGATGAACACGAGTCTAAAGCACGTTAAAGCTAATAAAACATGTAAACTGGTACTCTCTCCCCATAAGGGCGATTTTCGGCCACCCCTCCCCCTACTATTCCGGTCACTTATACAACAATTCAAATTGCCTCTCTATCATTCGTTGAATGATATGCAATCGATTGATCGTTGTTTTCTCTGGGAAGGGTGTGTCGTGGTTCAAGTCGATATATTGAAATCGTTCCTTGTCAAAACCCTAATGTTCTTTTAGGGTTTTGATTTTATTCTGTCGATCCGGTCCTCAATACACGTTATTGTTTAAATTTTTGAGGCGGTTACATTGTGCGTTCATGACATACGAAACCCTAAGTTTTAGGGTTTCATTTACTAGCGATTACATTTGTTGTGGGTTTGATCGTATGGAGTTATTTGTCCTATCTTCTTTGAGCGATCTTTGTTGGTTGGGATTGACATGCTTCATGGATAATCGATATCCTCTTATGGGTATTGGTTTTATTTGGTGACTGGATGTACCCTTGTGGTTTCGATATTGTAAGTCTGGTTAGTGGCTCATGAAAGGGTGTTCTTGATGTTGAGGTTCCTTATTGTTAAGTGGGTTTGGGAGAGTGGAAGTTTTGGTGGTCGTTTACGCTTGGTATCGTCTCCTTGCCATCACTCTTTGCCGCAGATCTGATCGTGCTTGGGAAGTTAGGGTTTGTGGAACCCTTGATTTGTGCATGGCGTGTATGTCTATGGTAGATGTTTTCACATTGGTTCCTGCTGATATCTATTACTTTGTTAGCTGATTTGTTTCTGATCGTACCATAGTTTCAAGTGTGCAAACATGTATCGTTGCTTGGTTCTCCTTGTGATCATGTGTGCTGCGATGTGTATGCATGGGATGTCCAATCATGTTAATTGATTGGTGGTATTCATGTTTGATGGAAGTTAAGTTTGGGGGCTCTTGTTCAAAACCCCTTTCATATAATCACGGATTTGTTGCATTCTCATTCATTCTGGTGTCTCGTGATTGTCTATCATGTAAGTTAGGGATTGGGAAACCCTATGTTCATTCATTAATGGTCATCATCCCATGATTGATGGTTCATGAGTGGAAGTTGGAGGATTCTTCATGGAAGTAGGTGGACCGTCAAAGTGATTTAGAAGGCTCAAGTTCTTGTCTTGAGTCGTATTGTATTGTTTTATTTACTTTTGTCAATTTGATAGGTTCATTATTGTAAGTTATAAGAATGGTGTGTCATTCTTATATAATAGTCTGTAAGTGTCCTAAGGGACTGAGATGAGAGACTCACTCTCATCCGTTGTACTTCAATCTTTTTGGTTAATATACTTTACCAGGGTGCAGGATTACTCCCCTTTACCAAAAACATGTAAACTGGTGTGTTGGGAACGTTGAGTCATGTTCACGTGTTTTTGCATCTTATCATGTTTATGTGTCATTGGTCATAACTAGATGATGGATTATAATGGTTTGATAATGTCGAAGGGTGTATAGTCTCGTGTCACGATTTTGAGTCGAAACTTTCATAAACCGTTGTTTTATTCTTTAGAATTGTCAAACAAGTGGTAATCGGTTTTAATTATTAATAATGAATTCAAGTCCGTTAGTGTTATAATCATATGTGAAACCAGTAAGTGTTTTCAGATAATAAATTGGACTAACGTGTGATTATTTGGTTAACGTTGAATCCTTTGGTATGAATCGATTTTGGAATCATCGACATTTCAATTAACAGCCTTAATTGAATAACAAATTAATTGTGGTGTTTTGGGTAATTGGTAAGTTATTGACAAACAATAGATTTGATACCCGTTAATTGGTTGTGTTTGGGGAAATTGAAAGAGTCAATTGGAAGTGTTTAATGGTGTTGGGTATGTTTGATTGTCTGTTTAGATGGCGAGAGTGGTATGAGATTGTTTGGAGGATTAATTAGAATTGTGAAAATTGTTTATTTGGGACTTAATGATATATATGTCAACCTTGCACTACGTCAGGTATTATCGTGACTTTCTAGTCTCGACTGACCCCGACAATGCCGTATCTTGGTCTTTAGTATCTATTGAACAATATGAGGTGTAAAAGCCGAGAGTCATGACTCGGACTTAGGAACTCGAAACGAATAATGACTCGAAATTTATATTGAAATTTATATTAAAACGAATAAATTTATCTTGAAATTTATATCGAATATATATATATATATATATATATATATATATATATATATATATATATATAGTAAATAAATAGTACTAGAAGATATAGATGATAAATGGTTTTGTACTAAACCTTCGATAACAAGGCTCGCCTTGTTATTCGATATTTAAAAAAAGGAAACTAACGCCTAAAAATAGAAATGTTTTGTAATAAATGAGTCACTAAATGTTTCGAGGGCACGTTTATCGAAAGGTGTCATTT
Organism: Chrysanthemum lavandulifolium; assembly: GCA_022545495.1. Lineage (NCBI taxonomy): Eukaryota > Viridiplantae > Streptophyta > Magnoliopsida > Asterales > Asteraceae > Chrysanthemum > Chrysanthemum lavandulifolium. The sequence goes on from CM040244.1 coordinate 119,009,168, forward strand.
ATGAGTATTTAATACCATTTATGTGTTGTGCGTGGGTTACGGATGACCTAACATTAATAGCGTCGATCCATGTGGATAAGGGACTTATTAGGTTGACGAACCTAATAAGCGCCCGCTATGTACGTGGAATAACATTACTAATGGGTGAATTATCCTTATGACTCGTTAGGATGTGTTTGGTTTTTGGATAATAAGCGACATGAATAAATGGTTGAGTTTATCGAGTTGACAAATTCGATAAGATCTAACTATTTATTCTGAAACTTATTAAACTATAAAGTTTATCATTTAGATGTCTCATTGTGTCATTATGAGTTGCATTGTGGTTATTTGAGTGCATTCATGGTGTCTTGTCGAGTCGATACCACACACACACATGATGATAACTAACGCTAATAACTAAATGGAGCAACGAGATATTTTTGAGATAAGAAAATGAATACATTTTGGGCATATAACATTGAAGTTGGGGAATATATATTAAGAATTGGTTATAATAATTGGTTGTGCCTTGCTTAATAAAAATTCATCGAACCTCGAATGAATATAGGCGATCACCTATATTCGACCCGAGGCAATGAGGACATGGACGATCACTATGTCCATCTCAGAGGTGAATTTTGCAAATACTGGGAGTTGTTATAACAAAATTATATTCAGGTTTAAGATTGGTTTTAAGAACGATAAACTTTAGGTGGACTCGCACACTCACACTCAGCAAACATCACGAAAGCCCGCACTCACACACGACACACTGGCATCGTAACACCTCTAAAATCATAACACTTCTGGCATCGCTATACATCTCCGTTTATGTGAAATTCTTGTTTGTAACACTTGAGCGTAGTTCGCCATAAGTCGGGTGAGACCCGATTGGCACTGTTTTCATCCGAATTGTTTTTCGACATAAGCCTCGTTGATCTTATTCGAGCATTTGAAATTGTTTTGAGCTGTTTTGGATTTGGTCTTGACTATTTTGGATTCGGTTTTGGGTTTTGGTCCTTGGGTTTTTGATTTTGTGATTTTGATCTCGTTCCGAGTTTTAACTCATCATTTGACTTCGAATCATCATTTGGCCTCTAATTATTATTCGGCTCTATTTCGTTGATAACTTTGTTAAAATCATCTTTCGACCTTTAATCGGTATTCGATCTCGAAACGTCATCCGGTCGCATTGCGATAGTAACCGTATTGGAATTATCATTCCACCGTATTTCGATAGTAATCTTGTTGGAATTATCATTCCACATCGTTTCAGTAGTAACACCGTGGATTTGTCATCTAGCCTCGTTTCGTTGGTAACCCTGTTACCGACACTTATACCTCAAGCCTAGTCTTGAACCGATTGTTGAGAAAACTTCCGAAACCTTACCATTCACTCGATGTTGATTTTAGCGATGTCATCTAGTCGACGTTGCTCATTTCCTAAACCGATAATGTTGTGGTCGACGTTGCTTCGCCAACAGCTTTCAGTTAAGGTAGTACCTGACGTGCTGTTGATGTCGTACCTTATCCTCTATTTAGGTACCCCTATCGATAACGATGTTAGACTTGTTTTAGTCAAGTTTTTCACCGAGGATTATCCTTAGAAATTGTTCCGTCGATGTTGCTCTAGCAACGTTGAACTCTCAACAGTATTTTATCAACTATAGTCTGCTACATCCTACCGCCGATTATGGTACTACCAACCCTATCCTATCGATTGGGGGATTTTAATGCGGCTCTTAAGTTGGAGGATCATTCATGTGGTAGTTATGCTCCTGACATTGCTATGCGTGAATTCAAAGATTGTGTTCAGAAAATGGAGGTTGAGGATATTAATAGTACTGGTCTTCATTTTACTTGGAATCAGAAACCAAGAGGTTCCTTTGGTACATTGAAGAAAATTGATCGGGTGATGGGCAATCTGAAATTTGCTGACTTGTTTCCAGGTTCGTTTGCCATATTTCAACCTTATCGTATTTCTGATCATTCTCCGTGTGTTCTGCGTATTTCTCAGGTTACTAAGCCTAAGCCTAAACCGTTTAAATTCTCGAACTTCTTGGTTCATAAAGATGGGTTTAGTGATACGGTTAATGCGGGATGGAATCTTAATGTTCATGGTTGTGCTATGTATCGTGTTGTTCAACGTTTAAAGGGGCTGAAATCTCCTTTTCGTAAGCTTTTGCACAGTCAAGGTAATCTTCATGAATGGGTAGTTAGGATTCGGCAGGAGTTAGATGACGTCCAAAAGGCTATTGATACAGATCCGTCTAATTACGAATTACGGGATGAACATGCTCACTATCTTCTTGCATATAAGGAGGCTACATTAGATGAAGAACGGTTTTAAAGCGAAATCTAAAGTTCAATGGCTTCATGCGGTGATTCTAATCTGACCTATTTTCATAATATTGTTAAAAGCAAATGTGCCGTGTCGAATTGAATTGGTTAGAGATGCAAACAATGTCTTGTACGAGGTGTCGAGTTGCGGTGCTTTTGTTGCTCACTATGAACAGTTTCTTGGTATGGAAGGAAATTGTACTCTTTTGATGATTATGGTATATTCTCTAATGTTCTTCCTCCTCAATTGGGTGGTTCGATGGTTCGTCATGTTACGGATGCGGAGATTAAGGATGCTATATTTTCTATGGGGATGATAAAGCTCTGGTCCCGATGGGTACAGTACCGCTTTCTTTAAGAAAGCATGGGATATTGTGGTCTTGAGGTAAGGATCTGCATGCGTGACTTTTTATTAATGGTAAGCTTCTCAAGGAGATTAATCATACTATTATATCTTTGATTCCTAAAGTGTCTACCCCATCTAAGATTAATGATTATCGGCCTATTTCTTCTTTGTAATGTCATGTATAAATGCATTAGCAAAATCCTTGCTAATCGTATTAAAAAGGCCTTGGTCGGTTGGTTAGTATTAATCAATCGGCATTTGTTCACGGTCGTCGTATATCGATAATATATTACTTACCCAAGAGCTTATGGAATTATCATAGAGGAAGGGTCCTCCTAGATGTGCGTTTAAGGTTGATATTCGGAAGGCATATGATACGGTTGATTGGAATTTTCTTAGGGCTATTACGATTGGTTTTGGTTTTAACTCCAAAATGGTTGATCGGATCATGGTTTGTATATCATCTCGTCTTATTCCATATGTGTTAATGGCGATCTCCATGGCTGGTTTAAAGGTAAGCGGGGCCTTAGACAAGGTGACCCGTTATCTCCATACTTGTTCTGTTGGTTATGGAAGTGCTAACTCTTATATTGCGAGAAAAGGTTTGGTCGGTGGATTTTCGGTTTCATCATTTGTGTGAGCAACAATAATTATTAACCTTTGTTTTGCGATGACCTCTTCTTGTTTGCTAGAGGCCATCGGATTACATTAATGTCATTATCACGGGCCTTGGAGGATTTCAAGAACTTTTCGGTCTTGTCCCAGTATCCCTAAAAGTGACTTTCTTTGTAATGTTCCAAATGCTATTAAAATCGCTATTCTCCGCCTATGCCGTTTGCGAAGGTTCTCTCCTGTTAGGTACCTTGGTGTCCCCTTATATCATCAAGACTTCTTTATAGGGATTGCAAGGTGCTTGTTGAAAAAGCGGAAGGTCGGGTGAATGATTGGCGCAATAAGTTCTTATCTCTTGCGGGTAGGCTTCAATTGGTGAGATCATCTTATCTTGATGCATTTATATTGGGCTTCGCTTTTATCCTTCCTACTCGATTATCCATGAGCTTGAGCGACTTATGAGGGGTTTCCTTTGGTGTCAAGGAGAAATGAAAAGGGGAAAGGCTAAGGTTGCTTGGGAATCTGTTTGTAAGCCAACGAATGAAGGTGGCCTTGGTATTCGTCGTTTGGAGGATTTTAACATTGCGCTTATGACTACTCACATTTGGAGTATTTTGACACATAAAGAGTCGTTATGGGTGCAATGGATCCATTCGTATAAACTTCGTGGGAGAAGTTTTTGGGATGTCCCTTGTTTGGGGATGTTAGTCGGGTTGGCGCAAGCTTCGGCCATTAGAACAAAGGTTCGTCCTTTTATTTGGCATAAGATCAATAATGGGAAGGACACTTGGTTTGGTTTGATATGTGGTGTCGATTAAGCCCGATTCGTAATTTACTTCATCGCTAGAGTTATTGCACGAGGGGTTTCATTTATCGACTCGGTTTATGATCTTATTGAATCTAATGGTTGGCGATGGCCATTGGATTGGTTATCTCGATTTCCATTGTTAGATGCTCTCCGGTTCCTACTCTAAATGATATTGATGATGGATTATTATGGCGTAACACGGATGGCAATTTTAGTTCTTTTTAGGTCTCGGGTGCGTGGGAATCTCTGCGTCTTAGGGCTGATTTGGTTGAATGGTGTAATGTTCCTTGGTTCTCTCAATGTATTCAAGGCATGCTATACATCGTGGCTCGCTATTCAGCGAAGCTAAAGACTCGTGATAGGATCGCCAATGGGATGTTGGTCTGACGTTGATTTGGCCTTGCTTAGATGCCCGCTTTGTGAATTGGTTCCGGATTCTCATTCTCATTTATTTTTGAGTGCCAATTTTCTATGCAGTTTGGTTTGGTCGCGGAGTTTATCCGGTATGGATGCAGATCCCACCTTCGTTGGAGAGTATTGTTACAGTTCTTATTCCTTTATCTAAGGGGCGGTCGGTTAGTAGTATCCTTTCTAGATTATTGCTTGCTGCTACTACGTACTTCGTTTGGATGGAACGCAATTCTAGGCTGTTCAAGCGTAAGAAGTCTTCTGTTGCTGATGTAGTTAGCACCATTGTCTCTACTATTCGGTTGAAGCTGGTTACTTTCAAGTTCAAGAAGCTAACCTTGAGGTCTCGATTGATTTTGGATAAATGGAAGATTCCAAGTATATGTATACACGAAGGGAGTGCCGGGTAAGGGTTGTACTCTTTTTCCCTACTCCAAGGTTTTTCCCTTTGGGTTTTTCTTGGAAAGGGTTTTTAAGGAGGCAAACTTCCTGGGTTAACTTGCTCCCTTCGTGGAGTGGCCGGGCGCGGATGCTCGCTTGGTACAAGTTTTTTTACTTGTTTATGCCTAGTTTGTTGATGTAATATAGCTAGGTTTTTGTGTTTATGGCATGTCATAAACACTAGTGTTTATCAAGCTCTTCGCTTGAGGTTAATGTGGTATTTCAGCCACATTCCATTTGTACTTAAAATTATTTTTTGGTTATATATTTACCGGGGTAAACCCCTTTACCCAAAAAAAAAAAAAAAATCCTATCGATGTCGTACCTTACACTCCATCGATGCGAAATTCCTTAGTAAATCAACTTAGAGCCGTTAACCTTCACTCGTATTTAGGAGTTGAATTGATATTGATTGATAGTCGAACCTCTTTTGGAAATCATGATTTTGAAGTTGAATATGGAACCCTTCTGCGTAAAGTATTAAGTGCATCAATGAGTCAATCGACTGACTGTGGTTAGTAACCAATACTCTCTTTTAGGAGTCATACTTTTCGTCTCTAACCTAGATATCATGCTAAGTCAACCGACCGATTGCTGGTAGCAATCAACACTTTCTAATAAAGACATACTCTGAACTTCCTAGACTTCCCATCTAGTAGAAATTTCGTGCTCAGCAGAAATCTTGAAATCCTAAGGAGAAACCTGAACCACGTTCTCTAGGACAACCACCTAATCATTCTCTCATCCTTCGAGAACCACCTGCTATCCTTTCGGTCCTCTTAACCGAACGATAAGCTACACCGTAGACGAAACCTTGGAAATAAAATTCCGCACCGTTACCCGAATAGTTGTTGGTAGTCCTACCTAACCTGTTCACCTCCCGCTATTCAACAAGATAGAAAGTATGGACGACCTTACTCGTCCCTCCTCATATAGTTTTTGCATTCATAGAGAATCCCTCTATCTTCTTTTAAGGAGGTGAGAGAATACTCACTCCTCTCCTTCCGGTAAAGTGACTTGCTCCAATAAGCTAGTCCTCACTTTCGAACTCTAGCTCCTTACCTTCTTCCCACCATGGAACTCCGATTGAAAAGGGAATCCCCCTGGTCTGTTTTCTCTATCTGAGATTCATTGGGTTAGCGCACCTCTGATTATTCTTTCTCAAACTTCAACTCCCTTCGATACTCCTTAACGAAGTGCGATCGGAAAACCTAAGTTATACAAATGGACTTCTCCAAACGTAAAGGAAACCGTGTGCTTTAGGAAATGCTGATTTCTATCCTTTCCGGATTGTGGCAATCGCCACACACCCATTTTTCATCTATCACTTCCTAAAGCCGAGAGAACAGATCTGGATATGCTTGCGAGGTATCATCTCCGGACTAATGGTCAAGTAGAAACCATTCGAACCCTAGTAGAACATGTAGCGTGCCTATCAAGTTTGGCAACGGTTAGGATAGACACCTCTCGTTGGCTAAACTCTCTTATCGACATCTCTCGAGTCTGACAATGGTTGGGATAGACACCTTCCATGTAGCGTACCTATCGCTTTAGTACCTCAAAGGCACCGTAAGGGATCCTCTATGATCGTAAGTGCCGACCCCGATTGTTGGGTAGAAATGGAAATACCCAACCTACTAACCCTGAACCTATTTAAGAAACTACCAAGGAAACCGTTCTAAGTTAAGATGAATATGTAGGATGCTCACAAACCATTAGGAGACATAGACAACGTAAATCTCTTGAACCTTCCGATGATAACCTAGAATTAAGTTTACGGATCCACCATGAAATTGTGTGAAGCGAGTAGTAAACGTGAAAACTTAATCCCCGCTATATCGACCCTTCTAAAAATTCTTACTAGGTTGAGACCAGTAGCTCAGAGCCTTGAGCTACCATCAAGATTCAGTAGAGTTCCCAATGTTTCGTATGTAATAGGAAGAAATGACTCGCCGATGAGGCAATCGTTGCCCCTTTGGGAAATCCTAATCTTGGACGTTCAAACTTCGTTAACCTATCGAAATCATGAACCATGAATTCAGAAGACTTTAGTAAAGTCGCAATTCTATCTTCGAAGCTCGTAAAAACTTGCAGTAAGATCCTAGATTCACATAATGAACGTGAAGATGAATCCTCGTGCGTATGCACTCGCCTCTTTTAAACCCCAACGAGTAACTTGAATTGAATCGCGAGGACGCGATTCCCTTAAAGGAGGTGAGGCTATGACAACTCGTAAATTCCTCGATGTGTCGTAATTAGAGAAACATCGATTAGAGCGATCGTTTAGCAAATTTGAGATACGAGTCGTATTATATATCGTTTTGATTGGAAATATTATTCTAAAAACATTGGCGTAACTCTCGAGTCACGAATCCCTTGTTTGCTAGCCCAAACGAGTCTCGAACCTAATATATCGAAAGTTTTACAAAGTTTCATCTAGGGTCCCTTGTGATAGTTTTGTTTTCGCCCTTGTGGTTTTGAGTGTACAAGTCTAGTCCTTCCTTGTAGTATACATACCCCCACAACTCACCTTTCTCTCATTTCACCCATTTTCTTTCTCTCTCTACCAACACACACACTAAATAACTCTCCCTCTCTCTCTCTAAATTATCCGGCGACCCATTTAGGGTTCCGGCACCGTCACCGGAGTCCGGCCAAATTTCGGCGACCACCCACCACCATACCGCTTCTCCCAAACGTTAGATCGGGCCATGGTAGTTCCTTTTCTACAACCTACGCACCCTTAATCATCACCACGCGCTCCACATCTCAGATTTCAATTTCGGATTGTTAGGGTTTCAAGGGAAAAACGTTTTAAAAGGGGTCTTGCTTGGTCTTGGTTACGAGTAGTACTCGTAAAGACGCCATCACGGACCTCGTTCTTCCTCTTTCTCCCTCAGTAAAAACACGACCCAACCCTTTTCATTATTATTTCAGTTTCTTTTACATATTTCAGGTCATATATATGTTGTTTGTGTTGTTTTCGTGGACATAAAATGGGTAGCGTGAATATCACATCATAACTATAACCGGATCTAAAAGGTTTGATAATAAAAATGGTGGTAAGATCAAGATTCAAGTAACATGTCCTTTGTTTTGACATGTTGTACGAGTTGACTTAGTGAGTCGAGTCAACTCGACTGAGTCAACTCGGGTTAAAACCATTTGGTCCTTATGTGAATTAACTTGTTGGTTTAATGGTAGCCTTGGTTCTCAGGTGACCCATGGCTGTAATTAAATTGTTTTCTGTCTCGGGTCGGGTTTGACAACTCATTGTCGTGTTTGTTTTGTTTCAGCGTAGTTACCAACCCACAAGGAAAATAGTATGCTCATTTGGTTATATTGATTTGATAACTGTCGCACACATTGGTCTCGGGTTGGACATAAGTATTGGTTAAGATGTTGTAAATGAATTACTAATAAAGAATATCGAAATCTAATAAGTGGTAAATGGAATAAGTAAATGGGTATACCTTTAATACGATTAATGGGATTTAGTAATTCTTATAAATACTATAATTATATGGATAGTACGTGGGGGGATCGATACTTGTGTTTGGATATCACGAATACTAAATAGACATATAATGAGATACTAAAATTGATGAAACAGTTAATTGTATAAAACAACGGTAAAACTCGTAATATGTAATATATATATTAACTATATATATATATATATATATATATATATATATATATATATATATATATATACTTAATGAAGTGATATGGTAACGAATCAATTTCACAACTAAAACGGAATAAAACTATTGTGATATTCGATATACGACTTGATCGGATAACGATGTAAATTATTTATAAAATGGGAAGATAAATGTTGAGAATTAATTAGGCAACTAATAATCGGTATTGGATATGACGTACAATATAATTTATAAGGATAGAATACGGTTCATAAACTTGGGATAACTATTGATAACAAGTTATAATGGTTAATAAATTAGATTTTATTAAACGTTTTGGTCTAAACGAGTACCATATATACTAAATTCGGAAATAAGTTTGATATATTTATATCGCAATATGCCTAAGTATTATATTTTCACATTTTAACTAATAAATTTTAACTAATAACTTTTAACTAATAACGAGATACTTAGATATGTATTATAAATGAATACGGTTTTGTCTAACTATAAACCTTTATTCACTACGATAATAACTCGTGTTTTATAACTACTTGTTAACTTTTATAAAATTGTCGGGAAATATTATTTTGATAAGACTATTTATTAAAGTCATAATGTTTTGGAAACGCTACATAATCAAATGCGCCGTTATAATACACTGCTTAATATACAGTATAAGAAGTACTTTCTCATAAACTTCTATCTTATAAATGCATGATTAGCTTCTATAAACTGGTTGAAAATGGTTATTTGGATGAGATAACTTATTAAAGACATAATGGTTAAGAACATTGAATAAACGAACGTGTCATTTATAGTACACTACTTAATATACCTACTATAAAGTACTCTTTTGTAAACTTGTATAATTACGAATAACAATTGGGAAACTTTTATCAATTGAGCGATAAATGGAAACTTGTCTTTTATTATTAAACATGTACGTTTGGGGATTTTTGGGTAATTTACCGAAACTTATCAATTGTCCTATTTATGTTATATAAATAGTTGTCGTCAGTACCTAGTCTTTGATTAGCTTGAGTATTGTCTGTATTTCTTGGCTTGGTCAATGTCTTTTCCTCTTTCGCGTGAGTTATGCGTCGCGTCTATGTTTCTTACAACCACACGAAACGTTAAAACTAAGCTTTTGAGATAACAATTATAAACTTTTGGGAACGATAACGTACTTTTGAAAATAACGACATGAATGATCTACGAAAACTACAACACAATACATTCTATTGATTTCTTTATCAGATAAGCTGTATTTTAAGATTATCGTATACGCTTTGCGTCACTTCTATTATATTGTACACTCGTACATTCTTCTGGATGCCATGGAGATTAGCTTTAGATGCCAGTCGTGTCAATAGTGAATAGTGCATTACTGTGGCAAAGGTGAGTTTCATAGCCCCATTTTTATCTACATTTTTAACTAAATTGGGGTGAGAAACATGCTACTGTGTTTGGACCTTTAAAACTATTTAGATTTGCTTATGTGCTTGACTGTTTAGATAGATGTGCGGTAGTCGTTGCCTTAGACTAGGGTAGCAATCCTAATTGCTATAACTGTTGTCTAGCTAAGAGTAGACTTCTACCTCGACCTATTCTGGGGTTGGCAATTGTTCTAGACTTTGCCACGGCGGTCTTGGGACTAAGTCATTGGGCCGTGTGATCACCGGATCGTGATATGGATTGTGATTTCGGATATGATACGGTTTGGGATTGATGTATATCTATCTTAAGTCTCGCATAGCAAATCAACTCCTCTGGTCCACTATGTTTTAATTGAACTTAAACCTATGAACTCACCAAATGTGTTGACCTTTTAGCATGTGTTCTCAGGATTAAGGCGATAGCTCACTATTGGATGACGCTTGGCAAGCGGCATGGTCATAGGCGACTCTGATGAATAAACGGGACCGCTTTAATTATCTTTTGGGCCTATTTCCGCACTACTTTCATTAATGTAAATTTAATGTTTTCAATTAATGAATCTTATTCTAAATAAATGGGATAAAAACCATTCTTTGTACCTTATGTTGTGATACCAAGATTGTGGCACCCAAAGGCTCGTATGCTTCAGCTAGACCGTATTTTCGGGGTGTTAAACAAGGTGAAAAGGGGAGGGCCGAAGCCGTAAATTTTCGTAAAATGCCCCGTTTACCCATTCCCGAGCTCATATATTGTCCCACGAGTGTCCCACGACGTTCATTCGACTTTCTATTATCGTTATTTATGTTTTTCCACGAGTTTTGACTATTTATTTGTTAATTTTCGAGTTACGGTCTAAAAGTTACGTTATTTCTCGTTTTAGGCTTTTATAGTGCCGAATCGAATAGTGCCTATCAAAAGAGTTAAAACTCACGATAACTCATCCAATAATAAAATAAATCATAAAAACCAATAAACGATATCAAATCAAGTCATGGTCGATGAAAATAGTGATAAAGGCAAAGCTCAGTTTAGTTTAACGTAATGCGGTTACCTAAAATAGACTCCCTAAATTGCCAGTTGTCACACCGTTACTACTTAAAATCGTTCATTTTCACATTTTAGGTCTTTTAGAAGCAAAATGCTGGAATCAAGCATTTATGGACGAAAAAGAGCGAAAACATGAAGAAAACGACAAAGTCACCCTAAACCCTAAACCACAAGGCTGATTTCTGCACCTGAAAGCGTCCCAACCCAAAGGGCGACGCCGTCGCTAAGGAGGTTTTCTAATAGAATTTCAAGCGACGGCTCAGGCGTGATTTTGATTCTACAACATGACAACGTCACACCTTATTTCTGGAAGGCGTCTCTCTTTATTTTACACCAGACGACCAAGACCCAATTCAAGACGACGTCCATATTGAAGCCAGAAGACGCCACACTTCCTCAACTGACGTCGTCCCAACGATGACTTGGCCCAAACGAAACCCTAATGACGGCGAACAGAAGGCGCTCACCATCAAAAGGCGACGCCGTCGCATTTGTAAATCTATATATAGACTTCGATTTTTCTGCATTTAGGGAGTAGTATTTTGGAGAGTAAAAACACTAGTTCGTTCAGAGTTCGACTTGGGCAGTATTTTAGGGTTCCAAACCCTTCTTTACACTCCAAGATAGGCTTGTTAATCCATTGTATCACCATGTTTATCCTATGTTCAATTGTTTGTGTGTGTGCATGCTTATCTATCATGAGTAACTAAATTATTATTGTGTTTGCTTAGATCTATGAAACCTAGTTGTTGATTATTATTAGGTTGTCTCTTGTTTTAATTGGTAGACGTTAGAGTAAGTGTTAGGTCACGATATTAGTAACACAAGTATCAATATAAGAAATAGAGAAGAGAAGAGATCGTTGAACAACACACACAAACACTATGCGTAGGAATATAGAGAAAGGTTATGCGTATGCAAGTGAAAGAGAATGAATTGAACAACCAACCCTCAAGTGAGGGTTATTACAAGGTATTTATAGGAGAGGGAGCTAGGGCAACACTCCTAGTCCCTTCCTTTCCTTATTAGACTTGGGCCAAGGCTTATGGGCCTTCTACATAAGCCTTAGCTTAATAACAAACATAAAGGCCTAATTAATCTAACTATTACATATTAATTACTAACACTTGAATTCTAGTTTAGGAGTGATTCCAACAATCTCCCCCTAAGTGTTAGTGATTGATAATGTGAACGGTGAAGGTGATGATGTAATAGTAGCTTTGACGTCTTCTGACATTCTTCTTTCTTGCGAGAAGAATAGCCTTGATTCGAACAATCTCCCCAGTGTAGAGAAATTGTTTCCTTTGAAAAATTTTGCTTTGACGTCATCATTTTCTTTGTTCTTTGATCTTTGTTCTTTGTGATGGTAGTGATAATATGTTGTTGTTATGCGCATCGAATTAAACCGTTGCTCGGTGTCTCCGTCTTTCTTCAACATGCTCACTCGCTCATTTAACGTTGGATTACGATCTTGATGAAGTTCTCTTAGTCTTTAAACTTTGTAGATTCTTTGACTTGACGAAGAATCATTCGACTTTGTGTTGCCTTTTGAGAGAACTTGCATTAGTGATGATGTTGATATGAGCATGTGAAGAATCTGCGATCATTCCGCTCGAGCTTCCATAAGAGGAAAACATACACACGGTTAGTAATAAGCGGATTCCGCACTTACAAGTTTGAATTTCGAGGTGTTAACGACATAGTGTGAAAACACATCTCTTATTCTCACAAAGGCCATTCTGAGCTGAGTCCCACAGTGAGATAACACGATGTCACCAAGTACACCTACGATTCGGATGAGTCGAGGAGATGCGCCACATCATCTGTGACGTCAGAGACCGTTTGAGACACACTAAGCGTAATCCGGGGAGTTACCAAGTGACTGCTTGTCGAGTGTTTGATGTTTACCCCGGCAGAGTTTCCATTCAATCACCGATGATCACTATAGTGAACCTCTCATAAATGTTCTTGACAGTTGCTAGGATCGTGTAGGACTCGATAACGTACCCTTGTTGTTCTTATTGTTGAACAACAAGTGATGAAATGTCAAGTGTACCTAAGAGATCTTTTGATGAATCTCGTGGCTCTAGACTCAATAGTGCACTTTGGTTTTCTGAGCGGAGACTAGGGAGAGGTCTCCTTCTTCAATACCGGCAATCTCTAAGAGAAAGCCGATAGTTTATGTAGGGTTCCACGTGAGAATGAAACAAGCTTCTTTTGGGAGGAGCTTGAGTGGCTAAGAAGGTTTAGTGCATGCGTCACTCGGTCCATGACGACTTTTAATCTTCAATACCGGTGTCACTAAGTGACAACCAAGAGTATATGAATTGAACCGGTATACGCCTAAGTTGAATAATCGGAGGCTATTTCTTTTCACCATTTTCTTTGCATTTCTTTTAATTCTTCAACTCCTTCTTTCTCCCGATTCTCATTTCTCCTTTTTATAATCATACCTAAGGACTTCTAATTCTAACTATTGGTAGTGTCCTTGGGTAGATCCCTCGACTCACAGTGGATCATAGGACGGTTATTCCTAACCTTAATCACCTTATAACTCCATTGCCATAAAACCATTTTCATGAAAATCTCTCGAAGTGTTTGTGAATGAAAACATATTTGAACACTTCAAGAGTTTTAGATTTTAAATATCGCCTCCACATGTGCTTAAGGTTTTGTGAAATGCAAAGTGAGGAAAAGCGCGCATTTTTGAATTGATTGACTCAAGATAGACAATTCCTTGCGAGACACGATTACATTGCATAGTTAAAGAGGTACATTGTCAGCTTTTAGGTGACAACTAACTCTAATAACTACCTTGAAGATGTGGACAACCCCGAAAGGTTGTCAAACCCGTCAAAGTTCATGTCTATCAGGAGTTTCTCGAAAGGTACGATCTACTCGGATAAGTCTTGGAAGACAAATCTTTTCGATGTATGACTGTTCAGATTTCGTCAATTCATGGGTTAAGTCTTTTCACACGAGAATGCAATAGCAAATCACAACATATTTCTTATCACAATAATTTTCTCCCCCTCAAAAATTGCATATAAAAATGTTATTTTTGATAACGTTTTGATAATAAATATGACCATTTCGAGTTTTGTGGGAAGATTATCACGAAGAACAATTTTGTGAACAAGTTTTTATCAAATACTCCCCCTCAACAAGTAATACTAACTTTTGAGGTTTTGAAAACGTAAGGGGAAGTAATTGTTCTTTTGAGCGAAACCTTTAAAAGTGAAAGGTTTGATAGGTTTTACTCAAAAGTAAGAAGCTTTCGCTCCTTTTATAAGGGTTGTGGCACTGAAGCGTACCACAGGGTCCTTTCAATACAAGAACCGGTTGTACACTGTTATGTGTATACTGGTAGTATTATTGCAAGTCATTACTGTTTCGTGGGTTTAAGGGAGATGGAATCGGGTTTTTTGAATGGTAAGAAGCATTCGAAGGCTTCTGGGTTGGCTACTAAGGTGCAGTAATATTGATGGCAAGGTCATTGTTAACGATAAGCGACCATTGAAATCTATATTGAAAGGTGCGAGGTTTGGGAGGTCACCGGGAGTTTTGCTCTTCCTAGTGATCATGGGACTTGGTCTTTGAAACCAAGCGTTACTCCTGGTGTTGCGGATCCAAACATTGCTATACGTGATAGTGTAAGTTCTTCTAGTTTACATCCGGATGATCATTTGAATATTAATGGTGCACCTAAGTCGTTGGCTGATATTGGTGGTGCTTCTTTGGATTATGGTGATAAACTAGATGATGGACGTAAAATTGGTGGTGCTAATGTTGTTATTCCTTAGCGTTGTTGATGATATCGCTCTAAGTTTGATCATCGTTATGCGGCTATTTCCTTGGGCAACGTTTAGCTTTTCCTATTGTGGCAAATTATGTTAAGCATGCATGGGGCAAGTTTGGCTTGAGTGTGTTATGATGCGGGTGATTTCTTCCTTTTAAATTTAAGACTCAAGTGGGTATGAATAAGGTGCTGAGGGTGGTCCTTGGTTTATTATGTCGAATCCTATGTTTTGAAAACTTGGGTTCCTAATACAAGGTTGGAGAGGAGAAGATTACTAAGGTACGGTATGGGTTCTTATCCATAATATACACGCAATTGCGTGATACGAAGCGGTGTTAGTTTGATTGCTGTGACTTGGTGGTGTGATAAGAATGGATGAGGTACTAGTGCTATGTGTCGAAATCCTTGGGGTCGTTATTCTTATGCACGAGTTCTAATTGAGTTATCTGTTTGAAAAGGTTTGTTTTGGAGTCAATTGATGTTGCTATACCTTTGCCTATGGGTAAGGGTCATTATATGGAAGTTCTTGAAGTCGAATCGAATGGTGGCCATCTCGATGTTCTAAATGTAATGTTTTTAACCATGAGGACGATTCATGCCCTCTTAGGAGAAGACACGCTACTTGTGGTTCGGGTTCGACTATACAGGATATTGGTACTACTCGGGGAGTTCACTCGGATAAGGTTGGAAATAAGGTATCTAAAGCAAACCAAAGGCCTAGGTCTTTCAAACCAAAGCCTAGTGTTGTGTATAAACTGTTTCTAAACACGCTATTAAGAAGAATGCCATTGATACTCCTCGTACTTTGGATCTTGCTCCTTTGGATCGACCTTCTAAAGATGACTTGATTGGTCATTCTTCTAGTATGTTTAAGGGTGATGATTGTCCAAGCATGGGAAGGAGCAGTACTTACTTTGGAGCGGGATGTCTCTACTAGTGAGTTACACGTGGAAAGTGGTAAAGGTAGCTTGTGGCGACAATTTCTTTGGTACTCATGGTATTTCTACACATCAAGGGTGTTCATCCTTGGAGGATGATGATGAAGTTTGCATGCCCGAGTATCTACCGGTCTTTGGATTTACGGATGATTTGGAGTCTTATGATGGCTATGAGCACATGCCGTTTGGGCATGATGTTCGTCTCAAGGGTCGTCATAGGTAGTATGTTTTAATTATGTTAGTTATAAGAATGGCTGTCATTCTTATATAGTTAGTTGGTTTATTCTTTGTTTTAGCATGTAAGTGTCCTTATGGACCGAGATGAGACTCACTCTCATCCTTTGTACTTCATTGTTTTTGGCGTAATAATATTTACCTGGGAAACCCTTTACCCAAAAAAAAAAAAAAAACCATTTTCAATATAAAATCACACATCCAAAATAATATGAAATAGAAGCGGTTTAAGGGTACCGAAGTCCATCAATCTTTCGGGAATGCGATCAGGCGTTGATAGCGGTGAGAGTAATCCCGGACGACCACCTACAAAGCTCTCCAAGTGTTACAATCGGTCCCTTCGACAACCTTTCATCTATCGGTGATGATCCTCTTCACATCTCGCTATCCTTAGAATTCCATCGCTTTGGAGAACCAATTCCTTCATGTATCTCCTTCAACCTATAGGCCAAACCGTCCTCACCATCTTCAATGTGTGATCCCCAAACTTGTGAAGATCTCTACATGCCATCAAGCGATTGCGATGTAGTTCGTTGCGGTAAACTACTCGAATGGTTTCTTGATGAGAGTGTATTGTGAGAGTGGTTGATGTCGGTATTTCTAGGCGAGGTGCGGTGAAGTTGACACGGTGCGATATGATTCAACAACAAGTTGTAAATCTTCTACACGTTCTTGGATCACTATGCTTCGATGAAGATGTGTAAGGACTTGATGTATACGTTGAATTTCGATGAGAATGTCTCATTCTTCCCTCGTACTTTAGCAAGATCTGATCTTCAATGTCGTTGAGAGACAAGTTCGAAAGTCCGCTTCACGAATTCATAGTCCCTTTCATCTTGTCTTTTGACCACGATAGTCTTGAGAAGGTGTAATCCCATTTAGGCGAAAGGGTGACATGCTTATGACCACGATCCCTTTATCACCGAACACTTCATGTAGAGACTTTCGAACTGGCGACTCTTGTAGTAGATTAAGTCGGCGTTACGCCAATGATGAATCCCGTACATTGCATCAATGTCATATTGTTCCTGTTGTTGGAAAACATGTGGGTAGCCTTTTCTTCGATGGCTATGCGGTTGGAGTATATGGTCACGAACGGAGCGGAAGTGTAAGTGATGTAGCGCATTTCTTTGTACCATCGCTACCGTGTAGAAGAAATTCCAAATCTTTGTTGAAGAAATATCGAAATGGAATCCTAGGTTGATCTGGTTGGCCAATTATTGGTAGAGGTTTAGACCAGTCGGTGTAGTATGGAGGATTGTCTCTTTTCGTAAAGTCGATGTTTGCTTCAGGGTTGAGCCAATCAATGTTGTTAGACATGGCTCGTGCTATATTATCAAGGTGATATTCAACTTCAATAGCACTTTCCGAGCTATCTTTGAGTAGTTGAAATGCTTCATTCTTGATTCGTTTCAACTCGATTTCGTCATCTTCTTCACGGAACTTCTCTTGCGAGAACTTAGCATGCTCCAACGTACTACCTTCTACCATATCTGGATCATCAGTTGGAGCGGGAGTGGCATCAACAAGTTTAGAAAACCATTCAAACTCGGTGTCATCTTCGTCTAGCCATTAAACGACATCAGCCTGAGGCGTCTTCTCCTTCCTCTTTGGCTTTGATGAGGATGATGGTTTCTTTGTTGTTGAAGCGGGAGAGGTGGGTTGTTGTTGGGGCTCAAGGACTTCCTCATCGTCACCACCAGTGTACTTAAAGTGATCACCGATTTTCTCTGTCTTGGGTGGTAACTCAGAATCACGAGGTTTTCGGTGAAGAGCGTGTAGGAGATCGTTGTTGAGTTTGAGTCCTTTGGGGTGGAGGTTGCATGGAGGATGATTCACCGTTTTCTTGGGCGTTTAGGCTCTTTATCCTTATCCTTATCTTCATCGTCTCTTGGGCGCTTAGGCCTTCGACTTCTTCTGCATCTTTGATTTAAGTTGGTATTCGAAGAATGCTTCAAACAATTTACCTTCATAAGAAGCAAATGTTGCGGATCGTTTCGACATTTGAGATACCGACCGAAACTAATTGACATCGAGAATATTATGGGATCAAGCGGATTGATGTTTACTTGCATAGGTGTTGATCTCATAGTTTGCTTGGCCAAATGCAATAGATTCGGATAGAGTTGTTTGGTAAACATCTCCGCTTGTAACTCGAGGAGCGATGTCAAGAAGGAACTTGTGAGTGTAACCTTTGATCATCTCGTTCATTTCCTTTGAGGATCACGTTCCATGAACTTCTAGATGTACTCCTTGCGGTGACATCTTGTCATTCTCGTCATGAAGATCTTGAACACGGTCGTGAGAAAATTTAGCTTCGTAAAGCATGTCTTTCTTCCCGACCGCTGATGACTTTAACGATCCTTGTCTTTGCAGAAGTCCAAAAGTCCATTGGCTTCTTAATGATTTGGATGTGGATTTGGTTGATCTTACGGATGGTGGTGGGAAGAGTGAGAGGATGAATCGATGATGAAGAGTCATGAGGAGGTTCGGGGTCCTTAGGAGGTTTAGAAGTTTTCTCCTTGGAATGAGTTGGACCTTGAGAAGATAATCATCATAGTTTACCGTCATCTTGTCCGGTTTAGCCTTTTCTTGACTGAATCTCGGCCTCTTCCTACCTTTGGTATGAGCTTGACCTCTTCATCGATCTTTTCTTTCTGGACTTTTCCTTTTACGGTTCTTTAAGATCGTAGGTGATGGTCTCCTCCGATCGTTGTTGTTGTGGATCGTGGGTGGTGGTACGGTTCCTTATCGGGTTGATTAACGCATCGGGATCTCGTGTAGTTAGTGCACCACTTGACCCTCCAGGGCTACGAATTTGTTCTTTGTTTGAATTGTTCGACAATGTGTTGGAGTCTCAAATTTTCACCTTTTCCTGTAATCTTTGTCAAGTTGCTCTTCATCGAACTTTCTTCTTCTTCTTGCTCAAGCACCGAGTCTTTCCTTGTCACCTTTGGGACTTGGAGGTTTTGCTACTTTCTCGGTTTCAACGTTTGGAGTTTGAGTAGAAAACTTCTTCATCCGTATCGATGTTTTCGAGTCTTCATCGACTAGCTTTCTTTGCGGTTCGAGACTTGGGAATGGGAATAGGAACAGCTTCCTTATATGGAACTTTCCTTTTGAGTGGAGGTTTCTCTTGGGAACTTTCGTTGACTCTCGATGCTTGCAACACTTCTGCTTGCCTCTTCCGGTTTTCCTAATAGGTGTACCGAAGACTTGTCATCGAGAAACCAACTTTACCTTCATCAACTGCTACGGATACCGTTTGTATGAATAAAGTTGTTTGATTTCATCGAGAGAGAAGGTGATCCGACAACACATCACCTTGTTTCTTTGTTGTTGATTCCTTAAACCGATTGTTAGAGTAGGTTCATACAACATGTCGTGATTATTGGGGTCATTGAGTCTCTTGGGGATATCGGGGTTATACCCAGTGCTCTTTGGATCAACAGCTTTGTATATCCGATATAAAGGGATCTTTGAGCCAAGTTTTTGAGGAATGTCATCATGTCGTCCCATATCGAGCTTGACTTGATATGCTTCATGTTGACCAAAGCCCAAAAGATTTGCGCTTCCATGAGCTTGGGATGCTCATAGCTTGTGCCACAACCGGAAGCAGTTGGTGATGATGATGTAGAGAGTTCTCGAGGTTGAGGAATATTCTTAAGATCCATGTGAATGCTTAGTGATTACTCCACGAAGCTTCGTCATAACCAATATCGATCGGGAATTGTAGAACGATCTCTTGATTGGTGTGGCATTGAGTTCGGTTGGCTCGATGGCCGGAATGAGGAGAACAACCCTTAAATCGGCGGTGTGATGGTGATTTGTTTGTCATTGAGAGTCATCGTCACGCGTTTGTCCTTTGATCTTACGCATTGTAGTCAGGCGGTGAATATAGATCTCGTGAACGTAGCGGTGGAGAGCATGTTACGATAGGGATGATTCTTTAGAATATCCACGCAATTAAGCAAGAGGACTACGGCGGTGAGAGTTTCAAAGTCAACACAAAGATTGTTCTTTCCAATCTTCATCGGATAGCCATTAGGGAAGATATCGACAACGGTGAGAACATTTGGTGCATCCGCATTACGCATTTGGCGTCCATGTCGTGATCTCAAATATATTTAGCCAAAAGAACCAACATATCGAAAGACATTATGTTAGTCAACAGATTGTTATATTGTCTAATTATTGAATGTGATATGTCGATGATTGTTACGAGTCCAATGTCACTTGTTTGTCCAATAGTCCAATGACGTCGTGATAAGTTTCGTGAGTTGATTAACTTTTAAGTTTTAAAGTCCATATTTTCACTTATTATTCACAACTTGTTAAGCACTTAAGCTTATAGTGACATTATTGGTTTCGTGGCGTTATGATTTATTTATTTACAAGTTTGCACGCGTAACAATTCATAATTAATTACTCTCTCCTAGTGAGGGCGATTTTCTGCCTCCCCTACCTCACAATATTCCGGCTTAATTCTTTCTATCAAATCATGTTTTTTCTTTGATTCTTCTCTAGGATTAACTGAATTTATGTGTAGACCGGATTTGTGAAGGTAGGGGAGTCGGTTTTTTCTCTTGATCTATCCTTAATCGCCCTTAAATTTCAAACCCTAATCCCTAAATCGTTTTCTACTGGAAATTGTTTTAGGTTATGCTTTGTCATCCTAAACCGACCTCTATATTGGTTATTATTATTTTTAGGGTTTCAATTTCGATTTTTGACTTGTACCTTTAAACCGACATTACGAGTGCATATTCTAAGTCGGTATTGGGTATATAAACCTTTAACGATCTCTATTTAATATATTGATTCGTTGAAGGCTTGATAACCCTCACACGATTACTCTTTGTAATCGTTAGTTAGGGTTCCATCTGGGTTAATTTGATCGTTTATGTTTTATGGCTCTATCCTTATTCGATCTACTTGTTTGGTGATTCATATATCGGGTTTAGGCTGATGTATGGTGGTGCTTACGATATACATACCCTAATTTTAGGGTTTCATATTTTCTGTTTGTTAACTTGATTGTCAACCTATGCGAGGGGTTGTGTGGTGATTCTTGGTTCGTTTCATGATGTTCTTTGCCATGTAAGTGGGTTTGGGAGAGATGGAAGTTAAGTTTTAGGGTAACTTATTCAAAACCACTGTTTTACTTTGGTTATGACACGTCTATTCGAATCATCATGGACATGTTTGATGATTTTACTTTGGTCTTGGGTTCGTATTAGGCTGGAAGTTAGGGGTTGTTACCCTATGATTATGTTCTATGCTCGGTATCACATTGGGGTTGTTGGTTTAGCATCTCAACGCACACTTTTGGAGCGAGTTTATGCTTCTTGCTCTATCCGTGGTTTTAGAGTCTTCCACCAATCGTTGTCGAAATTTGTGAACTAATTCTTATTTGATGATTACATGATCATGGAGTTGATGTCGTTGGTTTTATACGTATTTGTTGGGTTTTCTTATTGGTGTTCGGTTTGCATCTCAACATACACCTTTGGGCGAGTTTGAGCTTCTTTGCTCTATCCGTGGTTTTAGAGTCCCTCACCAACCGTTGTGTGAAACTTGTGAATTGTACTTCAATTTGAGGACTATGATATTGTATATTTGGACGATTTGGAAGTTTGGACTACTATGGTGACTTGAAGATTCAAGTATTTCTACTTGAAGTGCATTTATTTTTATTCTTTTTATCGTTGTAGTCGATGTTTAGTTATAAGTGTGATGCATCACGCTTATTTTGTAAGTTATAGGAATGATGTTTCATTCCTATAGAGAATCTGTAAGTGTCCTAAGGGACTGAGATGAGGGATTCACCCTCATCCTTTGTACTTCAATGTTTTTGGCGTAATATATTTTACCGGGGTGAATTAACCCTTTTACCCAAAAAACAATTCATAATTAAGGTTAAAACAAGGCTTAGGCGTAGAAATGGCAGCTTATGCGTAAACAGGAGTGATATATGCGTAAACGCAAGCTTATGCGTAGGTTCTCAACTTACGCGTAGGAAATAGGGGACCTTATGCGTAGAGCTTACGCGTAGACATATATTGAACCTTATGCGTAAGGCTTACTCGTAAGAGTCAACCTTATGCGTGAGGTCATCGTTTACGCATATCCTTCACGAGATCGCATAGTCCCATATGTAGAACCTTACGCGTAAACGTTACGCGTAAGATTTCTCTTACGCATAACATGCTACGCGTAAGGTGATCCTTATGCATAGATGATAAACAACCTTTTTTCTGAATTTTCACGCGTAATAAACCTGAAATAAGTGAATCATAGCACCAATGTTAACACGTACATTCAATCTTCATCAGCTCAAATATGAACATTCAATCAAATAGTTATGCAAAGAAACAGTTTACGCGTAACCTAAACCCTAAAGTTTAAGAATTACGAGTAAGCAATTTAGCCATGGAAAATGCACCAAAGTTTTTCTGGGATATCTTAGATGCTTAATGAGATGTTTTGTTCAAGTTTTAACATCAAACATGCCATGAATCAAAAATACCCAAACCGTATGAACTTAAACCCTAAATTTTAATACTATCACAATTGATGTTCTTGGGTGAGTTACGGTATGGATATGATCAACTCAGCGTGTATACAACATCTTCTAACCATCTAATTAACGAAAGCACTCATACGTAAATACCCAAATCCACGATAAACCCTAGTTTTGTAAAACATTCAATTCGTGTATCTGGGTGCGTTTTGATGATGTAAATGGTTTCAAAGTGATTAAGTATACATTTTGACACTATTATATTAACCCTAAACACACAAACTTGATTTGGTGTTTATACGCATATGCGTAGAACACTAAATTGCATCAAGGTGAAGATTTAACCGTTGGTTTTTCAAGAAAATCAAAACCTTTGTTTAAAATCTTGTTACAAACACATAAACACTTACAGTTTGATGATCGAAAACACGGATTAGTGGAACGATTTTTACGTGTAGGATTTGGTTGTTGAGATATTAAATGTGAAGAGTAAATGAGTTAGGTGAAATGTTTTATTTAAAATAACTTTAAGCTTTTGACAGTTTAAGTCCCTCCACCTTAACCATTTTCATCCAATGCCCATAACTTCCATTTTGGTTACCAAACGAAGGATATTTGGAAAGAATTTTGATGACACTCCCCCTTGACTTAAGAAATAGAGAAAGTTTTATAGATTTGAGTCCGAGGAGTGTCAGAAAACCAGAAATGTGACCAGCATCAACAGAGATAAAATAACATCCAGGTACAAGGTTTCGAAACCGAAGATATTTGCTTTCTCCCCAACACTTGATCGGAAAAATATCTTGAATTTTGAAAGAATTGAGTGTTGACGGAAGAATTGTACTTGCCATGTTGAAAGAAATATAGATAGAAGAATATTTTTGTTGTTTTATCGATTTTATAATTTTGTATTTTGTTTTGAAAATATTTACAAAGAGATTTTGGTGTTTGGTGGTTTTAAGAATATTTTAAGAGTTCATCCAGTTCCTCTTGAGTCAAACACCGCATACCAATCCGAAAGGACCAACTCATTAAACCTAGCGAGGAGCTAATGCTTTGGTGAGGAGATCGCCAATTGGTATTCTCAGACCTACAAAGTATAATTCAACGACTGCTCCACATGGTCCTTGATGAAATGATATCAAGATCGATGTGCTTTGATTTTGAATGTTGTCTTGAGTTGCACGAGATTGCAATAGCACTCAATTGTCGCGATACATCGGGATTTTGTCAAACACGTAACCATAGTCTTTGAGTTGTGTTCTCATCCAATGACTTGAGCACAACATGCCGACATGGCTACATATTACTCGCTCATTGAGGAGGCGATGTACAATCCACGCTTCTTGATTGCCATGATATTAGTTTATCACCAAGAAATTGTAATGCTCTCAAGTACTTTTTCGTGAGTCTAAGCATCCTGCGTGATCGTCACGAAAAAGCTATTAGTTCAAAACCGAATCCTTCGGATACGGATCCCAAGTTAATGGTTCCCTTGATGTATCGGAGGATTCTTTTAGCCTCGAGAGGTGGGTTTCAGATTGGTCTTGACCGATAGCAGGAGCAAAGATATCTGACAAAAATAATATCGGGCTGCTAGTCATTAGATACATGAGAGACCCAATAATACTACGGTATTTGGTAGGGTCCACCAATTTCCCATGTAAATCGTCTAAACTTCTTGGTATGAGCCATTGGTGTGGCATAGGTGTTCTGATTTGCATTCCAAATTTGTTTAACAGTTCAAGGGCATATTTGGATGACTCAAGAAGATACCACGGGGTGATTGATGAACTTGCATTCCTAGAAAGAATGTGAGTTCACCGTCATTGACATTTCAAAATGTTTTGTCATTAATTTTGCAAAAGCATTTGAGTATTTTAAATGTGTTGACCCAAAATGATGTCATCCACATAGATTTGAGCGATTAAGATGTGAGCCCGTGATATTGTATGAAAAGTGTGGGATCGACCGAACCTTTGGTGAATTTATTGGCAATGAGGAAGGATGATAACTTATCGTACCACGCCCGGGAGCTTGTTTGAGACCATCTGAGCTTTGTTCGGTTTGTAGACATGGTTCGTGAACTGGGATCAACGAATCCTTCTGGTGGTGACATACTTTGTTTCTTCGGTTGTCCATTCGAGCGCTTTGACGTCCATCCGAAAGACCGTTATGTTCATATGAGCCGCGACGCGAAAAATCCGAACGACCTCAAGGCGAGCAACCGAGCAAATGATTCTTCAAAGTCAATACCTCTTCCTCGTTTATAACCCTTAGCCACCGAGGCGTGACTTGTTTCTAATTACATTTCCTTGACATCAATTTGTTCTTCCAAATCCATTTGAGACCAATAGCGTAGACCCTGTTGGTCTTTCAACCAGTTCCATACTTCAAGAGGCGTTTGAATTGGTTGAGTTCTTCTTGCATGGATTCAATCCAGTTGTCTTTTGTCATTGCGTCTTTAATGTTTTTAGGCTCGATTTGGCGACACGGTGAGTGCATAAATGCAATGTTCACCATCGTGTGAAGACGTTGTCTTATAACGATGGTTGATTTGGGTTGCCAATAATGTTTTCAAGAGGATGGTCTTTTGTCCAACGATGTGTAGAGGTTGATGTTGGTATACATTGTGCGATTTTGAGGATTCAAATGGTTTGTTGATGATTCCGCGACATCGGTGCGGCGATTTCATTGGCAAACGGGTTAAAACGATTTGGATCAAAATCTGCGGTGGGGTACTTCATTAAGAACATCGTTGTGGTTCGTCGTTGGAAGCAGTTTGTTCAACTATTGTTGTAGAGTCAATAGGTGGTGCTTCTTCGATAGTTGTTGTAGTAGGTGTATCAAGTATAATAGTATGATCGGGTTGAGCGGTGAAACAGTGGATACACACGGAGCACGTTCATCAATGTCATCACTAAACAACGGAGCAAATAGCGTTTCCATTTGTTGACGAGTAAGTGGGGCTTAGTTCGGTGATGATGGGGTTTGAGGGAAGTTTAAGCGGTTGTGACCGGGTTCTAAGTTGTTATGCTCGAAGCCATTTCGTAAGTTCATCAAAATTAGCATGAATCGTTTCCAACCTCTTTTTTGTACGACGATTCGGATCCGAAAACCCTTAGAATTTTCACAATATCCTATAAAGACTCCAATGTCGACTTTGGCTTTGAGCTTTCCAAAGTCATCACGATCATTATTTAGGTAGCAAAGGGATCCAAATACATGAAAGTGTTTTAGATTCGGTTTATGGTTGTGGATAAGCTCAAAAGGTGTTTTGTTGTGGCGTTTAGTAATCATTGAGCGATTTTGAGTGTAGCATGCGCTTGATCGACTTCGCCCACAAGTAATCTGGAAGTTTAGCATTGATTAACATTGTTCCCGCAGCTTCTACTAACGTTCGGTTTAGTCTTTCAACAACTCCGTTTTGTTACGGTGTGCGTGCAATAGATGTCGATGCACAATTCCCACTTTCTCATAAAATTCTCGAAGAGTTTGGTTAACAAATTCGGTTCCTTTATGCATTACGATTTGGCGGACGGTTCCTGAGGGTGAACTTGAATTTTCGTGAGAAGGTGATGATCATCTGTGGAGCTTGATCTTTACTTGAAGAAAGTAGACCCAAGTCCATCGTGAGTAGTCATCGACAATTACCAAGATGTAGCGTTTGCCATTAATCGTTTGCACGCATCGGGCCACAAATCCATGTGAAGAAGATGAAGCACATCTTTGAGTCGTGTTCCACCTTTGAGGAAAATGAGCATGGTGCTTTTTCCTTGTTCACAAGTGAACATAGGTGATCTTTAGAATCTGGAATCTCGGAGACCTTTAACAAGTTTGTGTCGAGCAAGGTTGGTGATGGTTTGAAAGTTTAGATGTGAGAGACACGGTGCCATAGCCAAGATTTTGTAGATGTAGCCTTTGAGAGTGAGCGGATGGGAGATGAAGCAACCATGTCTTGCATTGAGATTGTGTATAGACTAGAATTGCGAGAGCCGACATAAGATCGTTTCCTTGTAGATCACGAATGAAACAAGTTTTCTCCTAAAAGCAACTTCCAAATCTCCATCATGTAATTGACCGATGAAAAGAGATTGTGACCGAGGCCTTCCACATAATAAACCACCGCTAATTTCAATATTGCCATTGATGTAATCTCCGTAGCCCATGATAGTCGCAAGTGATCATTCCGAAACTGATAGTGCCAATGAACTTTGCAATAAAGTTTGATAACAGTTTAAGATTTCCTATCATGTGTCGGGAACATCCGCTATCAACAATCCAAAGGATGATCTGTATCACCGTGCATTACACACGCACGACACGGATGGAATAGAGGTAGATGTGGAACCCGATGAGTTAGAGGTTCCTCGGCTATAGTAGAAATACACACATCAATGATTTTAGGCATCCATTTAAATCCTAGTGTATTATGTATCCATTTTGCCATCTCCAACTAGTCTTAGCTTTAGTCTTAGTGAATGCACTAGGTGGTACTACATTCTTTGGAGGTGATCTTGAACTACGCTTACATCAATGCGTTTTTAGAATCTAAGGAGGCGGTCTACCAAGCATAGACTTAGAAGCATTAGTGGGCCTAGAGGTATTCCGATTCTTAGGATTCCGTAACGAGACAAGATAGCTCTAGCAACACATTTGTCATGACAATCGAAAAACATACTTTTACGACAAATAACACAAGAAGCATCATTGATCGAATATCAAAAGTACTTAAAGGTTTAGCATTCGTTATAATACTTTTTCCATTACATTTGTCGACGCAATATCTAAAGTGGGTGCAACATGAGTCTTATTCAAAATCCTAAGGTGTTCTTCTACTTGACATTCTTTATTGATCTTTTCTTAGGTCGCAACTTCCTATTCTTCCTTGTATTGCTCCTAGGTCGTGAAGTGCGGACGTTGGGAAAAGAGGTAACTATTCTGTTTTAGTAGAGGAAACACATTAGTATCTTGTGTTTTGTCAAGAGGGCATTCGGGTTCACGTTTGCTAAGTGTTACAGTGCAATTCTCTTAAGGATGCTAGTGAGCTTGTTCATACTTTCCTAACATTTCCGTAACTTAATGATAGTGTGCACCAAATCTTGATTTTCGAGCGAAGATTTCGGCAAAATTCATGACTTCTTTAGTGTGTGCAAGATAATGATCAAGTTCGTTTGATGCTTCATCACGAGTCTGTTTGAGTAAATCAAATATGACACCATATTCCTGTTTAACTTTTGAAAGTTCATGTTCATATTTTGAGATTTGACACTTAAAAGACACGTTTTGATCATCCAGTTGCTCAAGTTTTGGATTAGAATTTTTTGCATGCAACTTGGCGATTTTGTTTTGAAAAACAAGTTGTTGATCGTGAATATCTTTTTGACACCAATTAAGACGACGTTTTGCATTTGAAAGTTCATTTAATAATCGTTCATTTTCAACTTTTAAAGACTCGATTTGAAGCACATTATCAGGATTCCCAACAATTTCAACAGAATCAACAATATCAGCAGAGAGATGATCAGATGCATATGCAACAGATTGTAATAACACAACATTATGGATATCAGCATATATAACATCTTCCAAGAGTCGATCAACATCTTTTCTCAATAGTTTGTTTTTGCATTTAGTATTTGAAATCGATGTTTCTGTTTTCTCGAAAACTGTTTTCATGAGACCAAGTTCCTTGTGAAAATCCCTTTCCCAATATTGTGCACAAGTTTTTAAATTTTTGACATGGGGTAAAAGTCGTTTCTGAAGAATATCTCGTTGTTCTCGCGATTGAAAATGTTCAACTTTTATTTCGAATGAAATTCAATCTCGCGTTCAAAATTTTGAGGTCGATAAGAAAGTGTCAAAGTATTTTATAACGCGACAACTTTCGGCTTTTGTTTTAACTTCACTAAGTGAAGGTAAAGGACCATTAATTTGTGCACCATTGTGTTTGGGACTAACTTGAGACCGGTGTGATAACAAAAGGTTTGTTAGAAGTATCTTGTTGTTTGACAAAAGTGACTTTTGAATAGTTAAATGGTTTGTTATAAACGACATTTTCCATTTTGACCGACTCTTGTCATCTCGCATCTAATTCCTCCATGCGATTATATTCAACAACGGTCATAATTGAATCATCAATTCTATGTTCTCGCACTTTGTAAACTTGAGTTTGGTTTGAATGCTCGTTTGAAAACTTAGGTTTGTAATCGCAAGTATTGGTCCATATCCATTTGGATTAGGTTTAAAAGTAAACTTTTGAATGGTTGTGATTGACTCATCATGTTTATAAACAACATTTCAAATTCTTTGATTTTGGTTTGTAAGTCGACAATTTCTTCAAGATAGTTATCTATTCGTTTAGTGGAATCTTGTTTGTACATCGAGAACTGCTTTTGACAAGTTAACAACTCACCTTGGTTTTTGAGTTTCCAAAGTAAGAATGTTAAGTTGTTGTTTATGTTCATGTTTCATTGTTCTATTTGAGACAACAAAGCATTCTTGGAAGCGGCTAGATCACGTGTCTGTCGTTCTAATGATTTTCGTTTTGATGAGATTTAGCAAAAGCGACTTCAAAACCTTCTTCACGTTTTTCTTGAGTTTTGAAAAAATTGATTTGTCGAATTAAGCATTCATTATCCCTAATTAACAGTGCATTTTTCTCTTTTAATTTCGTGCAAATTTCCAACCGAGAGTGTTGGTCTTTAATTAAGGTCAGGAGCTCAATTTCTCTATTATCCCGAAGCTCATTTTGTTCAACGTGAGTCTCAACATGATCATTATTTAGATCCTCAAATATGATCACGGAGTCAACTTGATTATCAATATTACCCATAAGGTCATCTTGATTGTCAAATATAACTACGGGATCTATTTGATAATCATCGGAATGAGATGTGGATTGCTCATGTTGAACACTCTGATCCTGTTCGGATGGAGAAATTGGCGGAGATATCGGTCGAGGATGAGTATATTTTGTTCGGTACACGAGACAAGCCATCGATGTCATACACCGGGCTGTGTCACTCATGTGTAGAGCTTGCATTTGTGCCATCAACATCACCGTTGCATTAGCCTGCAAGTCCTCCATATCATCATCGAATCGCATCCGCCATAAAGCTCATTCCTTGTTTGTAAGAGTTCCACCACTTCATCCTTAAGAGCCAAGAGCAACGCCTCTTTGTGATAAGCACTTCCTCTTGTCCTCGGCTTAGGACATGAATTAGCCGATGACCCTTTTCATTGCGGTTATAACAACGAAGACCATCAACCCCATTCGAGCATTCCCTGTTCAACCACTTGAGCTCTCTGTTGTTGTGGAGCACCACGGTTATTCCTTCCAATAGCATTAAACCCTTGACCACCTCCCTCGACGACCATAACCACGGTTACGAACTTCAACACGTCCATTGTTCACAACAACTTGATTCCTTGTGTTGGATGAGGAGCGAATGCGATTGTTGGATTTGTTTGTATACCGATCAAGGCTTTAGCAATCATAACAAATCCTTGTTGCAATTCATCGAAAGCGCAGAGTCCTCATCGCCTTCACCGTAAAGTGCTTGAGCATTGTTGTTGTATGGAACCAATTGAGTTTGTTGAGGTTGTTCTTGTGTTGATCATATGGTGTGATGGTTGTAGTTGGTTGAGGAGGTTTCTTGAAATGTTTGAGGAGGAA
Source organism: Chrysanthemum lavandulifolium (assembly GCA_022545495.1). Taxonomy (NCBI): domain Eukaryota; kingdom Viridiplantae; phylum Streptophyta; class Magnoliopsida; order Asterales; family Asteraceae; genus Chrysanthemum; species Chrysanthemum lavandulifolium. Next base: position 119,039,414 of record CM040244.1, read on the forward strand.
GATTAGTTTGAGCCCACAAAGCAAGTTGTTGATTATCAAGAATTGAATGTGAAGTTGGAGTCCACGGATAGTCCTTTCTTTGTCAACTTCTTTTTGGTGAGGCTTCAAATAGTCGTACAACAATCCGTATGTAGCATGATGAAGGTTCTTAGCTTGACGGAGAAAAATGACATACTTCTCCCATTCCGGACCAAGACTACTTAGAAACTTAGTGTTGTGACAATTCGAGGCATGATGATGTTGTGTTTGTCCAAATCATTAATGATGTCCGGCGATGATGATATGACTCTAATGTCTCTCTGGTTCAATCATGAAGTGTTCATAAGCCAAGTAGATTTTGGATTCCATGTCTTCCTGATTGAGTGTTGTGCCTTCCATTAGAAGATGAATATGTTCCCACATTGCTTTAGCTATCTTTTGAGCATCAACACTTCGAAGGATCGGATTGGGTAGTCCCAAAAGAATGTATTGCATTGCTAGTTCATCGGCTTCAAAGTGTAGAAGTTCATCACCGGTGAGTCGGAGATAGTTGCAATGTTGGTGACATCTCTTGGTGGATTGGCATCCGGATCTGGGTGTGATAACGAGGCATCCGAAATGGACCTTCCATAATGACCTTCTTTAAAACTTTCCATGTAGCTTCTTTAGATCACAAAACCTAAAGAACCTTATCACCCATTGATCATAATTTCCGGGAGTGAGCATTGAAGTCTATCAAGTGAGCCGACTTCATGAATTGATTGTTGGCTACTTAAGGCTTCACACATCTTGCCAAACCATGTCGGTTCCTTCATAGTATTCCTGGATGGATGTTGATTGTAGAAGTTTGTGTAAGGTTGTACTTGAAGACTAGGTGGTGGTTGAACCATTTGTGGTGGTCGAATTGCTCCAAGTTGTGGAGTATGTTGTTGATTAAATTGTTGTTGATAAATTTGTTGTTGATGATTAAATTGTTGATGTTGTGGACTTAGTTGTTGTTGTTGTTGTTGATGATAAGTGTAAGGAAAATAGTTAGAGTATGGTGGTTGTGACATGTTGAAAAACTTGTGTTGTTAAATGGATCTTTGTAGTCGAATGAACCGTTGTTGATGAAGTATCCTTAGGCGTAGAAATCACAGAAAAGCAAAGTACCATTTATGCGTAAAAACACCAAAGATACGCGTAACAGCACTAGTTACGCATAGGATTAGCTTACGCGTAAGAAATGAGAAAACACTAAAGTTATGCGTAATCAGAAAGTTAAGCGTAGAAAACTTAGGCGTAGGAGTAACTTATGCGTAAGACAAAGCTTAGGCGTAAGATGAATCTTATGCGTAATGGGTTCTACGCGTAAGCTTAAGCTTATGCGTAATTTTAGGGTTTTACCCAAACAATCTTTTACACTATCACAGTGCAAAAGATATCCAAAGTTGAAGTGTTTTCGTGCTTATCCAAGCAAGAAAAACACCGAGTAATCCACTGGCGAAGATCAAACCAAGGAACTCTTATCGTAGTTTTAGGGTTTCGTTGTCGTAGAACTCCACCAAAATGATTTGTTTGCCCAAAGATGTTTCTAAACCGATTTTTGTGATGAAATAGCTTCAATATCACCAAAATAACACAAAAATGTGAAACTTGATGATCCAAAGCTTATAAAACAGTTATGCGTAGAACTATACCCACGTAAAAAACCAAGCTTAAAAACAATGATCCACACGTAAAGTTTGAAACTTTTTGCTAAAAACAGTTATTTTAACACCTTAAAACGTTGAAAGTACAAGAATCTTGGATTGAAAAGTGTAAAAAACAACAAAAACGATTCACCCAACTATTTGGCGAATGATACCACTGTTAGGTCACCATATTAGTAACACAAGTATCAATATAAGAAATAGAGAAGAGAAGAGATCGGTTGAACAACACACACAAACACTATGCGTAGGAATATAGAAAGGTATGCAAGTGAAAGAGAATGAATTGAACAACCAACCCTCAGTGAGGGTTATTACAAGGTATTTATAGGAGAGGAGCTAGGCAACACTCTAGTCCATTCCTTTCCTTATTGGACTTGGGCGAGGCTTATGGGCCTTCTACATAAGCCTTAGCTTAATAACAAACATAAAGGTCTAATTAAGCTAACTATTACATATTAATTACTAACACTTGAATTCTAGTTTAGGAGTGATTCCAACAGTAATGAAAACTGACTTCTTCTTTAATTGTTGCGAGCTTGAGCATCCTAAATAGCACAAAGCTTGAGAGTGCACTTGAGCCATCGTTGTGTTTATTGCGTGAGTTGTAGCTTTAGGATAATAGAGTATTCGGAGGAGATACTACGTTACTTGGTGATCCTCGGATAGTCTAGAGGAGAGTTACGATTCATAGAACTAGGGAATTAGGCACCCCTATGACTAACACGGAATACAACGCACCAATTAAGATAAGGATGTGACAATTCAACCGACCAATAAGAGATAAATAGGGAGTAAGATCATCTAAGTAAACACGCTTTTAATTATCATAAGAACACACCAATCAATCGATAGCTTATCTTCTTCTTTTCATCAGTAAATTAGTTTTTAGTTTAAATTATTAAGTAGTTAAAATTGGTAGAAGTACCACCCCCACTCCTATACTCCGAGATTTTACTTATTTTCTAAAAAATACAAAAGCTAAAAAGAATCACCCTCAACCTTATCTTCTCGTCATACATCTCTACTAGCTTCTCTATTCCCCTAGAGAACGATCAACTCTTTGGGCTTACCCATACTGCACTACAACGATTAGGTACACTGCCTAGTGGGTTGTAAAGCTTGCTCGTTGAAAAGGAAGTCTTTCGAACCAGAGCTCACGCATCAATAAGTGAGGGAATAACTTGTTCTTGAAACTCCATTAACCTTTCTTCACGGGTCATCTCATTGTCAAGTTGATGTCTTTCATTTGGAGTAAGCAACCCATACATATCATTCAATTGTGCCCTCTACCAATCACTCTCAATTTCTGGATCAAACCAAAGCCATGTCTCACATTTCTTTTTGACAGGTTTCTGCAATTCAAATGACAAATTATGAAGATATTCACTTTAATTACATCAATAGTGTAATTAATCATCAAGAACTTACCCCACGATTTGGACAAACCAAGAATCGTCTACCTAGATTGTTTGGCGTCCATGATGTTAAAACCCTAACTGGAAGCTTGCAAGTTTATAACTTGGAATTATGGCGACGATAATAAGACATTGTGGGTGTGATTTTTGGACCGTTAGGATTGGGGTTAGGGTTAGGGTTAGATTCATGTTAAGAGAAAACATCTTATATATGTGGGGGTGTTTTTTTACCGTTGGAAACCCGACCCAATTGATGCAACCCGGTGACTAGGCAAAATAATTATCCACGTAGATAAATAAATGCTAGCTAGAAAATAAGTTTGGAATGTTGGTGGTATTTACAGGCAGGGGTGAAAACGAGCCGAGCCGAGCCCGAGCCTGAGCCTGCCAGAGCTCGAGCTCGGCTCGTTTATATATAAAAAGCTCGAGCTCGAGCTCGAGCTTGTTTCGAGCTTCACCTTTTGAGCTCGAGCTCGGCTCGTGAAATTTTTCACAAGCTCGAGTTCGGCTCGAGCTCGGCTCGTTAACACAAAGCTCGGCTCGTTAACACAAGGCTCGAGCTCGTTAACACGTTTATACGTATAGAAAATATATATACGTATATATTTCTAGGGCTCGTTTAGGCTCGCGAGCCTAAACGAGCTTTTTTTATAGAGCTCGGGCTCGAGCTCGATTATTAAATGAGCCCAAACTTAGGCTCGAGCTCGGGCTCGAGCTCGTGTAGGCTCGAATCGTTCGAGCTTTTTACCGATCCGATCCTGAGCTTTTCACGAGCGGCTCGGCTCGTTTCCACCCCTATTTACAGGTAACATCAAGTTTTGTTGGTGATAAAAGTACTAAAAAAGGTAAATTGGTGATATTTGGAAAAAAAAAATCGTTGGTAATATAAGTCTTTAACCCTTTAACCTTTAAATATAGGAGCAATTACATATCTACCCACTAAAATTTACATATTTTTCCAAAACATACTTAAACACCATTGTATATTATCTATTAAAAACTTGTATTTAAAAAAAAAATGCAAATATACAAGTTTCATAAGGTATATATACAATTCCTTTAAATATAAGGATTTTTAACATGTGCGGGAGGAGCGTGTTATACATAAGGACGGGACCGCAAAAGGACGTCCGGACCCGAGAAAAGTGTATTTTTGTGGGTCCGGACGTCCTTTAATGCGATCCCACCATTTTTTTGTCTTATACGCGCCTTGCAGACACGTTAAAACCCTAATATAAAGAGCAAAAGGTGAAATTTGTATATGTGAGGGTCCATATAAAATAAAGGAAAATGATAAAAAAATCGTCGAACTTGTGACTTGTTGTCGTTGTGTGAATCACTATTTTTTTTTCATTGTAACACAAACCTTTTGAATTTTGTCATTGTATGTAGTCGAGTTAGGTGAATTTGTGTTATTGTATGTACCGGTCGAGCTTAGCGTTACATCGTTAGTCCTTATTTACTAACGGTCGTTAGTAAATAACTTAAAGTTTCGTTCTCTTACGTTTTAATTCGTTTTCATCCGTTATTATCGTTTTAGTCGTTTTATACTTTTTCGTCCGTTTTATACATTTTGGTCCAATGCTTTCATCCGTTTTTACATTTTCGTTTGTTTACTTACGTTTCGTCGTTTTCTTACGTTTTAGTCCGTTATTATCGTTTTGTCCGTTTTATACTTTTTCGTCCGTTTTATACATTTTGGTCCAATGCTTTCATCCGCTTTTTACATTTCGTTTGTTTACTTACGTTTTCCTAAGTTTTCTTACGTTTTAGTCCGTTATTATACGTTTTAATCGCTTTTATCGTTTTAAATACTGTTTTCTTACGTTTTCATCCGTTTTATGCGTTTTGTCCGTTTTTATGTTTTCATTCGTATTTATCGTTTTCATCCGTTTTCTTACGTTTTCAATTGTTTTTATACATTTTAATCCTTTTTTAAAGTTTCGTTAGTTTTCTAACATTTTCATCTTTTTATACGCTTTCGTTGGTTTCTTACTTTTTGGAAGAAATGTATAAAACTTAAGAATACGGACAAAAACGTATAAAATGGATGAAGGTGTAAGAAACAAATGAAAACAAAAAAGACAAACGTATAAAACAGATAAAAAGACGACATATAAAAACAGATTTAAAACGTTAAAAATCGACGAAGACATTTAAAACCGATTTAAAACGTATAAAACAGACGAAAAAAATATAAAACGGATGAAAACGATTAACGTGTAAAGCAGATGAAAAGTAAAAACGGGAAAAAGCAACGGACGAAAAAGTATAATAAGGACAAAACATATAATAACGGATGAAAGCGAATAAAACGTAAGAGAACGAAATTTTAAGTTATTTACTAACGGCCGTTAATATAAAAGGACTAACGATGTAACGCTAAGCCTGACCTACATACAATAACACAAATTCACTAACTGGCTACATACAACGATAAAAATTGAAAGGTTTGTTATGATGAAAAAAATAATGTTATACACAACGACAACAAGTGTCAAGTCGATCGATTTTTTCGTTTCACCTAAAATAAAAAAGTAAACTACAACAACCATAACATTCCAAATTTCCAACACATGTGACCACCAAAGAAATAACGACTTTATTTTCCTGGAAAATACCAAACCATCAAAAATAAAAAGTCCAACCTTTTCCTTAAGAACCAAAGCATCTTTCAAATCTAAAAAAAGCACCAAATCATCATCATAGTATGGAAACATAGCACAAAAATGGGAAATTGTCTTGAATCTACTGCTTCTTCAGATGTTGTTTCAACAACCATCTCCACAAATACTAAACCTTCTTCAACTACAGGTTGGTTGGTTGACATATCATATCTTTAATTTATATTGTTTTATATTTGTTTGTAACTAATGTTTTTATTATATAAAAAAAGGAACATCAATTAGTACAAGTAATGGTGTTGGGATATCAGGAACAACATGTAGCAGCAGGTCTGATGATGAGGGTGAGGTGTTACCAGCTGCTGATTTGAAGGTTTATGCTTATTCAGATTTGAAAAGTTGTACTAAAAATTTTAAGTCAGATATGGTTTTGGGTATTGGTGGTTTTGGGACTGTTTATAAAGGTTGGGTTGAGGAAAAGACAATGTTGCCTTCCAAGAATGGTACTGGTTCCATGGTTGCTATTAAGAAATTGAACCATGAAAGTGTTCAAGGCTTTCAAGAATGGCAGGTTTCTTTCTTCCTTTCTTTCTTTATGTTATCTATTACCGTATTATTTATTAGTATAAGTTTCCTTTTATGACAAACCTAAATGAATTGAACTTTCTTTAACAAGATTGGTAATGTTGGCAACTTCAAATATATAGATTTTCCTAGTCATGGAATGGGAAGTTTTTCCGATTTTAGTATTTGGAGAGTACCTTCACTTTTTTTCTTTTTTGGTCATGACAGTTGAAACTTATTTCTAAAAGTGTCCTACCTATCAAAAGTTACTATTTTTGCTTATTTTGACTGGCTAATTGTAGAGCTATAAAATGCACGTGGATGGATTGCTTTGATAACCATTTCTGAAAGTTGAAATAGTTTTAGAATCGTTTTCAAAAGTTTTGTGATGATCCGCTATAGAAATAAAACTGAAACTGTGATGCTATTTACCTTTATTTTTTATTTTTTATTTTTTTTACAAAGGTAAAATAGATAAATAAAATGAAAAGTTATGTACAAGACATAGCACAAGAAGATTAAACTGTTAGGACAAACCCTAAACAGTCCATCTCTTGCCTAAAGAATACAGAATTGGACCAACCCCAAACATAAACAAAGTGCTGCAATAACTGAGAATAATACATAACCAAAACCAGCCAATAACAACCAAAACAACCCCCCAAACACAGACCTAGCATAATACAAGCTTGATCTAAAGTCAACATCATACTCTGAATCATGGAAATACAAAGGGACCAACCAATGCATATCCAAACATCACCATATGAATGTAACTCATAGAAAGCTAAACTACTAAGCCTAATGGAATGGGAGTTACCATACATACTAAAGATAATAATGCAGGAAAATTCCTTCAGATAGCTTGATCTTGATAAACCCATAATATCCCAGATAACCTTTAAATCACCAGATGCATTCATGAAGGAGGGTGAAACATCAAAGTAACCAATCACCCATGAACCCTGTCTCGTTAAAAAACCTAGCCAAATAAAAACCATGTGGGAAAGGACTAGGAAAAAGAGTACAGAGGTTAATGATCCCATTATTCAAGGAGAATGGAAGCATAATATATAAACAATCATCAATCCAAACCTGCTTATACAAACCATAATCCTGAATATGATTAACAAACCAAGACAAAAAGCCAGCGCAGAAGTTAAGACTAGTCTCTGTAGTGCATAGACAGCTGTACTCCAAACCACCAAACAACAGACCAGCGCAAAGATTAATAATCACTCCTGTAGTGCATAGCAAAATGCCCGAAATCCCCCCAATATCCATAACAGTAGTCCAACACAGGTTAAAAACAAAAAACAGATGGGTATGCTCTCCTAAGTACTCAGTCTCTACAACTACACCATGACAGACATAAAGAACCATACCACTGATGTAGTGCATAGACCACATATCACCATCCATTTAACCAAATCATCATCACCACGATCAAAAACTTGCTTACAACTCCAGAAACTAGTACCAAGCAAAACCAGCAGACCCAGGACACACACAAATCAACAGTCCTGCAAGAGTTCAAAGAAAAGACTATATCCGCACAATAATGGTTAGTGAAAAGATTCCAAATATAAAAACCCACATCCTCATTGACCCACCCCTTCTGCACATAACTCAATAAGTTCATGTACAGCGTAAAACAACTCAGGGATCTATGTAATGCCATCAGTTTTATCATTATAATCCATCCTTCCACTACCACTATTGCCTTTCAAAGGAATATTCCAAATACCCGCAACCTTATCAACCTCACGAGACTGCTTAATTCTTAAACCCATGAGTCTATGTCTAACCGTGTCCACAATGATTTTAAAAACAGTTTCTTCAGTCCTAAAATCATTTTGGAAAATCCTAATGTTCCTCTCTTGCCAAATGTAGTAAACCGCAACACCAAAAACCAAACGCTGAACAACACTCCATAAAGAGTTATTGGCAGATTTAATAGAAATACCCGAAACAATTTGAGCCCAGATACAAGAGAGATCATCAAGCTTACATAAAGGAATAAGGTTTTCCCACACAGTCTACAACTGAAGAATAAATGGCTATGAGTCTCATCAACAGTATTGCACAAGGGGCACAGTCTACTAGTAATGTTGAACCACTTAGAAATTCTGTCCTTAGTTTTAAGCCTACCCCTCATGGCCATCCGGAGCACGAAAGCGTGCCTAGGGATACATTGAGAAAACCAAATGTGCTTATACCACAGGACCTTAGGACAATCAATTCTTAACGCTTTCCAGGCTTCCTTGACACTAAACTCCGATTCCTTATTCTCCTTATTGATCCAAATAATCTTGTCATCACAGTCATCAGTCAAAATGGGGACATGAACACTCACCACCTCACTAAACAGATCATTCCATTCAGACGGCCATTTCCAACCATTCTCATCAATCCAGTCAACTACTTTATCATTCATATTAATCCCCTGTTCCATAAGGAAATTATGGGTGATGAGTTTACACAAAGGGCCGTTGTTATGCCATTTATCAAACCAGACATAACAGCTCCTACCATTTCCCAACTTATACGCGACAAAACTACGAATCTTATCCCTAGGGCACATATTTTGATTCCAACTCCAAGCACCATGCTCAGAACTGACATTAAACCAAATATTTCTATCCTTTACCCTATAGGCATGAACCCATTTCACCAATAACGAATCCTACTTGCTAATCACAATCCAAAGGTGCTTGGTCATTAAAGCCTCATTCATGAGTCTGAATGGTTTAAGGCCAAGACCACCTTGATTTTTAGGCTTACATATATCTTTCCAAGCAACACTAGCAATCCCGCTCCCATCACTCCCACTAGACCACAAGAATTTCTTAAGTAACTTGTCAATGCTGTCACAAATGTAAACGGGAAGGATGAACATAGAGGCCCAATAAACATGAAGCGATGAAAGGACATAAGTGACAAGTTGGAGTCTTCCCGGAAAAGACAAAGTCTTATTCCTCCAATCCTGAATCTTATTCTTGACTTTCTCAATCAGCACTCTACAATCGCTATTACAAATTCTCTTACCCGTCAAAGGGATACCCAAATACTTCATAGGAAGCTCACCAATACTAAATGGCATGGCAAGGAGAATCCTAGACTTAACCACATCAGGAACATTCCCAAAAAAGGCTGCACTCTTAGCAATACTAGGGAAAAGGCCAGAACACATAGTAAACTCATCTAACGCCCTTCTCAAAATACAGGCTGAAATTTCATCACCATGACATACTAACAAAAGAAAAAAGAAAAAACCTTTTGCGTTCATCCTAACCTTGCTTAAACCATATTTAGACAACACGTTATGCACAAGTATTGAACCACAGGAAACGCAATTCGTTTGCCAGGAAAATATCCATATAACGTATTCTGAACCCGTGAACTAATCTCCTCCACAACAGCACGTGGAATAGAAATTTCCGCACCATCACAAGTATTTTCTGCTTCAAGTCTACGAAACTTACCCTTGGGTTTATTCGACTCAGGATTCACCACATTGACATATGAAACCGGCTACGTAGTCGTATCATTCAGGTTTACATTTGGCGTAGAAACCTCAACCTGCTGTGTTTGGGCATGCGAGTCACTAGTCACATCGACTAGAGTAACATATCTACGAGGCATTAATGGTTTCCCATCCGAGCCTAGCAACGTTGTGTCCATTTTTTTAACCTTTTTTGCAAGCGAACTCAACAAGGAACTTGTAGTCTCGCTCTCCCGTAACATCAGTCATCCGAAAAACAAAGTAAACGAAGGCAGTAGCAATACAACACAAACAGAAAAAACATGAAGAAACCAAACCCTAATCTTCACTTGGCTGAAACCGACCTAATTCCTGGGCAGTGGAAGAAGGTTGGGGTTATGATTATATCTCGGTTTTCTATCATTTTATATAGTTGATAACTTGTTTGCTTTATCCATTTCTGAACCAACATTGGTTATTTATTTGTATTATTGTTTATTACCTGAGAAGCGGTAACTTTAGTTAATCTGAATGGCTTCTTGGAACAGTCGGAAGTGAATTTTTTGGGGCGGCTTTCACATCCTAACTTGGTGAAGCTTATTGGGTACTGTAGGGAGGATAAAGACCTTCTACTTGTATATGAATTCATGCAGAAGGGAAGCTTGGAAAACCATCTCTTTAGACGTATGAATTCCAAACATAATAAAAATAATCAAGTCAAAATTGTATTTACTTGGTTGCTGAAACGTGTTGGAATGTGCAGGAGGATCTGCAGTTCAACCACTTTCTTGGGCTCTACGGCTCAAAATAGCCATAGGTGCAGCTCGGGGACTAGCATTTTTACACAGTTCAGACGACAATGTCATATACAGAGACATTAAGGCCTCAAATATATTGCTTGATGGGGTAAGAGAACCGTATGATCATGATTTTTTTAATTAGGCTGTGTATTGTGTCTTTGTTTTCTGTCTTTCGGTCCATGATCTTTTAGCATTCTACCTTTTTATTAACATGACACATTAATGGGTATGTTTGGCATAATGGGCTGGGGCTGGGGCTCGGGCTTTTATTATAAGCCGAAGTTGAAATTTGTATTTTTGTAGACTTGTTTGGCAAATGGGCTGGGGCTGGGGCTTATTATTGCAAAATTACTAAAAAGGACACAATTAAATGAGTTTTATGATATATGTTAGATATTTTTGTGGGTAAATATGTAATTTATGGTTCATAAGCCCTGGGCTAAAGTTTTTAGCCCCTTTTATGGGCCGGGGCTTATAGAGGCTTATGAAGTGCGTCACAAACGGGGCTTATTTTATAAGCTGACTTATTTTAAAAGCTCAAGCCCCAATAAGCCCCTGTAAGCCCCTCCCCAAACACACCCATTGCCAGTAGAACAGTTACTCTGTATATCTTTTTTGGCCTAATGTTATTTTGTGTACAGAAGATATATAACTAAAGAGATTCGTCTAGTTTATATTCCGGACCATTGATTCTTATATTGTTTTACAATTTGTAGAACTACAATGCAAAAATTTCAGATTTTGGGATGGCGAAATTGGGCCCTTCAGGTGGAATGTCACATGTAACAACCAGGATTATGGGGACATACGGTTATGCTGCTCCTGAGTACATTGCTACAGGTGATTCCTCGTTTTATAATAATAGTATTAGGTGATGTTTTGTGGTGACCCCCAGTAAGGTTAATCCTTTACCAAATTCCGTGAAGTTGAGGTGCTTTTTTTGGATTAAAGTTGAATCTTGAAAGTAAACCCAATAGTCCTTAAAAAGTCAAAGTCTACCATTCAGATTAATTATAAATTAGCTGACTCTTAACAGCAAGGATGTAATGGGTTGACATTTTTTGTCAGTTGCATGTCAACAACTACATGTAAAAAGGGAGCTTTGGTGAACCAAGTCACTAATAAGGTAGCGTTGTTCCTTTATAATGATGTTGGGTTCAAATCGGTTTTGAAGTGATATACTAACCCGGTTATCATTATTATTATCAAATGTATCCTTGTAGTCAGTTTGAGTACTGTGTTATGTTTAGTTGGAAATTTAAAGTGTGGGCAATGAATTTTCAGTCAAATTCTTGTATTTTGGCAATAAACAAGTTCTCTAGGTTTTGAATTTTAACTACTTAAAGCATGTCCATCGAGTATAGTCTCTAAAACAGGTGAGTATATAAAACAGATGAATAGTGTTCTTCATTAAAAATACTATCACTAAACTAATGATGTTCTGAATCAAACATGTTAGAGTTTAAAGACACTTGATCAGGGGTACTTGGCAACTTGTATCTCTTTTTCGGGTTCATATCAACATATCTAAAATTTATACCCTTAAGCAATAAAAGATAAACGAATTCTAACTACTTGAGCAAGCCTATGCAGGCCTCGTTGTATGTTTTACATGTGTAAAAATGATCATTTATTGGAAAATTGCAGGGCATTTATATGTGAAGAGTGACGTTTATGGCTTTGGTGTGGTGTTGCTGGAGATGATGACAGGGTTACGAGCACTTGACTCAAGACGCTCTGGTCCACAACACAACCTCGTGGAGTGGGCAAAGCCATTGCTCCCAAACAGGAAAAAGATAAGGACGATAATGGATGCTAGAATAGAAGGGCAATATTCAAGTCGAGCTGCAATGATATTCGCTCAACTTGTCCTTCATTGCCTGGAATCAGAACCCCGAAAAAGGCCTGCCATGAAAGAAGTGGTCGAAGTTCTGGAGCAAGTAAACTCTATGAAGGTGAAACCCAAATGAACAGCTTACATTTTTACTCATACCATTTCTTTTACAGCATCTACATAATATAATTTTTTTGGTAGCATGGGTCAATTTATTATTTATTTTAGGGGTGCAACAAGATAGTCTTTTGCCCAACATGTTATTCTGGGTGATGTGTACGTACCACTGCATTGACATTTTTTTTTAATTATTATTTTTATTTATTTTTCCAGTTTTTGCTTGAGTTTGTTGTCGATGTTTGTTTTTGGAACTAGTCTTAATGTATATGTATTCATGTCAAATTTAAGTTATTACATGCACCGTCGTGAAAACAGTGACATTTTTGTAATGATATTTATGACTTTTCTAATGTATAGTTTCTTCTTACGTTTGATGATTATTCGTTTGGATCTTTAGTTTGGCAAATTTATAAGGGTAAAAGCCATAAAATAACAACCTACTTTCTCTAATTTGCCGAGTTGAAACACTTACTTTTATATTATCTTACTTCACCAACGTACTTTCAATTTTGATCTGACTTCACCCATATGACTAAAATAAACTTGCATCGTTAGTCCTTTATACCAACGGCCGTTAAGAATAACTTAAAATTTGGTTTCTTACGTTTTCGTCGGTTTTACGTTTTAATCCGTTTTTGCACGATTCGTCCTTGTTTGCACGTTTTCCCGTTTTACATGTTTTCATTGTTTTACATGTTTTCGTCCGTTTTTCATGTTTTCTTCATTTCGCACGCTTTCATCCTGCTTTTAAATGTTTTGTCCGTTTTACACGTTTTAGTCGGTATTGCGTTTTCGTCCGTTTTAAACTTTTTCCGTTTTACACATTTTTTTGTTTTACACGCATAAAACCGTTTTACGCGTTTTCATCCATTTTATACGCGTAAAACGGCTTTTATCGTGTAAATCGAGCGAAAATGTGTTAAAGCGGTTTCGATACATGCAAAGCGGGCGAAAACATGTAAAACACATGAAAACGGACGGCGTAAAATGGTTTTATACATGTAAACCGAAGAAATCGTGTAAAACGGTTTTTATATCGTGCAAAATTGAACATGCAAAAACGGACGAAAAAATATAAAATAGGCGAAAATGTGAAAATGGACGAAATGTGCAAATGAGGCGGCGTGCAAAAACAGACGAAATTGTGCAAAATGCAGGCGGCGTAAACATGGGCGAAAACGGTAAAACGGTTTTATCGTGCGGAACATGAAAACGCGCGAAAACGTGCAAAAACGGACGAAAACGGGTAAAAAAAGATGAAAACGTGTTAAAACAGACGAAAACGTGCAAAAACAAACGAAAATGTGTAAAAACAGATGAAAACGTGCAAAAACGGACTAAAACATGTAAAAACAGCCGAAAACGTTCAAAAACGAAGAAAACGTGTAAAAACGGTTTTCATTCGTGCAAAAACGAACGAAAACGTGTAAAATCGGACGAACACGTGTAAAACCCGACGAAAACGTAAGAAACCCAAATTTTAAGTTATTAGCTAACGGCCGTTAGTATAAAGGACTAACGATGCTAGTTTATTTTAGTCATATGGGTGAAGTCAGATCAAAATTGAAATGCGTTGGTGAAGTAAGGTAATAAAAAGTAAGTGTTTATTCAAAGAATTTGAGAAAGTAGGTTGTTATTTTATGGCTTTTACCCAATTTATAATTTATATAATAATAATAATAATAATATAATATATACTAACATTTCACAAAGTGATATTCCAATATTCCTGATATGTTCTTTTGTTTTTCGGTGTAAACTCCGAAAAAACATCTTTCTGGTTTACCCCTTTTCGCACTATTATACATCACTTTCTTAAAATTTCAACAGAAATATCTAGGGATGAGCGGCACGCACCGGAAAAGCGAGTGCAGATCAGGAACCGTCACTGGTGCGGTTTTATATACTCGATGCGATGCAGTCTTGTGAAAATGGTGAGAAAAAAAAACGGTACCACAAAATTCGGTACGGGATAATAACGGGAATTCCCGAGTTCGGTACCGGAATACAAAAGGTTTTTTATTTTTTAAATAAACACATGATCCAAACAGTCTTATTCACATTTACATGCACTGGAACGTTGGAAACAAAAAAAAAAAGTCCACATATCCCTCCTAAAACCTTTTGTATTCTGTGTGCATTACAGACATTTTATTGAGTCAAAACCCTCCTACAAATTAATCCACCATCCCTAGAAATATCCCTCTGTTAGTCAAAGTTAACCAATATATATCCCTTGGTTAAAATAAGGATTAATGGTGCAAATTATTTCTCCGTTATCTCCTAACTAGATAGAAAATATTTACACTATTAGTCCTTTAGATTAATGGTATTTGCACAATTATTCCTTTTTCTAAATAAATTAAAAACGGGAATAGTAGGTATTGAACCCTAGTCTAAAAGGTCAAAACAAAGCCGCCCAACTACTGGACTAAGCATCCAATGGTGAAATAATGTCCAAATATTTTTCTTTTAGCCATTTTTTCGAACTTGTTCGTTTTATACGTTTTTATTCGTTTTATGTACGTTTTTATCTCTTTTAATTCGTTTTTTACGTTTTCGTCCGTTTTTTACGTTTCGTCAAATTTTTTATGTTTTCGTTCGTTTTTACGTTTTCGTCGCTTTTTTACATTTTCGTCCGTTTTTTACGTTTTCGTCAGTTTTTTACGTTTTCGTCCGCTTTTTTAAGTTTTTGTCCTTCTTTACGTTTTTATACGTTTTCGTTCGTTTTTTCATTTTCGTTCGTGTTTTTATGTTTCCGTTCGATTTTTTTAAGTTATTGTCCGTTTTTTTACGTTTCTGTCTGTTTATATCCATTTTAATCAGTTTTTTACGTTTTTCCGTCTGTTTTTTACGTTTGCGTTCATTTTTTACATTTTCGTCTGTTTTTTTTACATTTTTGTCCGTTTTTACATTTCGTCCGTTTTAAAACGTTTTCGTCTGTTTTTTTTTAAGTTTAGTCAGTTTTTTTATGTTCTTATACAAAAAAAACCCGACAAAAACGTAAAAAAACGAACGAAAACAGATAAAACGTAAAAAAGACGGATAAAAACGTATAAAAACGATAAGTTCGGAAAAAGGGCTAAAAGAAAAATATTTGGGTATTATTTCACCACTGGACGCGTAGTCCAGTGGTTGGGCTGCTCTGTTTTGACCTTGCAGACCAGGGTTCAATCCTTGCTACTCCCTCTTTTTAATTTATTTAAAAATAGGACTAATGGTGCAAATACTTAACTCAGCAGACTAACGGTGTAAATATTTTTTGTCTCGTTAGGAGATAACAGAGAAATAATTTTCACCGTTAGTCCCTATTTTTATATAGGTTAACTTTTACTAACGGAGGGATGTATCTGTTTAAACTTTTGGGAAAGTGATGTATAGTGCCAAACTGGATAAACCACATGGATGTTTTTTAGAGTTTACTCATTTTTTTTTAACATTTATTTACCTTTTCTTAGTAACAATAAGTTTTCTTTTTATAAAAGCAACGTCCCTCCTTTCTCACATTCTTTGTATAACTTAGAAAATTTCAATTTCTTTCCCCTGAGAACACTACACCCCACCACAACAGCTTCTTCTCCGGTCACAACAATGACTCCTTTTCCGGCTGGCATACCATGATTCTACCAAGACACCTTCACTTCTTTTACAGACTTCTCGGGTCATTTATTTCTTAATAATTTTTTTGGTGAAAACAATAGAAAATCTTCACGATTCGTGTGTAAATCTGTTCTTCATATTGTGTAGTAATTGTTCATGTGTGTTCAGTTTGGTTAGTTTAATAATTGATTTGTTTTTTTGGTAAAAGGTTAACCCGGTAAAGTGTATTAATCGCAGAAAAATTAAGTACAATTGAATGTTGCTGAGACACCACATTAATCTCAAGCAAACGCTTGAACGACCACTAAACCGTTTATGTTGTGTTGTAGTTGTTATGATTATCTTAATGATGGTTGTTGAACATTTAAGATGGATGTTGAATATTTCAAGATGAATGAATGGAAATTTGATGGTTTTCTTTGAACAATGGAGATTTGAAGGTTGATTTGGAAATTTGAAGGTTTTCTTTGAACAATGGAGATTTGAAGGTTGATTATGAAATATTGAAGGCCTAGATATTATAAAATTATTAAAGCCCTAAAAAACGACGTAGTATTGGGTAAAAAAACTGGATCTACACTTCTCCTTCCCCACTAACTACAGTTGTAATATGTTGAAGCTACAGTGTAACACAAAAAGACGCCGTGTATTTAAGGTTTCAAAAAGACACCATCTTTATATGTTTGCTGTAAAAAACGTCATCGTATCATAATATTGCTACAACAGGTGATCCACAAAAAAGTATTAACACATACAAAAAAAACCTACTCCCATTCCCTAGAACATTCGATAAGGTTCTGCTCTCTCTCTAAAAAACACACATACTTTTCTCTCTATAAAAACGAGGCACATCTTGGGGATTGGATCGTTCTTCTTGATTTGGGTATGTGTGTGTAGCCTTTATATGTCTTTTTCTATATAGATTTTATTTGATCGATCTAGAAACCCTAACTACGCTACAGTAAACATGCGGCATGCGCAGATCTAATTATTTTAAGACTAGATTACATGCAGTTTTACATGGATGAAGGTAGTTTTGGGTGAGTCCCCGTTCGCGTGGCTTTTTTTAAACAATTTTTTGGTTGTTTCATTCACTATAGCCTTATTGTTTGTCGTTACGAAGTTGGAAAGTTTCTCAATTATAAGGATCTTATGTTGCAACTATTTAATGTGGATGTTGAACAAAATAAACACGTTTGTTGCTTTTGAACAACTTATTTGTGCTTAGAGCATTAGCTGTTAACTATATGCTACGGGAGTATTGATATGCAGCTAATAAGCATAATCAAGTTTCAATCGCAATATTATTTATGTGCTTGATGTTTATGGCCATTGTGGGGCAAGCCTTTTTGTAACGGTGATGTTTCGTTTGTTGATCCATGGTAACAAATTGTGTTTTAAATTTTTTGAGACAATACGGTGTTTTGTCCAGATATTTATAAAGTTTATGTTTTTTTTATACTAAGCTGAGTATTGTATGGATTTTGTGTAGCTGGAATATGATGGATGAAAACAGCCTGTATCTTGGCGGGGCATCACGAAAAGATTTGTGTTTGCAGCCATGGCAGGTTCAGATGTCCTTTTATCCTGTTACACCCATTCCATAAGGCTGTTATGATATCTGTTAACTGAAAGCAAAGATTTGTGTCTTGGAAGATGGGATGGTTTAAATACTTGCTTTGCAACCGTGTTCGTTTGCAGCCATTACGAAATAGGAACAACTTTGTGAGTTGAACAATCTATCAGATCTGAGCTCGCTTATTTGTTTCAACATTTTTGTGATTGTATGCCTGTTTTTTTTGGTAAAAGGGTTAATTCACCCCGGTAAAATTCAATTATACCAAAAAACATTGAAGTACAAATGACATGAGTGAATCCCATGCCCTCAGCCCGATCAGGGCGACAAAAAATGCACAACATGCACCTTACAGTAACCACTATATAAGAATGATAGGCCATTCTTATAACTTACAACTACAACGACTATATAAAGATATATAAAATGTGAATTAAACGCTAGCTTTACTCAGGATAACAACTGAGCCATAGTCATTATAGTACTTCCAATCAACTTCCATGCGATCCAGAAAAAACATAAACTAACATGAGGCACGTCTGACATCCACATTGAAGCTTGAACCACATGAAGAAGCCCTAACTAATGCACACGAGCATCTTCAACTTCCAAACGCCAACGCCATAAGAATCATAAAAATCCAGCTTTAATACCCTTCAGAAATCCTCCACTGTTGTTCTCCGTTCACTATCGTTTAAAACAGTTTAAGAATCAAAAAAACAAGTTAATAGTGAACACTGACTGAAATTAACATAAGTAAAACACACATATAAATTTTCAACATCATATATATTTTTTTTGGGTAAAAGGGATTTTTCACCCTGGCAAAATACATTACACCAAAAACGTTGAAGTACAAAGGATGGGAGTGAGTCCCCCATCTCAGCCCAAAAGGGCAATAGACATGCACAACACACATATAAATTTTCAACATCATATTTTTATTAGAAATAAATCAACAAAGAATACGTTACCCAAGTACTTGCGGAATAGTACTTGGGATTGAAATAACAAAGTTTGGTGACTCCTCTAAGCTCGGGCTAAGTCGAGCACAACTCTTAGAGCTCATTGAGCTATCTCGGGAACTAAGTTGTATTTGGAGGAGTGAAAAGATGGCTTGCGTGTATGTGTTTTTACAATTCACAAGCTTAATCTTTTCACTCCATCTCTTATGCTATTTATACATGTATGATATTTGACTCTTTCCTAAGTGACAAGCGACATCATCTGAAAGACAAAATCTTGATGTATTTTGTCTCTGCTTGCAAAGACTATTCTAGGTAAGAGACAAGACTACTTTCCTAAGGTCGGTGATGACACCGAGCACGATCTTTAGCCATTCGGGAAAGTTGACTTTGGTTGATAAGGACTCCGTCTTATCGATTCAAACTTATCCCGCCTTGTCCCGCTCATTCTTGATCTTCATATCCTTGATCTTCTACTTGGTTTGTCTTGATGTAAGTAGTTGGAGAGGAGTCTTAGAGATTCGATGAGTTATTGTCATCACCACCGAATCCACCATCTTCTTATTGAATCGGTCTTCACCCTTTAAGTTCCGCCTTCGAGTGGAGAGACTATCTTGTTGCCTCGTCTTGAGTATCACGAAGATGACTCACCGAGAGACTATGCACTCGATGACTGTTAGTGTTTAACGGACTAAACACTTGGGCTATTTTCTATTCAAATCCTAGATTAAGGGGTTTGGGTATTTACTGAACCCAACAGTCTCCTCCTATTTGGATATACAAATAGCCTAAGTGTTTGATCAGTGTAAGTGAGCAAATGGCTTCTTCTTACACTGAATGTACTAATGAATACAATAAGGAACACTGAGTAAATTAACAAAACATACATCCTTTATTGATCAGATTACATAGTTCCTATCACTAGTACAAAAGATAAAACAAAATGATGTCTGTCCAGATGGATTCTCAGTGCTTCAAGCTTTACTTTCTTAGTAATGAGTGTTTCCCTGTCAGGATGGTCTCTTATTTTGGCATTCAGGTCTTGACAGAACCTGTTGTTCTTTGGGGTTTGTATCGAGAGGCCACCGGTATGTAGCTCAACATTGCGGCTACACCACCGATCAATATCACTCCATCTTTGAAATCTTTGGGTTTCCATAGACATCAATATGGAATAGCCCTCTTCGAGCTTCTCAATCACTAGACAGTTCACAAACTTAACACCTTCGGTAGTTCCTGTTGCATTCGAGACCGAGCACTTTTATCTCGGTGGAACTCAACCCTCTTTCTTTTGCGGTGGATGATTGTGGTTGAGATCCTTGAGGTCTTTGTTAAGGAAGGTTTGAATTCCTAGTTGAGTGGTGCATCCTCGACCTTTCATATCTTTTTCTTGAGCATCTTCATCGACTCCTTAACCACCTTGTTACGCTTATTTTCAATTATTGATGAGTTCATCGAGTTCACCGATCCCAAAGTCGGTGAATTTTAGGGATCATGAACCTCGAAGTGTCTTTTATCATCCCCACAGAGACGTTCATAGCCGATGGTTTAGACACAGGAATGATTTTGACATTAGTGATCTTCTCGAGCGACCTTACGCTTGTCATTGACCGTTGTAGTCGTCAATCCTTGCTTTCCGATGGCGGCAGATCTTTTGTTCTTTTCTTCAAACTGTTTTTCATTTACGCCATCTTAGCTGCTGAGCATCCTTAAACTTTTGTCTGCTGACCCTTTTGAAGCTTCTTTGGATCAATTCCACATTCTCGACTTCTTACGCAATCACTTTAACCATGCTTCCTTACTCTTCTTATCTTCCTCGACTTGTTTCAATCTCCTTTCTTCTTTAGCGAGATATTTACTTAGTGTTGAGGTGTGAGAAGGTATTCGATGTCACCGATTTTGTAGGAATCTTCTCGGGCTCGATAATTGTCATTTTGCCCTTTCCTTTGTCTGGCACGAGGAAGATGATGCAACCAGGCGGTGTTGTTGTTGTTATTAGTGTAATCACTTTATTAGTGTTGTTGATGTTGGTGGTGGGATTGATGAGATGGGTGTTCTTGAGGCCGGTACGATGATGATGTTGGGCTGCGAGATCATCGATGATGTTGGCTCCCCTCGGTGTGAAGAGGAGTTTCTTCATCAATATTCTCCCCTCAGCTGTTGCCGTAGCGTCGGTGAGGCAAGAGTTAGTGTAGGTCTTTGAAGGGAAGGGCCGCTTGACCATGAAGGCGGATAAATTTCGATGAGCATTGCCTTCATATCGGAAGTGTCTGCTTGAATGCCGGTGACCTTTGCTTCCAAATTAACTGCGATAGTTCCAAAGCGATCATCAAGGCCCAAGATTCCGAGCCATAGAAGGCGAGGCTGAGCCAAAGTAGCTACAGAGTATTCAAAGAGCCCAATGAGGTGCGAAGAGACGGGTGAGGATTGAAGACCACGGACATTTGCAGATTGGAGCATATCTATCATTTCGGTGAGTCGAGATGAATTTTCACGTACACCTCGGTGGCCTCCAAGATTTGGCATTGAGCTTGGGTCTTCTTTGACAACATCCCCGATTTCATCAATGGTAACCCCACAAGTTTGAAGATGCTTTAGAAACTTAACGGTTTTCATCCGACCTTAGAAGATGTTGGTACATAAGATCTCGTGCTCATGAACATTTTCATTGAAGGTGAGCACATCGGATCGAAGATCGGCATAACCGACAGCCGCTTCGGTGTGTTGATCCCATAATTTATCGATAACCCGAATCTGACTTCCTTGAAGCTCTAGTGATCCACTTAACCACCGCTTTCGGTGAGTGGAAGAATATTATCAAAGCGGTTAAATTCACGGAGTGGATGAGGAGGTGAGTCATTGTCTTCGGTGAAAGGGTGACTCAAGATGCTCTCGTGGATCGGTGAGGTTCTTGTTCGATTGAACCTCGGCGTCCACGTCTTCCCTGCCGATAAAATAACTTCATCACTTTCGGCGGGTTCATCATCGAACGTAGTAACTCAAAGAACCTCGACAGCGATTAACAAGGGGTGGTGATGGGTTCCATATCGGTGAGTGGTATTGATCCTCCGAGTCTTTGTCCCGTGGACCCCTCGGACACCGGTGGGAGTTTTCAGTGCCTTCTGGGAGTCGAGATTGGTTTTGGGTTCTCAGTATCGGCGGGTTGTTTCTTTCCTCAGAGTCTTTGTCCCCTGAGTGATCCCCGAGACACTTGGTGGGTGTTTTCGATGCCTTTGGCGGAGTCGGTGATAGTTGTATACCTATCAGCGGGTTGTATCATTTCCTCCGAGTCTTTGGGATCGATCGGTGTGCCCTCGGACAAAGGCTTGGATTTGCTAATGTCATCACCGGGCGTTGTGGGCGCTCCCCTACCAGGTAGGTTGTTTGTTTCCTACGGATCTTGGGGAGTAGTGGTTGTGACCAAGGCCTTGCCGACCGTGATGTATCGGTGTCCTTCGTTGTCACGGGTGGATGTTGCCTAGTCACCAATGGGTGTCTGTTCGATCTGGGGCTTTTGTGCCTCTTGGGTGTGTTCCGAAGCCTCGGGGCCACGAGACTTGGGTTTAGTCTTAGTCCTAGTCCGAGACTTCCCTTTCTCTTTTAGGAGCGGGGTTTGGAGACATCGATTCTTACGTTGTTTACAACAACCATATGGGCCGTCAATTCAATAGGAGTGACAAGGGATGGGTCTTTTGAAAATTTGATTGGCTCGGGATGCCCGGTAAAGCACCAAAATTTTCTTCACGAGGATAGTTTGAACCCGGTAACACTTGCAAAGCGCAAGAGACAAACCTAGGATACGAAACGTATTTCGTCCTAGTTTTGCTCAGTAGCTTGTTCTGAGATCACTTGTAAATGATCTCCCTATGTCGACAAGTGACCCCATTCATCAAGCGGTATGCCATCATCAAGCGAATAGAGTTAACTTGTTCGGTGGATGAGTGGTTCCATGATGACTGAATCACAAAAGTGAATAGGATCCTCCAAGCCACGGAAATGAGCTTTTGGTGGTGGGGTCTTGTCCAAAAAGTTGGATCTAAAGCGATTTGTTTTAACCCATCCTTCATCGTGGAGGGTTCGGGATGGGCGACATATACTCCTTTGTTATAATCCAACCTGTTGAAGTGCAAAACGTTTTATAATCCGGGTGAATTATTGTTGCCCCGTGAAGACGTAATCGATGAGATATTCCACGAGAGGTCCGAGGTTGTTCTCATTAGTAGAGGGTGTCGGGTCATAGGCCTTGGCTGTTGCCCAAAACTCCCTGAGGAGATTTTGGTAAACAATGGAGGGACACTGAACAAAGGTCGTTTTCAGTGGGCAATTAAACAAAAAATTCATAATGTCTTTGTAGGCTGGGATAGTTTTAGGTTATTCAAAGTTGCCTATGACATTATTAGTTTTAAATTCAACATTTGTAAGATCCCCTACCCACTGAGAAGCAAACTGGAGAGATTGAGTTCTAGCCATTTCCATTTAAAAGATTTTAGGGTTTTAAAAATATTTTGACTAGAATAATCAAAGTTTTTTTTGATCTCTCAAGTTTGTGATGAAAAACTTTTGTAAATGTTTACAAGAAGGTCTTTCCAAAAGAGGTTTGAAGAGTTTTTGAGAACACACAAATATTTCTGAGTGTTAGAAATGATTTTGACAGAGTTTTGTTAAAGAAAATAATTTGTGTGTGTTTGTTTGTTTTGGAAGAGGGTATTTATAGAGTAGTGAGAAGGGTGATTTGTACACAAATGGGAATATTAAGAGTCGGTTTTTAAATACGTTTGAATTTCCACATTTAATGCTACCACTCGATTACCCGCAAAAAATCCGGTTTTCAAGGAGCGATTGCGATGCACAAAGAAAAGTGCACTTTGCGAGATAAAATATCAATTTGATATTTTTGTGAGAGGAGGCATTAAATGCCAAGTGGGATGACATGAAGACAAAGAGACATATATTCCTATATTAAATTAGCATAGTTACCAACCTAGGACATTTAAGTAAATGATACTTGGATCATTTAGTTACTCATTCAATGCTCTTTGTCAAATGTCGGGGACCCCGAATGAGTCTTACTCATACAATGAGAGGTTTTATTTTGGGTGTTCGGGGAGGATGAACCATTTGAGAGAACTTCTTGAGATTGGTTTTCGATACGACTTTCAATGTCAAGCATTCCCAATTCAACTTTCGGTCTCTCGAAGGTAGGTTCATCAAGGGTTTGGTGAAGATATCGGCCATTGATATTCGATAGGGATGAAATGAAGTTCTATGTCTCCTTTCATTATGTGATCCACGATGAAGTGATATCGATATCAATGTGTTTGGTTCTTTGGTGAAGGATGGGGTTGTTGGAGATTGCAATAGCATTGGTGTTATCACGAAAGATGGGCACCATTTTGTAATGGATGTCATAGTCACCGAGTTGACTTTTCATCCATAATACATTGGCACAACATCCAACTGCAGCTACATATTCGACTTGACTAAGGACATAGCCACCGATTGTTGCTTTTAGCACTTCAACAAACCGCTTTTCCTCCAAGAAATTGCGGGACCCTAAGGTACTTTTTCTATCCATGTTGCGACCAAGATAATCGTAATCGAGTAACCGCGAGATCAAACCACGAGCATTTTGGATAATAGAGTCCGTGGTTTGGGGTTCCTTCAGTACCGAGTATTCTTTTGGGCTGCCGTGAGGTGAGATTCTTTGGGATTGGGCGATATCTTGCTATTAAGCAGTCGAGAATTGTATGTACGGTCTAGTAGCGATTAGATACATCGATGAGCCAACAATCCCTACGAAATGGGTTTGATTGATCGATTTGCGGTGAGATCGGTCCGAGGTTGGTAAGAGGGACCATTGGGTCTTCATCGAGGCACAATCGGATATCTCATATTTCTTCAAGAGATTTACGGTGTATTTCTCTTGGTGATGGATATCCCTTTATCGGTTTGCATGATTTATAGTCCAAGGAAGTATGTGAGTTCACCCATCATGCTCATTTCAAACTTCTTTGTCATCGGTTTTTCAAGCTGTTGGCAAAGTTTGTAGTTTGTTGAGCCAAAGATGATGTCATCAACATAAACTTGGACCAAGATCACATCTGTTGTGTTCTATAAACAAGCGATGTGTTGTCTATCTTTCCTCGACAAACTTGTTTTGTATCGGGAAGCCGAGAGAGTTTCATACCATGCCCTTGGAGCTTGTTTAAGACCATAGAGGGCTTTGTCAAGCTTCGAGACATAGTCGAAATTCACTACTCTCAAAGCCGTGAGGTTCTTGAACATACACATCTTCCTTTAGATCACCATCTAAGAATGCACTTTGACATCCATTTGGTAGACCACGAAGTTCATGTATGTCGCATATGCAAGGAAGATCTGATTGCTTCCATTCTTGCAACATGAGCAAATGTCTCATCATAGTCAATGCCTTCTTGTTGATCAGTAACCTTTGGCTACAAGTTTGGCTTTGTTTTTAATGACAATGCCATTTTCATCGCTTTTGTTTACGAAACCCACTTCATTCCTATGACAACGACATCACGAGGACATTTGATCAAGGTCATGACCTTGTTTTTATCAAACTGCTGCGGTTCTTCTTGCATAGCTTGTACCCGGCTTGGGTGCTTTAGAGCCTCGATGACACTTTTGGGTTCTATTTCGATAGGTAATCGACATATAGACATTCATTGGTGAAGTGCGATTAACTTAGTAGCCATGCTTCTAGTGAGCATGCCTCGGTGGGTTCACCAATGATGTTTACAAGCTCAATGTCACGAGATCTAGTCCACTTACTTTGTGGTCTTGGATCCGAGCTTGAAGAGGTCGGTGGAAGCTCGGGGTGAGTTCATTTTCGTGAACAACAGAATCATTTAGAGCATCTGTTGAGATGTCTGTTCGAGTTGGGGTTCTTGAATCACGGGTTCACGAACATTTGGTTCAAGATTACCTATCCCAAAGGGGACCATTGATTATCAATGAATTCACCGATAGTTGGTTGTGGTAGGTTGTGAGGTAAGACATAATATGAGATGTCGGCATCAACTTGATATGAGGGATTGAATTCGGTGTTGTACTCATCGGAGGATATCTTGATGAGTTATCAATTCTATTTCCTCCATCGAGGTGTTGGTGAACACGATGCTTTCAAAGACTTTCATCAAAGGTGACATGAAAGGTTTCCTCAACTTGTTGTCTCCTTGTGTTAAAAACCACGAAGGCTTTGGAGATCGGTGAGTAGCCTAAGAGTATCCATCATCGACTTTTGCATCAAATTTGCCTAGATGATCCTTGTGGTTATGAATGAACACAGACATCCAAACACATGAAAATAGTGATGTCATGAAGTCTACCTTTGAAGATCTCATATGGGGTTTTATTATGTCTTTTGACAATGATTGACTGTTTTGAGTGTAACAGCGGTTTTGACCGCTTGATCCGAAAATGCTTTGAGAGGGTGAGCCATTTAACATGGTTCTAGCAACCTCAATGAGAGTTCTGTTTTCCTTTCAAAGAACCCCATTTTGTTCGGGGTATATGGAGACGAGAAATTTTGAGAAATTCCTTTTCATCACGAAACTCTCAAGCTCTTGATTTACGAACTCGGTACCATTGTCGGTTATGATTTGTTTAACAATAATGTCATTACGGTTTTCAATCTTCACGATGAATGACATTATTGTATCGATTACTGACTCTTTTGGAAAGAAAGTATACCCAAGTGTATCTTGAGAACTCATCAACAATGACAAGTGTATACTTCTCATCTTTGGATTGATCCGGGACCGACAGTCCAAAGAGATCCATGTGCGGAGGTGAAGGCGACTTTGATGGAGAAATTTTGTTTGGTTTTGAATGATGCTCGTGGTGTTTACCTTTTTCACAGCGAGCATGGTTTGTCTTTGCAAAACCGGTGATGGTAAGCCAAGGACCTTGTTTTGTTTTGCCAAGTTGTTGAGGTTTTTGAAGTTTAAGTGTGAGAGTCTCTTATGCCACAGCCAATTGATAGTTTCAGTGGCTTTAGCAAAGAGACAAGTTCCATTTTGGGAGAGTGTTGACATGTCTAACACATAAACATCATCTCTCCTTGGAGCTATCAACACCACTTCCTTGTTGGCATTGAAGATGGTTCCTTGTTTGTCATTGAATTGCACAATGTACTTAGCATCACATAGTTGGTGACATCGATGAGATTGTATTTTAGACCATTGACATAAGCTATTCTAGAAAACTATTCCATTGCGCCTTGAACCGTAACCTTTAGTGGGACATGATGAGTTATCACCAAACACTACTTTGGGTCCTGGTTCCTCTATATACTTGTGCAGATACTCCTTTACACCAGTCATGCTTCTTGAGAATCCACTGTCTAGATGCCAAATAGGCTCCCTGGCTTGTCTCTGCACAAGTAGTAAACTGAATTAGTTTCTCTTAGTGACCCACTTACTAGTGGGCTTGGGTCTCAAGGTCTCTCTGAATTTGGTAATTGACTGATGGTCAGTGGTTGAGTGCATTGTGCTACCACAGGTTTTGCATTTAGAGACTGAGGATGACTCGGTGATTTTGGGTTGTTTTGTACCTCTCCTTGCATGAATGATCTTGTCATGTTGGGATGTCTCATGAGTGGATTACCGCATATATCACAAAGATGCATTCATGAGACAATCATCCCGATGATGATCATTAAACCCACAAAGAGGCACAGAGGAAAAGGTTTTGCTCTATTCATGGGAGTGTTTTGGAGGATGAAGCATCTTGATGACCAACTTTGGTATAGTTTGCTTGATCGACATATTGTAGGTGGTCTGCGATCCTGTGATCATCCTTTTGCGCATCATGCAAAAAGGATTCTATAGCGATTGTCGATGGTATGGTGGTGTAATGACACATTCACACTTTTGCTTGGGTTTGTTGGTGGATTTTGACTTTGATGAGCTAGATGAGGCTGACTTAGTTTCCTTGATTGAATCTGGAGCTTTTTCGATGAATTCCATATTTTCAGTCATCTTCCTCACAAGCTCAGTTAGTTACTGAATTTGGTCAGCTTCAGTGGGAACAGAGGATGTTGAAGTCTCAGTAGGAGTAGATTCTTGTTGAGTTGGTTTTGTTGGTCTTTTCAGGATGGTTCTACCAAGTCCAGACATTTCTTTTGGTGAGTGAGGATTGAATTGTAATGGAGTAAGCTCGAGCTTGGTGCGGCACCACAAGAGGTTTCGGTGGTGGGCGGTGCTTGAGATTACGCTTGCACTCACGAGATGTGTTCAGTACTACTGGGTACATCAGGGAGTCCAAGCATGCTCTTTAGAGCTTGGCTTTCAGGCTCTAGAATCCTTCCAGAATCGAAATTTGGAAGCTTACTCTCAGGATTGACCCTTTCAATCCAATCACTTGGTTTGGGAGTAGTCAACATGTTGGTAATCATACCACCAGACACAAATGGCTTAGGACCCTGGTCTTTGTTGAGAGAGTCAGGAAGATGATCTTCACCTAAGACTCTCTTCTTGCTACTGGGGGCTCCCACAACATCAAAGACCCCAGGATTCTTGGCGATCAACTATCAAGAATATCTTGAACCTTTTGAGTTCGTCTTGAAGAGCCCGATTTCTTTTAACTAGTTCGGTGTTTTGAATTTGCAAAGTGACATCCTCAAGCTTAGCTTGTTTTAAAAGAAGCGCTTCATCCTACACTTGTTTAATTCAAAACTTAGCTTGTTGTATTTTGAAAAAGATTAAGTCTTTGCTCCTCTACGAACTTAAGGTCAACATTAAGATAATTCATGTAAGGCGCTAATCGAGTCATCATCCATAGAAAGTAGAGTATTTACCTTCTTCATTGTGATATTGACCCATTCTCCATTTCTAGCATGATTCTTTCCAACGCCTAGCTTGTCCTCTTCTCGAGAGGGCCATCGGTGCTCGACATGCACCATTTCATCATCGATGACACTAGCTCTTCATCCCAACAAGGTCTCAAACAACAAGGACTTTGTTTTTACCACCGCATGATTGAACACTTTTTGTTGTTTACGAGGGGCGGCCTCGAGCAATGCAAGCTTAGCTTTGACTTTCTTATACTTAGCTTCAAAATCAACAGTTTTGTTTTGATCGGATTTGTTTTGAAGTTTTGATGAGGCTGATAGATTTTTGGTTAAAATTTGCTAAAGCACGAGGACCGATTTGACCACGATGGTTTATAAGAGGGTTGAAAATTGTTTTGAAAAAGCAGTCTTTTGCAAAATGACCTCTTTTGTGACACTTAAAGCATTCGGTGTCCTCATTTGCTTTGGCATTAGAAAACATTTGTTTCTTTTATAAACCTTCGAGAGTTAGCAAGGAGTGCCCTTTCACGAAATTCGGTGTTCGTGTCATTTAGGTACTCCTCACTTGATCTCTCATCGGGCTCATCATCGAATTTTCCCGAAAATCTTGAACAACATTGTTAGAATAAGCGGTTGATATTGGTGATGAGGTGGTGGTCGGGGACTTCTTGACTTCACGAGACTTCTTTAAGTCGTGGTATCGTCTGCATTGATGAGGTTTTCCTCATAGACAAATTTCCCATAAATTTCGTGAAGCTCAAGATTTTGGATATGATTAGCATTCCTAAGTCCCCGAGAGAAATTCAACCACTTCTCGGGGAGGCTGACAAAACCAACATTGATTTCATGTTTGGACAACTTAACACCATCATTTGACAGCTCATTTAAAAGAGTTTTGTACAGTGTAAGTTTGAGAGAGTTTACGAGTCCTTAGCCACAAGGTGTTATACTCAAGTTTCGGGTCCATTATCCTGCTTTCCTTGGTATCGATGGTCCTTCATGACTATGAACTAGGTCATCCCAGTTTGCTTAGTCAGTACTACGACTTATAATGACTCCATAATATCATCGGAAGACAAGATATTATGATACTTTTGAGTCTTTGGTCTGGTTGACCACTCTCCTTTCATCCTGGTCCACCGAGCTTGTGTTTGGGCAACCCTTCAGCAGCTCTTTGGGACAAATAGACCTTCATTTATACACTTGATATAATAAGGTTCCATCCTAATCAAATAGCAAAGCATTCGCTTTTCCATTTTTGAATTTGCCAACTTCAAGTCTAGGGCAACAATTTGAATAAGCTCCACCCTTTTATCGACTAGTTGGGGTACATCAATTTCACCATTTAGGATCCTAATTTAAAACTTTTAGAGCGGCAAAAAAAAACGAGATTTATAATTAGCCTTGCTCGATACCACTTGTTGTTCCTGTTCACTATCGTTTAAAGCAGCTTTAAGAATCAAAAAACAAGTTAATAGTGAACACCGATCAAATTAACATAAGTAAAACACACATATAAATTTTCAACATCATATTCTTATTAGAAATAAATCAACAAAGTATCGTTACCCAGTACTTGCGAATAGTACTTGGGATTGAAATAACAAAGTTTGGTGACTCTCTCTAAGCTCGGGCTAAGTCCGAGCACAACTCTTAAAGCTCACTAAGCTATCTCGGGAACTAAGTTGTATTTGGAGGAGTGAAAAGATGGCTTGCGTGTATGTGTGTTTTACAATTCACAAGCTTAATCTTTTCACTCCATCTCTTATGCTATTTATACATGTATGATATTTGACTCTTTCCTAAGTGACAACCGACATCATACGTAAGACAAAATCTTGATGTATTTTGTCTCATTTACAAAGACTATTCTAGGTAAGAGACAAGACTACTTTCCTAAGGTCGGTGATGACAGAGCCCGATCTTTAACCATTCAGGGAAAGTTGACTTTGGTTGATAAGGACTTCGCCTTATCTCGATTCAAACTTATCCCGCCTTGTCCCGCTCATTCTTGATCTTCATATCCTTGATCTTCTACTTGGTTTGTCTTGATGTAAGTAGTTGGAGAGGAGTTAGGGATTCAAGGTGAGTTATTGTCATCACCACCGAATCCACCATCTTCTTCTTGACTCGCCTTCACCCTTTAAGTTCCGCCTTGCCGAGTGGAGAGACTATCTTGTTGCCTCGTCTTGAGTATCCTCGAAGATGACTCACCGAGACTATGCACTCGGTGACTGTTAGTGTTTAATGGACTAAACACTTGGGCTATTTTCTATTCAAATCCTAGATTAAAGGGTTTGGGTATTTACTGAACCCAACATCCACCCCGGTTCGTAACCAGCATGAAAATAATAAACAATACTCCTTTCTGAAATTGACATCAAAGCACGAAACTTACAAATATAATAGCCATAGGTACAAAATGAAGTGGTGTAGAGCCCATCATCGTCGAAGCAAGTCACATGTAGAAAGAAAACCAAAAGAACATGACCTCTTCACCTTGTACCAATTATCCACAAAGATACTCAAATCCGATGCATATGCTAATATTATTACGCAAAAACTGCATAATAATAATCAAGATGGGAATTCAAGATTATGCAACATGGATCTGAACCTGAAAATAGGGTTTATGACGAAACCCTAACGTCCAAAGCTGAGTAACATACGCCGACATTACCCAAGAAACCCGTAACCATGTATCACGATAACAAGAGTTCGAGAAGAACCCAAACACCCATCGACTTCCATCTCTCGATACCCACTAACATTGCGAAACAAGTCACAAACATAAACGACACCCAAGTGTCGACTTACAGGAATACACGCATGATCAGCATGCCTTGCAACATGAAAACGGCTGAATAAAAAACCCTAAGAAACTAGGGTTTCGTATGGCTTCATAGCTTATCAGATCTCCACCACATCGATCCTCAAAAATATTCTAATAATGAAACGAGGATTACCATATCGTACCCTAAAAGAAACGGATGTATACACACCACGAGATGACTCCAAACCCTGGGTACGATCAAGAACAAATAGCCACACCCATAAGGAAGCAATACCCTAACACTCGTCTAATAAAAAACGAATATAAGGAAAACCGATTAGAGGATATTTTAGGGTTTTGGCTGGAAAAAAGGAGGTGGCTAATAAATAAACTAACATGAAAACCGACCCATAATCCTAACGAATCAGAAGATTGGTAAGTTTAGGAGACCGGATCTCATCCCTATAGAGAAGAAACGATTAGACAACACCACCTCTTAGATAGAAACAGCCCTAACAATCGATTGCATACTAAAGATGGTAGAGAGGCGATTATGAGGACTGTTTATTGGCCAGAAAAAGAAGAAGAAGTGGTGGCTACCCAATCGCCCCTAGAGAGAAAGCGTAGGGTTTTTGTATAAAATAACAATGTAAAGAATTGAACTTGGGTTGTTTGTAACATTAACACACGTAATTACCACTAGACCAACACATTTTTTGAACATAAACTAACATGAGGCACGTCTGACATCCACATTCTTGTGGGGATAGAACATTCTTGTGGCACTTATTTTGATACCGCAATACGATGTTGCTTTTAATGGGCTTTAAATAAATTTATGAATTTTGCAACCATGTCGTTGTTGTCATACTTACTTTGATGATGCTTTGCTTATGCGAACCCATTGACTTACATTCTTAGAGCGTGTTGAATTATGGGTGTGGCTCAGGCATTCGTGTACCTTGGGGGCTAAGTAGGACTGCTATATGGTTATGTTATGTGGGTTGATTTTGTGTAGCTGAAATATGATGGATGAAAGCAGCTTGTTTCTTGGCGGGGCATCACAAATAGATTTGTGTTTGCAGCCATGGCAGGCTGACATATCTTTCTATATGGTTACGCACCCATTCCATAGGGTGGTGATGATTTCTGTAATATGAGACCAATGAATTGTGTCTTTGAAGATCTGATCGTAAGTTAGCACGACAACAAACGGATGGCAAAGTTCCAATACTTTCTTTGCAACCGTGTTCATTTGCACCTATTACACAATACGCTTTGGGCTTAGATATCTTTATGAGGGTGGTTGGTAACGCTTTTATCAATCTATTCTGATCGGTTTCTTCCTGTTTTTATTGGCCTGTGAAACCCTAAGATTTTTTAGGGTTTTAATCGTCCATGTTGCTAATTGTTCATCTTGTTCTTGGTATGATTTGGGTGTTCTGGTGCGATCGGGATATGGTGCTGAACGTAACCCTTTCCTAGGGTTTGATTGCGAATGGAAGTAAACCCTCATTAGGGTTTTTATTTTCTGCACGTAAGCCCTTTTTAGGGTTTGTTAATTCTTCATCTGATGTTAGTGTTTACATGTGGGTCAAGAGAGAGGTTAAGTCAAGTTTAAGAGTTCCTTGTTCAAAAACTCTATTCCGTCTTCTAAGATCTGATGTCGATTGTATTATTACATGGTCTTGTATTCGATTGCTGGAAGTTAGGGGTTATGACCCTATTATCGTCCACTTACAGGCCCCTATGGAGGTTTGGTTGATGTGTTTGCGGTGGTCTACATATGTCACGATTACCTTAGTGCTCGATTTGAGCTGATTGATTATGTTAGGGTTCTTAACCCTATTTCTGGGCGATCATGCTGGTTCTGCTGCTATTGTTTGTGCGCCTACCTTTGTGTGATCATGGGAGCTATGTTTGTTGGTGGAACTTTCGGATTCTATGGGTTCGTACCATGGATATCAGTTTGTTGTATTTGATGTGGTGTTTGTGATTTCTACAAACACATGTTCATGTTTTGGATGTCGTCTATGGCTGCTCCTTTTGGAATTCACTCTAATCCACTTTCGTGAGTGGTAACGAATGCTAGGGATTGACCCATAGTATTACGTGTGCCTATTATTGATCGCATGTATGGTTAAGGTTTGTGTGATGATGATGATGTTTCGTTTCAGCCTTTGTGTGATCATGTGGGTGCTTTGTGCTGTTGTTGATCATCAGGGTTCGTGTTTTGCACGCAATTGATGATTGTTGACGATGCTAATGTGGTTCTTCTTTTTGGTGTTCGGTTTTGCATCTAAACATGCACCTTTGGAGCAAGTTTTTGCTTGCTGCTCTATCTGTGGTTTTAGAGTCTCCCACCAACCGTTGTGTGAAATTTGTGAACTGTAACTCAAGTTGATGACCAAGTTATTCATGTTTGGACCTGTTATTGATTTGCGTATTCATGGTGAGGTCCTTTATTATTGTAAGTTAGTGTTGTTCACCCTATTTGAGACCGATCTACTTTGTTGGACATAATTCGATCATTAGGTCATCGTGGGCTGGTTTATTGGAAGTTAGAGTTATCTTTGTTCATTGAGTGCTCGTGGTAGTCACGTTCTGAAGTGTACAAGGTGATTCTGTGGTGGTATGGTATGGACTTCTATGACGCCTTTTGAAGAATCAAGTGTGTCAACTTGATTTGTGTTTAAATTGTAATGTTTAATAGGCGTTCTAGTTTTCTGTTCTAGTATTAGTTAAGAGTGGTTGATACTCTTATATTGTGGTTAGTTGTAAGTTATAAGAATGATTTGCATTCTTATATGTGAGTCTGTAAGTGTCCTAAGGGACTGAGATGAGGGAAGTTACCCTCATCCTTTGTACTTCACTGTTTTTGGTGTAATGCATTTTACCAGGGTGAAAAATCCCTTTTACCCAAAAAAAAAAAAGATCTGAGCCTAGTTATTTGTTTAGACATTTTTTTTGATGCAATGTCTTTTAACTCAGCTTTGCTAACTTGCCGCCACGATGGCCATATTTGCATTCGCGTATCTTTGAGGCGTAAATAGAACTGCTATATGGTTGTCTAGTGCGTGTACCATATTCAGTCCCACAAAAGGCCCTGATCATCGCTAGAGTGCGTTCTGCCAAAGAAAGATGTGAAACTGACGAGGATGCTGTGACAAGTGATTTTTTTTTTAGATAAAAGAGATTTTTCACCCTGGTAAATTGTTTTTGGGTAAAAGGGATTTTTCACCCTGGTAAAATGCATTACACCAAAAAACATTGAAGTACAAAGGATGAAGGTGAATTCCCTCATCTCAGTCCTTTAGGACACTTACATAACCACTATATAAGAATGACATGCCATTTTTATAACTACCAAAATAAACATCCAACCTACAACAACTATAAATAAAATTAAGAAATATATAGCCCTTCTCAAGTAAGCACTTGAGTCTTCATAGCCATCGTAATCATCCACATCGTCAACCATGCGGAATAAACTTACATGAAGTATGGAAAGATTAGGCTTCATAAGATATTATCACACGGATCAGTAGTAATGATTTAGCTTCCAACCACACACCATAAGACTTTACCGACATGCACATCATAATAAAACGTAACGACTAGTACCTGCTAGGAATCATCCAGTATGAGCGCACCATACACACCCACATCATAAAGCATAGACCAATTTAATCGATCTTATTTTTAATTGCCATGTTGTTGGGGAACGATCATGGTAAACCTTATCTTTTTACATG
Organism: Chrysanthemum lavandulifolium; assembly: GCA_022545495.1. Lineage (NCBI taxonomy): Eukaryota > Viridiplantae > Streptophyta > Magnoliopsida > Asterales > Asteraceae > Chrysanthemum > Chrysanthemum lavandulifolium. Next base: position 119,074,414 of record CM040244.1, read on the forward strand.
ACCGTTTTTTGTGGTTGCTGTGCTATATTATCGAAACCCTAATTTTTATTAGGGTTTCTTATCTTCTGATTTTAAGGAGCGAAGCCTCTATGTATCATCATTCTACTACTGGTGCGTGGATCTATTGGAATGGAACCCTTGTTAGGGTTTTGTTTTTTTCTTTAGCGCTGGTGGTTTTTCTGCACGTGGATCTGATGATGGCAAGTTCTTTAGCAGATATAAGTGGTCTAATAAGTGGGTTTGGAGAGAGATGTATGTCTTATGGGTGGTTGTTAGGGATTCGTGGCCCTATTTTGGTGATTCTGAATCCGGTTATATGCTAACCTTATTATTGTTCCATGATCATGGTTTTGGATTGTTACATCGATGGTGATTTTAGGGTTTGCTGGATTCTCTATGAATTGATTTGTGGTGGATCGACCTGGATGTTATGTTTGTGTGTCATTGCTCACTTGGAAGTTAAGTTTTAGGGTTCTTATTCAAAACTCTATAGATCATTCCTTTGATGGGCGTAATTCTTCATCTAATGGGTCAATTGGTAATGGGAAGTTTGTTAATCCCTATGTTTTGGTGTGCAATCATGGTGCTACGGGTTGGTTGACGCTGGAAATATATAACCAAAAAGTGCATTTATGTTATTTTAAGTAGTCAAAGTGGAATGTGGGAATGATGTTTCATTCATATTTTTTTGGGTATGTAAATATATAACCAAAAAAGTTAAGTACATTAACCTCAAGCAAAAGCTTGATAAACTAGTGTTTATGACATGCCATAAACACAACAAACCTAGCTTAATTACAAATCAGCTAACTAGGTAAACAAACAAGAAAAATCTTGAATCAAGCGAACGTCCCGCATCCACCCAAAGGCACGAAGGGAGCAAGGCGACCCAGGAAGTTTGCCTCCTTAAAAACCCTTTCCAAGAAAAACCCATAGGGAAAAACCTTGGATAAGGGAAAAAGAGTACAACCCTTACCTGGCACTCCCCTCGTGAATAAGACATGAGCTTGGAATCTTCCATTTATCCAACAGTAGACGAGACCGAGAGGTTATCTTCTTAAATTTGAAGGTAACCACTTCAACCGACGGTATTGACAATTACTTGAACCACTTCATCAACGGTAGACTTCTTCCTCTTGAAAAGTCTTGAATTATGCTCCATCCATAAGTAATAGGCGAGTGACAAGTAATAACCGAGAGAGTATGCTAGGAACCGAACGACCTTTAGATATAGGGAGAAGGAACATAAGAACATCATCCAAAATAGGAGGGACGCCATCCATTCCCGATAAAATCCGGACCAGAACCAAACCCGCATAGAAAATTGACACTCAAAAACAAGTGAGGGTGAGAATCCGAACCGCATCACACGTAAGACATCAAGAAGATTCGATCAACATCGGGACCAACATCCGATTGTCGTAGCCTATCTTGCGCCTTCAACTTTTGTTTAATAACAAGCCACATGTGTATAGCATGTCGGGGATACAATGAGGGAACCATGGAATATTAAACCACTCAACTCGATCGCCCCTAGTGCGAAGAGAATCCCAAGCACGAGCAACCTAAAAATCACTAAAGCGCCCTCCAAATCACGCCACACTAAACCATCGTCAAGACTATCCGGAAGAATAGGAATCGGAGGCTAAATAAATTGAAATCTAGATAACCAATCCACGTGCCACATCCAATTACCATAACAATAACATCGAAACCTTATCCGATAGGCTAAAACCACCCGACAATGTCTCTAGCAAGGAGCATATCACGGATAGGGCTCAAATCACACCACATATCAAACCATACAGAGGTGCTTTTACCATTATTGATCTTATGCCATATGTAAGGACGTACCTTGGGTCTAATTGCAAGAATCTTACGCCAACCCCAACTAACATCACCCAAGCAAGGGACATCCCAAAAGCTTCTACCACGAAGTTTATATGAATGAATCCATTTAACCCACAATGACTCCTTATGGGTCAGAATACTCCAAATGTGCGTTGCCATAAGAGCAATATTAAAATCAGCCAATCGACGAATACCAAGGCCACCTTCACGATGAGGTTTACAAACCGATTCCCACGCAACCTTGGCCTTACCCCTTTTCATTTCACCTTGACACCATAAGAAACCTCTCAAAAGCTGTTCCAAATCATGAATGATACGAGTAGGAAGGATAAAAACCGAAGCCCAATATATATGCATCGAGGACAAAACCGATCTGACCAATTGAAGCCTACCCGCAAGAGAAAGAAATTTATTACGCCAATCGTTCACACGACTTTCCAGCTTTTCCACAAGAACCTTACAATCCCTATAAAGAAGCCTGGACGATATAAGAGGGACACCAAGATACCTAACAGGAAGAGCACCTTCTGCAAATGGCATAGACTGAAGAATAGCAGCTTTCAAAGCATTAGGAACATTACAAAAGAAAGCTGTACTTTTCGGGATACTTGGGACAAGACCCGAAACATTCTTGAACTCCTCCAGAGCTTGCATAATAACATTAACCGAATCTGGATGGCCTCTAGAAAATAAGAAAAGATCATCTGCAAAACAAAGATTAATAATCCTCTGCTGCTCACACAAATGATGGAACTGAAAATCCGCCGAATTAGAAACCTTTTTCTGCAAGATAAGGGTTAAAACTTCCATAACCAACGTAAATAAATAAGGAGATAACGGGTCTCCTTGTCTAAGACCACGCTTACCATTGAACCAGCCATGAAGATCACCATTAACGCATATAGAGTACGAAGTGGATGAAACACAAACCATGATCCATTCAACCATTTTGTGATGGAAACCAAAACCAACCAGAATTGACTTAAGAAAAGCCCAATCGACCGTATCATATGCTTTTTGAATATCCACTTTAAAAGCACATCTAGGCGAACCTCTCCCTCTATGATAGTTACGCATAAGTTCTTGGGTAAGTAATATATTATCAGAAATACGCCGCCCAGGGACAAACGCCGATTGATTAATACTAACCAAAGCACCAAGATCCTCTTTAATGCGATTAGCAATAATTTTACTAATGCATTTATAAAGAACATTGCAACATGAAATAGGTCTATAGTCATTAATCTTAGAAGGGGTGGACACTTTAGGAATCAAGGATATTATGGTGTGATTGATTTCCTTCAGAATCTTACCATTATTAAAAAAGTCCCGAATGGCACCCGTAACATCAACACCCACAACATCCCAAGCTTTCTTAAAGAAGGCAGCAGTGTAGCCATCAGGACCTGGGGCTTTATCATCCCCCATCGAGAACAAAGCCTCCTTAATTTCAGCATCCGTAACATCACGAACCATAAAATCAGCCCTATGCTGGTCAAGGACATTAGAGAATAAATCATGATCCTCTAGCGGGCTACAATCCCCTTCAACACCAAGAAACTGCTCATAATGAGAAACAAACGCCCCTGCAACCGCATTACCTTCATACAAAACATTAGCCGCATCTCGAACCAATTCAATTCGATTACGAGCACACTTACTTTTAACAATATTATGAAAATAAGCTGTATTAGAGTCACCTGCATGGAGCCATTGGACTTTAGATTTTTGCTTAAGGAATCTCTCTTCATCAATCGTAGCCTCCTTAAAGGCAAGAAGGTAATGAGCATGTTCATCGCGAAGAGCTGAATTGAAAGGATCCTTATCAATCGCTGTTTGGACCTCATCTAATTCCCTACGAAGATTAGCAACCCGCACATGAAGATTACCTTGGTTGTGTAACAACTTACGAAAAGGGGATTTTAGCCCCTTCAACCGTTTAACCACCCGATACATATCACAACCATTAACATGAATATTCCACCCCGACTTAACCGTATCAAGAAAGCCCTCTTTATGCACCAGAAAATTAGAAAACTTAAAAGGTTTAGGTTTGAGCTTGGCCACATGAGGAAGACGAAGCACACACGGAGAATGATCCGAAATACGATAAGGTTGGAAGATAGCAAAAGAACCCGGAAAGAATCACAAAATCAGAAATTACCCATAATCCTATCAATTTTCTTCAAAGTTCCCTTAGAGCCTTTTGGTTTTTGGTTCCATGTAAAATGAAGCCCAGTTCGATTAACATCCGCAACCTCCATACTCTGAACACAATCTTTAAATTCACGCATAGCAATGTCAGGAGTATAACCACCACTTGAGTGATCTTCCAAATTAAGGGCAGCATTAAAGTCACCCAACAAGACCCAAGGCCTATTTCGCATAAAGCCAGCATGACAAACAAGGTTACTCCAAAGTGCACGACGATTAATGTAATAGTTATCTGCATACACAAAAGAACAAAAAAGGGATTTGTTGTCCGCACGGATATTAACCTGCACATGCATAACTTGGTTAGTTTGAGACATAATCATAACATCAACAATGTCATCATTCCACCCAAGAATAATACGAGACCCCTTATCACAAAGACCACCATTTGACGTCCACTTCCATCGACTACACACCTTACGGCATGTATCATACACCACAGAAGCATCCACATGAGATTCCAAAACCGCACACACACTAAGATTATTTTCATTTACAACCTGCCTAACCTCTTTTTGTTTAGGGGAATGGTTCAAACCCCTTATATTCCAAGAGGCGATACTAAACATCAGGAACATTTAAAACAGGAGTGCTTGCCCCCGGTTTATCAAATAAATTACCTGATTCATCAAACACATTTTCAACCACATCATCCTCATCCAATTCATTGTTATCATCACCATCGTCATCAGTAGCCAAAGAACCAAACGGGTTAGATGTAGTCACATTAACGCCTGAGTTTGGGTTACTTATTTTAGGTGTAGGATAGTTAGTACTATAAGTAACACTAGGAGCAGATTGGCTATGCTTATTCACCTCACCATTTAGACCAGTAGGTTTAGAAGTATTATGTGAAATAGAAGGACCTACGGGGTTATATGTAGTCACTTTTGGATTAGGGGGCTGATCCGCACTAGTACTAGCACTTTCTTGAACAGGCTTACTAGTAGAAGGGGTGGAGACAGATTTAGGCCTATACTGCATATTTTTACCAACAGGGACCCCATTAAAGACATTACCATTTCTATTATCCCTAGCATTCTTTTTAGCTTTACCCTTTTTCCCAACAACTTGAAATCCATCCTGATTTTCCTCCACAACCGGTGCAGTCACAACTTTCTTAGGACAAGTATCAACAGAATGACCAAATATCAAACAAACATCACATCTAGGAGGTTTCCATTCATATTCCACCCTAATAGTTTCAGAAGAGAAGCCAAGACTATCCATGTATGGGACCCCCACAGTAATAGATTCCTTAAGGGGAGCATGAGAATCAATTTCAATTAAACACCGAGCAAAACTACTCCTACCCCAAGAATCAGTACACATAGAGCTAGTATAGGAATCAAGCATAATAGGCTTACCAATGTGTGTCGCAATAATACTAATACCATCCTCAGAGAATACCTGTAATGGAACATCGTGTAGCTTAACCCATACCGGAATACGGGTTAATTCCTCTTTCGTCAAACTAGTACGCATGGTCCACTTCTTTAGAATAATAGGGCTGTTTTTGATCATCCACGGACCACCTTCTAAAACAGTCTCCAATCCAACCTGCGAGTCAAACTTAAAGAAAAAGAAGCCTTGTGCATTCATCATAATCCGTTTAAGACCATACTTAGCCCAATTGTTGCGAACAAAGTACTCAACCACCGGGAAAGCAATACGCTTGCCAATGAAATATCCATACAAGGTGTTATCAAATTTAGTGCTAATATTTTCTACCACCTTACGAGGAATGGACACGTCAACACCATTAAAAACATTATCAACTTTGAGTTCACGAAAGTTTGACTTACCTTTGACAGGAGTAGCTTGGGTACCTTGAGTATGAGACTTTTGAGAACCACTAGCAACTCCCACATATGTCGTTGATTGCTGAATTTCAGTTGTTTGAACAATAGGGCTCTCCTTAGTATTAGATTCATTCATCACAATACCTTTAAACTTGCCAGCTAGATTACCCACACGAATTCCATCACCTTTAGGCAAATTTTCATCCAACGGATCAGCCCCACTCTTTTCTTGATTAACGACCTGGTTACCACTTTTTGCTACATCAATAACCTCCTCCAAAGATGGGAAATCAGATTGAGAGCCTTTGTTACCCCAAAACAACGAGTCTTGATTCCCAACTGGAACGTTAGTATTACCATAAGCATCAATGTTTATCTCACGATAATTCAAACCACTCTCTCCACAACCTAGTTCACGTGTAGAAAGATGATCCAACGTTCTCTGATTTGTTCCTTCTAACGTTTCAGGCCCAAAAGAATCCATTGTAACAGTAACATGCTGATTTGATCCACTAGTCGCGTTTGCACCAGAACCATGCAAGTTCGATTTAACATTAGGGTTTTTCAAAACCCTAACTGCATGTCTTGGCTGCGTAACATCAGACGTATCAGTATCCCCTTTCAAGCGAGCCATCCTAGCTTTCAAACCATCAACATCAACCTTATTATAATCAACTTTCTCCATAACACAAAAAATGAACAAGGGACAGAAAACCCTAACCAGCGATTGAAACTAAAACTAGAAGATCCTCGTCTATCTTAAAAACGTATGCCCAAACAAAGTCGAGGCAATAAAAAGAAATCAACCAACTAAACCTAACCGACTTCCATGATTGATAAGACCAGAAAAAAGGAAGATCGATTAGCAATAAATAAAAAACGATTAAAGAAAACCCTAAAAGAACAAAACCCTAACTCAATCAGTTATGAATCCAAATAAAAACAATGTAATAGGACTGAATTAAACACGTTAACCGTCCAATACACAATCGTTATAAGGATTAAAACAAGATAAGCAGATTAGAGGTCGTTTTTTGATGGTAAGGGTTTAAAGAAATCGCCCATAGTAGCCAGAGAGAAAGTTTTTTCTCTACAAATGTCGGTCTATGTTTTGGTGTAATATATTTTACCAGGGTGAAAAATCCCTTTTACCCAAAAAAAAAAAAAAAACAGGTACATGTAAGGCACTAGGTGCTTTACATGAAAAAGCCACACAAATATGGAAGGAATAAGCTCCATATGTCCATTATGAATCGGATCAGTTGTAAACTGATTAGCTTCCAACCCCACACATATGACTTCATCGACTTACCACAAGTCCCAAACATCAAACCTCACGACTAAGGTAATAAAAAAGGACAAATAACCAGCAGGTTTGATCACAAAGCAACCAAACCGGCACTTACAAAACACAACGCCATAAGCTTAACAACAGTTACAAACAACCATTGCAGCCACTGAACATTACCACGACACCCATGTGTACTAGAGAGATGCTGAATTAAAATCAAACCCTAAGTAATTAAGGTTTAAAACTTCCCAAATCTGAATAAGAATTACGAAGCAATGGATCATCTTCAACACTCCAAACACACAAATACGACATCCAAAAAATCACACTATCAATGGCATAAGTACCATTACTTCCATCCAATTTACCAATTTCTCAAAACCCACGAACAAAAAAACTTAAAGGTCCACTTACAAAGTTAATCAACACGTACAAGAACATAACATCACCATGCCGATAACGAACACTAAACTTACACCAGCAAGAAATGAACGAAACCCTAAGTAGGTTGTCGTTACGACATTCAAAGAATCAACACACTCCACAACAGTCACCACAATATGAATAAGACGTTAACGCATCATCAACAAGAAACATAAAACACCAGCCTGCATAAATATGAACCGTAGTAACCACGTTGAACCCTAATAATAATTATGAACCTCGATAAACCCTAATAAAGGGACAACGCTTGCAGCAAGATGTAGAAACCCAATAGGACGATAGAATAGGTCAGTGATTGCGCAATAGAACCAACCATGCAACACAAATAAACGAAACCCTAAAAAGAGTAACAACCAGCGTTAAAACCTAATAAAAGATCGATTATCAATAAAGACAATCAGCAATGGTATTGAATAAGGTTTAAACGGATGTGTTGAATGGATTACAAAGTGACTTAAAAAGATATAGGAATAAAAAATTGAGCGATCTTGGCAAACCCTAACAATATGATCGAAAACCTGAAAACAATATAATCGCACCCCAATCGTTACTGCATAAATCAAAGATTACAACAAGAAACGACCAAGAGGGGATAAATCAGATGTCTCAAGGTAGTAAACGATCAACTATGAAGATCGGTTTAGGGTTTGCCAAGATCGCCCAATGTCACCAGAGAGAAAACGGTTTTAGTTGTGTATACCCTGGTAAAAATCATTACACCAAAAATATTGAAGTACAAAGGATGAGGGTGAATCCGTCATCTCAGTCCTAAAGGACACTTACAGACTCTCATATAAGAATGAAAAATCATTCCTATAACTTAACAAAATGAAACTACCAATAATGACTAAAGTACATAAGACAATTCAATACTACTCAAGTAAAAGCACTTGAGCCTTCTAAATCATTATGGCGCTCCACATTCACTTCCATGAAGAAATCACGAATAATATGCAGGAATGAACACCAAAAGATAATCCGCAACCCCATACCAAAGGAATCCAACGACTTACCACAAGTCCAAGTATACGCTTGTACATATAAAGACTCGTACCAACAAAAACCAACATTGCCACGCAAGCCAAACATCCAAACGCAATAACATATTACAATACAGCCTAAGCTGAGTATCATAACACACCCGCATGGCACGATCCAAAAAGGATCAACCATAAACATAAGCAGGGGTTAATCCTGTTGGCCCATTTTTCTGGATCTATAATCAAGATATACCAAAAGTACAAGAAATAATTGAATCTGTAAAAGCTTTTTATTTATCAGTCATAAAAATTGTTCATACATAAATCTATCTATATATACATATTGAAAGGGTACAAATTGAAATGTTGTGTTGGTTCAAATGAACCAACAAATATGTCGGTTGGGTCTTGTAACTGCTATATAGCGGTTATCTTGTAACTGCCATATAACTGCCATGGTTGACTTTCTTCTTTGACTTCTGGGTTGACCGGGTCGTGTGGGGTGTTGACTTGGGTCGAACTTGGGTCGATTGGGATTAACCCAATATTCTCTCCCTTAATCACAATCGCTGTGACGTAGGTGTTTAAGTCTTCTTGATTCATCTTCTGGTTAAATCCACCATCTGAGCTTTTAATTTCTTGTAGTGCTTGTAATCATCCTTATATCCAGGTAGATCAATTTTCCTTCGGTTACTTCCACCTTTATTGTTGTGATCTTCCATAAGTCTAGGTTGATCATATTTTTCTGGTTATTTCCACCTTCATTTTTGTGATCTTCCTTAATTCCAGGCTGATCATATTTTTCTGGTTATTTCCACCTTCATTGTTGTGACCTTCCTTAATTCTGGGCTGATCATATTTTTCTGGTGCTTCTTCAACAATTGCCATAATCAATGTTGGTTCTAAGTCTTTTTCAATGAGATTAGATTGTTCTTCTTTCTTTGATGGACATTTGTTTGCAAAATACCCATACTCCTTGCATCTAAAACACATCACCTTACTCTTATCATGAGTAAATTTATTTGAGTTTTTGTTTGATTCTTTCTTGGAATTATTTTCTTGGCCTCGCAACAAATCATTTCCACATTCTTCACAGTGTCTTCCGTGAGTAATGTTATTGTTGTGACGTGTAAACAATAACTTATATTGATCGTTATTGTCCTTATTCTTCTTAAACTTTATTCTTTCCTCGTACGTCTTGAGTCTCCCAATTGCTTCTTCCATCGTCATTTCATTTAGATCGGAGTATTGCTCTATTGATGCAACTATTTGCAGATACCTATTGGGTACATCATTTAATAGTTTCCGTACTAAGGTTTGATCTTCAATTGTGTGTCCTAGACTAGCGGCTTTGTTTACGAGAGTTGTAAGCTTTGTAGTGAAGGTGTCGATTGTCTCGTCTTCCTTCATGTATAACATCTCAAAGTCGGATTTGAGTGTTTGAAGTCTTGCTTGTTGAATCTGTTTTCGCCAACGTGTCTAGTTTTCAAAGCATTCCAAATGTCTTTGGCGGTTTTGTGCTTTGTTATTTGAAGTAATTGTTCTTCGGGTAAGGCTAGGTAAAGAAATGCAGTAGCAGTTTTGTCTTTTTTCTTATTGGATTGAGTCGACTCAGTCGGCTCTATTTTTTTCCCATAAGCTATTTGCTTCGAGAATGATTTGCATGCGAATTTCCCATAATGAGTAATTCGCGGGCTTTAGGATTGGGCATTGAAATTGGGGTGTACTATTTGAAGTAATAGTACTAGATTCCTAATTACCACTTTCTTTCATCATATCTTAAAGATATTGACAATAAATCTCCAAGAGAGTTTTAACACGAGGTGTGGTGAAATTTCTTATTTTTAGTGAGCTCCAATGTTTTATTTTCCTTAAAGGTGTATAAAACTTTTATAGGTCTAGTTTTGAAAAACTATCCTGGGAGATTAAAAAATTCTTAAATGAAATATCCTAAGGTTAATTACTCCTTAAAAGTTATTTTTAATATAATAAGCAGTGTTATCGCTAGGTTGCTATATATAAAATTTTCTTATGAAGTACTAAATTTGTAAATTAAACTAACTTATCAAACAATGTAATATATATATAAAAAAAATGAAAATATATACTATATATAAAATTGAAAGAGTGGTTTTGTTAATTTTGGAACCTGATGGTCTAACCCGATGCCTTAAATAAAAAAAATCCTTTTGTTGCCCTACTTTACATACTCGCCTCTTCTTTAATATATTTTCTTATCTTCTGATGTTAAGAGATAAAGAAAAAAAAAACGCGTCTCTTTGAGAGACTGAAGAAAATTTCGTCTCTTCTTTCTGGGATTTTTCCCGTTCTCTTCTCCTAATCTTTATGGCTTATTTGCCTTCCTTTCTTCTCCGGTGTGTGGTGTTGTTCGCGAGCACTAATTCCCTTCAATCTGAAACTTAGGGTTTCGAATGAATTGGGGGTTTTTCTATTCGTGAGAGATTGAATGATTGGAGATTGAAATTGAGTCGATTGGTGACTCAATTGATGTTCTGGGCTCGATTCCTCAATTGAACCGGTGTGTTTCTTCTAAGTTATGAATCGTTAATTTCTGCCCTAATTTGATGACTGCGTTATCAGATTGGTATTGGTTTTGTTTTGAATCGAAAGGGGTAAACGATTTTTTAATCGTTTTTGATCCGTTTGGATTGAAAAAAAAATGTTTCGATGTTGATTTTGTCTGATGACAGATTTTTCCTTGAAAAAATATAAACTTTATCTGATGCCGGGTTGAGTAATCACAAGTTGTGATTGTTCCCTTGTTGCGACATATTTGTTTAATTTACAGAAACACAAAAATGATTTTTTTGATTTGTGATCAATTTGTATTTGGAGGAAAAAATATTTCCGAAACAAAGTTTGTTCCTTTTTGATTCTGAAACTAAAAACGAGATTGTTATATGTTGATTTTGTGGCTCTAATACCAATTGTTGGCCCGTTTTTCTGGATCTATAATCATAAAGTACAAGAAACAATTGAATCTGTAAAAGCTTTTTATTTATTAGTCATAAAAATTGTTCATACATAAATCTGTCTATATATACATATTGAAAGGGTACAAATTGAAACGTTGTGTTGGTTCAAATGAACCAAAAAATATGTCGGTTGGGTCTTGTATCTGCTATATAGCGGTTATCTTATAACTGCCATGGTTGACTTTCTTCTTTGACTTTTGGGTTGACCGGGTCGTGTGAGGTGTTGACTTGGGTCAAACTTGGGTCGATTAGGATTAACCCAATAAATCCGAATCCCAACGTTTAATTCCAATAAGGTCACGAGCAACAAACGGACGACGGACACAACAAAAAATACTACCTAGATATTTCACTTTTACCCGCTTTGCTTGGGCTTGCTGATGATGGATTCACCCTCTTTTCATTCCCATCTTTCTTTGTCCACTATAGTTTATTATTGATCAAGACCTTTTGTGGAACTGGAACTGAAAACATGCAAAAGCATGAATTTTGTGAGATAAAAAACCTGCAAGTTGCATTATTTGTTTCCTGAATTTTTTATGTTACTTTTGGAATACAAAATGTTTTGTTCGATAAAAAAAATCCAATGTTCAAAACTTACGCACTTGCTGTAAAAGTTAGACTATAACTTACATGAAACATCGGATGTCACTGTCGAGAAATAATGGCGATTTTGGCGATTTACTCCAAACACTAAATCATTTTTTCTGACATCATCCGATCTCTAATTTTCTGCCTCAATCTTGGAATAAGTTTGGATTTTTATCTTTTGTAAGATTCAGCTTATTTTTTTTTTGGGTAAAGGGGAGTAATCCTGCACCCTGGTAATATATATTAACCAAAAAACATTGAAGTATAACGGATGAGAGCGATTCTCTCATCTCAGTCCCTTAGGACACTTAGATAACCACTATATAAGAATGACAAGCCATTCTTATAACTCACATATTAAACTTACATCCTACAATGACTAAAATAAAAATACAATATAACGTAACTCAAGTAAACACTTGATTCTTCTTAGTCATCATAGCGATCAGAACTTGCACCATAAAGAAACCTCCAACCTAGGTTTCCATGCCTTCAAGTAGTACTTCAATCCATGCATAAAACACTTCTTGCAATACCACACTTGATTCTACACGTAGATAAAGCAAACTAACACAAATGATGACCAAAAGTCCATACCAAGTGTAGTTCGCTTCATAAAACACCAAAGGCAATTATATAGGCTGAACTAGATGTGAAAATTGGAAAACACAAGAACAAATGGCCATGTTCCTTCCCATCAGCTACTACATGCATCACCACCTTCAATGTAACCCCAATATTCGGCTATGCCAGGCCAATTCCCATAAGGGATGTATGAATTCACGCCAATATTAGGGTAACAACCCAAGAATCCTAACAATCGTTAGGAACTTCCAGCAATCAACCCACAAACATGCACAATCAACTTCAAATCAATATCCATGCCATCTAGAAACCATCCTCAAGTAAATCATCATGATACTCATCTGAAAAATGACCATGGAATCATGAACATATACGATGAAGCCAAACAAGATCAGGCTCCAAACGACGAACCAATACACCAAACACGTTGTTGCATCAAAATAAGCGGAATACGAGCCAAAACCAGCATGTACCAAATGCAAATCGAATCAAAACACCAACCAACGGACACCACTCATCCATGGCGGTAATGATTCAATCAAATACGAACAATCCTAAATCATTAGGAACCTGAATAAAACAACCACATCACAATCCAACAGCACCGAGCATTAGGACCAGTATGTGACGATCATAGGGTTAATAAAATAGGGTTTTTGAACAAGATTACCCAAAAACTTGACTTACAATCTCTCTAAAAACCCACTTACACAAACCTTGCATCTGGTGTAGAACATATAGTCTGTAAACATCTCCATAACAATCAGTTAACATGCAAGTCGCCACCATCAAGAAAGTAACGAAGCCCCAAAAGGCTTAGTATAAGAAATCAAACGCAGAGGCACCAATCGATTGAAAAATAAGAAACCCTAAAGATAGGGTTTCGCATAATAGCACAGCAACCACCATACATGACGGCCCCCACCAAGTAATAAATAAGAACGATTGAAACCCTAACCAATAAATAAATAAAGTCGATTAGATAGTCGGTTAGGGTTTAGAACCTGCCCTACGCTACCTCCTACATTGAAAACAGTCCCCAAAGATCGATTGCATACCAATAAGACATATCATAGATTGAATATTGGTAGAGAGGCGATTTTAGGTCATGTTTTGGCCGGAAAATTGAAGAGGAGGATGGCGGCAGGCAATCACCCCTAGAGGGGAGAGAGAACGTTTTTTAGGGTTTTTTAGTGTACAGTTTTGAAGTAAGATTCAGCTTATTTCATAGTTTGTTGTTGGGATCTTTGAATCGCAAGTTAGGGTTTTGGTTTTGATTATGTCCGTGTAAGTTGTAATCATTGAAGATCTTAACAGCATCATATTTATATTGCAGTGCGTTTTTGTCCACTAAAGCCTAGTTTTATTACTAGGGTTTTACGGGTTCTTGTTTGAAGATCAGACTTATTTTCTTCTTGATTGCGCATCGTCTATTCACTTGTTTTGTTTGTTTTGATGTCTAATACGGGAGAGAAGATTACTAGATTGGAGGATAGTTTTGATTGGAGTAAATTTATGCAATAATGTCTCGGTTAACGAGGCGTTTAGATGGAAATTTTGGCAATCCGTTGCCAAGGAAAGCGATTAGGGTTTTAAACAACCCTAATAAAATTGATGTACCGATTCCCACCTCCTCAACTGGTTCGCTTCTTGGTGATGGACATGTGGAGCCAGTTCCTCATGTTTTTTTGGGTAAAGGGGAGAAATCCTTCACCCTGGTAAAATATATTAACCAAAACGATTTAAGTACAACGGATGAGAGTGGATCTCTCATCTCGGCCCGTTACATGGGCAACAAACACACACTTTAAAAGTGCACTTAACCAAACATATTACATAAGAAAGACATGCCAATCTTCTGGACTACCAAAAACCAAATTACTTCCTACCACGACCTAAGAGATTAACATCATACATGTCACAAAAATCCTCCAAGTGTCCTGGTAAATCGTAGACCTGAGAAGCATAATCATCAGATATGAAATCTTCAAGCTCAAATCCCCCACCACCCCAGAAGCCATAAATGACGCCATAGGGTTATCCGGCTCCAAAACCTCATCCTCATCACTATCAGAACAAGTCACATTCCCAACTTTAGAAAACGGATTGCATGTCTTAGAAGCAGAAAAAGTCGTAGTCTCAGCAGGCTTAACAGCCGCATCTTTATCAACACGAGATTCCATCATCCCCTGAGATCCATCCTTAACTGCTTCCTTAGTACAACCAATAGAATTCACTATCTTCGCCTCATCAGTAATAGAATCATTCGCAGTACTTGGGATGCCCGTGTCATCATGCACCTCAAGAGTCCCAAAAGAGTTAGATGTAGTAATAGGTGTACCTTTAGTATTAACAGTAGCAGTTTCCGGTGTCTTCGTCTTAGCAACATATACCTGCTTCCTAGGAGCAAATCGAGGTCCCTTACCCATATTAATACCACTAGACATCTTCGTACCTTTGGGTTTGGCTTTCCGATTCTGCACCACCTTAAAACCATCATCAGGCTCATCCAAAGACGAGGTGGGAGCAACATCATTTTGCTCCTTAGTACTCTTAGGAAAACAAGCAGTAACATGCCCAAACACTTTACATTCCGTACAATGTGGAGGTTTCCATTGATATTCAACCTTGATACTAGCCGTAGTAAAACCACTATCGTCCTTTTTAGGGATCGCCATAGTCACCACATGTTTTAGATCAGATCCTGAGGATAATTCTACAAGAGCAAGTGCAAAACTAATGCGACCCCATGAATCAACGCACATGGAACTAGTAAAAGCATCTAACATAATCGGCTTACCCACCTGAGTAGCAATTATGCACAACCCATCTTCCGAATATGCAAGTAATGGCACATTATGCAATTTAATCCACACGGGAACTTTGGTAACCTCACTTTTAGACAATAACACATCAGGAATCCACTTAGTGAGGATGAGAGGAGAATTTCAAACAATCCAAGGGCCCCGCTGAAGGACATTATCAACACCCTCTTTAGAAGCAAACTTAAAAAGGAACACACCATCGTCATTCTTCATAAGTTTCTGTAACCCAAACTTACCCCACGTGTTAGTTACATAATTTTGGACCAAAGGAAAGGCAATATTCTTGTCAACAAAGAAGCCAACAAGAGTATTATCATAACGGTTACACACACCCTCCATAGCAGCCTTTGGAAGAACCGTATCATGATTATCAATACAATTCTCATTCACTAATGGTCGAAAGTTAACTTTCCTAGTGACTTGTTCCTGCTTTAAAACATTAGCAAACGACCTTGCGTTATTAGACACATTATCACTACCATTGACTTCACGGTCAGAAGTAGACACCTTTGACACATTCGTAGCAGCAATGGAATTAGCATCCAGCGAAGTAACACCAAGGAATACCACATTCGGATTCACACAAGTATCCGGAACAGTAGCATGAGTAGGATTCGCATTAGTGCTCGAATCCACCCCACCCATGGAGGTACCAGCCTTACCACTATCAAGCCCTAGCCTAGAGTTCACCCATGGGTCAGAACAAGATGTTTGTTCCATGTTAGAGGTGCTCCAAGCAGATTCAAATGGATTATCTCCAAACAGATTGCCATCGTGATCGCTAGGGTTTAGAACAACCCTAGCGACTTTACGCACCTCGGGAACATAAGTACCACCATCGATGGCGTGCTCACCTTTGAGACGTTTTAATCTAGCATCCAACGTGTTAATATCCAAATAAGCATATGGATTGATTCCTTATTCAAGCCAACTTGATCGGCCAGTTGGTGGTCGCTTTTGCGACCTTCGACGAACCATCTTTGTTAAAAACCCTTTCTCCATCTCTCGAAACCCCACAAAAATCACTCAATAGACACTCAAAACGATCGGACCGAACAACCATATAACGACCAATAGTTAGTGAAAACCCTAACGAAAGTTAGGGTTTATACGATAACGCACCATCAATCTAACCAGCCTCCATAATATGATGATATATCAATTGCTTAATCAGGAGAATACTTGATAAACCACCCTTGAATGTATTCGATCAGGTTACTACGCAACAATTCAGAAAGACCAATGTTTTCTTTTTTTTTCGCAAAGGAGAGAGAATTGTTAAGGGTTTAACAATCGTTACCAGATGTTACATGCATGCTTTGCAATAAATCACCACCGACCCACTATAAGCAATTGATACCTGCTTCCTAGCCAGTTCCTCATGTTTCCAGCCCTAACATGACATCTGGTGTTGGTACAAGTTTTGTGGAGAATTTTCGAGACAATGTTGATGCTGCTCCTTTGGGGACCAAGCCGATTGGTGCTATTCAATATGCTACTAAACTACTTATGCAATTTGGTGAGTTGAACAAGGTTTCAACGATTCAAAGAAAAGAAGATGTTACTCCTATTTTGGAATCTAGTTTATACACAAGTGGTACGGGTTCATTAGCCTCCATTTATAAGAGTGTTGGAACTGATGATCAGGTTGATACGAGTGGGAATAAGGCTGAGCCTAATTATGGTATTGATCCAGTTGTTTTGGAGACATGTAAGACTTTGAAGAGGCTATGTGAGGCTATGCGCGGTGTTGAAGTTAAGAATGTGGACAATGGCACTAATGTTGCTTCTAAATCGTCACCTAAAGTTCACAATCAGCCCCAACCAACGGGTGTCCCTAGTGTGAAGTCGGTTTCATATGCGGGTGCTACGTCAATTGATCCTACGAAATGTAAGTCTAATTTTCTTAGGTGGAATGTAGTAGCAATTCTAATGGGGTGGATCTCTCCGTTCCTATGAAAGTGGTTAAGGAGGTAAACTCTAAATTTGAAAATACCCTTTATGGTTATTTTCTTGGTAAACGTATGATTGATATATTCGTAATATGTGGGCCATGTATGGTATTCAAAAGGTTATGATGAATGCTAAGGGGTTCTTTTTATTTAAGTTTTCCACTTGTAAAGGTGTTAAAGTTGTTCTGGAAAACGGACCGTGGATGATTAGGAATGTGCCAATTATTCTTAAAAATTGGTCGTTGAATACTAATCTACTCAAAGAGGATTTGATTAACATTCCGGCGTGGGTAAAATTTCATGATGTTCCCCTTGCTATGTTCTCTGATGATGGGCTCAGTCTCCTTGCTACATTGATTGGTATGCCGAAAATGTTAGATTCTTACACTAGTTAAATGTGATTGGAATCTTGGGGCTGCACTAGTTTTGCTAGAGGTTTGATTGAAGTTCGGGCGGATAAGGTGCTTCGGGAAAGTCTCACTGTTGAAATACCCTTACTTGATGGGCCGGGTTCTACTAATTAAAATATTCAGGTTGAATACGAATGGAAACCGCCAAGGTGTGATACGTGTAAGCTTTTTGGCCCTAATCTGGGTGATTGTCATAAATCTGTCCCATCTCCTACTCAGCTTACACAGATGTTAATGATGGTTTTCAAATGATCAATAACAAAAATAAGGGTAAAAATGGTGGTCAAAGTGTTCCGGATAAAGGGGGATTTACTAAACCTGTTTTGGGTAAGAATTTTCGTTATCAACCTAAAGCGCTTCCTCTTGAACCCAAGAAGGTGGATCTCACTAAGAAGAAGGCTGCTGATGTGGCTAGTACGAGCGGAATGAAGGTTGGTGGGCGATCAAGATCTAAACCTAACTTTTTGTTAGGGTTTTACATGAACGATCTCTTTTTTAGGGTTTCGTTTTTGATGGTTGATCGCTAGGGCACACTGTTGCGCGTTATTGTATAAATCTTTTATGGTGGTAAGTCAATCTGATGATCGTGGTTTATGTTCTTGAATGTAACCATTATGGTTTTTATTCTGGAAAGTCGACTATGGGTCGTGGTGATGCTGCTTTTGT
Organism: Chrysanthemum lavandulifolium; assembly: GCA_022545495.1. Taxonomy (NCBI): domain Eukaryota; kingdom Viridiplantae; phylum Streptophyta; class Magnoliopsida; order Asterales; family Asteraceae; genus Chrysanthemum; species Chrysanthemum lavandulifolium. Next base: position 119,093,021 of record CM040244.1, read on the forward strand.
ATTGGAACGTGGGTTTTGGAGAGAGTGAAGTTCTATGTGATATGAGTGCATTGGTTGCTGTGATACGTGCTATTCGAATCATCCTCGACATGTTTGCTGATTTTTACATTGGTCTTGGGTTCGTATTAGCTGGAAGTTAGGGGTTGTTACCCTATGATTATGTTCTATGCTCGGTATCACATTGGGGTTTGGTTTAGCATCTTAACGCACATTTTTGGAGCGAGTTTATGCTAGCTACTCTATCCGTGGTTTTAGAGTCTTCCACCAATCGTTGTGCGAAATTTGTGAACTGATTCTTATTTGCTGATTACATGATCATGGAGTTGATGTGCGTTGGTTTTATACGTATTTGTTGGTTATTCTTATTGGTGTTCTGGTTTGCATCTCAACATACACCTTTGGAGCGAGTTTTGAGCTTCTTTGCTCTATCCGTGGTTTTAGAGTCCTCACCAACCGTTGTGTGAAACTTGTGAACTGTACTTCAATTTGAGGACCATGATATTGTATATTTGGGCGATTTGGAAGTTTGGACTACTATGGTGACTTGAAGATTCAAGTATTTCTACTTGAAGTGCATTTATTTTATTTTTTATCGGTGTAGTCGATGTTTAGTTATAAGTGTGATGCATTGCGCTTATATTGTAAGTTATAGGAATGATGTTGAATTCCTATAGGAGAGTCTGTAAGTGTCCTAAGGGACTGAGATGAGGGATTCACCCTCATCCTTTGTACTTCAATGTTTTTGGCGTAATATATTTTACCGGGGTGAATTAACCCTTTTACCCAAAAAAAGAATGAAGGTTGTTATATTGAATCCATTTGATGTCCTTAATATGGTCGATACTGAGGAATGTGGTTTTCCTACTAACGAAGTGACTAAGGATGTGGATTCTGGTAGTACAATGGAAGCTAAGGAGGATGGGTCTCAAAAGCCTGGGAAAGTATCACACATACCGCGTGTGAGTTTTGTGAGTGATGACAAAGTGAAGGAGCCTGTGGTGGCTCTTAATGGTGCCACATCTAAGTCTTCTTCTTACCCTAATATTTCTCCCACTAAGAGGGTTATCCATTCTCTAAAGTGGGCAAAATTGTTGATTCTAATAGTGATGACGAGGTACTTCCGGTTGATAATCCCATGGCGTAAATTTTTTCAACTGGGGGTGGTGGTTACGAGCTTGAAGATGACTATGATGACTATACGGACCATATCTACGATCTCCTACAGGAATTGGATGCATTCTATATAACGCGTATGATGTTAAGCTCCAAGGGCGTCGTAGGAAGTAATTTTGTCTTCGTATTGTTTCAATTACTATCTTGTAAGTAGTGGTATGTTTTGTTTTAGAAAATAGGGAGTGCATTGTTATGTAAGTTTGCCTGTGTAACGAGGTGAGATATAGGATTTCACCCATATCCTTCGTACTTAAAAGTTTTTTGGAGTAATAATATTTACTGGGTCTTTTAACCTTTTACCCAAAAAAAAAGAAAAAATAAGAAACATCGGATGTCAATATTGGCAAATAAAGAATGTTGTGTGCTTTATAGTCCAAAGCTTCCAGTCGATTAGCCATCAATTATATTTTTCTCACTCTAAAGTACACCACGTTGAAGATAGAATCTCTCTCTAGGTGGCGACAGAAAAGAAAATCAGCGATTAACACTTTCTCTGCGATTTTTTTGGGTAAAAGGGATTTTTCACCCTGGTAAAATGCATTACACAAAAAACATTGAAGTACAAAGGATGAGGGTGAATCCCTCATCTCAGTCCCAAAGGACACTTACAGACTCTCAATATAAGCATGACAAATCATACTTATAACTTAACAAAATGAAACTACCAATAATGACTAAAGTACATAAGACAATACAATACTACTCAAGTAAAAGCACTTGAGCCTTCTAAATCATTATGGCAATCCACATTATCTTCCACGAAGAATTCATGTATAATATGGCATGAAAGAACACCAAAGATAGTCCGCAACCCCATACCATAGGAATCCAACGACTTACCACAAGTCCAAGTATCTAGCCTTCAAGCTTGTACATACAAAGACTCGTACCAACAATAACCAATATTGCCACCAACAAAACATGCAGATGCGCTGAACCAATGAGATAGTAGCCACAAAGTGATCCTGATCAGTAAAGAAGAACCAAGAGCCCACCAGGAAAATGATATCTAGGGTTTAAACAAACCCTAACCTCCAAATAAAACCAAGCCGAACCAAAAGCAATGTCATACGTCCAAGACAACTCGAACAAGACACCATCGATAACCATTCCAACCAATTTCATCCTAAACACCAAGACAAACCATATGACCAGTAGTAATTTTCCTTACAATACCAGTATAAACTAACATATAAATTTTAAATCAGTCCGAATCACAGAACTAGACTTAAAAACGAAAATAGGGTATGCATAAAACCCTAACGTCATAATCATCATACAAACACGACCCACATCATGATGAACAAAATATAACACCAGGTCGTAGAAGTGTGGCATAGGGTTCACCAAGACACCCTACCCTTCAATGAAGCTGTAAACACAGCCTCACCATAACTGGTTCCGCACCGGCATCCCATAAAAGTTACCAATAAATTATCAAAAGAACACATGCGCTGGACAGAACAGTATGAGACGATAATAGGGTTTACAGCAACCCTAACATCCAAAACCATCGCATTACAGACCAAATAAACGCGAATACAGCCCAAGTCCCCCATGTCTGAGAATAATACGACTCTATAACCGACAACTAGGGTTAACCAACCCTAACTTCCAGTAATAACGATCACAGAACCAACAATATAATGTAATGATCGATACATGTCTGTGAAGGTAATACAAAGGTTTTTGAACAAGAGTACCCTAAAACTTGACTTTTATCTCTCTAAAACCCACGTACATACCACTTAACTCAGATGTAGAACCAGCAATCAATATACAAACCCTAAAAAAGGGTGAACGTTCAGAATCACGAGCATCATCGCACCAGCAAGAAAAAGTAAAACGAGACCCAAATAAATAGGGTTTCATACATCAAGGAATCAGCCACCTCATCAGATCGATATATAATATTCAGGTAGAACAATCGATTGATATAGCACAACATACAACAGATAACCGCCATAAAAACATCATAATATCACGCCACCACTAGAGCGATTTATGGAATATGCAAAGTGAAACCAACCCCACAATCCAATCAAACCTTGATCTAACCAGTTATAATTCAGTAATCAAAGAAAGATTAAAGAAAAAAAAGAATAGGAATTGGAAGAATTGAAATCAGATTGGAGTGAAAAGTGGGGGCTTGAAATCGCCTAGAGAGAGAGATTAGGGTTTTACACTTTCTCTACGATTACACTACAAACGATCTTTAATCTTTTAATTGTTTATTCTTCATCACATTCGTGGGTCGGTTATAGTTAATTTGTTGATTCTTAAATCATGGGTCGGTGATTATAATCTTTATATATCATTCAATCGCTGATTTTACTTAGTTTGTCGTTTTTGCTATTATTATACCCTGTTGCGATTACTGAATTGCATGTGCACCGACTTTGTCCAATTAGTATATTAATCGAGGGTCGGTTGTCCTAATTCTATTATTTTAATATATTACAGATTTTATTGCATGCAAATTGCTTATGGGTGGATCAACAGGTTGAATTGGATTGGTATTTTTTCGTTTTAAACCCTAACTCTTGAGTTAGGGTTTACTTTTACTTTTATTACTGGTTGTGCATGCATGCTTCTTTTTGGCTGATTGTATTTTGGGTAAAGGGGAGTAATCCTGCACCCTGGTAAAATATATTAACCAAAAAACGTTTAAGTACAACGGATGAGAGTGGATGTCTCACCTCGGCCCGTTACATGGGCAACAGACACACACCTACAGTGCACTATCCAAACATACTACATAAGAAAGACATGCCAATCTTATGGACTACCAAACATCATAATTACTTCCTACCACAACCTAAGAGATTAATATCATACATGTCACAAAATTCCTCCAAGTGTCCCGGTAAATTGTAGACTTGAGCAACATAGTCATCAGATATGAAATCTTCTAGCTCAAACCCCCCACCTCCCCCAGAAGCCATATATGTAACCATAGGGTTATCCAGCTCCATAACCTCATCCTCATCACTATCAAAACAAACCGCATTCTCGACTTTAGAAAACGGATTACTTGCCTTAGTAGCCGAAAAAGTCATAGTCTCAATAGGCTTAACAACCTCATCTTTACCATTGTTAAACAAAGCACTCACACGGTTAACATGTGATTCCTTACCCTGAGATCCATCCATAACTGCTTCCTTATTACAACCACTAGAATTCTCTAACTTAGCCTCGTCAGTAGTAGAATCAATCACAGTACTTGGGATACCAGTATCATCAGTATCTTGCACATCAAGAGTCCCAAAAGAGTTAGACGTAGTAATAGGCGTACCTCTAGTATTACATTAGAATTAGAAGCTTCCTGTGTCTTCGTCTTTGCAACATATACCTGCTTCCTTGGAGCAAATCTAGATCCCTTACCCATATTAATACCACAAGACATCTTCCTACCTTTGGGTTTAGCTTTCCGATTCTGAACCACCTTAAACCTTCATCAGGCTCTTCCAAAGACGAGGTGGAAGCTACATCATTTTGCTCCTTATTACTCTTATGACAACAGGCATTAACATGCCCAAACACTTTACACTCCACACAATGAGGAGGTTTCCATTCATATTCAACCTTGATACTTGCCGTAGTAAATCCACTATCGTCCTTTTTAGGGATCGCTATACTCACCATGCGTTTTAGTTCAGATTATGAGGATAATTCCACAAGAGCACGTGCAAAACTAATGCGACCCCATGAATCAACGCATGGATCTAGTAAAAGCATCTAACATAATCGGCTTACCCACCTGTGTAGCAATTAGGCTCAACCCGTCTTCTGAATATGCAAGTAATGGCACATTATGCAATTTAATCCACAAGGGTACTTTGGTAACCTCACTTTTGTAAATAACACGCCAGGAGTCCATTTAGTGACGATGATAGGAGAATTACGAATAATCCAAGGGCCCCGTTGAAGAACATTCTCAACACCCTCTTTAGAATCAAACTTAAAGAGGAAGACACCATCATCATTCTTCATAAGTTTCTTTAACCCAAACTTATCCCACGTGTTAGTGACGTAGTTTTGGACCAAAGGAAAGGCAATATTCTTGTCAACAAAGAAGCCAACAAGAGTATTATCATAACGGTTGAACACACGTTCCATAGCAGCCTTTGGAAGAACCGTATCATGATTATCAATACGATTCTCATTCACCAATGGTCGAAAGTTAATTTTCCTAGTGACACATTACGGGTTTAACACATTAGCAAACGACCTTAATTCATTAGGCACATTTTCACTACCATTCACGTTATGACCAGAAGTAGATGCATTCACCACATTCGTAGGTGCAATGAAATTACCCTCCTTCGAAGCAACACTAGGAAATACCAAATTCGAGGTCAAACAAGTATCCTGAACAGCAGCATTAATAGGATTCACTTTAGTGCTCGAATCCAACCCACCCATAGAGGTACCATCCTTATCAATATCAAGCCCCAAACTAGAGTTCACCCATGGGTCAAGACGACTTGTTTGTTCCAAATTAGCAGTACTCCAAACAGATTCAGACGGATTGTCCCCAAACTGATTACCATCAAGAGTGCTAGGGTTTCGAACAACCCTAACAGCTTTACGTAGCTTAGGAGCAGCATCATCACCATCGATTCCATGTTCACCTTTAAGACATTTTAACCTAGCATCCAATGCATTAATATCCAGCTTAGCATATAGATTCGATTCCATGTTCAAGCCAACTTGATCGGCCAAGTTGGTGGCTGCTTTTGCAGCTTTCATAGAAGAACAGTCTTTATTAAAAAATCCTTTTTCCATCTATCTATACCCCACAAACAATCACACAATAGACAACCAAATTGACTTCAAATCAGCAACACCATACAACGACCAAGATAAGAAAAAAAACCCTAACTGAAAGTTAGGGTTTTATATGATAACACCCAAAAAACTAACCAGCCTCCATATTATAATGATACAATCAAGTGATTAATCTTGTTAATAAGACCCTAGATTAGTGAAAAGAAACCCTAAAAGTTCCCTTTGGCGATTTTTTTCCCTAACCACTCTCTTAATCGTTTTTTCATCATAATCGATTTGTGTTCTTTAATTCTTGTATCAAATTGGATATCCTAGTGATCAACCTTCCTGGTTATCATTGGTATATTAATTTGTTTGCTTGTTTTTGGGATTTCAAGTCTATTAGGGTGAATCGTTGGGTTAGGGTTTAAACCGCCTTGTCTTCTGGATCGCACCTATCTCTCCATCATTATAAGTCGGTTATCGGCTTCATATATAGGTCGATATATTGCCTCTTCTTTGCAAAGATCTCCAACTCGTTGGGGTTTGGGTCTGGTAAACGATCCTTGTATTAGGGTTTCGTTTTTTTTAGTGTGCGCATTAGGGATTCTGGTACACAACGATTTATATTTTGTTATTATTCTGGTGTGGTGTTGATTTCTGGACCTTAACGTTATACTAAACTCGCTTAGGGTTTAGATCTATTGCTGATTGCACGTTATTGCATGTAACCCATTTTAGGGTTTGTAAGTTATCTTACCGTGGTTGGTAGTATTATTGCAAGTCATTACTGTTTCGTGGGTTTAAGGGAGATGGAATCGGGTTTTTTGAATGGTAAGAAGCATTCAAGGCTTACGGGTTGGCTACTAAGGTGCAGTAATATTGATGGCAAGGTCATTGTTAACGATAAGCAGCCATTGAAATCTATATTGAAAGGTGCAGGTTTGGGAGGTCAGCCGAGGAGTTTTGCTCTTCCTAGTGATCATGGGACTTGGTCTTTGAAACCAAGCGTTACTCCTGGTGTTGCGGATCCAAACATTGCTATACGTGATAGTGTAAGTTCTTCTAGTTTACATCCGGATGATCATTTGAATATTAATGGTGCACCTAAGTCGTTGGCTGATATTGGTGGTGCTTCTTTGGATTATGGTGATAAACTAGATGATGGGCGTAAAATTGGTGGTGCTAATGTTGTTATTCCTTAGCCGTTGTTGATGATATCGCTCTAAGTTTGATCATACGTTATCGGCTATTTCCTTGGGCAACGTTTAGCTTTTCCTATTGTGGCAAATTATGTTAAGCATGCATGGGGCAAGTTTGGCTTCGAGTGTGTTATGATGCGGAGTGATTTCTTCCTTTTTAAATTTAAGACTCAAGTGGGTATGAATAAGGTGCTTGAGGGTGGTCCTTGGTTTATTATGTCGAATCCTATGTTTTTGAAAACTTGGGTTCCTAATACAAGGTTGGAGAGGGAGAAGATTACTAAGGTACCGATATGGGTTCTTATCCATAATATACACGCAATTCGTGATACGAGCCGGTGTTAGTTTGATTGCACAACAGCTTGGTCGTGTTATAAGAATGGATGAGGGTACTAGTGCTATGTGTCGAAATCCTTGGGGTCGTTATTCTTATGCACGAGTTCTAATTGAGTTATCTCATGAAAAGGCATTTTGGAGTCAATTGATGTTGCTATACCTTTGCCTATGGGTAAGGGTCATTATATGGAAGTTCTTGAAGTCGAATACGAATGGTGGCCATCTCGATGTTCTAAATGTAATGTTTTTAACCATGAGGACGATTCATGCCCTCTTAGGAGAAGACAGGCTACTTGTGGTTCGGGTTCGACTATACAGGATATTGGTACTACTCGGGGAGTTCACTCGGATAAGGTTGGAAATAAGGTATCTAAAGCAAACCAAAGTCCTAGGTCTTTCAAACCAAAGCCTAGTGTTGTGTATAAACTGTTTCTAAACACGCTATTAAGAAGAATGCCATTGATACTCCTCGTACTTTGGATACTGCTCCTTTGGATCAGCCTTCTAAAGATGACTTGATTGGTCATTCTTCTAGTATGTTTAAGGGTGATGATTGTCCAAGCATGGGAAGGAACAGTGCTTACTTTGGAGCGGGATGTCTCTACTAGTGAGTTACACATGGAAAGTGGTAAAGGTAGCTTGTGGCGACAATTTCTTTGGTACTCATGGTATTCTACACATCAAGGGTGTTCATCCTTGGAGGATGATGATGAAGTTTGCATGCCCGAGTATCTACACGGTCTTTGGATTTCGGATGATTTGGAGTCTTATGATGGCTATGAGCACATGCCGTTTGGGCATGATGTTCGTCTCAAGGGTCGTCATAGGTAGTATGTTTTAATTATGTTAGTTATAAGAATGGCTGTCATTCTTATATAGTTGGTTGGTTTATTCTTTGTTTTAGCATGTAAGTGTCCTTATGGTGAGATGAGACTCACTCTCATCCTTTGTACTTCATTGTTTTTTGGCGTAATAATATTTACCGGGGAAACCCTTTACCCAAAAAAAAAAGACCCTAGATTAGTGATAAACCAAACTTGAATGTATAAACCGAATAAAGAAATCTTTTTTTTTTGGTAAAAGGGTTAATTCACCCTGGTAAAATATATTACGCCAAAAACATTGAAGTACAAAGGATGAGGGTGACTTCCCTCATCTCAGTCCCTTAGGACACTTACAGACTCTTATATAAGAATGACACGCCATTCTTATAACTTACATAATACAACTTACCACCTACAATGACTATACAAGTGAATAAAAATAGGAATTAAACATGATTCACTAATGTAGCATCAAGAACATAGCCATCATAGGACTACCATCAATCTTCCATGGAGAAACCTCCAACTTGCCCACTCATGGATCCTCATAATTGAGAATCAGTTCACAAATTTCACACAACGGTTGGTAAGAGACTCTAAAACCACGGATAGAGCAGCAAGCACAAACTTGCTCCAACGGTGCATGTTTAGATGCAAAACCGATCACTATCAAGTACCAGACATGATGACCAAAAACAAATGAAATAGGATTAACAAACCCTAACTTCCATCATATACAACCACAAGACCCAAATAGAATGAGAATGACAGATCCATGATTGTATGATTGGGGTTTTGAACAAGAGCCCCCACAACTTAACTTCCATCAACAACATGAAGCTGTCCCAAACAGACCTATCACGCCATAGAACTAGCAGCAGTATAGTTAACCAACCCTACCTTCCAAAACACGATCAAATCTGGCGCAAAAAGTGATTGAGAATATAGCAAGCAGAAACGATCAGCCAATGTAACTTCCATCTCTCCCAAAACCCACATACCGGTAACAACTATCTGATCAAGAACTTGCAGCCAACAACCAAGCCCTAATAAGGGCTACCATACATAATAACGAACAGCCGCAACACCATCAATCATTAAACCATTGAGAAAATCGAAACCCTAAAAAGGGTTCCATAATCATGAACGTATAGTAACAACACAATTCCAAACGCACCATGTTAAATATAGTCGATCAATGAAGCCGACTGGATTCAAAATCATGAACATGCCACGCTTACCAATCAAGCAGATCATAGAAAATTAATACCATGTAGCCTTTACGATCGTACCAGAACCCACCGCAAACCCTAAACCGATTGAAAAGGGTAAAAGACCCTCACAATCGTTAAGGGTTAAAAACCTCACAAACGAAGCGGATGAAAACCTAGGAAAGGTTTTTAAAACGTTAAGCACACAAAACCAATCAACAAATCGACCCATAGTATGTAAGGGACGATTGAAAAAATGAAACCCTAAAAACGATCTTAGGGTTTCAGCCACACAAAAAGTGACGATTTCAAGAAGTAAGGATTTAAGAATAACGACACACCCCTACCCAGATAATAACAACCAGCAAAACGATTGCATATCATTCAAAGAATGATAGAGAGGCGATTTACATGGTGGTTTAGAGATCGGAATAGAAGGGGTAGGGGTGGCCGGATATCGCCCCCATGGGGAGAGAATTTTAACCGGATAAAGAAATCGGGATGGGATGGAATGGTTCGGAAAAACCTGATGAATTACTACGTCTAACTCTTTTGGGACTCTTGATGTGCAAGATACTGATGATACTGGTATCCCAAGTACTGTGATTGATTCTACTAGTACGAGGCTAAGTTAGAGAGTTCTAGTGGTTGTAATAAGGAAGCAGTTATGGATGGATCTCAGGGTAAGGAATCACAAGTTAACCGTGTGAGTGCTTTGTTTAACAATGGTAAAGATGAGGCTATTAAGCCTATTGAGACTATGACTTTTTCTGCTACCAAGGCAAGTAATCCGTTTTCTAAAGTCGGGAATGTGGTTTGTTCTGATAGTGATGAGGATGAGGTTATGGAGCCGGATAACCCTATGGCTACATATATGGCTTCTGGGGGAGGTGGGGGGTTTAAGCTAGAAGATTTCATATCTAATGACTATGCTGCTCAAGTCTACAATTTACCGGGACACTTGGAGGATTTTTGTGACATGTATGATATTAATCTCTTAGGTCATGGTAGGAAGTAATTATGATGTTTGGTAGTCCATAATATTGGCATGTCTTTCTTATGTAGTATGTTTGGATAGTGCACTGTAGGTGTGTGTCTATTGCCCATGTAATGGGCCGAGGTGAGAGATCCACTCTCATCCGTTGTATTTAAACGTTTTTTGGTTAATATATTTACCAGGGTGCAAGATTACTCCCCTTTACCCAAAAAACCGATGTAGTCACAACTTTCTTAGGACAAGTATCAACAGAATGACCAAAAATCAAACAAACATCACATCTTGGAGGTTTCCATTCATATTCCACCTTAATACTTTCTGAAGAAAAACTAAGTCTATAACATAAGGGACCCCGACAATAATGGATTCCTTTAGAGGGGCATGAGAATCAATTTCAATTAAAGAACGAGCAAAACTACTCCTACCCAAAGAATCAATAAACATAGAGCTAGTATAGGAATCAAGCATAATAGGCTTACCAATATGTGTTGCAATGATACTAATACCATCCTCAGAAAATACATGCAGTGGGACATCGTGAAGTTTAACCCATACCGGGATATGGGTTAATTCCTCCTTCGTTAAACTAGTACTCATGGTCCACTTCTTTAGAATAATAGGACTATTTTTTATCATCCACGGACCTCCTTCTAAAACAGCCTCCAAACCAACCTGGGAATCAAACTTAAAAAAGAAGAAACCTTTTGCATTCATCATAATACGTTTGAGACCATACTTAGCCTAGTTATTACAAACAAAGTATTTAACAACCGGGAATGCAATACGCTTACCAATGAAGTATCCATATAAGGTGTTATCAAATTTTGTGCTAATTGTTTCAACAACCTTACGAGGGATATACACATCAACACCATTAAATATATTATCAACTTTAAGAGTACGAAAATTCGATTTACCTTTTAAAGGAGTAGATTGAGTACCCATAGTAGACGTAGATTGTGACGCATTAGTAACTCCAACATAAGTTATAGGTTGAGTTACTACAGACGATTGAACAATAGGGCTCGAACAACTATTCATGACAGCCTTTAACTTCCCAGCATTGCTAGCCATACTTACCCCATCACCACCAGGTAGATTAAACTCATTAGGAACCTCCTCCACATCGGGGTAATCATATACCTGCTTAGAAATACCAAATAAATCCAAAGATGAACCAAGAAGCGTAGAAGCATTAACCATATTAGTCCTAATAGGTGCACCACCACTCGTTACCTTATGAGCTTCTTCAAGTGAGGGAAATTCAACACTAATTGGCATAGGCTCACTAGTGTCATCAGCAGTCCAAAACAGGGAATCTGATTCAGTAAAAGTCATAGTATTAGGGTTCGTATATGGACCAATGTTACCCTCACCCATAGCAGTAGGAATCGTTCCACCAACTGACTCTTTTGACACATTAACATCACCCAGATTTAATCCATCAACTGATCACATGCTCATCTCATCATTCCTCAGATTAGGGTTACACAAAACCCTAGTTGCCATCTTAGGCTTAGGAGGAGCATCACTACTAGGCTCATTGTCTTTCAATTGCTGCATCCTTGCATTCAACGCATCCAAATCAACCTTAACATTACCACCTTTATCCATGAAACCAGAAGAAGTATAAACGAAACCCTAAATATAAACGAACAAGAAAAAAACAGAAAACCAAGAAGATCCACATCGACTTCAGTAAACGACAGCCTTAACCAGGTTAAGGCATGCAATAACACACAAGTAATACGCTATCCAACCTCCTTCATGATGATAATATGTGAACAAGTAAATTCGATCCAGAAAACCCTAAAAAAACACGACTAAACCCTAGCAACACTTTTAATCGCAACAAACCTGAGAGAATTAAAACATAGCAGTAATGGAATGTTTAATAAAAACATATTTGAAACAACATGAATGAGGATAGGGCAGAATAGAATTAGTGGTTAGGGTTAGAATTCGAAGATCGCCTTAAGGAGCTTTTAAGAGCTTATTGGAAGCTTATGAAAACATTGACTAAAATAGCATTCACACTTGACTCAAATACAGCTTATTGGGATAAGTTAAACTACTGATGGCATCTATGTTAAAACAGATTAATATTAAACCTAAGTTAATAGATATCTAAGTTAACCAGAACTCAATCAAAATATTCTTAAACTACTGATCATTCCAAATTGAAACTGATTTAAGAAACCTAGAATTACCAAAATGCTTTAACACCAATATTGTTCTTATTCCAAACACCCCTTAAGAATCTGATTTGCGTTGTTTTTTTTTTTTTTTTTTTTTTTTTTTAATTTATATAGATAAAACTACAAAACTTGAAGGAATTTGAGTGAAAATGACTTATTATAACAAAATGACTAATCTAAATTAACTCTTAACACTTAAAAAGCTATAATCAAGCTAAACTATATTTGAGTTTTCTGTTTGACCTTTTTTGACTTTTTGAATTTCTTGAAATTTAAACAGTAATTAAACAAAATTAAGCTCATAATAAGCTATTAGAGCTTAATTGAGCTTAATGAAACAGTAGTGAGAGCTTAAAAACATTAGCAAACAGTGAAAAAACGTAAAAAAAAAACCTAATTATCTCTCCCCCATGGAGAAATCCGGCCGCCGTTTTCCCTTCCCTTTCCGGCCATAAAACCACCCATTCACGGCCTCTCTACCCTCTTATGATTCTGTTTCGTATGTGGGTATGCAATCTGTTGTTTGGGGCTGTGTTTTTTCTTTCATGAGACAGCGGCTGATGTTTTTTCTTGATATATCTTTATGATTTCTCCATGACTATTGTTTGATCGATTCTTTATTTTTAGAGTTTCGATCAGATGGTTCTTTTATCACATCTATAAAACCTATTTTAGTGTTTGTAGTTTGTTGGTTTATTGGTATTCGCTTGCACTGTTCCTTAATGGGATCTTTTTGATCTAATCTGATTGGTATGAGCTGGGTTGTTATGCGCGTTATTGCCATATCTTTTGCTGGTTGATTCGGATTGACATGCTCAATGAAAAACGAAACCCTGATTTTTTAGGGCTTGGTTTTTATTTATCGATCTGGAGATAACCCTAATGATAGGGTTTGCTTGTTTACAATGTTAGTCGATGTTGATGTCGGTTGTGTTTGTGATTATGTTCATTCTTTGCGTGGGTTTGGGGAGATGAATGTCGATATTTTTTTGATCGGGTCTGCCATGCTAATTCTTGCCTAATCGAGGCAGGTGGATGTTTTTAGCATGTGGTGTAATGATTGGAAGTTCGAAGTGTGATCAGTAAGCCACTTTATCTTGCATATGTTATTGGCTTTCTATGATCGCTACCTGATTGTAAGTTAGGGTTTGTTCATAAACCTTATGATTGTAAGTGTGGCAAACACGTATCGTTTCCTCATGATCATGTGAGCTGCGGTGGTGTATGCATGGCTGACCAATCATGATCTGGTGTCGAATTCGTATCTAATGGATTATAATTTGATTGGTGTAATTCATGTTGTTGATGGAAGTTAAGTTTTGGGGGCTCTTGTTCAAAACCCCAATCACACAATCACGCTGTTGCATTATCATTCATTCTGGTGTCTCGTGATTGTCTATCTTGGAAGTTAGGATTTGGGAAACCCTATGTTCATCCGTTAATGGTCATCATCTCATGATTGATGATCCATGAGTGGGCAAGTTGGAGGATTCTTCATGGAAGTTGGTGGACCGCCAAAGTGATATAGAAGACTCAAGTACATGCCTTGAGTAGTATTGTAATGTTTTATATACTTTTGTCATTTTTGATAGGTTCATTTTTGTAACTTATAAGAATGGTGTGTCATTCTTATATTAATGTTTGTAAGTGTCTTTAGGGACTGAAATGAGGGACACACTCTCATCCGTTGTACTTCAATTTTTTGGTTAATTTACTTTACCAGGGTGCAGGATTACTCCCATTTACCCAAAAAAAACATTAGCAAACAGTAAATGAAAGTTTAAAATTGAGACAAGGAATTTTAAAACCAAAACTGAAATTGCATTTAATAAAGTTGAAACTACAATACTGAAATTACAACTTAATTTAAAAACCTATTTAACTAAGAAAAAGCAGTAAATAAAACATGGTAAGGATTTTCTAAATGCATAAAAATTGGACAATTTCTGTGAGAGAAGAGGGCTTCTATTTATAGCTGAGCATGAGATGATCCTAGGATTCCATGGAATGATCCAGAAGCTCCAATCATGACCCTGGATTCTTCAACTACATCATCTCTATTACCCACAGCCGTTCGATCAGTTTGATGAGGTGTTTAAACCAATCAGAGTGCTGGGAATTGCCAAGGTGGCAATCCCTATGACATGTGGGATCAGAGATTCCTAGTACTAAGTTGGAGTGAAGGGCATGGTAGGAATTTCAGTTGAGAAGATGATGAACATTGTCTGATTTGTTTTGGCGGGCAAGGGTATTGGGGGAAGTTTATTATATTAAGTTTGACTGGTTTCGTTGGTAGGTTGACCGGGTATGGTTGGGAAAAACGGGTAAGTAACGGGTATAGAGTAGTTTAAGTTTGGGCTTAAGTTAGGCTGAAGGGTGGATTATTTTTTGGGTAAAAGGTATTCACCCTAGTAAAATATATTAAAAAATCAACCAATAAAGTACAATGGAATGTGGCTGACGTGCCACATTAACCTCAAGCTAAGCTTGAACAACTAATAGGAAACGTTAGTGACAGACCACTAAGCATTACAAAAGCTATAGAATACGAAAGCTAAAACACCAACAGGGAACAACCATCTAATAACACAAGTATGATTACACATATCAGCCCACCTCTTCGAAGGAGATTGATGAATCAGATGAGCCTGCCTCCTTAAAAACCCTTTCAAAGTAAAAACCCAATGGGAAAACCTTGGAGTAGGGAAAAAGAGTACAACACTCACATGTATCTCCAACGAACAACCACGAACTCCAATAGCATAAGCCAACGAAACACCACTCTCCGCCATCCACCAGCGCCAAGAATCTTCAAAATAACAAGAACTCGCCATTAGGAATGTAGCAGAGAAAGCGGCAGCTGCCAAACTCGCAATAAATCTCTCGTATTCGACGTCTTCTTGAATTTGCATGTTAGAAGCTTGAGCCGAACCGTAGACTTGATAACATCAATAATTGAACTTCCGATCTTATTTGCTGCTTGAAAGTCCTGTTGTTTCTTTCTTGCCAAATGAAATATGAAGAAGCCGCAAAAAGAAGCTTGGAGACAACACTTTTAACAGACCGAGACTTTGAAATAGGAATAAGAAATCGAATCACATCGTCCAACGAATCTAGAATACCCTGAAAACCTGCAAATATCAAAGAAACCTAAACCTGAAAAGAGAACACACAATCAAAGAAAAGATGATCATGAGAATCAGGTTGAGCCCTGCAAATAGGGCACACTAACAAATTTGGATCATGGTGGCCATTGATAACATCAAATAGTCCTGAATATTAAGTGTCAATTTCCCACGATAATGCCCGTATTTTATATCATTTATATGGATTTACGCTTGTTTTCCTCTATATTTCACTTTCAGGTAAAATACGAGCATTAGAGCTAAAGAGATGCGGATTTGGAGAGTTTATTGAAGATTTATCATAGTATGCTCACTTTTAAGTAGTTACGGCGTAACTCCTCTCTCACATTACACCGTAACTAAAGCGTGGCTCAAAAAACCAACTCAACAGAAGATTACGGCTTAACATTCTAAAGATTACGACGTAACGAACTAGGTCAAATGAGGTTCCGCGCCGCTACAAGCTATGCGGTAACTATTGCATCAATTACGGAGTAACCAAGATTTATTGAAGATACGGCGTAACTCCTTCCATAGTTACGTCGTAACCAGCAGTTTTAGTGCAAAATACGAAGAATTGGATGTTATGGCGTAACTCTTATAATTAGTTACGCCGTAACCAGATCTGGCTTATAAATACCCCACGATTTCCAGCATTTCAAATCATCCCATTTCACATAACACAAAGTGAACGTGAGTAGAAGTCGAAGGCAGAGGAGCATACGGAGCTATCTCCAAGGGAGAAATCACTCCCTTACGATAAGCATTAGCATTTTATCTTTTCTTTACTTTCAATTCACGTATTTCGTAATGTTAAACATTGAATCGATTATTTTAGTTAATATGAGCGGCTAAGCACCTCTAGTGCTGGCCTAGTTATGATTCCTTAATTGTTTTGTTTGCGTTTACATTGCTTCTGTGTAATTATTTCTTAGTGTTTGCATGCATAGTTTTTTTTTGGTAAAAGGGTTATTTCACCCTGGTAAAATTCATTAAACCAAAAAACGTTGAGGTACATAGGATGAGGGTAATATCCCTCACCTCAGTCCCTAAGAACACTTACAGACTCGTATATAAGAATGACACACCATTCCTATGTTTGCATGCATAGTTTTTTGGTAGCTACCCTTGTTTCGGTAGTTTTGAATGGCGGTAGTGGCTAGTTACTTAAGAGATATGACCAACTGACCCTAAGTAAGTAGACTGAGATGGGACGGGTAAGATATGACCAACTGACGACCCTTTCTGCTTGTGCGATTTGACCAACTGATCACCTACCGTTTGGATGAACTTAAGAAATAGGGGGTGAGTGTTTAAGTTGCTAGCGCCCGGGCACTCACTGTTATGAATCTAGCATGTAGCGGTACTTAATGACTTGGCTTAGGGGACTAAGAACAACTGGACTTATGACGGGTCACCTGATTTCTCTAGTGGGACCCTTTGTTGATAGGTTAGGACGAACTAACCAAATGCTGTCCTAGCGACTTTGACCCCACCTGAAGTAATTGGAAGTAATTAGACATAAACACTACTAATTAGGATGAGTAACTAGGTTAGCACCCCTCTCCTCTATTTACTACAACCCTCGCCTTTATTTTCTTTAGTAGTTAATTATATCAAAATCATATTAAAATCGGTGACACCTAGACTTTGTTTAAATCCGCACACATAGCTCTTGGGACGACCTCGGTTTTACCGAAATACTACACTACACACGACCGTGTACACTGCCCGTTAGTGCATTAGGGTATTTTTTTAGGTAAAGGGGTTTATCCCGGTAAATATATAACCAAAAAATAATGTTAAATACAAATGGAATGTGGCTGAAGTACCACATTAACCTCAAGCGAAGAGCTTGATAAAACTAGTGTTTATGACATGCCATAAACACAAAAAACCTAGCTATATTACATCAACAAACTAGGCATAAACAAGTAAAAACTTGTAACAAGCGAGCATCCGCATCCAGCCCACTCCACGAAGGAGCAAGTTAACCGGAAGTTTGCCTCCTTAAAAACCCTTTCCAAGAAAAACCCAAAGGGAAAAACCTTGGAGTAGGGAAAAAGAGTACAACCCTTACCCGGCACTCCCTTCGTGTATACATATACTTGGAATCTTCCATTTATCCAAAATCAATCGAGACCTCGAGGTTAGCTTCTTGAACTTGAAAGTAACCAGCTTCAACCGAATAGTAGAGACAATGGTGCTAACCACTTCAGCAACAGAAGACTTCTTACGCTTGAACAGCCTAGAATTGCGTTCCATCCAAACGAAGTAAGTAGTAGCAGCAAGCAATAATCTAGAAATGATACTACTAACCGACCGCCCCTTAGATAAAGGAATAAGAACTGTAACAACACTCTCCAACGAAGGTGGGACCGCATCCATACCGGATAATATCCTTTTTGAAACCAAACTCGCATAGAAAATTGGCACTCAAAAATAAATGAGGATGAGAATCAGTAACCAATTCACAAAGCGGGCATCTAAGCAAGGCCAAATCAACGTCGGGACCAACATCCCATTGGCGCATCCTATCACGAGTCTTTAGCTTCGCTTAATAGCGAGCCACGGATGTATAGCATGCCTTGGAATACAATGAGAGAACCAAGGAACATTACACCATTCAACCAAATCACCCTAAGGCGCAGAGAGTCCCATGCACCGAGGCGAAAAACAACTAAAATTACCATCCGAGTTGCGCCATAATAATCCATCATCAATATCATTTAGAGTAGGAACCGGAGAGCATCTAACAATGGAAATCGAGATAACCAATCCAATGGCCATCGCCAACCATCGATTCAATAAGATCATAAACCGAGTCGATAAATTAAACCCGCTCGAGCAATATCTCTAGCGATAAGTAAATTACGAATCGGGCTTAACCGACACCACATATCAAACCAAACCAAGTGTCCTTCCCATTATTGATCTTATGCCAAATAAAAGGACGAACCTTGGGTCTAATGGCGGAAGCTTGCGCCAACCCAGCTAACATCCCCAAACAAGGGACATCCCAAAACTTCTCCCACGAAGTTTATACGAATGGATCCATTGCACCCATAACGACTCTTTATGTGTCAAAATACTCCAAATGTGAGTAGTCATAAGAGCAATGTTAAAATCCTCCAAGCAGCGAATACCAAGGCAACCTTCTTTCTTTGGCTTACAAACAGATTCCCAAGCAACTTTAGCCTTTCCCTTTTCATTTCTCCTTGACACCAAAGGAAACCCCTCATAAGTCGCTCAAGCTCATGGATATCTGATAGGAAGGATAAAAGCGAAGCCCAAGATAAATGCATCGAAGATAAGACAGATCTCACCAATTGAAGCCTACCCATGAGAGATAAGAACTTATTGCGCCAATCATTCACACGACCTTCTAGTTTTTCAACAAGCACCTTGCAATCCCTATAAAGAAGTCTTGATGATATAAGGGGACACCAAGGTACCTAACAGGAGAGAACCTTCGCAAGCGGCATAGACTAGAGAATAGCGACTTTAATAGCATTTGGAACATAACAAAAGAAAGTCAGACTTTTAGGGATACTTGGGACAAGACCCGAAAAGTTCTTGAAATCCTCAAGGCACCGCATAATGACATTAACGAATCACGATGGCCTCTAGCAAACAAGAAAAGGTCATCTCGCAAAACAAAGGTTAATAATTATTGTTGCTCACACAAATGATGAAACCGAAAATCAACCGCATTGAAACCGTTTTACGCAATATAAGAGTTAGCACTTCCATAACCAACAGAACAAGTATGGAGATAACGGGTCACCTTGTCTAAGGCCCCGCTTACCTTTAAACCAGCCATGAAGATCACCATTAACACATATGGAATAAGGCGTAGATGAGACACAAACCATGATCCAATCAACCATTTTGGAGTTAAAACCAAAACCAATCGAAATAGCCCTAAGAAAATTCCAATCAACCGTATCATAGGCCTTACGAATATCAACCTTAAGCGCACATCTAGGAGGACCTCTTCCTCTATGATAATTCCGCATAAGCTCTTGGGTAAGTAATATATTATCGGATATCGACGACCGGGAACAAATGCCGATTGATTAATACTAACCAACCGACCAAGGCCTTCTTTAATACGATTAGCAAGGATTTTGCTAATGCATTTATACATGACATTCTGACAAAGAAATAGGCCGATAATCATTAATCTTAGACGGGTAGACACTTTAGGAATCAAAGATATAATGGTATGATTAATCTCCTTGAGAAGCTTACCATTAATGAAAAAGTCACGCTGTGATCCTTACCTCGGCACCATTAATATCCCATGCTTTCTTAAAGAAAGCGGTAGTAACTCATCGGGACCGGGAGCTTTATCATCCCCATAGAAAATATAGCATCCTTAATCTCCGCATCCGTAACATGACGAACCATCAAGACAGCCAATTGATGAGGAAGAACATTAGAGAATATACCATAATCATCAAATAGAGTACAATTTCCTTCCATACCAAGAAACTGTTCATAGTGAGCAACAAAAGCACCTGCAACCTGATTACCCTCGTACAAGACATTGTTTGAATCTCTAACCAATTCAATTCGATTACGGGCACATTTGCTTTTAACAATATTGTGAAAATAGGCCGTATTAGAATCACCTGCATGAAGCCATTGAACTTTAGATTTCTGCTTTAAAACTCGTTCTTCATCTAACGTAGCCTCCTTATATGCAAGAAGATAGTGAGCATGTTCATCCCGTAATTCAGAATTAGACGGATCTGTATCAATAGCCTTTTGGACGTCATCTAACTCCTGCCGAATCCTAACTACCCGCTCATGAAGATTACCTTGACTGTGCAAAAGCTTACGAAAAGGAGATTTCAGCCCCTTTAAGCGTTGAACAACACGATACATAGCACAACCATGAACATTAAGATTCCATCCCGCAATAACCGTATCACTAAACCCATCTTTATGAACCAAGAAGTTAGAGAATTTAAGCGGTTTAGGCTTAGGCTTAGTAACTTTGAAATCGCAGAACACACGGAGAATGATCGAAATACGATAAGGTTGAAATATGGCAAGCGAACACGAAACAAGTCGAGAAATTTCGATTGCCCATCACCCGATCAATTTTCTTCAATGTACCAAAGGAACCTCTTGGTTTCTGATTCCAAGTAAAATGAAGACCAGTACTATTAATATCCTCAACCTCCATTTTCTGAACACAATCTTTGAATTCACGCATAGCAATGTCAGGAGCATAACTACCACATGAATGATCCTCCAACTTTAGAGCCGCATTAAAATCCCCCAACAAAACCCACGGCCTAGTACACATAAATCCAGCATGGCAAACAAGATTAGACCAAAGGGCACGCCGATGAACATAATAATTATCTGCATATACAAAAGAATGAGAAAAAGTTTTGTCTTTGTCATTGAGTATTAACTCGAACATGCATAACTTTGGTTAGTTTGAGACATAATCATAACATCAACAATATCATCATTCCAACCAAGTATAATACGGAACCCTTATCACATTGACTACCATTTGGCGTCCACTTCCACCGACGACAAACTTTACAACATGTATCATACACCACCAAGCATCAACATGAGATTCCAAGATAGCACATACACTAAGATTATTATCATTGACCACTGTTTAACCTCTTTTTGTTTAGGGAATGGTTCAAACCCTTATATTCCAAGAGGCGATACTAAACATCGGGACATTCGAGCAGAGTGCTTGCCTCGATTTGTCAAATAAATTACATTTCATCATAAATATTCTCAATCACATCATCCTCATCTAACTCATTATTATCATCCGCATCGTCATCGGTGGCGAGAGAACCAAACGGGTTAGATGTAGTCACATTAGCGCCTAAATTTGGGTTATTAGTTTTAGGTGTAGGATAGTTAGTACTAGAAATAACTTTGGGAGCAGATTGGTTATCCTTATTCACTTCAACATCTTTAACAGTAGGAGAAGTATTATGTGAAGTAGAAGGACCTACCGGGTTAGATGTAGCCACTTTAGGATTAGGGGGCTTATCCACACTAGTACTAGCACTTCCTTGAACTGGATTGCTAGTAGAAGGTGTGGAGGCATTTAGGCCTATCTTGCATATTTTTACTAACAGGGACCCCATTAAATCTGATTCGGTTCTATTATCCCTAGCATTCTTTTAGCTTTACCCTTTTCCCAACAACTTGAAATCCATCCTGGTTTACCTCCACAACCGGTGTAGTCACAACTTTCTTAGGACAAGTATCACAAGAATGACCAAATATCAAACAAACATCACATCTAGGAGGTTTCCACTCATATTCCACCCTAATAGTTTTAGAAGAGAAGCCAAGCCTATCCATGTATGGGACCCCCACAGTAATAGATTCCTTAAGAGGAGCATGAGAATCAATTTCAATTAAACACCGAGCAAAACTACTCCTACCCCAAGAATCAGTACACATAGAACTAGTATATGAATGAAGCATAATCGGCTTACCAATGTGTGTTGCAATAATACTAATACCATCCTCAGAGAATACCTGCAATGGAACATCATGTAGCTTAACCCATACCGGGATACGGGTTAATTCCTCTTTCGTCAAACTAGTACTCATGGTCCACTTCTTTAGAATAATAGGGCTGTTTTTGATCATCCACGGACCACCTTCTAAAACATTCTCCAAGCCAACCTGTGAGTCAAACTTAAAGAAAAAGAAGCCTTGTGCATTCATCATAATCCGTTTAAGACCATACTTAGCCCAATTGTTGCGAACAAAGTACTCAACCACTGGGAATGCAATACGCTTGCCAATGAAATATCCATACAAGGTGTTATCAAATTTAGTGCTAATATTTTCTACCACCTTACGAGGAATGGACACGTCAACACCATTAAAAACATTATCAACTTTGAGTTCACGAAAGTTAGACTTACCTTTGACAGGATTAGCTTGAGTACCTTGAGTATGAGTCGTTTGAGAACCACTAGCAACTCCCACATATGTCGTTGACTGCTGAATTTCAGTTGTTTGAACAATCGGGCTCTCATTGGTAATAGTATTATTCGATCACAAGCCTTTTAACTTGCCAACAAGATTACCCACACGAATACCATCACCTTTAGGAAAAGTATCTTCATCTTGAGTAACCACCGATCACCACTTTTGCAACCCCAATAGCCTCCTCAGCGAAGGAAAATCAGTTGAGTATAGCGATTAGCGACATTACTGTCTCACCCCAAAGCAAATAATCATGTACATTAGTATTATCATTCAAATCATTGTTTACCTCACGATATTGCAAACTAATGTCATGGTTCGAATCGGCGACAAACGAACTCCCGGAAGCTAGATTCGAATCGACATCGATGTGGTTGGATTAGGGTTGCGTAGAATCCTCATAGGCAACCTTGGTTTAGGCGCAACATCACAACCAACCGTTCCTTTCAACCTTTGCATTCGAGCATCCAAAGCTTCCAAATCAACGTTACAAGTACCACTCTTATCCATAATACAAACAAGAACAGCAGCGAACAAAAAACAGAAAATAGCGAACCCTAATAAAACCCTAAAAAACGATAATCACAAGAATCAAGGAATACCACGTCAAACTTTCCAATTCGTTGGCCTTAGAGCAGCTAAGGCATGAGATGAAGCACAAAATAACTAACCAAAATCCTCCATGATAAGCACAAGGAATGGAAAAACCGACTACAAAAAATCGAAACCCTAAAAGTTCGACAAACACAAAACTAAAAAACTCCTAGCGATCACTAAAAGCTGGACACGATTATGTAATAGACAAGAGTAATCACATAATAGGAACAGATTATAGCAATAGAAAAGAGATTTAAGCTTGCATATTGTCGATCAAGAGAGTTAGGGATGAAGGGGATCGACTTTTCTTTTTTTTCTCCAGAGCAAATCGAAGTTAGGGTTTTTTTTCATTAGTGCATTAGGGTAGACCATAGGTATAACGAGTAATTATAAATATTAAAACCTGGTCAGTAAAACCTGCATCAAGTTTTTGGCTCCGCTGCCAGGGAGTTATATTAGGATTTCTATTAAGTCTTTCATTTTTGTGTTGTTTTAAAATTTTCTCAATTTCTCACGATCTCTTTCTAGTTTCAGGTACCATGGAAGTTCTTAACATTGATGACCTCACTCTTGAGGAATATTTGGCGTTAACAAGAGAAGAACAAGGGTCGGGGCTCGTAAGACCGGCGATTGGAGCTAATGTCCATTTCGAGATTAAAGATCAATTTATGAGGGAGCTTCGTGCTAACCCTTTTTCAGGAAACAGGGACGAAGATGCGTATGAGCATGTTGAAAATGTCTTGTACATCGCAAGCCTTTTCAACATTCCGGTGTGTCTCATGATTTGTTATGCTAAGGGTGTTCCCATGACTCTTATTAGGGCGCAAGAAGATGGATCAAAGATTGCCGGCAAGGCGGTTGATACATGGGCTCTTCTAAATAAGCACTTCATCCGAGGTATTGTCCTCCGTCCAAGATATCTAACCGACTCTTGGAGATCCATAATCTCAAGCAAGAAGGCGATGAAACATTGTATCAAGCACGGATAGATACAACGATCTCTACAAGTGTCCTACACATGATCTAAATAACCAGAAAAGGTCGACATCTTCTACAAAGGAATCAACGTGACTACAAGGCGGATGTTGGACTACCAGGACCAATTCGAGCATGACTCCTACTCTTGCAATTGAAGCCATCTAAAAAATGGTGATCATTCCCAAACGGCACGATGGAGGAAGCAGAAGAAACCAAGGAAATCTTGGCGAATGCGACCATCACTAGCAAAATTGAAAATCGAGTCGAGATATGTTAAAAATCAGAGAGACAGTTCGTGCCATCAAAGTAGATTGCGAAAGTTGTGGGGGAGGACATCTCACCAAGAATTGTCCTCACATTAATGAAGAAAACACAATCGAAGAAGCTAAATATGGAGAAAATCGACCGTTTTACGGAGATAATCGAAATAATAATGGCTATCGTGGAGGACCTGCTAGAAACTATAACCGTGGGCCTTATGGAGAAAAAATGCCCAATATTGAAGAGACCATTAACAAATTTCTAAAAACTTCAGCCCAAAGACAAAAGGAACAAGATTAATGGCTAAAAGAATTCCAGGAAAACACTGATAGAAGTCTCTCCAATCACGACACAACCCTAAAGAACCTAGAAACAATGGTGGAAAAACTTAGTGAGAAGGTAATGAAGAATAATACTAAACCGGAAGGGAAAAAACCCACAATGGAATGCAAGGTCATCTTTTCTGATGAAGAATAAAAGTTGCAAGCCAATTCTCCCACCGGAAATTCAGATTCAAGTGACAATTCCGGCGATAATGTTAAGTTATGCTGTAACACCTCTTATGAGTTACGGCGTAACTACGTGTTTGACAGCGATCGTGGCATTATGAATAATACTGATGATAATGACACAGCAGAGTTACACCATAACCAAACATCACAGTTACGGCGTAACTGGGATACGTGGGTTGACAGATTTCTTGAAATTGACGAATCAGGGACACATGTTATTAACGAATGGTCTGATGACATTAATTTTATGTCCTCTGTCCCCATCTAAAAGAAAGTATCACTGGTGCAATAAAGTTCTCGTAGCTAAGGGTGAATGGTATGATCTATGGGCTTCGTGCGACCCTCAGAACGAAATTTCGATGGAGGAACCGATAAGGATAGGGTCAAAGAAAACAAATTCATGTGGCCTGCATATACTGATGAAGAAAGATTGGAGAAACTCTCATTTTAAGAAGAGGAGGAACCACCGATTAGGCACTATTGCACACCGATTATCATCACTAATGAAGAGTCCACACGAGCATGGCCTACATGCAATCCTTTCCGCGAATATTGCAACGGGGGTGATAATTCGAAAGATGAAGAATGGACATGCCCGCATGAGCTTGAAAGACATGACATTAAGTTTGGTGATTTATCCTTCGATGATTGGTACGCAATACAATTCGGGGATGCTAAAATTAACCCAAATCTACTGAAGAAGCTAAAAATTGATTATAAGGAGCATTGTCTACGTAAAAAGCCCAAAAATGATGAGATCTACTGCATGGAGGATCCCTCTAGCGACATCCATGGAAAGGTAACTAGAAGTCATTGGTGTGAGAAAATAAGGACGCCTGGTGAAGTTTTTTTGGCATCTTGCAACCCGTATGATGACAAATGCAACGAAGGAAGCAGTTTTAAGAGGGTAGGAGAGGATGAATTCTTTTGGACTTCAACAAATGATGTGGACATGACGGAATTACCTTGGATAAACAATCTAGAATTTGACAATTGGGTAAAAATCAAATATGGGAAAATCAACGCATTGACCAAGGAAAAGATATGGAAGGAATATATGAGTAAAGAGGAACCGAGAGAAGAAATCCTCAACGACATTAGTGAAGTGACAAATGAAGATTCAACGAGAAATGAGAAAGAAGAATGCAAACGGGTACTGGTGGAAGATTTACTCGACGATGAATGGTTTAAAGGTACCGAGTCCGACGATGATGATATAGAAGGGATTTTGGACTACCTTGAACTACAAGGCGATGATGGATTCACTAACCCCGATGATGAAGCATATGAGCAAAGAAGGTGCAAACTTCTTGGCATTCCGTATAAGAGGTCGCCACCAATTATAGCCGAGAAGTATGAGTTCACTAGATACCGGTTGGGGCCGGACGAAAATTTTTTCAAAATTCGGAAGATCGAGATTAAAGAGTACCTCCGCACTGCTACCAATGTCGCTTGGGTCAGACATAACTTAATGAACGACATGGAAAATTTTGGCCAAGTCCTAAGGCCACCTTAAAGCCCCGAGGCTCTGAGTCTAACTTAAAGACTCGTAAATAAAGAAAAGTGCTCTTTCGAGAGACAACCCGAATTATCCCTTTCTTTTGTTTTATTTCCTTTCTGTTGGGTTTTGTGTTTTTAACCATTTTTGCAGGGAAACGAAGAAAAAATATTGCTGCATCATGCTGATCCGACCAGAGTTACGGCTGATAGATATTGGATTTCACAAACACACTAAACCATAATCACATGAGGCGTTAAATATGTTTAGAGAGAAAGTTCTAGAGAGAAATGGAAGAGAGTTGGGAACTATGTGAAACAAAGAAAATGGTATTGAAGCTCCAACCCTCTACCTTGGGAGGTAGAGGATATTTATAGTGTCTTACAAATAAGCGCCACCTACGGTGAGGATCGGGCATACAGGTGGGTAAAGACCCGTCCAGTCCTCCACGGTGTTACATAACAAACTACTTGCTAACATAACATGACTACGACTACGAGCTTTCTAACGAATACATATACTTGAGGTGACCGACTCTTTAACGACTGAATTTTCTAATTCCTAATAATTTCCCCCTAAGGGAGGTCACCTCAATTTACAATGAATACAAACCGATATTACATTAGATTGTTCTAGGATTCTTGATCAAGTTCTTTGCTCAGTAGCTCGTAGTCTTTTTTTTGGGTAAAGGGGTTTACCCCGGTAAATATATAACCAAAAAGTAATGTTAAGTACAAATGGAATGTGGCTGAAGTACCACATTAACCTCAAGCAAAGAGCTTGATAAAACTAGTGTTTATGACATGCCATAAACACAACAAACCTAGCTATAATACATCAACAAACTAGGCATAAACAAGTAAAAAAACTTGTAACAAGCGAGCATCCCGCATCCAGCCACTCCACGAAGGGAGCAAGTTAACCCAGGAAGTTTGCCTCCTTAAAAACCCTTTCCAAGAAAAACCCAAAGGGAAAAACCTTGGAGTAGGGAAAAAGAGTACAACCCTTACCCGGCACTCCCTTCGTGTATACATATACTTGGAATCTTCCATTTATCCAAAATCAAACGAGACCTCAAGGTTATCTTCTTGAACTTGAAAGTAACCAGCTTCAACCGAATAGTAGAGACAATGGTGCTAACCACTTCAGCAACATAAGACTTCTTATGCTTGAACAGCCTAGAATTGCGTTCCATCCAAACGAAGTAAGTAGTAGCAGCAAGCAATAATCTAGAAATGATACTGCTAACCGACCGCCTCTTAGATAAAGGAATAAGAACTATAATGACACTCTCCAACGAAGGTGGGACCACATCCATACCGGATAAAATCCGCACTGAAACCAAACACGCATAGAAAATTGGCACTCAAAAATAAATGAGAATGAGAATCCGGAACCAATTCACAAAGCGGGCATCTAAGCAAGGCCAAATCAACGTCATGACCAACATCCCATTGTCGCATCCTATCCTGAGTCTTTAGCTTCTGTTTAATAGCGAGCCACGGATGTATAGCATGCCTTGGAATACAATGAGAGAACCAAGGAACATTACACCATTCAACCAAATCAGCCCTAAGGCGCAGAGATTCCCATGCACCCAGACTGAAAAACAACTAAAATTGCCATCCAGGTTGCGCCATAATAAACCATCATCAATATCATTTAGAGTAGGGACCGGGAGAGCAGCTAGTAATGGAAATCGAGATAACCAATCCAATGGCCATCGCCAACCATCAGATTCAATAAGATCATAAACCGAGTCAGATAAATTAAACCCCGCTCGTGCAATATCTCTAGCAGTAAGTAAATTACGAAGCGGGCTTAGCTGACACCACATGTCAAACCAAACCGAAGTGTCCTTCCCATTTCTGATCTTATGCCAAATAAAAGGGCGAACCTTGGGTCTAATGGCAAGAATCTTTCGCCAACCCCAGCTAACATCCCCCAAACAAGGGACATCCCAAAAACTTCTCCCACGAAGTTTATACGAATGTATCCATTGCACCCATAGCGACTCTTTATGTGTCAAAATACTCCAAATGTGAGTAGTCATGAGAGCAATGTTAAAATCCTCCAAACGACGAATACCAAGGCCACCTTCTTCCTTTGGCTTACAAACAGAATCCCAAGCAACCTTGGCCTTACCCCTTTTCATTTCACCTTGACACCAAAGGAACCCCCTCATAAGCTGTTCTAACTCATGGATAATACGAGTATCAGCTAACATAAATCTTTGACTCTTCCTTTGTGGTGTTGGTATTATGTGATGTTTTTGGTGTAATGCATTTTACCAAGGTGAAAAATCCCTTTTACCCAAAAAAATATTATGTGATGTTGTGACAATTGGACCGACATGCTCACATTCTGGATCATGATATATTCACATCAGAGTAGCGGAAGCTTTCTTTGGATCATGATATTTGCGGCAAAGATAGCGAAGCATGGAGTGAAAGTATCGAGTCGTTGAAGCATTTATCATGATATCGTTTGAGATGAATGTGTAGTGTGAGCATGCGGCTATGGATTGACCGCCTCATTCGATCATTGCAAACATTGATATTACCCATATTTTCAATATCGACTCAAAGTTTCGATTGATTGTACTTTGTCATGTATCTTTTGCTCATGAACATCATCGTATAGTTTTAATACCTCGAGATGATTGATTCTTTGGATAGATTAGCTTCTCGTGATGATGAGACCTTAGGAGAGACCATTGGAGAAATGCTAGCCATGAAAATTGTTTGTGCGATGGGTTCATCATCGGCGTCGAGTCGTATGCATCACGGTCGGCGACTTGAAAGGCATTCGATGATTGTGACCTATCTCACGAATTGGTTGCTCATCCACATCTGCATCATATGTCTTGGCATTGCCTCGAAGAAACAAAACTCCTCTTCATCCAAAGTCGCACCATTATCCCGAGCTTGCATGAGCAACATCTTGTCTCAAGTATTCGCATTACGTGGATGTTTTGGAGATGTCGCAGTTCCTAGCAATGTGTCCTCACCACCACAGTTGTAGCATTTGGTAGCTTTGCTTGTCCTTGATTTGGATTCCTTCCACGATTACGATTTGCTACATATCCTCTACCAACTCCACCTCTTCCCTGTTCATCTTGTCTTTCTTGAGCTGGTTGCACCACAACCTTCCCATCTCGACGGTAGCTTGATTGTGGATTGGATCTTTGTTCGAGGTTATTGTTGGTGTGTGGGAGAGAGTTCGAGTTTTGACTAACCATGAGAGCAGTCAGTGATGAAGTTTTCCATGAGTGTTTTTAGGTCGGGAGGCTTATATCTTTGGATCGGGGATGAGCTTGTAATTACCATTACCCATGGGTATGACTTGAGATGCTTTGCTGGTAATACCAACATTGGTGTAGAAAGTTGTAGAATCATTTGGTGAGCTTGATTCTCCCTGATTAGTTTTGAACTGATCCAGAATCCTTTTCTCAAACATAGCATGCCTCTCATTCTGAAGAAGAAATGCATACAATTGCTCATAGTTTGTATTCTTTAGTCATTTGGTTAGCTTCACAGAAGTGACAAATTTGTGCCACTCGGGATTCATGTTGTTTACAAACTTTGAATTCAGTTGAATGTTAGGCATGGTCATTTTGATGTTCCTCATGTCATTCACAAGCTTATGGAATCTCACATAGTACTCATAGACACTCTCATCTGGTTTCATCTTGAAGTGCTCAAACTCATCATACAGTTGTGATTCTCTGTCTTCCTTAGTTAACTCAGAGCCAGAGAGAAGCATCTTGACATTATCCCGCGCCTTAGCTTGTGTTGTGATTGATGAGCTTGTAGATATCTTTGGAAGACCTTGAAGAATAATGTTAGAAGCCACGATATCGACGCCGAATCTCTTTTCTCCTTATCACCGAGCTCATCATACATCTTTGGTCATCCATTCCATAGATCATTGTTCCATCTGCGGCATATCAATTAAGTCTCTTGTAGTCTCAACTGATAAGGTCCTTCATCAATGGACTTGAGAATGTTGACTCCGTTTTCTTTTCAAGGCAAGACAAATCGATTCGTTGTGCCCAAGAGTCGTATTCGGTTATGTCAAGCATAGGTGGGCAGTATCTGAACCACCGCTTGAACATCCTCGACTCTGAAGAAGCGATAGTAGGTGCGATGTTTGCATGATTACAAGCTCTACGGGTTTTACTATTCCTTGATTAAACCGGAAATTGATTCTTTCACGGATTTTACTAAACCAAAAGAACAACCGTAAGAATGTATCACGAAGAAGTAACAAGACTTAATAGACAAGTAGCTAAACAATAAAGTCGCTTAGTTATCAACTCATGAACCACCCAACTCGCTTAAATAAACAAGTCGCTTAAAGAACCAACTCGCTTAATAGCCAAGTAGCATATAGAGACAACTCGCAATAGCAAGTCGCAAATGACATAACTCGCTTAACCACCAAGTCGCTTAAACTAACTCGCTAGCTATACAACTCGCTAATAGCCAAGTCGCTTTAGAACTCAAGTCGCTAAAGAAACAACTCGCTTAGAACCCAAGTCGCTTAAAGAAACAACTCGCTTAGAACCCAAGTCGCATAAAAGGTCAACTCGCTAAATAGCCAAGTCGCATATACCAACTCGCATCCGATGTGAAGCAACTCGCTCAAGAAACAAAAGTCCGAGGCTCAACTCGCTTTGTACAAAGTTCACAAATAACCACTTTATCAATCAAAAACAACCAAACCACAATGATTTAAGCCTTCCAATTCAAAACATAAACACATATGATGATCCTAAACACAAAAGTACAAGCAAAATTCAAACTTTAACACTAGAATTTGTCCAAATGATTCAAACTCTCCTAAACACTTAATACCCCAAAAACCTTATGAAATCCACCAAAACAAAAAGCATGAAAGATGAGTGATCAAACCATGGCTCTTGATACCAATTGATAGATATTGGATTTCACAAACACACTAAACCATAATCACATGAGGCGTTAAATATGTTTAGAGAGAGAAAGTTCTAGAGAGAGAAATGGAAGAGAGTTGGGAACTATGTGAAACAAAGAAAAATGGTATTGAAGCTCCAACCCTCTACCTTGGGAGGTAGAGGGTATTTATAGTGTCTTACAAATAAACGCCACCTACAGGCTGTGGATCAGGCATACAGTGGGTAAAGACCCGTCCGTCCTCCACGGTGTTACATAACAAACTACTTGCTAACATAATATGACTACGACTACGAGCTTTCTAACGAATACATATACTTGAGGTGACCGACTCTTTAACGACTGAATTTTCTAATTCCTAACAACGGCGTAACTCATTATCTTGGTTACGCCGTAACAGGCCTTTGTGCAGCAGAACTAGTCAGAAGCATTACCAATTACGGCGTAACCCCATTTATGGTTACGCCGTAGCCTCACCCTTTTCAGGTTTTGCTTAATTATGGCGTAACTCCTTATGGGAGTTACGACGTAACTACCCTCTGTAACACCTCTTTCATTTTAAACACAATAACATTGTATTAGTTTTCAAATGAACTTTGTGGGTATGTTCCCTGTAAGCCCTCATGAGACTACACTCGTCCACTTGGGACACCAAGTGGTTTAAAAGGTTTGTTGCATATGCTAAATGCAACCGTGATTCCTACGAAAGTGAGTTATATTTCTTTTTAATTTTTTCTTTTTCTTTTTTAGAATTATGTTTGTCGGTAGTATGATTTCAGGGATTGAAGTTTGCTTGCGAAGGCACGACTCTTTTCGTGGGCCTTCTTTCTTTTTGGAGCAAATTTCAGGGAAGTTCTCGCTCTAATTATACTTTTCTCATCACCTTTATTTAACGCTTAGTACAAAAGGGACTTTGTACAATTCAAGTGGGGGGACGGGAGTAGAATTATCTATTGAATTTATTGCCCTCGTTTTTCTAGTTTATTTTGAAAAATTGTGCCATTTTTAAAATTTTGACATATTTTTCTTAACCTAACTAGATTAGACCTTAGCCGAGCACATTATAACCCTTGATATTATATGGTGAGATTAGCCTTATCCGTTTCCAAATATTTACCCCAAATCCACCAAATTATGAGTGTGCCGATAGCTTGTAAACTTTAGAACTTGGCCTTTACATCATTTCGAGACCATAGACGAGGTATGTTGAGTTAACTTGATGTATTTGGACTTTCAGTTTAAGAAGGCAGTATTATAGGATTATCACCCAAGTAGCCTACCATTGTGTGTCTATCGATTAGTCACCTCGACTTCTCGACCCCATGTTAAACCACATGTTGCACTCACCTTTAGTGCAAGATACCCTAGATACACCCTTCTGAGCCATTCCTTTCATTTTGTTCACCCAACATATTGTTTCGATACACCATTACACCTTAGCCTACCCTGTAGTCTTTATTTGTAATTAGGAATTCATCATTTGCTTAAGTTCAAGGTTCAAGTGGAAAGGTTCGGGAATCACGCTCTCGTCGACGGCATATCCTTAAAGATCATTAAAGACCCCCCAAATTATCATATTGTTCATCTCAAGTGGGGGGATGTTATGTGTAGTTATTTTGTTATGTTGAAAAAAAATGATTCGAAAAAAAAAGTTATAATTATTGTTAGACTAAAATACACAGTTGGTCCCTAAACTTGTTCCCGCGCATCGGTTTGGGACAAAACTTGGCTTTTTCATCTTTAGAGGTCCTTTTTTCAACTTTTATAGGCTAAAGTGGTCCCTTTTGGCCTCTTGACCCGTTTTCCGTTAGTCAACCCTGTTATTTGCTTTGCTTTTTTTTAGCTAAGGGCATAAAGGAAATTTCATATATTTAGATTATTAAATCTTCCTCTTCTACTTTTCTTCCTCTCCTCTGGTTACCTCCACAAAATTGTCACTCATCTCGACAGAACTAACAAAACAATAGAGTAGTACTATGAGAACCCATTTCACGCTCCCCAAAATCAGACGACCCTTTATTTTTTGTTGTTTTTTTAATGTTTCAATTCAAACCCAAAAGTATGATATGATATGATGCATCAATTATTAGCTTATTCACACTGTAAGTTAAAATGATATTAATTTTTGTTACTGCTATTTGTATATTGTTATGTTTGAAAATGGTATACATTTTTTGTAATCACTGCTATTTGTATGATATACCTTATTTTGCATTTGACCCAACTTTTGGCTTAGGGGATGTTTGGGTAAAGCTAATTTAGGTACTTATAGGTATCTTTGGAAAAACTAATAAGCAGTTTGAAGGTGTTTATTTTTTGGGGCTTGTAACTTTTAATGGTAGGAAATAAGCTTAATCTCTTGGAATGAAGCTCTTTGATAACACATAAGCATTTAAGCATAAGCTTACCCAAACACCCCCTTATTTACTAGCTTATGAGCTTACATCCTGTTTTTAAGCGAAACAATATAAGCTCATAAGCCCAAAAATTATCTAAAACAAACACCCTTTTAAGGCTAGTTAAGCATTGGCTAAATATCTATGATCAGTCACATATTATATGATTCCAAGTGTTAGCTTTCACATCTTAATAATACTAATAATGTTTATTTTTGTTTGGGAGAGGAAGTCAACGAGTTTGATTAAGTGAGGTTATGTATTTGGTTTTACATATGAGATATTCGGGATAAAGTACTAATGTGTTACAAATCTCATGTTTGCAGAATTCTCACAATACTGTTCTCTTCAATTGCAAAACCTCAAAATCTGAGCAGCTTTAATCATCAATATGGAGAAGCGTCTAAATGTCTCAAGCAGTCTTTATTTATGTAGGCAAGAATTAACTTATAATTCAATCTTTATTTATGTAGGCAAGAATTATTCGAAAAACCTTAGGTGGTGGAATGAGACAGGTTGGGATCCTATGTGCTGCAGCTCTTGTTGCTTTACAAGAAAACACTACTTGCAAACACTTAATTTGTGTAACAGGAATCGTATTCAACTTGTTGTGTGGTAAAACAGATGATATGATTATGGAAAAAATAGAACGTCACTTCAATCATTTTTTTGCCGAGGTAAATCTTAAAACTACACATAGCTTGTTCTCTCGTTTCTTGGGTTGACTTTGCAATTACAATGCCCCTAAAAAGGACATTCGGGGCAAGTTGGAAGGTATGGAATTGCTTTATGATCTATCCAATCTGAACAGCTATATCATGTTACGGCTACTTTTTTGACAGTCTAATCATATAATTCAAATTAGGTCTGTTAATCTATATGAAACGGGTCAAATTTGGTTTAGTGCTTGATAACGGGCCAAACAGTTAATTAGATAAATTAGTTGAAAGATGAATGGGTCAAATGGGCGAAGAGGTTAAACGGGTCAAAAGTTGCTTAACATGTATTAGAATGTTACCAACTTGCAAACTCATTCTAATTAAAAGTAATTACATGATTATTCTACTAGTATATTTTCCAAATTCCTATTTAATACACTAATATGCGTACATCTCTCGTTCTGCCACTTCTATTCGAAACGGGTCATTTGAAAGGTGTTTACTTAATTTGTTTATGTTGTGTGCATGTGCAGGTGCCCTCCTGGAAAAGCGAAGAAGACTTTGAGGATGCCTTGAAGAAAGCTCAGTTACTGTAGATTAACTTTCTTGTCCTTGTTTAGTTTTCATCGTCGATACAACAGGATCTACTAGTTTGTTGAGATACAATGTAGTGTTGCAAAAGAGATTGTATCAAGAGATGGAATATGCTAGTTGTTGAGGTAAATTGCACTATTGCAGTGCTGCAAAAGATATTGTATCAAGAGATTTTGCATTGAGAGTTATATTAGCCCATATCTTCACGTCAAAAGTATACTGTATATAACTTGTAATTGGGTGCGTTCAATTCATGTTCAAAAAATGATATGCACATATCTCAAAGAGTTTGATGTTGATTACAAATACGGGTGTGGTCAAGGCAAGGCATGTCACGAGCTACCTGAGATGGACTCGGAACGTTGTCCCATATTCCTCGATTTAAGTTGGGTCAAGGTGAAGCTTGAGCTACTCCAGTAGACTGTTGTTGAACGAGTTCGATCTGCAATAGACATTGACTTGACATTGAGTACACTTCCGATGATTGCCATAGTATATATGTTGTTAAAAAGTTGGAAAATAAATAAAAATTTATTTTTGAAGGGGCAAATCAGCGTAAAATACCGATCATTGTGATTTTATAGATGTGTGTGTTTTTGTGGAGGTAACCAGAGGAGAGGAAGAAAAGTAGAAGAAGAAGATTTAATAATCTAAATATAT
The DNA here is from genome assembly GCA_022545495.1 of Chrysanthemum lavandulifolium. Taxonomy (NCBI): domain Eukaryota; kingdom Viridiplantae; phylum Streptophyta; class Magnoliopsida; order Asterales; family Asteraceae; genus Chrysanthemum; species Chrysanthemum lavandulifolium. The sequence continues at coordinate 119,128,948 of CM040244.1, forward strand.
GAAATGTCCTTTATGCCCTTAGCTAAAAACAAAAAAGCAAAGCAAATAACAGGGTTGACTAACGGAAAACGGGTCAAGAGGCCAAAAGGGACCACTTTAGCCTATAAAAGTAGAAAAAGGACCTCTAACGATGAAAAAGCCAAGTTTTGTCCCAACGCGTGCAGGAACAAGTTTAGGGACCAACGGTGTATTTTAGTCTTATTGTTATCTAGTGATTGTAAAAAGTGCGATGTTATAAGCACTATTGTTATGAGCTTAATATAGATTTAGTATCGAGGAGGCCACCTCGGTCACATTTGAAGAATGAAGTTGGAAGTGTGCCCATCATGACGTCCTCTAATGGCACATCTACCTGATTATACCATGATCCGGTTTCTTGACTTCGAAACTTGAACTTTGGGCGAACGGTAAGTGGTGATGACTTAGTTGTAGATTTAGACTATTTGCTTGATTTTGTTTTACACCAATTTTATCCCATGCCCTATCCTACCCTTAGTCATGAAGCGTGTCTAGGTGATGCAGCGAGCAATCTTTGGTGTCTTGGCCATTGATTTGGTCATGTATCATTGATTTTGTCCACTTCGCCGTGACATGTTAGTAATGACAAATCACCCTTAACCTTTGTCGTGTCTACCCATATTGCCTTCGAGAATTGTTTTGTCCTTAACTCTAGTGGCGGAGATTTGTGTAACCGCCAAACTTATGATAAAATACATGCTATGACTGTGCAATGAGTGATCACCCCGAAATTGACACTTAGAATAATTGAGAGATTTGAGTGTTTTGTTCCCATTTCGTAAGGTATTCAGCTTTGTTTTATTCTAGCATAAGGGATTTGTAAACTTATATTTTCCAGTTAATGGGAGATATCTTTTTAGGAATCTTTCTAATAAGGTCTACTTGAGGGCAAGTAGAGTTCAAGTGGGGGGATATTTGATAACATCAAATAGTCCTGAATATTAAGTGTCAATTTCCCCCGATAATGCCCGTATTTTATATCATTTATATGGATTTATACTTATTTTCCTCTATATTTCACTTTCAGGTAAAAATACGAGCATTGAAGCTAAAGAGACGCGGATTTGGAGAGTTTATCGAAGATTTATCATAGTATGCTCACTTTGAAGTAGTTACGGCGTAACTCCTCTCTTACATTACGCCGTAACTAAAGCGTGTCTCAAAAAACCAACTCAACAGAAGATTACGACGTAACGAACTAGGTCAAATGAGGTTCCGCGCCGCTGCAAGCTACACCGTAAATATTGCATCAATTACCGCGTAACCAAGATTTATTGAAGATACGGCGTAACTCCTTCAGTAGTTACGCCGTAACCAGCAGTTTTAGTGCAAAATACGAAGAATTGGATGTTACGGCGTAACTCTTATAATTAGTTACGCCGTAACCAGATATGGCCTATAAATAACCCACGATTTCCAGCATTTCAAATCATCCCATTTCACACACAACAAAAAGTGAACGTGAGTAGAAGTCGAAGGCAGATCTAGAGGAGCATATGGAGCTATCTCCAAGGGAGAAATCACTCCCCTACGATAAGCTTCAATTCATGTATTTCATAATGTTAAACATTGAATCGATTGTTTTAGTTAATATGAGCGGCTAACCATGTCTGGTGCTGGCCTAGTTATGATTCCTTACTTGTTTTGTTTGTGCTTACATAGCTTTCGTATAATTATTTCTAAGTGTATGCATGTATAGTTTGTTAGTAGCTACCCTTGTTTCGGTAGTTTTGAATGGCGGTAGTGGCTAGTTACTTAGGAGATATGAACAACTGACCCTAAGTAAGTAGACTGAGATGGGAAGGGTAAGATATGACCAACTGATGACCCTATCTGCTTGTGTGATTTGACCAACTGATCACCTACCGTTTGGATGAACTTAAGAAATAGGGGGTGAGTGTTTAAGTTGCTAGTGCTCGAGCACTCACTGTTATGAATCTAGCATGTAGCGGTACTTAATGACTTGGCTTAGGGGACTAAGAACAACTGGACTTATGACGGGTCACTTGATTTCTCCAGTGGGACCCTTTGCTGATAGGTTAGGACGAACTGACCAAATGCTATCCTAGCGACTTTGACCCCACCTGAAGTAATTGGAAATAATTAGACGTAAACACTACTAATTAGGATGAGTAACTAGGTTAGCTGTGACAACTCTCAAATTTCAGGTCATTTTACAAACTTTAAAAAAATTTACTATTCATCGGTTACTATTCATCATTTTACTATTCATCGTTTTTTATGTCGATTTAATATTCTGAGAGTGTATTTCAAAATTTTAATATTCACGAACACTATTCATTCCCGGAGAAAAATCACTATTCATGATTCACTATTCATAATTTTTCGTAAACTACGTTTACGGGTATCAAATTCGAGTAACCGTGATGGTTTAGCTACGAATTCATGAAACATCATTGAGGACATTTCATATAGACTAGATTTAGTCTACATATCATTAGTAACGTCATCATCATATTAGTTCATGCATGGGTTTGCGTATTTCATTAAACGTATATTTTTCCTATTAAGTAAACGCTATCGCATAATCATTTATTTTGAATATTTGATCCGACACTTCCAAAAATTATCCTAATATATTTTTATACTCATTTTAAGACTATAAAAATTATATTATTAGTTTACCCGATGTTTTCAATTTATTTTGTATATAAATTGTTATATATATATATATATATATATTTACTGACGGTTTTAAATAAATACTACCCGATAATTATTTATTCACTCAATTCTTGTAAGAAATGTATTTTTATAATTTTTATGACTTCGATATATTTTATTTTGTTCTGTTAAAATCTATTTTTAGTTAACGCTACACTAAATACCTATTTATACCTACAAACTACACATGATACACAATAAATAATACACTTAATTATCAAAACTACCCAACCCTTGCCCAATTTAACCCATCGCCGGCCACCTTAGCCCCCCTAGTCACCATTAGTAGCCAAATTGGTTTTTGATACTACAAATGTACACCTATCCATATCTTTACTAGATATTTGCTAAACCAACACATACAATACACTTTTCTAAGGTGAAAATAAACTCAAAACTTCTCCTCCCTTTGGCGAAGAACCGGCCAAGATCAAGAAACAAGAGAAAACATTTATTTTTTTCAAGCTACAAGTGATTTCATAACACTAGATTACTTCTATTTAGGTTTTGAAATAGAATCCAAGAAGTATTTAGGAAACCTTGTTCCATAAACCTCATCATCATACTAGTAAGCATTTCATGATCATTTTTAATCTTTCATATTCATACTTAAGTTATTTTTATCATGCTTGAAAGAAAACATGCAAGTTATATGTGTGTCTATACCACTTTTAATGTTTTTAGTACTTATAATTGGTATATATCATCCTATAATTAATCTCTTGAAATATATCATTGTTGATGATGTTTAGGAACCCATGACACCCTAAGAAGGTGTATGGTAGGTTTAGAATAGATTTTGCGTTGATTTGAAGTGATTGAAACAAGTATTACGCAAGAAAAATCATTTTCGACAACATTAAAAAGTGGTCTGATCGTTTTTGCAAAATCTGGAAAATTCAGCAGGTCATGAAGTATTTTGGGTTATATTTCCAGAAAAAAAAACTTTAAAACGAAACCGTGGTCGCTTGAACGGGTTAAAACGGATTTATAACGAAGGAGATACGCTATTTTCAAGTTTAGCGGCAAAAACTATATATTCTGAAAAACTGCATGCTGATAAGAGTTATTTTAAGGTCAAAAATGAGTTTTAAGCGTTATCTAAATAGGTCGATTTGTCAAAAATATATTAGTATACTTTAACACGAAGCTAAGGATATATAAAACGTAGAAAACGGACTTATAGCGACTAAGTTATGCACGTTTTAAATAAGGATATCGTAACTATTTTGTACAAGTATATCACTTATATATTTTCTATTAGTCAAAATTTTTGTCGCGAGTGACCATGTTTGGAGTCGTTTTGCACATCGATAGAATGCTTTTGAGAAAACGATGTCTTCTAATAAAAGTGTGTTCGCCTATTCTATTTTCCAAAAGGTTTAACCGTTTGTCAAACGAAGGTATAACGAATAATTTACGATCACTCAAAATTTGTCATTTTCATGAATTGTCAAAGTGTATTGTTTTGCGACAAAAGGCTATAACTTCTTGATAAATCACTAAATGACTATCGTAGGATATCATTTCAACGTAAGTACTTGTAAAGTATTTTGTAACTTGACAAGATGTCATAAACATATATTTCGACGATAAACTTTATTTTCAAATGTACAAGTGGTATGAATATCATATGAGTTTGCATGCATAACATTACATCATGACTTATAGTAGATCATATTATTCATAATAGGTCGCGGTTAGAGATTGCGCCTCATTTCAGTGTAACCACTTTTTTCATCATAATCATTACATCAGGTGAGTTCCATAGCCCCATTTTCAATTGTTTTTATACTATTTTTGGGGGAGATACATGCTCAACTACTTGCTTTATTTAAACTTCTACATGTTACCGTGAGTTTCGTAGCCCATACTTTTATATGTTTTGAACTATTTTGGGGGAGATACATGCTTAACTATTTTTCACAAGTACTTTAGATTTTTAAGGATAACTTCTATCATGATCACCATCGTATCAAAAACAAAATGTTGTACTATAACAATTGTTCTTGTTTGCGTGCTATAGTTCTACGTCGAATAATGTGTTATATCAGTTGACTACTGATACATTGAGTCGTGTACTATTGATTATGTTTTATGGTTCTACGTCGAGTTAGGTACTATTGTGAATTCATTTGACATCATGTGCTCGAACATAAACTATACATATTTGGCAGTGGGTTGTAAACACACAGGTTGCAAGTTTTGTATGGGCGGAACTTGGAACTGAGTGGATTTGCAATGCCTTTGCTGCATGATCATTCTTTAAAGGTTTTCTTCATGACAACACAAACTCTATGAACTCACTCAACCATTGTGTTGACACTTTTTGCATGTTTTATCTCAGTTATCTAAGGCATTCAATTCATGGCATGCATGTGGACTTATCATAGAGTCGCGGTGACGACGCGTCTCACATATATTTTTTTTATGCACTTAACCATCGCTTGATTGTAACAAACTTATTTTGGTACTTTGGAAATCTTTTGGGACCTATGTTTTGTAAACTCCGATTATTTTACTTAAACAAATGATAATTTCAAAATGACACTTTAGGTCGCTCGATATAATCAGTAACTTTGATGCTATGACATCATCCCCGTGTATTCCATTCATTGCAAAAAGGTAATTTGGGGTGTGATGATTGGTATCGAGCTTTGGTTATAGAGAACTAGGTTGCATCATTGACCCTAGACTATAACTACATCATCATAGCATCTCATCATTTCATCATAAGTGCATATTCACTATGCATGCGGTTTTATACACACATCATCAGTTGACTCAACACCGAACATCATATGAGTCGATTAGTCCAAGCTTTGCATAGTTAATACTAAATTATACATAGCCTGATCACCTATGTCTAATTCAGGAAGAATCATGCAATGAAGGGAGTAATAGTCTCATATGTGTAAGCAATTCTGTAATCGAGCCAAATTTTCAAAAGACCTCCTTCAAACCGATTTAGCCTAATCTCATGACAGTTCTTGTTTGATTAGTTGTGAGATTAAGTAAAAATCGGTTACCTAAAAGTCTTTTGAGGGTTTTGCTCGAGAATGGGAAAGTTTGCCTCATCAAACCTAACCATAAGAGAACATGTCTTTAGAATGGGATATAGTCACGATAGCACAAGAACATACCTAGTTGGATGAGAAACCCATGTGCATGAGCATTGACATAATCATTTAGACCATACGCACGAGCATAAACTTTTAGAACCCTTGTCGAGGATCGAACTATAGTTATCATTAATTGATAACTCTCAAATTTCAGGTCATTTTACAAACTTTAAAATTGTTTACTATTCATCTCGGGAATTTACTATTCATCGGTTACTATTTATCATTTTACTATTCATCAATTTTTATGTCGATTTAATATTCTAAGAGTGTATTTCAAAATTTTAATATTCACGAAACACTATTCATTCCCGGAGAAAAATCACTATTCATATTTCACTATTCATCATTTTTCGTAAACTAGGTTTACGGGTATTAAATTCGCGTAACCGTGATGGTTTAGCTGCGAATTCATGAAACATCATTGAGGACATTTCATATAAACTAGATTTAGTCTACATATCATTAGTAATGTCATCATCATATTAGTTCATGCATGGGTTTGCGTATTTCATTAAACGTATATTTTTCCTATTAAGTAAACGCTATCGCATGATCATTTATTTTGAATATTTGATCTGACACTTCCAAAAATTATCCTAATATATTTTTATACTCATTTTAAGACTATAAAAATTATATTATTAGTTTACCCGATGTTTTCAATTTATTTTGTATATATTTTTTTTTGGGTAAAAGGGATTTTTCACCTTGGTAAAATGCATTACACCAAAAACATTGAAGTACAAAGGATGAGGTTGAATCCCTCATCTCAGTCTCGTAGGACACAAACAAATAACCACTATATAAGAGTGACACACCACTCTTATAACTAATAAATGAACATAAAAAACTACGACGACTATAAGATTACAAATTAAAAACCGTCATAGATGTCCATAAAATACATGAATGCAGCCTTAGCCATGGTAGTGCTAGAAACACAGCACCAAGTTATATATATATATATATATATATTTACGACAGTTTTCATAAATACTACTCGATAATTATTTATTCACTCAATTCTTGTAAGAAATGTATTTTTATAATTTTTATGACTTCGATATATTTTATTTTGTTCTGTTAAAATCTATTTTTAGTTAACGCTACACTAAATACCTATTTATCCCTACAAACTACACATGATACACAATAAATAATACACTTAATTATCAAAACTACCCAACCCTTGCCCAATTTAACCCATGGCCGGCCACCTTAGCCCCCCTAGTCACCATTAGTAGCCAAATTGGTTTTTGATACTACAAATGTACACCTATCCATATCTCTACTAGATATTTGCTAAACCAACACATACAATACACTTTTCTAAGGTGAAAATAAACTCAAAACTTCTCCTCCCTTTGGCGAAGAACCGGCCAAGATCAAGAAACAAGAGAAAACATTTATTTTTTCAAGCTACAAGTGATTTCATAATACTAGATTACTTCTATTTAGGTTTTGAAATAGAAACCAAGAAGTATTTAGGAAACCTTGTTCCATAAACCTCATCATCATACTAGTAAGCATTTCATGATCATTTTTAATCTTTCATATTCATACTTAAGTTATTTTTATCATGCTTGAAAGAAAACATGCAAGTTATATATGTGTCTATACCACTTTTAATATTTTTAGTACTTATAATTGGTATATATCATCCTATAATTAATCCCTTGAAATATATCATTTTTGATGATTAGGAACCCATGACACCCTAAGAAGGTGTATGGTAGGTTTAGAATAGATTTGGCGTTGATTTGAAGTGATTGAAACAAGTATTACGCAAGAAAAATCATTTTCGACAACATTAAATAGTGGTCTGATCGTTTTTGCAAAATCTAGAAAATTCAGCAGGTCATGAAGTATTTTGGGTTACATTTCCAGAAAATATACTTTAAAACGAAACCGTGGTCGCTTGAACGGGTTAAAACGGATTTATAACGAAGGAGATACGCTATTTTCAAGTTTAGCGGTAAAAACTATATATTCTGAAAAACTGCATGCTGATAAGAGTTATTTTAAGGTCAAAAATGAGTTTTAAGCGTTATCTAAATGAGTCGATTTGTCAAAAATATATTAGTATACTTTAACACGAAGCTAAGGATATATAAAACGTAGAAAACGGACTTATAGCGACTAAGTTATGCACGTTTTAAATACGGATATCATAACTATTTTGTACAAGTATATCACTTATATATTTTCTATTAGTCAAAATTTTTGTCGCGAGTGACCATGTTTGGAGTCGTTTTGCATATCGATAGAATGCTTTTGAGAAAACGATGTCTTCTAATAAAAGTGAGTTCGCCTATTCTATTTTCCAAAAGGTTTAACTGTTTGTCAAACGAAGGTATAAGGAATAATTTACGATCACTCAAAATTTGTCATTTTCATGAATTGTCAAAGTGTATTGTTTTGCGACGAAAAGCTATAACTTGTTGATAAATCACTAAATGACTATCGTAGGATATCATTTCAACGTAAGTACTTGTAAAGTATTTTGTAACTTGACAAGATGTCATAAGCATATATTTCGACGATAAACTTTATTTTCAAATGTACAAGTGGTATGAATATCATATGAGTTTGCATGCATAACATTACATCATGACTTATACTAGATCATATCATTCATAATAGGTCGCGGTTAGAGATTGCGCCTCATTTCAGTGTATCCACTTTTGTCATCATAATCATTGCATCAGGTGAGTTCCATAGCCCCATTTTCAATTGTTTTTATACTATTTTTGGGGGAGATACATGCTCAACTACTTGCTTTATTTTAACTTCTACATGTTACCGTGAGTTTCGTAGCCCATACTTTTATATGTTTTGAACTATTTTGAGGGAGATACATGCTTAACTATTTTTCACAAGTACTTTAGATTTTTAAGGATAACTTCTATCATGATCACCATCGTATCAAAAACCAAATGTTGTACTATAACAATTGTTCTTGTTTGCGTGCTATAGTTCTACGTCGAATAATGTGCTATATCAGTTTGAATACTGATACATTGAGTCATGTACTATTGATTATGTGCTATGGTTCTACGTCGAGTTAGGTACTATTGTGAATTCATTTGACATCATGTGCTTGAACATAAACTATACATATTTGGCAGTGGGTTGTAAACACACAGGTTGAAAGTTTTGTATGGGCGGAACTTGGAACTGAGTTGATTTGCAATGCCTTTGCTGCATGATCATTCTTTAAAGGTTTTCTTCATGACAACACAAACTCTATGAACTCACTCAACCATTGTGTTGACACTTTTAGCATGTTTTATCTCAGGTATCTAAGGCATTCAATTCATGGCATGCATGTGGACTTATCATAGAGTCGCGGTGACGACGCGTCTCACATATATATTTTTTTTATGCACTTAACCATCGTTTGATTGTAACAAACTTATTTTGGTACTTTGGAAATCTTTTGGGACCTATGTTTTGTAAACTCCGATTATTTTACTTAAACAAACGATAATTTCAAAACGACACTTTAGGTCATTCGATATAACTGTAAATTTGATGCTATGACAGTCATCCCCCAGGTATTCCATTCCGCAGCAAAACAGGTAATTTGGGGGTGTGACATTAGCACCCCTCTCTCCTCTATTGAACACAACCCTCGCCTTTATTTGCTTTAGTAGTTAATTATATCAAAATCATATTAAAATCATATTAAAATCTGTGACACCTAGACTTAGTTTAAATCCGCACACATAGCTCTTTGGACGACCTCGGTTTTACCGAAATACTACACTACACACGGTGCATTAGGGTAGACGATAGGTATAACGAGTAATTATAAATATTAAAACCTGGTCAGTAAAACCTGCATCAGCCATCATGATATCTCAACGTGTCTTGAGTCCTAAGTCTTCTTTTCAACACAAGCCAAAGATGGAAAGCATGCCTCGGAATACGATGAGAAAACCAAACCAGATGATACCAATCCACCTTAAGACCCCTAGGGCGAATACAATCCTAAGCATGAGAGACCGAAAAAGGCTTTATGGAATCACCGTAACGCCATAGTAACTTATCATCCAAACTATCAATCAAATTAGGAACCGTGATAGAATTAATACCCGGATACCGATCTCCCCAGTTACTAGGCCACGCCCATGAATTACCATTAACCACATCACGCACAGAAGAACCTAGAGAAAAACCCGCATGATGAATGTCTCTAGATGAAACAACAAGCGACAAAGGACCCTCCGGGCACCACTTATCAAACCAAGCAGAAGCCGACATCCATGTCATATTACCCCTACAAGGAGTATCCCAAAAGTTGCGCCCCCTCAACCTATACATATTAATCCACTTAACCCATAGGGAATCCTTACAAGTAAACAAGCACCAAATATGAGAAGCAATAAGAGCATTATTAAATGAAGCAATCCTACGAATACCAAGACCGCCCTCATGCTTAGGTAAACAAACAACTTCCCAGCAACCTTAGACTTACCTCTTTTACCATCACCATAACACCATAAAAATCCTCTCATAAGCTGCTCGAGGTCATGAACAATACTAGATGGGAGAATAAATATAGACGCCCAATAAACATGCATAGACGACAAAACTGACTGAATAAGCTGTAACCAGCCAGCAAAGGACAACAATTTATTACGCCAATCTTTGATACGATTAGATAACCTCTCTACTAATTCCTTGCAATCCCTGAAAATCAATCGCGTAGTAACCAAAGGGACCCCAAGGTACTTAACAGGTAAAACCCCTTCTGCAAAAGGAAGAATCTGAAGAATAGCAATTTTAACATGATTAAGAACATTACAAAAATAAGTCGTGCTTTTGGGAAAACTAGGAGTAAGACCAGAAGCATGCTTAAATTCTTCCAATGCATCCATAATAACCCCGGCCGAATTCGTATCACCATGAGTGAACAAGAACAACTCATCTGCAAAGCAAAGATTAATAATACGTAATTGAGAGCATTTGTGATGATAAGTAAATAAACTAGAATCCCTAACCCTCCTCTTGAGCATAAGCGTTAGCACCTCCATAACCAGCGTAAACAAATAAGGAGACAACGGATCCCCTTGCCTAAGCCCACGCTTACCCTTAAAATAACCATGCAGAATACCATTCAGACTAATCGAAAAAGAGGTGGTCGACACAGATTCCATAATCTAATGAACCATACGCGTCTGAAACCCGAAACTCTTCAAAGCATTACGCAAAAACTGCCAATCAACAGTATCATACGCTTTCTGGATATCCACTTTGAAAGCACACCTACCAGGACCGCGATCAAGGTGATAATTTTGCATGAGCTCCTGAGTAAGCAAAATATTATCCGAAATTCATCTACCAGGAACAAAAGCAGATTGGTTCGACCCAACCAAACTAGTAAGACTATCCTTGATACGGTTAGCAATAATCTTACTAATACACTTAAACAACACATTGCAACAAGATATAGGCCTAAAATCAGTAATCCAAGAAGGAGAATTAACTTTAGGTAAGAGAGCAATGATAGTATGGTTAACCTCTTTCAAGAGCTTACCATTAATGAAGAATTCTTGAACTGCCCTAATAACATCATCAGCAATAATATCCCAAGCACCCTTAAAGAAAGCCGCAGAAAAACCATCCGAACTCGGCGATTTATCATCCCGCATAGAAAATATAACATCTCTAACCTCTTAAGGAGTAACATCACGGACCATATTCAAAGCAACATGGGGATCGAGAGTGGAAGAGAAAAGGTTACTAGCATCAAACGGAACAATTAACCCCTCTTAACCAAGAAACGAAGTAAAATGACTAACAAAAGCATTAGGAACTTGATCATCCACATACATAACTCCATTACCATCAGAAATAGAGTCAATCTGACTCCTCGCTTTCCTACTTCTAACCACCTTATGGAAATACGCAGAATTCGAATCCCCCACCCGAAGCCAATCAACTTTAGCCTTTTGCTTAAGAAACCGCTCCTCCGTAAGAGTGGCTTCATTATAAGCATTAAGATAACAAGCTTCCTCCTCACGAATGTCGATATTGAAAGGGTCCAAGTCAAGCGCACGTTGAACCGCATCCAATTCATGGCGAAGTTTCACAAAATTTTCATGAATATTACCCTCGTTAAATAGCAATCTCCTGAGTGGATTCTTAAGGGATTTCAGCTTACTCACCACCTGAAACATGTGAAAACCACTGAAAGGCTTACACCAACACTCCTGAACCTGCAACTTAAACCGAGGATTCTGCACAAGGATATTATAAAATTTAAAAGGCCTAGGCTTAAATTTAATAGAAGTAGGAATGTTAAGAATCGCAGGAGAGTGATCAGAAATACGGTAAGACTGAAATATAGCATGTGCTCCAACAAAAGAATCCATAGAACAAAGTTAGTCATAATGCGATCAACTTTCTTCAAAGTACCATCCAAACCTTTAGGTTTCTGATTCCATGTAAATTGCAGCCCAGTCCGATTAATATCAGACACCTCGATCTCATCAACACACTCCTTATAGCTATATCAATAACCGAGGACTCCTCGACCTTATCTTCCAAGTTCAGAGCTGAGTTGAAATCTCCGAGAATACACCATGGGCGAAGATGAACAACACACTTGTGAGCAACGAGATTATCCCAAAGAGGTCTCCTATGCGTGTACCTGTTATGAGAATAAACAAAAGAACCAAAAAGCTCCTTTTTATCCTCCTTAAATCGAAGAAAAAAGTGAATAACTTGGTCCGTCATGCTAATCACATTTAGGTCAACTTCATCCATCTTACAACCTAAAATGATCTGAGACCCTTTATCACACAAATTACCATTATACGTCCAATCCCATCTACGAAAAACCTTCACGCATAAATTCTGAAGACGAGAGTAAGAAACATGCGACTCCAAGATAGCACAAATAGATAACTTGTTCTCACCAAGAACCTGACGAACCTCCTTTTGTTTAGGGGATTGTTTCATTCCCCTTATATTCCAAGAGGCTATACTATACATGAGGAACGTCATCAGAGGAAGTGCTTGTCTCCTTTAAATTAATCGTCTTATTGCGCGATTTATCAACCATATCCATGACCTCATCAACTTCACTATCACTATCCAAATTGGAATTAACCTTTCCATTTAACGACCCAAAAGCATTACCACCTGTCTCAAACATATCAACCTCACAACTAAGAGCCGCAAAAGAATTTTTTAAAGAGACCAAATTAGAATCAATAGTAGTATTCGCATTATGAGATAAATATATAGAGGGACCAGAACCAAAATTACCATGCGGATCAATATTTCCAACATGTATAGACGCATATGGAGACGTACTATAAGGCCCACTCGCACCAGGGTTTCGTTTTTTGTGTGCAGTCAAGGGTTTCGTTTGGTTTGGGTTATGATGGTCGATCAAGATCTATCCCTAACTGATTGTTAGGGTTTGTTTACAAGAACGAATTCCGTTTTTAGGGTTTCGCATTTAATGGATCTGATCGTTGGTTGTTGCTGCACTTTCACGCATATATCTTGTATTGCAAGTTGGATTTGTCCATTTGTCTCATGCTGGAAGTGTACCCTTGGTTGGGTATTGTACATCTGCTGGTTTTGGTTCCATTTGGATGATGTGGTTATGGACGTGGGTTATGGGAGAGTGGCTGTCGAATGGGATGTTAGGGTTTTGACAACCCTATGTTACGATATGGTTACAACATCAATTGTTATTCTGATCGGGTTATTGTGCCTGGATGTTAGGGTGTTATTACCCTATGATTATGATGTCATTGGTTCGATTTCTACTCCTCTTGATGTTGATGCTATGTTTGGAGTTGTTTGGATCATATGGTGCTAAAAGTTAGGGTCCTAAACCCTATGTTTAGTGGTCGAATGTGTTCCCATGATGCAAGTAAGGGTTGTTTAATCCTATGTTTGTATTGTCCATTGGTGATGAAGCGTTTATGGGTACAGATTTTTTATTCATATGGAAGTTAAGTTTTTGGGGGCCCTTGTTCAAAACCCCATTCATACAATCACGGATCAGTTGCACTCTTATTCATCTTGGGATTGTGTGATTGTCTTTATCCGTTACTGGTCATCATGCTTGGTGTGATTGTATTCGGTTTTGCATCTCAACATACATCGTTGGAGCAAGTTTGTACTTGCTGCTCTATCCGTGGTTTTAGAGTCTCTCACCAACCTTTGTGTGAAATTTGTGAACTGAAGCTCAAGAGTGATGATCCAAGTGGTGTGGGCAAGTTGGAGGTTTCTCCATGGAAGATTGATGGAAGTTCTACGATGGCTATGTTCTTGGTGGTACCTTAGTGAATCATGTTTAATTCCTATTTTTATTCACTTGTATAGTCATTGTAGGTGGTAAGCTGTATTATGTAAGTTATAAGAATGGAGTGTCATTCTTATATGAGAGTCTGTAAGTGTCCTAAGGGACTGAGATGAGGGAAGTCATCCCCATCCTTTGTACTTCAGTGTTTTTGGCGTAATATATTTTACCGGGGTGAATTAACCCTTTTACCCAAAAAAAACCTCATTGACCAGATTGCTAGGAGCATTACCTTTAGTAGTTTCATTGACTACATTCATAGGATTAATGCTAGGAGCAACAATAGATTTGGAGGCCATAGAATTACCACTCGACGTAGACGGACCTCCATCTTTCACCGAAGTCTTTGGCTCCCACCGATAGTGGTTCGAAACCTTGGGTTTATGCAGACGAAGATCGTCAATATGCTTCTCCTTACTAACATGCTTTTCCTTTACGCTTGTTGACCTCCACAAAACCATCGTCATCAACAACGTGATTAACATTAGCCGTGATGTTTTTAGGACAAGCTTCATCCTTATGATCAAAAATCTTACAATTATCACACCTAGGGGGCTTCCATTCGTATTTGACATCGATCCATTCCAAAGAATGCCCATTCCCATTAGGAAATGGGATTGCCACAGCCAAAGAATCCATTAACTCATGAAGAGAAGATACTTCCACAAGCGCTCGAGCATAAGAATTTCTACCCCATGACTTAATGCACATAGTACTCGTGTATGAATCCAACATAATTGGATGACCAATTTGTGTCGTAATCAAACTCAAACCAACCTCCGAATATGCCACAATAGGAACATTATGCAATTTTACCCACACCGGAACAGAAGTAATCTCATCCTTTTTAATCTTGGAATTCGGCGTCCATATGTTTAAAATTATAGGCACAAGACGTATGTTTTAAATCCTTATCAACGCGTCCATATGTTCCAAAAGACCTAAAATGTGAAAAGAAATGATTTTAAGCAGTAACGGATATAAAATTTAATGATTTAGGGCTTAAATGATCCTCTAAAATGTATGTTTTAAATCCTTATCAACGCGTCTAAGGACCTGAGAAAATACTTGCTAAGATTTCAATATAAAGTTGGTGAGCTCATAGGTTTATGTAAATAATAACGCTGAGTAAAAGTAATCGGACCCAAAAGAGTTTTGTACCCATTGCATCACTCACAATATCATGAAACGGCTGAGAGACCATTGTGTCACACATAATGTCTTAGAAATAAATGTTTATCATTAAGTAAATTAGTATCGTGTACCACAAGATTTTATAACGTGCATGACCACTATAACAAATACAATGTCACACAAAATGCGTTTACTGCTGCCTAAACTCATGACATTGAAGCATTAACTGTGGCTATAAATAAGAGTAACCAATGCAGGTATCTAACCCAAGACCACCTGGTTGATACTGAAATGCAGTTGCATCCGTTTGACGTGTAACTGAGTCAACCTGGATGGGGGTGTCAGTCCCAATAAATCTATTCACAATATCCGTGCTTACCAAAGTAATTAACGGATCATGATATGGGCAAGATGAAAATATGGGTTAACGTATACTTACGCCAGTTTGTAAACGGGTAAATGTACTTGTATCCATAAAAAAAGCGAGTATTGTATTCAAGTAAATAGGCATAAATTTAAACAAAATTGGTAAAGTAATTAAGAAAACGAGCAATGTATTTAAATAAGACCAGTAAAGTATTTAAGTAAATGAGCATGCATTCTCACCCCAATGTAATTCAAAAACGAGCAGTTTGTAAGTTACGGTTCGGAAACCCTATATTTCGTCTAAGACTGATCAATATACCCAAAGTTATATTCTTAGCTAGAGTTTTACTCCATCGGAACTTGTAGCAGATGATGTATTGGATCTAGTTTTAGTTTTGATGTTTGTTATGGAAATTGTTGGTGCCATAGCATGGGGGTTCGTTGTATTCATTTGGTGAGGATCGTGATGTGTGTTCTTATTCTTACCATGGTGTAGGCTGCTTCGTGGTATGGTTTGGACTTCTATGACGGCTTCTGAAGAATCACGTGTCTCTACTTGAATAGCATTTAATTTGTTATATTTTATAGTCGTTGTAGTTTATGTTCAATTATTAGTTATAAGAGTGGTTTGTCACTCTTATATTGTGGTTATTGGTAGTTTCAGTTTGGTAAGTTATAGGAATGATTTTTCATTCTTATATGAGAGTCTGTAACTGTCCTAAGGGACTGAGATGATGGAAGTCACCCTCATCCTTTGTACTTTAATGTTTTTGGTGTAATGCATTATACCAGGGTGAAAAATCCCTTTTACCCAAAAAAAAATGAGCAGTAAAAAAACTAAAAGTGGGGCTATGAAACTAACTTAAATGTTTTAAGTACTTGCATTCATAAGTAAAATGAGTAATGCACAAAGGATAAAAAAAACCCTAAACTTTCTCTCTCTTGGGCGAATTTCTAGCAGCCGAAGCCTTCTTGTTTTCCAGCCATAAACCATCTCATACACGTCCTCTCTACCTATTTACGACCTCTATTCGTGTAATAGGTATGCAATACGTGGTTATTGGATGCGTTTTTATTTTTTAGAGGGTGGCGGCTGGAAAAACCCTAACAACCTTTATTTTCTAATCGGTTTCTCTTCTTATTCGACCATCATTCATGTATTCTTGCAACGATCTTATTTAGACTTGTTGTTTGTTTCATTGAATATTGGTCGGTTTATGGATCCGCTTATTTTTAGGGTTTGGGATTCGTTCTTGTGGTGTTGGCTGCCATCATCACTCATGCTCTTTTGTTCCTAATCCCTTCGAATCAAGGGTTCTTATGAGTGTATGGTGGCGGTGTGTGTTTCTATTAGGCGATTATGGTTTTCAGGTGAGGTGGATAACTCGTCTAGGGTTTTCATTCTCGTCTTGCAGTCTATCTTCCTTTTGGTTCGTTGATATGCCTAGCTGCTCATACTTTTCTACATATTCTTGGCTGTTTAGGCGTGTTTGGCTGATTCTTTGATGATAATGAAACCTTTTTGGGTTTCAGTTTTCTTGCTATTCAACGTGGTTCATGACCTGTATGTTTTATTAGGTTTGTTGAGGTTGATTTTTTCATGTATGTGATTGGTCGTGGGTATAGAGAGATGGTTTGATGTTGTATTGGAAGTCGTGGTGGGTAGTACAATATGGTTTGATTCAGATTTTCGTTGTTACTACAACCTGTGGTTCATGTTCAGATCGACCTTGTTTCATTTTCGTATTCTGGTTTTCAATCAAATTTGGTGGATCTCGGGAACAGGTTATGTGGTATCTTAGGGTTCCTTTATTGAATCCTATTGCTTGATTTCCTCGGTTCATATCTGCATATTACATTATTTTTTATTAGCAGATCTTGGATTGTGGATGGTACATAGTTTGGTCGTTTGTGGCGGATAAGGGGTTGTTAGGGTTTGCAACACCCTAACATTTGGTTACACTTGTTCGTGCTGCTACTGTACTTCATTCATATGATATATTTGTTGCGGTTTATGACTTGTGTTGTTGGTTGGATGTAATGGTTTGTTTTTGCTCTCGGTTACGTCCATGGCTGTTATGCTAGGGTTATCCTAGTGCTTGTGTGTTAACGACCTTCTTTTTGGATTTAATTCTGACCTTGGAGTACTCGTGGCTTGTTAGTGGATGTTAGGGTTATTGTTAACCCTATTTCTTGCTACTACTGGTCCAATATGTTCCTTTGCCACATTCTTTGCTTGTGGTGTGTGGTTCGTGACTAGTTTCTTTGGTTACTTGATCTGAATTGCATGTTGGTTAGGGTATTGTAATATTTTATTAATGTTGCAATTGATCCGGTTCTTGATGGGGTTGTTTTGTGTCTTTTTTGGTTCCTTACACTCCATGGCAGATTTATGGTAAGTTGTGGTTTGGTCAAACTGCATTCTTTTCTGATTATGTCGTTGTTGGCATGGTTGGATCTCTCTAGTTCTTTCGATCTTCTTTTCGGGCTGAATTCATTTCTAGTGATCGAATGGGACTGTTTATTGGAAGTTGGTGGTGCGCTCAAGGATTTCGCTACGCTGATTTTTATGATTTGAGTTGCTCACTATGGATGTGGTGTTTTGTTCCTATTTTATTTACACTTAGATTGTTTATTAAATGTAATTGTTAGTTCTAGCGGTTAGCTAGGTAGTTGTACTACAATTTGCCACTGCAGGGGATATCACCTATGTAATGGGCTAAGGGCATGGGATTCACCCATGTCAATTGTACTTCAATGTTTTTTGGTGTAATGAATTTTACCGGGGTGAATTAACCCTTTTACCCAAAAAAATGAGTAATGCATTTAAATAAACGAGCATGTATTCTCACCTCAAAGTAGTTAAAAAGAGTATTAAAATATGGCGCCAAAATTTTCCAAAACCCTAAGAGCGACTATCCTATGGCGATCTTTTTCCCTATCCCTGCAATCGACTTCCCTGCTTACAACTGAATCTAAAATCCTTTAACACTCTTGTTATTGATTGTCTATATCGTATAGGTTATCCTTAACAAGCTTTTTATCGGATTGAAGGTTTTCTTTTTTTTTTTTGGTAAAGGGGAGTAATCCTGTACCCTGGTAAAATATATTAACATACAAAGAAGTTACTAAACTTTCAAAAAAATTTGTCCTAAGTCACTAATGTTTATCTTCTGTCTTCTAGGTTACTACACTTCACGGGTTTTTCACGTATGTTACTAAACCTTTTTATATTTGCCACCCTAGTCACTACATGGAAGGGCAACCGGTTGTAGTATGCCACGTAGGATACCTATACAAACAAGTCACTAAACTTTGCGAAAAATTTGTCCTAAGTCACTAACGTTTCATTTCTGTCACCTAAGTCACTAACGTTTCATACGTTTTTATTCGTTTTCAACCGTTTTTATACGTTTTCATCCGTTTTTTTACGTTTTCATCTATTTTTATACGTTTTCGTCCGTTATTATACCTTTTTTCCGTTCTTATACGTTTTATACATATTTTATAAGTTTTTATTCGTTTTCATACGTTTTTATCCGTTTTTTATGTTTTCATACGATTTCGTCCCTTTTTCTTACGTTTTCATCCGTTTTTTATGTTTTCATACGATTTCGTCCCTTTTTTTTTTTACGTTTTTATACGTTTTCTTCTGTTTTTATATATTTTCATCCGTTTTTCGTACGTTTTCACCTGTTTTTATGTTTTCATACATTTTCGTCCATTTTTCTTATGTTTTTGCCCGTTTTTCTATGTTTCATACGTTTTCGTCCCTTTTTTACGTTTGAAAACATAAGAAAATAGGCGAAAACGTAAGAAAATTGGACGAAAACGTAAGAAAAACGGACGAAAAATGGGACAAAACGGACGAAAACATATAAAAACGGATGAAAACGCAAAAAAACAAACAAAACGTATAAAACGAATGAAATGAATAAAACGATAAAAGATGTATAAAATCGTATAAACGATACTTTAAAGGTTCAAGAATATGTTTAAACAACTCCGTGACACTCGACTAACCACAAGGACCGTTTTGTACTAAAAAAAATGTGCAATGTCATCATTTTAAAGGTTCAGTAACATGTTTAAACAACTCGTGAAGTTTAGTACCTTAGATGACAGGAATGAAACATTAGTGACTTAGGACAAATTTTTCGCAAAGTTTAGTGACTTATTTGTATATTAACCCATTAAGGTCAATTTACACGTCAGAAGTGAACCGGTAACAATAGGTTGCAAAACTAGTGGTATCCAATATAACCGGTTACGTGAAGTATAGTAACTTAGATGACACAAGATAAACATTAGTGACTTAGGACAAATTTTTTTGAAAGTTTAGTAACTTTTTTGTATATTAACCCTTTTCTTCAAGTTAGGGTTTCGTTGTTTTTTTTAGGGTTTCGCTGTTTGATTGTTCTGTAATTTTCATTGAATCGTACTGTGTTATCTGTTGAATCATGTGAGTAATTGGTTGATTTCGTTAGAATTTAACCCTTTGGGGTTGGATCGTTGGGGTTTTTTTCCAGGTTTTGCTGCTGTTCGTGTTTTTTGCTTATTAGGGTTTCGCTATTGTATTAGGGTTTTTTCTCGTTGTTTTTTGGGTAGCTATGAATCCAGATCATCCTGATAATGCTAAGGACCTGAAGGTGATGAATGATAAGACTAAATCAACGTGAGTTCAAGCTTGTTGGGTGATGCTCCGATCTTGAAATCGATCTCGAAGAAAGTGACTTGTAACGTTCCGGTTAAGAATAATTCGTCACTGAATGTAGAGGGAAAATTTGGGTTGGATGCTAAGACTAGTTACACTAATCGTTTGTCTAATTTGGGAAAATCTATGGGTACGTCTGCGTTTAGCGAATTTGGGACAGCCAACGTGCAAGGGATGGTTAATGATAATGTTCATGCGGATTTACCTAGTAATACTAGTTCGATCTATTCTCAGCTTGTTCATGCTGCTGCTATACCACAATACCCTGGTATGTCGAGTTCATTTAATGAGGTGATTAATTCTACTCCTTTGAATATTCCGTCTAATGTGAATGATGGTCCTATACCATTTAATACTGACGTGCATGATACTAAATCTCAAAGTGAAGATAATATTGGTTCGAGTGGGTCTTTTGCTACTGCTGGTCCTACTTTTGCATCAATTAACTTAGGTAATACGTATGGGCATGAGGCAAAGACTCATACGTTTAGTCATTTGAATGAGGAACTTAATTTTCCTCCTTTGAATAGTAATGCATGCACGACTACTGCTTCTACACATAAGAATTCTGTTGTGCATGAGAAACAGACTCTTGGTACTACAAGTGGGACTACCATTCCAGTACAAGCACATAACTATTTTCAAAGACGTTCTTAATAAGAAGGTTGTTAAAGTTTCAGAGATGAGGAATAGTGAACGTGTAGTAGGTGCTATTAATGAGATTAGTAATCGCTTTACCGATACGTTGTATGGTTATTTTATTGGGAAGCGTCTTGCTTTTTCAATTGTGGAGAATTATGTTCGGAATACGTGGGCAAATATGGGCTTCAAATAGTTATGCTTAACAATGGTTTTTTCCTTTTCCAATTTGCATCTAAGGAGGGCATGTAAAAGGTTTTGGAAGAGGGACCATGGTTAATTCGTTTAGCGCCCACTTTTCTGAATGTTTGGACTCCTAATACCAAACTGAAAAAAGATGACATTACTTCTGCTCCAGTCTGGGTCAAAATTCATAATATTCCATTAGTAGCTTATTCGGAGGTCGGTCTTAGCCTAATTTCTACTCAGATTGGGCGGCCCATTATGCTAGATGCTTATACGAGTGTGATGTGTCTCAAATCTTGGGGCCGCAATTCTTATGCTAGGGTTCTTGTGGAAGTTTCATCTTTGTCTGCTTTACTTGATTCGATTGTGGTGGCGATTCCTTTTCCGGATGGATATGGTCGTTCATTGGAAACGCTAGAAGTTAAGTATGAGTGGAAACCTCCAAGGTGTGAGACGTGTAGAATCTTTGACCATAATGATGGTGGTTGTCCTAAGAGTGTTAAACCAAGCGCGAAACAGGTTGTTGATAATGACGGCTATATGGAGGTTAGTAATCGTACGGGTAAAGGTAAACAACAAAGAAGAGAGAAGCATATTGATGGTATTCGTTTTACTAAACCTAAGGTTTCTTTTCATTACATTGGGAACCCAAGGGTGGGACAGTAAATGGAGGGGCATCATCTTCTGGAGGGGCATCTTCTTCAAATTCTAGTGGCCCAGGTAAGAAGTCTACGACAGTTACAAATCAAGGTGATACCAATACAGGTTTGGATCCTAAAGATCCAATGCAGGTTAATACTTCTAATGTTAACTCTGGTCCGAACGTTAAGTCTTCTAATTCTTTTGGTGTCTTGGAATTATTGGTGGATGAGGACGTTCTTGGTTATGATAATAATGGTAAGGGTTCACAAGATCAGCCTATGAGTAACATGGAACCGAAGGTGCAGGGAGAGTCTTCAATGCATTCTACTATTCCAACTTCTAGTACCTCAACTAAGAGGGGTAACCCATTTTCTAAAGTGGGTGAAGTGGTTGCTTCTGACAGTGATGAGGATGAGGTTTATGAGCCAAATGAGAATTTGGGAAGTTACTTTTCATCTGCTGGTGGAGGTAAAGAGCTTGAAGATTATTTTTCCGATGATTATGCGGCTCAGGTATACGACTTACCGGGGCAATTGAATGATTTCAAGCTTCAAAGTCGTGCTAGGAAGTAACATTTTGTTTTATTGGTTCATAAGATTGGCATGTCATCTTATGTTGTCTATTGGTTGCTCTAGTTGTTGGTAGCTAGCTGTTCATTTATGGCCTGTCATAAATGATCTAGTGGTAGTTCAAGCGGTTGCTTGAGGTTAATGTGGTATTTCAGCCACATTCCATTGTACTTTAACGGTTTTTTTGAAGAAATATATTTTACCAGGGTGGAAAATCTCTTTTACCCAAAAAAAAAAGAGTATTAAAACAAGTAAGGTAGGGGCCATGAAACTCACCTTAATCGGTAGGGGAAACGAGGACAAATACGGCTCACGAAGGCTACTAGAAACACCCAACAAATGCATACCTTCTAACCACAACCTGAATTGAAGCCTAAACAATGCTAACATCAAAAGATCTCCAACACGCCTGTAGCAAAATATATTTGAACAAATACTAATATTAAAAATAAAAATTTCCTCAACTTCAACTTAAGCTCCTAGACTTCCAAAGCTCATTCTATCATTGATAAAGGTGCATATATTAAATTTTTAAGTTAACATGAACACATATAATTAAGTTCTTTATAGGAATTAAAGATTAAAAGACCCGCTCATCATTTTCTTTCAAAAGTAACAGTTAAGATCATAAGCTTTAAAATACAAGGCTCATATTTTGTTTATAGGTAGTGATATATTGACATACTAAAATGAATATTTGACGGGCTAGGTTATATGGACGGTGACTATTATTTTAGTTTAACCCCCCCTAAAACTAGGGGTACTTTCTTGTCCTTTTTTTTTTTTTTTTTTTTTTTTTTTTTTTTTTTAGGAAATAAGTGTGTATAAGGTTTTTAGGAAATAAGTGTGTATAAAGTTTGTTAGAAATAAGTGTGTATAAAGAGTGTGTATAATTAAGTGTGTATAAAGTGTGTGTATATATTGTACATGCATAATGTTTTGTATACTTTTGTTTAATAATGTTTCATATATGTATAATTATTTTGTTTGTATAATAGCACGTTAAATATTACCACATTAAATAACCGCAACAACAACAGCTTATTATTAAATTAAACGTCAACGTTAACATATTATTTAAATACAACAACATCTACTACATATGAAGATTATTCATCTCGCTTAAAAGATCATGGAGCCTTGCACCGATCGACAAGCGTGATCCTCGTGATTCCTTGCCAATTCTAACTCCATCTCCGCGTCTTTATTTTTGTCTTCAACAACTTGATCTCATTATCTTTAGCAACGCAGCTTTGAGCAATCGCGTTGAAGATGAGGCTCGACTTAAGTACCGCCTTTCAAATTCATCTTTCCAATCAAGTATCGACACCCATAGTCATCTCAGACTGGCTGTTACATGTTAAGAAAATAATAAGAAATGTATTTTAACAAACAAATTATTTACATAAAACCCTAAGCAAACGTATGATTATTTACCACCGAAAGAGGACATGCATAATACGGTCGGCCGGAAAGGATTTCGTGGATTTCCGCTCTATAATAAATCCTCTATTACATCGACACCGTAAAGGATTTCCTTGGCCCACCGACAAAAGAATTTGCATAAATCAAGAATCAATCATTTACAACATAAAACATGTATCATTTACAATGTTATTATTAATTTAAATATAAACAAGAATCAATCATTTACAACATAAATCAAGAATCAATCACTATGTTTACAACATAAATCATTAATCAATTATTTACAACATAAATCAAGAATCGGTCACTATGTTTATAATTATTTACAACATGAATCATTCACTATGTTAGTCGATGCCTATATAATGATTCCCACCGGGATGCGACTTGGATCAGTGCCTCCTCCGCGTGGGTGGAGATGCGGAAGTGGAGAATGTTGCTCAGCGTCGAACAATGTAATGACCTACTGCCCCCACACGGGCTATCACAAGGGGTCGGTTCTTTGTGAGAAGTCCGGACCACCGATAAGCGGAAAACACGTATTCCAACCCACCACCGATCTACGGTTGGAACTTCATTCAAGTCCGGGACTTGTGTAGCCTTGCCCATTTTGTCCTTTGCGCTTGGGCGTCCACGGGTATTTTTCTCAATAACGTGTTCCCGTGTGTCATCGATGCGTGTTGGTATATCGATCTCAACTTTGTTATCATATTCTTCTTGACAAACGACGATGCTTTGGTAAAAACATTCTTGAATTGCCGAATGTCATCTCTAAACGAAGTATCATGATGATGATGATGATCATCATCATCATCGTCATCATCATCATCATCACTGGAAGAGCCATCTTCAGGAGGTAGCCTATTGATATTAGGCCACGGAACATGTAGGGTTCTCCAAAAAGTATTAAGTTCTTCCAGTGGAATGGGGCGTCCTGAAATCATTAAAAGTAGTATATTACAATGCCGCCGTAAATAAATCATCGATATTAATGGGAAAACAACTTGATAGTTATAAATTTACATACCATTATATACATAGTATTGCATCTCGTGAAAGCATGGCGATCCGTAAATTGTACGCAACTTATGGCTACAATCTTCTACGGTGATAGATGTGGAGTTCTTTGTGCATGAGTTTGAAAGCATGGTGAGAAACTTTATACCACAATTCTTGAAATAGTAGTATATTACAATTATTTATTTTCTCGATGATGCTTCTATTAAAACTCTCTTTATCGCATTTTCTTGCTAAATACAATCTTATCGATTGCACTCAACAACTGTCTAAATTGGACCGTGTGCCTAAATATAATTTCAACAACGCGGTGAGCCTTAACTCTACACGTTGTTGTTCCGGCAAGGAGCGATATTCATCGGTGATGTACGAGACAAACATGTGTCAGTAATCTCGCACCCGCTTATCCGATACTCGACTTGGAAAAAAACAATGAATTAATCAAAGGTCATTCGGTGCTTATTAATTGAATAATAAAAATAAATAGAATTAACAATTTAGTACGCGCATGGTCTATCACCTCTTTATGCGTTGCAATACCCAATCGAAAATTATGCCCTTTTCACCGTGTATAAAGTCAGACGCCATTGAAAATGTTTTATTCGTTGGAGTTACTCCAACAATTTCCAACAATGGCAATTTAAAAATAGTGGTATTGTACGTGGAGTCCATGAGCATGATTTCGTGGAACGACGCCATAGAGCATACGAAGTGGGTGAACAAAAATAGCTCCTCAAGCTCATTATGCTCATTCACCCTCGGGTAATATGCATACCGGAATCCTTCGATGCGAGTAAAGACTTGAATTTGAGTTTTATCACCTACTCGCTCTCCGAACTTATCAAGTGCGTTATACAAACGCTAGACACGTTATCCGGATTACGTCCCTTTATTGTCGAAAGTATATTACGTGGTCGTACGCTATACTCTGACAATTCTTTGACCAAACTCAACTCATCATCTTTTAATCGCATTGCATATGGCATACCATGCAACGACTCTAGCAACTCATGATTATGGCTATCACACTTCACCCTCAAAATCCAATTATATCGTGTTGGTCCAGATTTCGCAACTAATCGAATGGACAATTGCTTTTTTGTTTTGGTTTTCCGCTTTCCACTACCGTGACATTCATAAATCCCGCCTTTGTACACCTATAATTAATTTCGACATCCGACCATTTTCGATTTGGTTCTCTTTTAACAATGACAAAACCGAGCCCCGAGGCTATATTTTGCACCCACTCGCCACTTCCTCTTGAGAACCGAAGCCCGAAAATACATAACAAATTTTATAACACACTTTTTTTTTAACTAATACTTTTTAATACTTTTATATTTACCTCTTGTCCGATAAATGGGCAATCCTCGATATTTCCTCGTGAAAACCGAAGCCCGAAAATACAAAAGTTTTTTTTCAACAAATACTTTACATTTACGTTTTACAACTTTTTTACTCTTCTTTACAACTAACATTATGTTTCATTTACAACTTAAATATACAAAATAATTTTTTTTACAAATGATAATTTTTTTTTACAAATAATACATTTTTTACAAATGAAACATTACATTTACAAAACTTATACTTTTTTAAAAACTTATACCTTTAAATAAAAAAAATAAATAAAGAGAAAGCGCAGATATCGCTGCTTTCTCTCACTACTACACATACCATCGCTCTCTCTCTCTCTCTCTCTCTCTCATATCACACACACACACACACAAACGTTTTCTCTCACTCTCTCTCTATCTCATCTCTTATTCTATCTAATTTTCTTAGATCCATGGTAAGTTCTTGTTCGATTACATTTACATGATGTTTATATCATGTTTATTTGATGTTTATGTTGGGTTAAATTAAAAACGCGCTTTTTAGGGTTTGGGTGATTGGGTTATGTGAGGTGAGTTTGTGATGTTTGTGTGATTTCGGGTGATATGTGGGTTTAATTAAGTGGATCTGCTTAAAAATTAAAACGCCTAATTTGTTTTTGTGGTTTGGGTTATTGGGTTCTGTGAGGGTGAGTTTGTGATGTTTGTGTGATTTATGGGTGATATGTGGGTTTAATTATGTGGATCTGTTTAAAAAACTAAAACGCTTAATTTTTTTAGGGTTTGGGTGATTGGGTTACGTGAGGGTGAGTTTGTGATGTTTGTGTGATTTCTGGGTGATATGTGGGTTTAATTAAGTGGATATGTTTAAAAAATTAAAAACGCCTAATTTTTTTAAGGGTTTGGGTGATTGGGTTCTGTGAGGGTGAGTTTGTGATGTTTGTGTGATTTCTGGGTGATATGTGGGTTTAATTAAGTGGATCTGTTTAAAAAATTAAAAACGCCTATTTTTTTTTTAGGGTTTGGGTGATTGGATTCTGTGAGGGTGAGTTTGTGATGTTTGTGTGATTTTTGGGTGACATGTGGGTTTAATTATGTGGATCTGTTTAAAAAATTAAAAACGCCTAATTTTTTTTAGGGTTTGGATCTTTGGGTTCTGTGATGGTGAGTATGTGATGTTTGTGTGATTTTTGGGTTTAATTTAAAAAACCCTATGGTATAAGCAGTTACAAACTGCTTATGTGAGATGGTGATTATGTGATGTTATTGAAACTGCCAGAGTTGTTATGGGTGGAAAAGGGTAGGTTAACACCTTGATCTGCCACCATTGAGTGGTATGAATACCTGCTCTGGCCTACCCCAGTCCACAGGCTCCGTGTGGTTTCTTGTGAAACTGCTTATTGCTTATGATAAAAATGTGCTTATTGAAACTGCCAGAGTTGTGTGGGTGCAAAAGGGTAGGTTAACACCTTGATCAGCCACCATTGAGTGGTATGAATACCTGCTCTAGCCTACCCCAGTCCACAGGCTCTGTGTGGTTTCTTGTGAAACTGCTTATAACCCAACCCTTTGTTTGTGGTGAGAGTAACTTTGTGAATCTGCTTTGTGGTGAGAGATACTTGGTGATTGTTTGTGGTAACTTTGAGATACTTGGTGAATCTGCTTGTGGTAACTTTGAGATACTTGGTGATTGTTGCTTTGTTTGTGGTAATTTGTGAATGCCTTGTGGTGATGAGGCTGAATATAAGGTGGAATTTGCTTGTGAGTTCCTGCAGTTTGGGAATCTTTCTTGTGAGTTCCTGCAGTTTGGGAATCTGGTTTGCAGGCTTTTTGTGAACATTGTGAAACATGTGTTTCACTTGTATAATGTGGAATCTGTGTTGGTTGCAATCTGGTATTGTGCAATCTGATATGTGCACTTGTGTGCAATCTGCACTTGGACAAAAAAAAATTTCAAAAAAAGGCGATGACCAAAAAAAATTTCAAAAAAAGGCGATGACGATTGGTTTTATAACCGAACGGATGGCAAAGTGATATTTTTATCACTTTGAAACCTTCGTATCCGAGCCTAACAGTTTTTATCAATTGTGCAAATGTTTTTCTAAATCGGCGATGATAATCTGAGCCTTTGTGCAATCTGCTTGTGTGAAAAAACTTGCCGATGATCTGAGCCTGTGTGCTTACTACTTGTGTGCTTATGCACTTGGACAAAAAAAAGTTTGGGACTGCTTTGCTTGTTTGATAATGCAATCTGCTTGTGTGAAAAAACTTGGCGATGATGATTAGTGTAATCTGAGCCTATGTGCTTACTGCTTGTGTGCTTATGTACTTGGACAAAACAAAATATCTTATGCACTTGGACCAAAAAAAAATGGGACACAAAAAACTGTGTGCAATGTGGGACTCCAAAAAGACAGCAAACAGATAAAAAGAAAAAGAAAAGGGGACAAAAACCTGCAAAAGGTACCCTCCCTAGGGAGGGTTTGCAGGCTACCAGGGCATAGACCCCGTTCATATAGTGTAACCCATATTTGACCTATGGTTTATATAAAGTAGCATAAAGTAGCTTGAAAACTTGAAAAGGGCAAGAGAAAGAAAGATTTCGAGTTTCAATAACCATGGTGTGTTTCCTTCATCAGTAACAAAGACCTACTATTTTTGTATACAAACTCAAGTACTGATGTTTACAAAAAATATTTTCACCCATCTCCATGCCATTTAAGTAAAACATATATAAAAGCATAAGGTTTATTTGAAAATAGTTTACATACTTGAAGGGGTTAACATAAAAATTAAAATAAAGAAACGAAACAAAGAGTTGATCTTCTCCTACACACCATGTTTCAAAAACCATTTTCCTTTGTTTAAGAAAAACTCCATTGATTTATTTCCAATCCTTTTTCATATGCTACAAAAACTTCTACAAATATATATTATGGAACAAACACCATAAAACTTAGAGCATGACTTATACTCTTTGTTATATGACGGTGTGGTGTCCGTGAAGAGGTGGGAGTATATGCGACAGATTTGTTTATCACGTTTTGGGTTCAAACTAATTTTATGATAAGAAACTTGCTTTGTCTAAGATGCTTAATCTTATCTAATGAGGATTTACAAATTTGATAGTGCGGACCTCTCTTAACTTCCTCGATCTTAATCAAATTTATGGTCTAAATTTTAATGACACAAAGTCCTAACTACTTTGGAGTAAAATGATATAGGGGCATGGTGGTTACTTTTCAAAATCTGTTCCAAGGTTGTGTGTCTTCTTTCCTAGGAGCATGATAAAAAAAAATCTCACAATCTTTATTTGAATAAATGTTTATACAAGCTTGACTAAACAATACTTCAAGTAATATATTTCTCAATGGTTTGAAATTTATACTTATGTAAGATAGTGTGACCTCAAATGGTTTATAATTTACTAAACGAGTTTTCAAGCATGGTGTGGATAAGACCATTCAGAATTGATGTTTAGACATACCTTAACATACAAAAGTTTTGAAAAGTTGACCCAAAGAATTTAACCCATCAGAATAAGTACTTCAGACGAATATCACCACGAGTGAAACATCAAGGAAACATCAAGGAAGAAGGTGTTTTAAATGCCTAAGGAAGACCCTAAAAAGTGTTTTAAAGGAAGACCCTAAAAAGTGAAACATCAAGGAAGAAGGTGTAGTCGGGTATATAAATTTTTAAATGCCTAAGGACATAGTCTAGTTTCCAATGTTTGGTAGTGTTTGATGATTAATATATGGTGAAGCTCATAGATATAAGTGTTCAAATCACTTAGGCAGTACGAAGATGTATCATGACTTAAATTGTTGTACTAGTTGCCCGAAATGAATACATCAACTGGATACTATGTCAACAGATGTTTATCTTGTTTACAAGTGAAAGTTGAACATCAATAGTCGTTTGGTATGTTAAGACCTCTTGGCATCTTAGTATCGGAGTGTGGTCATATAGAAATGGATTTTTGAGGCTGAGTTATCTAGAACTCCTAGAGGTCACAATGTCACAAGAGTAATTGTATGTCGATAATAAAATTCAACGTGTTTTACTACCAATAAGGAAATCTTATCATATGGAACGGATGGAGTAAATTGTACATTGATGAAATAGTGTCAAGGAATGATATATATTGTTATATATAGTCCCAAACAGAGGTGATTGATTTCGTTCTGAAGTTTTGTGCAGTGATCAATGGTATTTTGATAAATCTTATAACCCAAACAAGCTAGTACATCCGAGGAAATAGGAAAGGGTTAGACGACCATTCCAGAGATAATGGTTAAGATTACCTCGTTAGGTCTTAAGACTTCCCGTTGGGTTATAAGTCAACTTATTGTATTGTAACCACTCGTAAATTTCCCTACCGATTTTTCGCGGCTATATTTTTCTTTCTTTCTCTTCAATCTATAACCACGACAAGTTACGACTAAAATATAAAAATGAACTATAAAAACCAACGACATTATTTTTTCAAAACGTGTCCAAAAATATAAATGTTGTATTTTTCTTATCTCGGACGCTATGCTTCTTATATGTACAATGACACAAGTACACCTAATATCTAAAATAACCTAATAATACTAACAATAATACATTTAATAAATAAAATCCTAAATAATTCTACCCTATTCCCAACACAAACACCCCCTCTCTTATCTCTTTCTCTTTCCCACTCTACCTTTTTCCTATCTATCTCAAGCGAATAAAATCAGATCCATCACCGTCCAAGACCATGGCTGTATCTCTTTCTCATCTCCCAAGGACCAAGATCACGAGCTTCTTTTTGAATCAACAAGGATTAGTCGCTATCTACTTTCCTCCTTTTTGAGGAAGAAATACTATTCTCCGTTTCAGTTTTCCTCCTTCGAGGTCAAACTCACGAGAAGGCTTGGATTGGAGAGATTGAAAGTGGTTTTAGCCAATAACGGTGTGTATTCGAGTTTATCATCCCGAAAGTATGTCGAAAATACTTCTCTTTGATCCCTTTTTAAGCCAACTCGAAGACCATTGATTTTGTAACACCCCAACCCGACAAGGGTAAAGATATCACAAATACGGTTTCATATCAGAACCTTAAGTACTATACAATAGCGGAAGCCTTTACAAAACTTACAAAAGAAAATATAAATAACTTAATAATCAAAATAAATCTAAGAATCCCTATTTTCAAATCTTGCTCTCAGCTCTACTCTCAACCCAGATCAGCTATCCCATAAGCTCATCTTGAATGCTTAACACCGCCGCAGAAAAGAAAATGCGGTGAGCTTACAAAGCCCAAGGAATGATATAACAAAACGAAAACTAAACAAAAACAAATACGAAATGAAATAAAGAAACGAATAACGAAGTCACAATGAATGAGGACAATGAGTCATCGAGGATTCTCGAAACACGTAAACACGTAAATCCGGAAGAACAAACAACAAATAAGAACAAACACATAGCATATTGATGACACAAATCGAAACACATCATAATCAACAGCAATTAATGAATCGGGCAATTTAAGTACATATAAGTCAAACGAAATACCAAAAGCTAGCGAAACAACTACTAAAAGTAAACATGTCCTTTACACAAGTCATTTAATCTACATTTAACACACTTATCCAATATCGTAGCAATGGAACAATAGCGATCAAACGTGGCGATCACACATACAAATAGAAAACACATGAGGAAAACTATAACTAAATAAGCAAAAGACATAGCATAGCAATTAGCAAGTTATCAAGTCGATATCATAAGTTAAACCATTTCCCGGATCAAACTTTAGTGTAGATGAATTTAAACATGGCGGATCAAACATAAGCAGACACGAACACCAACGGATAATCAAAGTTCACGAATTATCTCGAACAATTATACATAATGAACTTACAAAACAATCAATTATACACCAAAGATAATCATCATACGGATCAACAAGGTCACATAATGGTAAACTAACATATAATCGATGACAACATGCGAATCACATTTAAGCATATTAATCATATCCTAGCATGGCAAACAAGAGTCACATAAACATGTCAAAGCATAAACACATTCAACAAACATATAATAATTCAAGTATGTAAATGGAAACATTGACAAATACGGAATCATAAATGAATATCTAACACGTAAATAACAGATCTGATTTAGTTATCTACCACGAGCCCATAACATATCATATCGTAGTAACTTTCTTATTCGGAGGGTGACCTCGAATACCTTGTATAATATGAGGAGACCTCAATAACAAATGGAGTAACTAGCTCCCGAATTTGTGAAGACGCCAGATTGCACACGACATCATTCACCGACAAATCATATCGATAACAGATCGGATCTAGGATGCATCCATACGCCCAATGCATGACGAGATAGTGGCCATACTATCAATAAACAGATAACAAAAGGGACGTGGCGAACATCACTCATCGCCTAGAGTCATGTCACGTGCATCATCGACACGGACATGGAACCCCATGACTAGTGAAATATTGGCTCGGTGTCAAACTAACTTAGGTCAAACAGATTGTCATAAATGACATAGATCATAATTCATCATAAAGGTCAATGATATTTATATCGAGGTTTCATATCATAAAGTCCAAATCGATATTTCATGGTTCACTAAATGTAAGTTTCGGATAAACAACGGATCAACAAATCGAAAAGGGTTCATAACAAATGTTCGTAAGTCAAAGGTTCATATCTCACCATATATCATGCATTCATAAGCGGAAGTTCATAATCAAATGTTCTAATCAAGTTCATAATCTTAAATTCAAATCGACATCTGAAGAAGATTCAACATACAGAGGTTCAGACAAACAGAGATTCACATAAACAGAAGGGGATCATCGCAATGGTATAGGAAATCCTAATAAGCATAAGAGATATGACAAAGGAAATAAATCATGAGAAACCTTTACTAAAAAGGTCAGAATATCTGTACCTTAACGCAAATGAGAGAAGAGCAAACGAATGTAAGAACACGAAGATACAACGTCGCGTCTCCTCCAACGAATCTACACAGATTATGATTTATTTAATACTTATTAGCATCATTAAAGTTATAACGGATTAATCGCATTTACCTTCTTATAGTTGTAAGTATATTCTCATTTTTAGTGACGGACAGAATTACAACATTTTAGAGTCTTAATCATTAATTAGCCAAACTCATGGTTTACACATGATAAATGGTAAACTTAAGGGTTTAATATGACAAATATCTTATTTGAGGGCTTATATGATCATTATTCAAAGTATAGGGTTCCTATTGTATATATCTTAAAAGTAGGATTTAAATTGTAATTAAACCTTTCATGTCTTATTTTACGTCCCAAACTTTCATGCACGTTTAAATGAAAGAACATATGTTCACATGAATAACGAACCAACACACACAGCTTTTAACCCTAGTCGACTACTATTTATGACCTAGGGTTTTTCCCAAACTTTTAGTACCATGATAACGAGCATTTGATTAACACGTTACGGATTTTAATGACTAATCTTGTTGAGCTAGATACATGAGAGAAACCGAATGACAAGAACCAAAACCCATGCATGCATTTACATAAATAACTCACACCACATTGACTTATTTAAATCGTTTTAACGAGACTAAAACTTACCCGTTTCCCGACTCACAAACCATTCGACACACAACATTAACCCTTAACCGTTCTCCAAAGTCGACCTAATGCTTCCCTAGATTCTAACCAAGTATACGTCGACTTCCAAAACTGTTGTTAACAAGGTTTTTGACAATGCAAACCATGCATGCAAATCGACACACAAGCAATCTGCAACAAAAGTTTAAAGTGTGGCGTACTCTATATGTCCTATAGCTTCTTAACGCAAACAAAGTTTCATGATCCATGTTCATTTACGTTTAACTTATAACGACACAACATATGTCCTAACAACTCATGCGTTATCTTATATACATATAGCATACATGTTTATGATTTTATGTGACACAACATATAAGTTCTTGCTATCCAGTTTTGTACACAATTCGATACATATATATATAAGCTTTCCGAATTCGAATGCAATAACAAATACGATGTATACCCATACATATATGGTGCGGCTACAACTCACACAACCTTTTTAACGCAAAACCTCGATTTATTTGTTCGTTTAAATATGCTTCACGGGTATAAAGTGTTCATAATTTGTATGCAAAAGTTGAGACGACAAGGAGTCGCTTACCTTAGCGAGACTCGGAGTAAAACACCAAGCACCACCACGTCCCACGCTGCAATCGAACGGAAGAAAAGAAAGAAAAGGAGGTCAAGCTTTTGGTGTCGAGACTCTTTAAAACTAGGGTTTCAATTATGAGATATGTGTGGTATATATACAATGACCCATGGTGGGTTTTATGTGAGAATCGGTTTACAAGAACCGACTTACATTGGGTTATGGTGTCCATCGCCCAAACGAAAAAGAAACACAGCCGGCCCATGGCTTATGGGTTCCGATCGGCTCCAACAAGAAAAATCAAACGAAACTCATAATGGGCTTAAGTGTGTACTCGGCTTGCAAAAGAAAACGAGACCCAAAGTTTATACGCGTGACTTTATTTTCGTCGTACCAATGTCGATACTTATATATACACGTTAGGTTTTCCAAACAAATATAAGTTAGGTTTTAATTTCCATTGATGAGCGTTAGGTATTTCGCCTTTGGGTGGATGCGGGACGTTCGCTTGATTCAAGATTTTTCTTGTTTGTTTACCTAGTTAGCTGATTTGTAATTAAGCTAGGTTTGTTGTGTTTATGGCATGTCATAAACACTAGTTTATCAAGCTTTTTGCTTGAGGTTAATGTGGTACATCACCACATTCCATTTGTACTTAACTTTTTGGTTATATATTTACCGGGTAAACCCTTTACCCAAAAAAAAAAAAAAAAAAAAAAAAAAAAAACTTTGTATATCATGATGTTAGTTGATTACGATTCGATTTATTATTATATTTTCTTTCTTATTATTTGGTATCGATCAATGTAAATTGGTCTATGAATGATTTGTTAACTATTGTTATCGTTTATGCTTGTGCGGCGAAAATAATAATTTTAACTAAAACGTAAGGTTGGCTTGTGATGCGAGGTGTTTATTTTTTTCCTTGATTGTTCGGTTTAGTTGATTAAAAAGAATCGAGTGCGATATTGATTGAAACTGGTTTTCTTTGTTAAGGATCAAAACCTACCGTGGTCGAACCGTGGTGGTGAAATTGTCAAACTAGACTATGTCGTAAACTCACCCGAGTCTTAATGTGTTGGTTTTTCTTTTCTTTCTTTGGCTTAGTGTCAACGTGACACCACAGAAAAAGTATAAGGCTAAACACAATGGCAACCTAGTTCACCTGTGCCACATCAGCTTTCTCTCTCCGACGACCTGACGACGACCTAGTTGCCAGTGGTGACTTGAGATTTTTTTTATTTTTTTTTATTTTATTTTTTACAAACGGTTCGAATTAAAAGTGGTAAAATGTGGCTTTGATACTCGGTTGTCTCCTCAACCTAGTTCACGGATCATCTCCCCTCAACCTAGCTCGACCGATCACCCCACAATGGGGCAACCGGCCTCAACCGACTAGCTCGACCGACTAGACAACCGACCATTGCACTTAGCCTAACCTGTTAATCTTGAATTAATAACATTAAATGTTTTGATGCAAAGATTGTTTGTGTTTTGAGCTTGTTGATGTTGGAATAGCTTATATTTGGTTAGATGGAAACTATACATTTTTGGCTACCCTTTTTGCGACACCCTACACCGAGAGGTCTCGGGTTCGAGTCTTTCCCTCTCATGGTGGCTGCTTCGGTTAAGAAGATAATAGAAAATGGTAAAACAGTTTTGTAAAAATCTGATTTTCTAAGTTAGGCTTAAACTTTAAGATAAATTTTTTTTTTTTTGACATTGGGCTTGTGTTTATCAGCTAGTGCCAAAACCCACATATAATTGACTATTAAACTTATTAGTTTGCCCCAAGGCCCACTAACAATAAAATGTGTGCTTTCAGTTGGTAAGAACCGAAATGCGTTTTCAGGATTTCTATCCATTCTCAAATTTTAACTATTCATATCGAGAAATTACTATTCACTTTTACTATTCACTTTCACTATTCATCCCGTAAAATTTTTATTTCACATTCTCATAAGTTAATTTATTTTAGTAATAACCTGAGAGTTTGACAATCGTTAGATCATCTTTGCAAAAGTTATTAAGAAAACATCGTTTTAAAGTTTCGTTTTGGTCGGAACACCATTTAAACATCACGCGCATAATGAAAATCAACTCTGACAATTTTCCTCACATCAGATTAATTTTTAGATCACTCATAATCAATTAGAGAATTTTTAAGATTTCATTTAAATGTTACCAAATAAACCCCGAAACAGACGAGACTAAACTTGCTTTTAAACAATTCTAC